>VVIT01000004.1:0-600000 GCA_009806525.1 Sanghuangporus sanghuang
GCTCGTGAGCTGCAATAGAGGATAGACGCGGATGCGGGTGAGGTTAAGCGAGTGGCTTGGGCTGGCAGATTCCGAAGAGGCTGACTGACTTAAAAGAGTCGCGTCCTGTCCTGTCTCAGACACAATACTTACCACATTGTCGTCAGCGTTTCGTTGCAATAAACAACGCGTGCATGGAGGATGTTACTGCATCGGACGTCTGGATTGGTGGGAGAGACGGTCATGTTTCATGGAGGGGTTGTTCTTGTGTTTTGATGTCTCGTTCGAGGGGATGGAGGGAGGGCCGTCGATGCTTCGTCTTGCTGGAACAGAACCACTTGCATGAGTAGAAGTGGGGGAAGTGGCTATTCAAGGCTTGGATGTCGCTGTCTTCTTGGGAAGAAACAGATGTCGGACGTGACCAGAAGACATTGGTTTCAACCGTGTCATCAGAATCGACTAGGGCGTCAGTTCTGTTCACCGGCGATTCTTCCTTGCTGTCGCACCACAGAAGTGAGCTGATATCCAGGCGATGACGCACAGCCATGGCGAAGGTGCGAAGATGGGTAGTCGACGTGAAGCGAAGGACGGCTGTTTACTCACGACGCACGAGCCCACTTAAGCACTTACATGCAGTCGGCTCATACAATCGGAACGTATTCGAGGAGGAAGATTATCGAATTGAGCGAGGCTACGATGAGCTTGGTCCCGGACAGGAGGTGAAATTGATGTTGATATTCGAACGGAGTAGCAGAGTTTGGACAAAGTGGTAGACATGGTGCGTTCTCACTCACCCGAAGACATTCAGCATGATAACATCGAGTGGATCATCAGTTCCGGAAGATTCCAACATCGTTCAGACCCATTGAGATTTGTTTCCCGACTCGATGAAGACCCAGAATAGGGAGTCTAGTTTCGCCTTTCGATATAGGGCAAATCGTTCTTGCCTTATCTTTTGCCGTTTGTCGAGACTCTGTTCTTCTCGAGACAAGGATAGTTTTTTTTGGATTTCTTGCTGTCTCCTGGTGGAAAAATGGTTGGGAAAGAAATTGGTATCATCTTGATAGAGGGCTCGCGATAATTCTTGTACGATCTGCAGGTGAGATCCGTTCCTTTCAGATGGCATTAGGCGCTCAGTCATGTTGCCTCTTGATTGCTTCTAGTGCGTCACTGCACACTTGCCGCCCAGCGAAATACTTGCAGTTTTGTACAGTCCCTTTTCGTCTTGAGGTTTCTAATCTTGATCTTGAAGCCACTACGACTTGATTGTTTGGCTTGAAGCTTGTACAATCCAATTTGTTTCGGACAGAACATGTCTCTTTGACGAAATTGCCGAGCTTGGGGATTACTTTGGTTACATGACATGAAGGAATCTGGTAAGAAACGCTCAGCTCTCGGATGGTACGTGTCCTCATCAACGGGACATCAACAGACCGGCTGACTCACGTTCTATATTAGGTAATCTTTGAGCGTGCTCTTCTGGCTGGCAACAAGCAGAGATGAGTCCTGTACAAGCAGAATCTATCTGTAAGTGACGAGACTCCAAGGGAAAGTCTGAGAGCCCGGGAGGAGTGATGATGAGTCGTTTACATCCGTCAAATTGTCAGATTGTCGTAAAACGGAGGCGAATGGCATCCTCAGAGATTCGAGCACAACAGAGACCGCGTCAAGAGAGATACCGTGGACGTCTAGCGGTGTTGATATTCTTGAGGGGATTTGGGCGGGCAGTTTTCCAACGGAAAGGAGGCAATGCGACTCTCTGAGGATTCTAAGGAGCGGAGCGGTGAGGTGTAGCGCAACTGTTACCCCTGGTATCCATTCATCGATCTCGAAAACATTGCGCTTCGCCGGCATGCGTGCTTCGATTCAGCGCGGTGCAAACTTTATGCGCCTTTGGAGTTAAGGAGGAAGTGGGCGAAGGAAAAGTGTTGTGGTGCCGCAGATGAGAATTCTCGGGAGGTGGTTGAGATGGAAGGCGAGGTCTACCGATATGGACATCGTCGCCGCTACTGCTGCTGGTTTTAGACGTCGATGTTAGTCTGCAAGACCAGAGATACCACGATCCACTTTCTATTCTGTTGCGCGGAGAACACTACGGGATGGATCAATGAGCGGAAGCAAATGGGCAGTTGGGTCGAGGATCGAAGTTTACCTCCGGATTCGCAAGACGCGATTTGATTGACTGCTAGAAACAGCAACGCCCTCTCCCTTCGATCCTATTCATTCGCTTGGCCTTATAATGCTCACCCACCCCCGTCCTGACCTCTCCGTCGACCTCTTTCTGCCTCTTTTTCTCCAACACACACCATCAGCTCTCTCGTTCGCTTTATTTCGTCTTTTGTTTGCTTGTGTTTCTTGTTTCCTGCCACAGAACTTATAAAATGGCCGCGAACACGGCCGCGTCTACTTCTGTCCCCTCTCGTGCATACCGCTCATCCCCCATCCCTCCAGACCCGGTCCATATAGCCATCACGTTCCAAAGGACACAGAGACGTTATGCACAGCGTCCTATCAGTCAATTTCCGTGGAAGGACTTCCATCTCAACACGACGAGTCAGGGATATGTCGTCGGGTCGGATTGGGCTATGGTGGGCTGAATTTATCCTGTTGGATCTTGTGTAACCATGTTGACAATACTTGCAGACGACATTCGATGACCGAACTGACGATCAATTCTTCGATTCGAAGCGTCTGCAGACGGTGAGCTTTGCACTCGTCGCGTATGTCGCGTACGTGTAGTAATATTTGTCCCTGACTTTGCTAGATCGACGAAGGCACCGAAGTTCGATACTTCTTTCCGTACGATCCGCTTAACTACTCGAGTGGCCTCGATAATCTCAACGTCGTGGATGAGATTCGCCGTCTGGATCTACATCAGAAGAAAAGCATCACAGAGAGGATGTTCCATAGAGTGAAAGTATGTTTTTTTTCGGCTTGCAATCGTCCCGCCGCTGAATGTCCAATTCTCACAGGATTACCTTACTCATATGTGCCACCAAATCTGGGGCTTTTATCACCATCTGTCTGCTTGCGTCTAGATTTGTCCTTTTGCCTCGTCAAAACTGCTTCATGATTGATTAGCATTTCTTGGTATCCTTGTTTCTTTGTACGTTTAAATTTACTCTGTATCTGGCATATCTGACCTATAGCAAAAAAATTACTTGTATATACTATCCTTGGGGGTAAAAATAGACGTATAGGTTTCGAGAGTTTGAGCTCAAACCACAGTGGATCAACAACGTTGATGGTACCAGTCACAAGGAGCAAAACCCTATTTCCGAACCTGAAATTTTTGATCCGGAACTGGAATCCAGCCAATCAGAGGCGAACTTTTCAATTCCTATATGAGCGGTCGGTGTCATTTTCCCGTCACGTGCAGGAATCAATAAGTTCCGACTCCATTATTAGCCCGAGCGAGTTGCCGAGATGCCAGAATAGACTCTATCTCATTCGCCATAAAAAGTCACGGTTTTCATATTACCGTGGATATATAAGCAACGTCAAGATGCACGCAACCCCAGCTATCAGGTTCCCATAGATAAATGTCTTTCCAGGACGGGCGGCCCGCGCCCGATGTCGACGGAGACAAGCAGCCTGAAGATCGTAAACGACCATCCTCCGAGGAACATACGACTACGAAACGACCGAAAGCCCCGTACAACGTATTCTCTCGAAGGGAAAAATGGGCTGTAGTCTGTATGGGTGCATTTGCCAGCCTGTTCAGGTATGAATGCCTATTTGGCAGTCAATGAAATCATTGAGCTTTTTTTATAGTCCTCTTACTGCAAATGTGTATCTTCCCGCGATACCGACGCTCAGCGAACAGTTTCATGTTACTGTAGAAGCCATCAATATAACGGTTACGGTATATATGATTATTCAAGGAATATGCGAGTCCATGATGTTAATTCCACTCCCACGTCGGAGTACTGAGAGTTATCTGTTTAGCTCCGACCCTCTGGGGTACGATAGCTGATCGTAAAGGACGAAGGCCCTCCTTTATCCTTTGCCTTTTAATTCTTGTATTATCATGCGTTGGGCTCGCTCTGACTCCGACTTCGGCGTATTGGTTACTTGTTGTCCTCCGGTGCGTCCAGGCCGCGGGTTCTGCAAGTACTGTCGCTCTCTGTAAGTTGATTGATCAGACCCGTTTCAAATCTTTCCTGAAAAATGATGTGGAATAATATCAGCCGCAGGAGTGATCACAGACATCATTCCTGCTGAAGAACGAGGCGGATACACTGGAATCGTAAACATTGGACCAATGGTAAGAATTCAGCTGCTGATGGGCTTTCAGCTTCACGAACACATCCCTAGATCGGACCAGCCATTGGGCCTGTCATAGGTGGCGTGCTGGCAGACAAATTAGGGTGGAGGTGAGTTGATATGATGCACGCGTTATGTAATCTGTAGTCAATTCCTAACAGGTCTATCTTCTGGTTCCTTGCAATCGCTTCTGGGTCTTGCATGTTGCTGATAATCCTGTAGGTGTTGCCGTTCTCATGACAATCAATTCTTACGATATCTTCCAACGTTTTTAAAGTATATTCCCGGAAACGGTTCGCACCCAAGTCGGCAATGGCTCAATACCTGCGCCAAGGTGGAATCGACCGCTTATTCCGATAATCGGACGATCGACTCTCGATGCAGCAAGTGGGAGACCTCCCCCACGACCGTTTCCTAATCCTTTTAGGTTTTTTACGGCCCCAGACTTGATGGTTATTCTTTTCAGCACTGCTGTCGTCTACAGCACATTCTATGCTGTCAGCGCAACAATCTCGTCCCTATTTAGTGACAAATACAGTTTCCTCAATGAAACAAAGGTTGGATTATGTTACCTTAGGTTTGTAGGAGTTCGCTTCCATATATGTTTTCTAGAAACTGAAATATGTCCAGCATTGGTGGCGGAGGCATCATCGGTACAGCGTCTGCAGGCCGACTTCTTGACTGGCAATATTCACGCGTCAAGCGAAAATACGAAATCTCTTTACGAAGCGACTCAGAGAAGAACAGGGAGTCTGCAAGAATTTCAGACACAATGTCTTCTCTGAACACGCACAGCGATTTTCCCATTGAGAAAGCTTGTCTGCAGACCCAGCACATTTGGATCATACTGTTCTCTGTCTGCGTCATCGGGTACGGATGGTCGCTACAAGCAGACACTAGCATTGCCGTGCCACTTGTATTGCTGTTCTTCAGTGAGTGCTTATGATGTTGAAAGGCACGTATCTGAGACGATTACCATTATCCCAGTCGGATTTTCCATGGTTGCTGCGATGACATGTGTCCAGACAATCATCATCGATCTCTTTCCATCGCAAGGCTCGTCAGTGACCGCTACTGTACGTCGTCTTTTTCAGCCATGAGGCGCCCGAAAGTTGACATTTCGGAAGTTTAATCTAGTTCGCTGCCTCATGGGAGCTGGCTTTGTTGCCGCAATCGCGCCCATCACAGACGCGATCGGTCCGGGATGGACGTACACCCTGTGTGGAGGATTATGCTTTTTAATGTGGCCGGTGCTGCTCGTCGAGTTGAAGTTCGGCCCGACGTGGAGAAAGAGAAGAGAAGAGAAGAGTTGTATTACAAAAGAATCTTCATGAACATGAATAGCGACGACATTTGCCTTGTTTTTGGATTGATGCTTTCCTTGTTCCTGTCAAAGACTGGTACATTTTCAGGATAGTTCAATGTTAGATGGGTCATGATAGTTAGATGTACGTACTTAAGTTACCTTGTGTTAAAGTTCTCTCGATGGAAGCATTAATCATTTGATGATAGTGGCGGAAGAAGAATGAAGCTTCTTGAGATCAGGCCCAGCACGGTAAACCTCAGTCTAATTTATAGATTCCGGTTATTAAGGCCTAACGCTCTTTGGCATGGCTGGAATCACTGTGGCGTTGCGACTGAGACTGAGTTCAAGAGCATCACTTTGAGATTGTGGAGATCTGTCCGTCGGCATACACTTGATAGTGGGCATAGCAAACTTACATAAATAAGATAAGAACGAGCAGATATTGTTCGCATTCGCCGATAGAAAGAACATCGTCTCTCTCCGTACAATATCTTCCCCGACTTCCCCGGCATTTTTCCACATGACTGTGAGGTAGCCCGCGAAAACACTCTTGGGGCCTGCGGTAGGGACAACGTGACTTCCTTAGTTTGAGAAGCGGTGTTTGGTTCCGTTCATCTACGACATCGTTCGTACGATTTGTTCCATAAAGACGGAACATTCACAGGTAGGGAGAGATAATGGAGGAGAGTTCAGCAGCATGGCAAATGCTTCGAACTGCGTAAATAGATTCATGCCGGCATCTCGACAATAATGGGCGGTGTCTGCCATTGCAAATATGAATGAGCCACAATGCGAATCCCAGAGTGGGCCGATTAGGTGTTAGACAGCGTTCCGTGGCGCCTCGGGCGTTGGGTGTCGTAACGGATTGGTGTCGTAACGGATTGGCCATGTCGAAGATGGTAAAAGAGATGCGCAACGAGGAAGTAGATTGCAAAAATATCGCCGGCAAAGGCGTCGAGAGGGAGGTGAAGATGAAGGTACAGACTGGGGTGGAGAAGGACGGGGATCAAGTTATGTAGGCTGAGGAGTGCCGCGTGACAGAACGGACCTATGTGGCAAGCGGGAGAAGTCCTCTGCCTTCATCCGGATCCCTGACTACAATCCTTTCAGCAAACCAAGATGTCGACCCTCAGCGGGCAGGATGTCACGTTGCTTTGTTTGCTGCCGTTCAACAGGGGTGATCTGCGGCCAGTCCGCTACTGGACTGGAGTTACGCGACGAAAAGGTCGAGATGGAACCGAAGTTCTTCTTTTCTCTCATTATGTTACCACCAAACGAATAGAAATGTGCATGCCCGTCCTACTATCGCTCCACATTTCGATCTGATCTTTTCATTCCCTTGATATACTACCGCGTGCTGTGACATCCCGGCGTGAGTTCGCTATTGGGGAACCACTCTCGAGGGCGGTTGATGAGGGGCTTCGAGGAATACCATAAAGACGACAAAGTTAGGCGAAGAGTGCGTATGCCAGGTACGTTGACATTGGCAGATCCTACACCAATTTAAATAGTAGTGACGACAGATATCAGAACGGGTCAAGACTGCAACGAGCAAAGCGATCTGATGAAACATTGCCTGAGTGCATTCTTCTTGTCAGTACGTGATGCACAGACTGACTGTCAGTCCTCAGCGTCTGGATCGAAACGTGGGGCAATGGAGAAGACGCAAATTAAACAGAAAGATTAATAATAATGTCTCTTCAGGCTCCTTCGTTTGACCCGCACATTAAGGTTATATGAATGAAGTCGGTGAGGCTAAGTCATCGCCGCCAAACAGTCGGGTCTTGGCGCGTCGACTCGAAAGGAGCATCTCTACAACTGGTCAGGCATCTTCCCTCAGCATATCGGCATTTCTCGCCTGCATCTAACCTTGCGGCACTGCCGTGCCCACATTGAAGCGTGCTTGCTGAGCAAATATCGAGGGTTTGGTTCCAAAGGCGGCCCTTTGCATCCAAATTTACGTCAAAGGTGGTTCCCGACGTCCCAAAATAGCATGCATGGGTCACGTGAGTAATCTCACTTTCGAATTCAATCGAAACATAATCTTCTTCAGATGGAATGTTAGCAGATTGGGAATGCGAAAGTGTCAAGGACGAACAAAATAAACATCCTTGTCGGATAAAGCTGTCACTTTTCAAGTCGATATAAGCCTTCGTACGAAAAAATGGCGGTTCCGCGAGCCTCTACTGGCAACCTGCAGGTTTCTCAGCTTTGCTTCTACAAGCCTTTTTATCTCCAGAAGCCCAATTCAAGGCTAGAGGTGCTACGGGAGAGCCTTCTGTCCGTTCAGTTTGACGTGTCGCGAATTGGATCAAAGTGGGGCATTCCACCTCGAAGTTGAGCTAGGATCTTTAGCTGAGTTCAACCGACAATGAGGAGCTGACGAAGGGTAAACTTAAGCTCGTCGAATGAATGACGCGTAGTACGGCGAGCATCGGATGGCGTGGGCAGGCTTCTATCATTCTAACTGAAAGCACAGACCCGTCCTATTTTTTGCACACGCACTACTTACAGTGCTCTTACGTGCACAACCGTATCGCCGTCAATGCGAACCCACATCGTTAGGATCTGGGGCATGCCGTCATCCCTTCTGCTGACGGCATCCCCGTTCCTTGCTCTCCTCGTGAGCAAGCGAAACGAGTATCTTTACATTTTTGAGATTCGGCCAAGCCTTAATAAAGGCGCTTTGTGTGCCCCTCTCCCTCCTTCTTCAGCTCCTAAAGAGCATATTCTTTGCCTTTTCAGCCTCTGCGCTATCTCTGAACCATTTATATCACTCACTGATTTTGCTGCCACTTCTATGTTCGTCGAGCAGCTTCCTGATTATCTGCCATTTCCGCCAGCGATGGACCAGTGTGACGATCAGCGCAACGGTTACAACCAGCACGGAGTCTGTCTCTTACCAGCAGAAAATAAGAGCCAAGTGGCTGTTGTGGAACAGATACCGGTTGACGTAGGCTACTTCCGCTTAAATGTCTGTCCTTGGAAGTATTGAGACTGAATGAGTTATTCGTGCAGGGAAATCAGTCTGCCCTTGAGGACGCCGAGCTCATCCTTGGACGTAACGTTGCCTTCGTGAGATTCGGAGTCTTTTCAGACCTGACTTGCGTTCGCGTCATTCACATTCATTTCGCCTATTCTCGATAGTCCATCATTCCCAGCGACGATGCATTCGACGTGCAGGAGGTCGTCGAGACACTCTCCAACGCTCCGGCCAATAGCAACAGGTCGACAAATGCGACAACGACAATCTGCGTGCCGCGCAATAAGGTGGCCAGCTTCAACGAGGTACGCACACGGCTTGTTTGTCCTTCCCAGGGAACGCCGCTTATTTGATAGTTATCATGCTCTTCAGGCGCTGCGGGAGCATCTGGTCCGACGTTCTAGACGTGTAGTCGAAAGGGCTGGTCGCATAGCCTTCTGGAGAGGGAAAGAACCTTTCATGCGGCCAGTTCTATCACGATCGCTGAGTCTTCCGTAATCCGTGTCGTTCGGTACTTGGAACGTTCCAACGTGGTGGCATTCACCTTCATTCCCGCTTCTCCCCCATTATTCCGAATTTTTTTCATTTGTTCTGCTATCGACTCCTTGTTTTTACGCAGATTTGGGGGATTCCCTTTTTTTTCGAACCGATTGAATAGTCTATGACAAGTCACAATCCATTTTAGCATGCAGCCAGCTATCATTGAATCCCGGACGATATATAAAAATACAACAACAAATGGAATGATGATAAAAACATATCAGTCAACATTGGCGACCAATCCACTCCTGCCTCTTCGAATTCTCTCCTCGATGCCTCCTGCACCACTGAATACTTTCTTCTGCTCCTGAGTCAAGAAGCTGCCCATACCTCCAGACCTTGCCCTTGCCTTCTCCTCGGCCTCTAGCTCCGCTTTTTCCTTAGCAAGAAGCCTTGATAGATGTTCCTTACGCTCGGCAGTGAGCGAGGAAGCATTAGCCGACATTGCGGCAAGGCGTGCCGCGCGTTCATCTACGGAAGTGGAATAGCCATTCGGAGCTTTCGGGGCACTTCGATCTGGGGGCGCGCGAGATGGCGAAGGCCCACGAGAGCGCTTGCTGTACGGGGGTGGCGTGAGGCTTCGATCGCGCTTCCTGTCGGTAACGTCCGAGTGCCTGCGTCGTTCCCAACTGCGACTCCGATTACGTCGTCGTTCCTCAGAACTCGCAGTCTCATCTGAGTTGTAATAGCGTCTTGCACGGCCCCTTTCTGACCTATCATACGGGCTTCTGCTGCGGCGTCTCTCAACGTAGTCGTTCCTTCGATCATAGTCGTCCCGACGATTTAGAGGACTTCTGCTCCTTGATCTTCGTCGCGGCTCAATGCTAAGAGACCGACTCCCATACCGATGGACTTTGCGAGGCGGAGAACGGGAATCGCGACGTCTCTCGTAACGATCCTCAGGCGAACGACTTCGTGAGTAACCCCTCCCGCGGTCACTATAATCGCCCGAATCGTCTCGTCGGTGTTTGTGTTTTTTCGACTTCTTATCTTTCTTGCCTTTCTTATCCTTATCCTTCTTGTCCTTGTCCCTGATTCCTACCTTCCTCTGCATCTCCTTCAAGCGAAGCGGGTTACTCATTAAAGCTTGATAAGCCGCTTGTTCTTGCTGCTTGATGGCGAGAAGAGGGTCTTCGCGAATTTTTGAGGCGACGTCACGAGCTGTGTTTGCATTTTGGACGGCAATGAAATTCTTATGCGCGGCGCCAACCTAGATAAGAGTGTACAAGTCTTACGTCAGAGAAGCTCAGAAAAGTGAAAACAGGACAAGGGACCTTTTCATTCTCATCAGCAATGAGCAGCTTGTCTACCCGTTTCTTTCCTAAAAGATAGTCCTCCAGATCGTTCTTGTTTGCACTGGACCCTGTAGCAGGAGTAGCATACATCCACTCGAGCTTCTCTGTACGTTTTCGACCCGTGGATTCTTCTTGTAGCCGCTGCAGTTCCTGCATCTGACGTTCCTCCTCCTTTTCTTTTCGGAGCTGGTCGAGTTTCTTCTTCTCTTCAAGCTAGACAATAAGACATTAGACAAACTTCGTGTATGTGCATGAATAAATTAAAGCATACCGCTTTCTTCTCCTCCAGCCACACCCGCTCCTGATTCTTCATCAGGAGCGGATGCCACGACTTTTTCATGTTCAAGTCGCCTCCACCCATTTTGACAGATGTTCACAGACGAAAAGGCAATGAAGTAGTGAGTTTGTTCCAATAATATGGTTTTGCTAAATCCGAAAGCGAAAGATGTTGGCAGACTGGTGGCAGAAGGGGGAAGAGATGAGTCGAACAACCGGAAGAGGCGACGAACGGGACGATAGACTAGCGTGACCGTCTTTGTAACGCTGTGCTTCTACCCTGAATAGGATATTGAAGATCGAGATCGACGCGTGTCAGGGCGACAACGAGACGCCCTAAGACTTCAAGTCGCAACTAATCTTCTTACTCGTACGAGCTCCTTCCACGTAGCATAATTCCGACTTCGGGACAGTCACATTTACTTTGTTACACAAAATGAGCTCAAATAGGCAGTTGCCTCCAGATCTTGACGAGGACGAGCCGCTCGAAGATGCCGAGGCCAGCGAGCGGGAGCCCCTCCATCAATCCCAGCCTGAGGTTACGCAACCAGTGTCCGTACGACTTCTTTTGTCACACTCATCATCCTCTGACTCTACAGCATTCTGATGATAAATTCTCTCCGCTATGCGTTACCGCAGACCTACTCGTTCCCTCTATGCCCTCACGCGAAAAGAGATCACCCATGGGATTGCGAACCGGTTCGTCCATTCGCGGACGTACGTATTCCTCTACCTCGGCATGGCCGCGCTGTCTATAACGACAGTCGTGCTTAGCCTTACCGACGGGTGTCCCGGGCTTGCGTTTTACATTCTAGAAATCATCATCAACACCACCATGATCGCAGAAGTCAGCATCCGACTGGTGGCATTCGGGAGCGTACGTACTACGTGTTTCCTTTTTCCTAGTCCGATTATCGTGGGTATAACGAGTGACTGCGCTGACGTTTTAACTTGCTTGTCCATCTATAGAGGTTCTGGAAGTCGCCCTTTAACATCCTAGACCTTGTCCTGACGTTCTTTTGCGTGATAACGGTCCTTACGATTGTCTTTGCCGGATGTGGGTCCACTAGTAAGGAAGAAGAACTGTTCGATACGCTACTTCTTGTGCTCCGAAACGTGCTTCAGTTTATTCGCTTAGCAGCAGTGATGCGGCAGTACGTATTTTTGAAATCTATTATACCGCGCTTTACTCGTTTCGTTTGCCTCTTTCATTCTTCGCGTTTTCCTTATTCTATCTTTTAATAAAAACTCTCTCCAGATCCGGTCAGTCGATCTTCTCTCGTCCTCGGCCGATTGACTTGACCGCGGCGCGAAGAGCGGGATTCAGTTTGGACCTGGACCTGCCTGATGAAGCGGAAGAAGAGCTGTCGCGGCGACGGAGCCCCGTTCTATTCGATGCACAAGGAAGAGATGAAGAAGAGGGCCTGGAGCGGACACCACCTCCGAAACCCAATAAACCATCAGTGCCGCTCGTAGTGGATGATCGAGACCAAGAGGACCTATGGGCGGGATTGTAATGTTGCTTTCTAAACCATTTCAGGAAGCCGCCGAAGTTTGTTTGGATGGACAGTCGTTGTATTCACATTTGCATCTCTTTCCGTTTCAAGTTCTCGCTATGCATTGATCTTCGGTTTCGTTCCCATCCTACAGCTATTTACTCCTACTACTACTACGTCACCACTTTCCAAATGGATATTTTATAATAATACGTCAGGAAGAGCAATTCTTCTATTGATCGTGTTTCAGCATCATCTTGCTTCTGTGCTAGGTCGGAAGAAACGCATTACACACTCAACTCGGCGAATGAGGTATACATGAATTCCAAAACGGAACAATCAAAATGTCTTGTAAACCTTGAAAGCGCGCCTCTCGGTATTCTTGTTGTTCTCCCAGACCTTCTTACGCCACGGCGTCGATATCGCAGCTTTGAATTCTTCGGCGTCGAAAAGACCAGGACCGATGTCCTTGTACTCATGGATTGCCATGAACTTTGCGGGTTTCTTGTATTCCTGAACTTGCTGTTTGAGCGTACCAGAGGCAGCTGCGTCGACGAGGTAGTAACGGCGCGAGCGCAGCCATCCAGGGACCTTGGAGAGCATCTCGGAGTGTTCCTCGTCGTACCACCTGTTCAGCTCGACTTCGAAGTCGGGCTCTACGTCCATGGAAACGACGAGGACAATCATTCCTTCTTTGTGACCTTTGAACTCTGGGCTGGCTATTTCTAGTGCCTGTTCGTTGAGCGTGTAGATGCGCCGATCAAGAATCCCGATGCGCGACAAGACGCTTGCCTCGCGGTCGCTGCGCGTCTTGGCTAGAGCGGTGTATGCGTCTTCCTGGAGGAAGTCAACTGACGAGAGGTCGTATATTGCACCCCAGGTAGGTTTCAGCCCGTCGATCTGAATGAGACGCGTGGCGGAGAGAAATCCCGGGAGCGCGGTGCGCAACGGGATGTGCTCATTGTCATACCAGTCGTTATACTCGCTTTCTGAAAGCTGGTCGCCGACTTCGGAGAAGACGAGGAGGAGACCTTTGCCGGAGCTCATGACTGAGATTGTACGTTCGTGTCTGCGAGGTGGTCGTCGTTAGCTTGGAGCTGGGACGATGTACGTTATCGCTCGAGTTGGCTGAGTAAGTGGTGAGACCATGGGACCATGAGAGTGCACAAAGTCGCAGAGAAGTTGTAATTATAGCAAACCACACAGCAAAATATAGCACATATGCGGTTTTTTTTCTTTTATTCATTCTCAAAGCCGATGAAGCCGAGCTCTTCTACGCGGGCCTGTATAAATGATATATATCTCCAAGATGCTGAGAATGCACAAGCGACCGAGATGCCGAGGGCGGAAGCAAACAATTCATCGGCGGAAAGTTCGCCATGTCCCATCAGGTTCATCAGAGACTCTCGATAGAACAAAAGTCATGAGTAGAGAAGAGCTCCAAGAAACGGGTGCGGCAAATATAGTCCGAGGTTACGTGTACGCGGTGAAGTTTCTCTACTTGCCAATAAGCACCGCTCTTTTCAGCAGATGAATTCCTTGTGAACGAGCATTGCACTGGATATGAAAGGCGAATAGAGATGATCTGCATATGACGAAGCGATGAATGGGCTGAATAAGCCGACACAGCTGACACGCGGATGAACGTTGATCGGTTCGGACAAAAAACTTTAAAAAAACACGTCGGTCCGAATTAAGGTTCGCTCGTAAGAGTAAATCCGGATTGTCGCAAGAGATCATTGCCTTTTCGAGAGTATTGCCGTCGCTTCGTCCTTACCAATCGCTGAAGGTGCTGAGGAGGATGTTGGAAAAGAAAACACAGACAGATAGACGATGGAAAATGGAAGAAAGGCGCGACATCAGAAGGGCACATTGAGTTTGTTGTAACTTTGTAAAGTAATAATTTGTTATGTTAAGATTTATTTTGCCACGTGCACGTGCAGGTACGCTCCGAGCGATTGCCGTTCCCCTCGTAACGCTTCCCCCGTTCGTCTTCTCTCATTTTCCTGCGCCTTCCTCAGCTCTCTTCCCCGACGTCCGTGTCGTCGATGAGACGCCCTTCTGTGCCGCCACATTCGGTGCTCACACAAGTTGCAGGTTGGTCAACGGAAAGAAGGGACGAACAAGCCAGGCACCCGGTCCATTCAGTCCAAGAGGATCTGCTCCTGGACGCGTTATTTGTCGTCGTGAGTTTTTTTGATTGATATTTCTCGCGCGTTATTCATACTCACACCCTTCTTTTCCCTTTTCTACGATTCCCTTTTTGACCGCCATCACTTATGCTCTGATATCCTCTGCACTTCGCCGTCGTCGTCCGCGACGCCGCCCAAATCACCATCAGCGCCTGTCTGAGTTCAAGATAACACCTTGTACAGCTTACCCCCGTCTATATCTCACTCGACGGCTCGACTTCGATCCTCTCTGGCTCTCTAATCTGCTTTCTTGGCTGCCTCCTTGTTCTCTTCATCTATCCTATGTCGGCCCTTCAGCCGCCACATTCTCACCACTCCGGTAACAAGCAATGGTGGTCACGGAACTCTGCATCGAAGTCGTCCACAATGCCTGCCTATCGTGTTTCAGACTCCTCGGGCACCACTACGCCGACTACGCCAACCTCGGGGACGTCCCAGACGTACGATGACAAGTCGCTAAAGGGGTCAAAGCAGTCCAACAAGTTCAATACTCTCGCTTCGTACATAGGCATAGGCTTCAAGTCCAAGAAAAGTCACCCTACCATCAACATTCCGTCCGGTCCCGTGTCTCCTCCCCTCCCGTTCCAAAATCCCCCGCCGGCGAGTGCCCCAAATTCTCATGTTTTGCCCCCTCGACCGCCTCGCTCTCGTCGGCCGGTGACAGCCAGTTCGAGTTCGTCATACCAATATGACCCAAAGTCTCCAGGCGAACCGTCCATATACACCTATCCTTCTTCTGAAGAGGGTACGTTCGAGCCTTTGACTCCTTCTGACCAGCTCTCGCGGCACCGTACATCGTATCAGCCGTCTCTCTTCACATTTGCCGAACAGCAGGATCAGACTGTAGCTGCCTTAAGATTAGGAGACATGTCAGACTCTCGCTATTCGCAGTCGGATGCGCGAAGAATTTCGGTTCTGTCAGACCCATCTGTAATAGATCCCCACATGAAGAGGGAACAGATGATTCGCTCGTCGCATGTTTCAGCTTCATCTTACTACCCTGCTCTTCAGTCTGAGCACAAAGCTCATTCAGGTAAAGTCCCCGCTGGTTTACGAGGTCACAGAGATAGCCTAGAAGGGCGAAAATCTTCACGGTACGTGTTCTGCTTCCTTCTTAACTTAGTTTAGCTCTATTTCGCTGATGCTATTTTTTTCGCCCTTTCGAATCACAAGGGATAGCTTTTTAAGCAAGGAAATAGACTTGACATCAGACACTGATACGAGTGGTGTTCAAACAAAGCCTCCCGAGCTACTTCCGCGGGATCAGAGACACTCCGATGTTCCTGTGCCCGCAGTACCCAAGCTATCTGCGACTATGTTGTTGACTACGCAGAGACCAACCCTCCGGAAATCACCCTCTGAAAGTGTGACAGCGGCGAGACCGCCAGGATCGTCTTCCGGTTCGAGAAGGCCTTCTCCTGTTCCTTCAATACAGGGTCAAAACAACCTACATAAGGGGGAGGGTCTTGAGAGAGATCGTGTCACGAGTTTACGAAACATTGACGCGCCGGCGAATAAACAGACTTCCCGTGCTTCACCCGCGATACGGTCAAAAGCAGCGAGCCTCTCAGCCGGTTCGGTTAGCGGTTCTAGCGCGGGAGGGCGTCCTTCACCTTCAATAAATACGTCGTACTCCTCGGCAATGCCCTTATCGCGTAACGCGTCGGTTACCTCAGGCACCGGAAGTGCATTAGGCTCAAAGTCGGGCGTCGTTCAACGGCAGCAATCCATTTCGCGTTTGAGGGCGGTCCCTCCTTCTCGCAATCCACCACCTTCTTCGAATCTGCCACCGACGCCACAAGACAAGTCTCCTTCACCACTAACTTTCCGCTCGCCGAAGAACCTGAGCTCTTCGTCCTTATTGAATTCACCAAATTCAACAAGCGACGATCCGTCGATCCTCGCATTTGATTTACCGCCTTCATCACCCTCTTCAGAAGCATCATCTGCTAGCTTGTCCTTCGCCCCGACGTCTCAAGCGTCCATGTTCAGTGACATTGAATCGAGCCTTGGTTCAGCTTTTCGAAGCCCGCGGAACCTCCGTGGCACGAAAGCTGGGCAAGTGCACAATACTGAACCTCCGTCTTACCGTTCTGTAACGCCCGGCTCGCACACTGCCAAATCTTCATTATCTTCGAACAATACTTTGATGGGTGCGTTTACTGCTCGAGGAGACACTCCTGTGCAACGTTCGGTCAGAAAGAGCATGTCGCAGTCGTCGATTTCATTGGGCTGTAGCGGACGCGGGGATCGCCCAGAGCTGAACGTTACGGCAGGAAGTCTTATCCCGGAGGAAAATCCTGCTTCGGTGTTACATAGTATGCGGACGTTGCGAAAGCAACGCTCCATGCACAATACCCGTGCCGCTGGAGGGTCATTGGCTCTCCCCCCTCTTCCCCAACAGCTCAGACATGTCAGCTCGTTCAACGGGCCGTCTGTCAGTGAGGCGTCTGGGAGCGGGCATTCAGCACACGCCAAGGGAGATAGCCTTGCTTCTCCCTTCGGGTCCCAACGACGTTCAGTGAATTCGGCAACGCCATCGTCGACTGCAGCAAATTCGATTGTAAATACTCCAACGACGCCACAGACGCATAAGAAACGGTCAATTTTCTCTTCGCATGGACGAGACCGAGACCGAGACCGTGAGCGGCGCGATTCCAACGTTACTAATGAACGCGAGTCTGCCGGTTCTGCGTATTCTCCAGATACAAATCATAACGACAAGAAGAAATCTCATGGTATTGGGCTCGGGTTGTTCTCGGGACATTTCTCCCCATCTTCATCAACTTCGCAAATACCAGACGCATCGGATTCCCGTCGTCCGTCGTCGCCAACCGCTGAGTCCATGCGCAGTTTCCATCCAAGCTCACCACCTACAAATCGCGCACCGCCAACCAATATTGACCATATTACTCAACATATCTTGCCGCCGAAGGAGTTGCTATCTCAGATGGAAGTTTTGGCAAACATGGAGGCGCCTTCCTCGCCTCCGCAATTTTCGGATCGGTCTCTTGACGACGAGACGGAGGAAGATTGCTGGGAAGGTTCGAGTATCGTCACTGCAGACAAGCAAAGTATGCGGTCTCGCCTGGACTCGCTAAGCGGGTATTCAATTGCTTCGAGTGTAGATGAGAATGGGAGGATATTGAAAGCTGATGCTCGGTCGTCAACACCGTCTCTGGGCACGCGCCACTTCGCGAACGCCTCAGGCTCGATTCATGGGATATTAGAGAATGATCGTCCGTCCTCCTCTTCGCGAATTCCGACGCGCAATGTTTCAGGTCTATCTGCGCGCTCCCGAGTATCGAGTTCTTCCAACACGCGTCCCGCAACAGCTGATTCGTTCATGAGGGACTTATCTTCGAACGGCGTTAGCGGAGATGGGTACTGTCCGCCAACCGGTCTGCCTCCGCCTCCACGGCGCAAGGGCGCAGTAATCTCGACGCCAACGACTGACCAGAAGAACGACGCCGACGAGCCGCAGATGAGTCCTCTTTCTCCACCGCTGCCGAAGAACGGCTCATCTCGATTGCAACGGTTGCCATCCGTTGAGAATCAGAATCGGGGGTTGCAACGGTTGTCCTCTTATGAAACGATCTCCACCTACAACCCGAACCGAGGCTCGATCTTCCGGAAACCGTCTTTCCTGAACATAGAGGACGAGATGAATGACCGGCAGGCGGGCAACGAGGGCAAAGCTCTGATGACGACCGTCCCTGAAGATAGTTTCCTTATCCTGGAGCAGGGAAAGGATTCAATAGACCTTGGTCGTAGTTCTGATGAAATCGCAGACAGTCCCTTCCCTATAAGCTTAACTTGATTTGGCTTACTCTTCTTTGGTATATATGTTTATAATTTTCAGGGTTAACTTGACATTTCGTTTTCGATCTTTCTTTTTCGTTCGTCGTTCATTGCCTCGTTTAGCTCGTCTCAGTGTTTTCTGTTGTTTATTTTTAACTTGCTGGAACTCCATACTCCGTTTTTCTTCATTCAACTCCCCGTGACATCATTGCTCTCATTTGTAATTTATACCTGGTCTCATCATTTCTTCTGTCTTGTTTTTTTTTTCATCGCCTGCAACATATGGCTTCATACGTTCATTCACATTATAGCCAATCTTTTTCCTCTTTAACCTTAGCTATCGGCATCACAAGTTTCATTCCTTCTGTTTCTTATACCTGTCTCAGCCCTTCGTTGCTAGTTAGATGCTCACCTTATCATTTTTACTCTCTTTATAACTGTACAACACAAGCATCATGACATGCGTCTCCTCAAAGGACGTATCGCTCAATGCATAATGACAAGATGTTAGGTGACGACTCCTACTTATGTTTATCCGTCTGATTTGCGAGTTTCCTTTTCTCTATTCAAGCTGGTATTCCAATGATTCGGCAAAAAATAGAAAGAATCGACATAGTAAATCCATAACTGCAATTATGATACAAAGAAAATGAGAAAGAAAAAAAAATCATTAAATTGTAGTTAAAAAAAACGTTTTGCGAAATCCATCTCATTTTTAGTCAGTTTCGTCTGTGTGGTATCCAGCCCTCCGCATAGCTCCCAGACGATGCCTTGCAGCACCAAGATCCTTCTCCAACTTCAAAATCTCGACCTGCTGCTCCATCTCACGACGCTTGAACTCCATGACGGCCATGTTCTTGAAATTTGGCATGTCTTCCTCGACCTGCTTGGCGGTAATAGCCTTGACTTGTCGGACCAAAGCTTTGCACGCATCTGTAACTGCCTTCGCTGCAAGCTCGAGTCGCTCCTGTGTCTTGGACATGAGAGAGGCCTTGACACGTGAAGCGGCGACAAGTTGTGCAGTCGCCGCTGCGACCTCGTTGGAAGCGACGATAAGCTGCTCAAGCGAATGCGTTCCTGAGAGTACACCGTCTGCACTCTCAATGAGCAGGTTCGTAGCGAAAGCAACAGCCTTCGCGGCGGAGATGAGACCCTCCGTCCATCGGTTGTTGCGCTTGTAGAATTGCTGCTTCGTGCTGGATCCCTTTCCCTGCGCAACAATTTCTTCCTGAGAGTCCGTGGCAGCTTTGATGAGCCTTGCGATAGCATTCGTAATAGCCAATGCAGCGGACAAGATGGAGTCGTGAACTTGAAGATCAACAGCGCTGAAGCGTGACGTGTCTCTCGGACGTGCCATAAGTTCCTGAAGACGCGCCGTAGCAGCTTCGATGGCCTGCGCGGCACCCATCATCTCCTGCTCGACAATGTCGCCGATATCCCCATTTGCTTTTGCAAGTGATCCGCCCTTCGTACCCTTGGGGATCAAGTTGTCCACAATCTCCGATAATTTGTTCAATGCAGATCGGATTTCCACATTGTTACGAGTGGCAACGTCTCGCTTGCTTTCCTTCGGCACGAGTTCCATCTTGTACGACTGCAGATTCAGGAAGAATCGCAAGCCGACATCACCAGCAGATTTTGCCACATTGATGATTTTGTCGACGGCATCATCATCATTGGCGAGACGAGTAATGCCCTTCGTATTAATCAGGACGTCGGACAAAGACTGAGCAAATTCATTTGCAGCCTTGATCACTTCTACGTGATCCCCGCCAACTTCTCCGCCCAGATAAAGGTTGTAAATCGTAGCGAAATCAGTCGCATTGTTCACAGCCTTCTCAACCATTGACAACGTGTATTCTGGAGTCGAATTAAGGTTACCCGCTTGAGCCGGGGATTCCAGTTCGTATATCGCGTCATCAACCTTCTGGACGCAGGCTTGTAAGATGGAGTCTATGTGAAACAAATGAGATCAGTCTGCAATTCCGATGATACCTCACAACCGTGAAACGCACCAATGATCTGGTTAAGCTTCTTCCTGTTGTCCAGGATCAGCGTATCAATCTGCGCATTAGTAGCTTCATCAACGATGCCTTGTGTCTACACGTAGTGAGTGAGATATGAGAATATTTGATCATAAGCCGTGCCAAACCTGCTGTGCCTCGCGAAGCTGTTCGATTGTGGCGTCCATTCCCTCTTGGAGAATAGCAATTTCCTGGTCTTTCTCCTGACGAACACGGTCCACCTCCAGGCCGGACTCATCAATCTTCTTGAGGAGATCATCGATCTGAATTTGCTTAGCCTAGGACAGAAGTCAGACAAAGGCTAGAAGCACTGCAGAAAGCAGCCGTACCCGTAGAGAATCTTCAAGTTCACTCAACTGTCTGTTGTATTTCGCAAGAACACTTGAAACCTCCGAGCTTCGCGATCTCGTCGCATCTTCTGCACGTTCATTTGCAAACCTGATTTCTCGTTTAAGACGGTCGATCTCGTCTTTATGACTAGCCTTTTGGCGGTCAAGATCAAAACGTGCACGATCCCTCTCACGAATCATATCCGCTAGCTCAAGATTCTTCGCTTTGATGTCCCTTTCCATGCGTTCCATCTTGTCTACAGCTTCCTGTGCCGAGTTCGCCTTAAGCTGCAACTGTTTGAATTTGGAAAGCATATCAAGATGCTCCGAGCGCAGCTGACTGTACAGCTTGGCAAGTGCTTCGTACTTGTTACGCCAGAGTGTGACTTGGTCTTGCAATTGTTTTATGAGTTCATCTTTCGATGCCATCTGCGAACCTATGTTGACACTCATTGAGCTCATTTCGCCTTCCAGGGCTTTTACTCGCTACAAATTTCCGTTAGACTATCGATCAACTCCGACAGGAGTAATACTCACTCGATCATACTGTTCAAGAAGTAACTGATCCCTTTCATATTGACCGCGCATACCAAGCAATTCGCGTTCAAGTTCGTTGACCCGTTGCGCAGCTGCATTCGTGTACTGAGCCAGCTGTTGTTGCATAAGCTGCTCTTGGGCCAATCGCTCCCGCTCTTGCTGCTCCCGCTGCCGAGCCTCGAATTCTCTCTGGGCAGCCGCCTCTTGCTCCTTCCGTGCCCGTTCATCAGCTTCCCTCTGCGCCTGAAGCGCCGCCTGCTGGTCTTCATACTGTTTCAGAATCCGAGCTTGTTCGGCAATATCGGGTGCGGGAGTTGCGGGAGGTGGAGTCTTTACCGCAGTCGTGGATGGTCGAGCGGGGAGATCCGGAGCGCTACCGTTGTCCAGCAGGTTGGGTGGTTCCTGTGATTGACAGCATGAGCTTGTTATACCGAAGCGGTTCAGTTGAGAATATCTCACCGCTCCAAGTTTAGGGACATTAATCAGGCCGGTAAGATACTTCAGGTTGGAACACTCATAATAGAATTTGCGCAGGTTGTGGTGCTGAGCGGCATAACGAGCACGCAAAGGTTCTAAAGCATCGATATCATCCGTACCTATCACCCGGAGTTGAGCTTATCAATCGGATACAAAGATTCAAGCAACTTACGACGGTGCATCGCCCGCAGCATACTTGTGATAAATCGATATATACCCCAACTCTCCTTGACAAGAGGAACCAATGCAGATATTCGGCATTCATTGTTTGCAGACGTGCGGAAATGGGCAAAAATCATGCGTTGGAAGGAGTCGATTTGATCTTGTAAACCCATAAGATCTGAAATAGTTTCGTAGCTGGAAACTTTGAGCTTTGTTTCGGTCACAAGACGACGAGCAACTTACCCTTCGTTTGGATCATCAATTCCCTTCAATGTGATATATTCCTCGTATTCAAAGAGACCATTAAACTCTGGTCGCATGCGATGGAACCTCAGCTTAGACAACAAAAACGCAACATACGTCCGTATCAGTGCGCCGTAGCCTATCAAGTGGCTATGAGTCAACCGAACTGGATAACTTGGAAGGCAAGGCTACCTCGCACTCCATCCGCCCCTACACTTCTCGCGCATGTTTCCAACCAGCCAGTTTGGCCATGGGCTTCTTTGATCGTCTGACAACAAAATGTCGGTTCATAAGCGAATGAAGCGAAGAATTAAGGCTTACAACGGGGTGCCCTTCCTGAATTACTTTATGTACTGTGATCAAAGCCTTGAATGTTTGGACCTCGTCAGACAAGATTGGCTGGACTCGAAGGCCTGTCCAGAAAGCCATAGAACTGTGATAATCCCAAGTGTAGACAATGCATTCTGGAAGCTACGGTCAGGAAGGGCATACGATGATAGGCGAGAGAATCTCACTTCGGACATGCTTTTGCTTAGGAGCAGATTCCTCTGTACTCGTAGCTTTCTTGATGTTGATGACTAGCTCGTGGTCTGCCTTGTCCTTGTCCACTGGTCGGGTAGGATAATGTACTTCATCGCCGTCAATGTCATATCCAGGCGCTGATCTTCGATTATTATACCTGTAGATACAGGCTTGTTATCAGATAAAGGGTATTCGAGAAATACATCGGACTTACATTGTATAAGGCTTTGTTGTGGAAGTACGAGAATAAGGGCAGTGGTGGTACGCAGCACCAAGAACCAAGTGAGGCGACGCGAAAGTGGTCGTTCTCGGACGTCGATCTTCTCTTTCGCGTCGTCGTCCCTCCCAAATAAATGGCTTCCCTCTTCTCATCACTTTCTCGGACTACGGCAAATGTTTTTCGACGCCGGCAACCAACATGCGGCAAGCAGAGCTTCTCGAGAACATTCTCTCAAAGTCGTATCGTACGAAACATCGCCCATGAGCAACAGCAGTACCAGCCAAAACATACATCTGTTCTGTCACCCATGATGTTTCTCTTAGGCATGACTCCCATCCTTACTTTTGGACTCGGGACATGGCAGATTCAGCGACTCAAGTGGAAAGTGAATCTCATTGACGACTTGCACGAAAAGTTGCAACGACCTCCAATAGAGCTTCCGGACTTCGTAAAGTGCACTTCTCTCATATTTGCTTCCCTTACTTAAGAACTAACAACATAATATAATATAGCCTGGACGTCTTGCAAGAGTTCACGTTTCGAAAGGTGCATGTGAAGGGGCGCTGGGATCATGCTCATACAGTGCTTCTCACCCCAAGGGTACATGACGGCACGAAAGGTGTCCACGTAATCACGCCCCTCATTCGTTCCGATGGTTCTACCATCCTCGTGGATCGTGGCTTTGTTTCCGACGATTTTGCGAAGCCGGAGTACTGGCAAAAATCTTCTGAGGATCAAGAGGAGGTGGAAATAATAGGCATGCTACGGACGTCTCAAGCCCGAAACTACTTTACGCCAGACAACCATCCGGAAAAGGGCGAATGGTATTGGGTCGACCTGAACTCCCTAGCTGAGTATGCTGGCGGTGAAGCAGCTGGTGTGCAGCCCGTCTTTGTTGAAGCTATTTTCGGTACGTCTAGCTCATTCCACCATGCAAAGAGTCCTGTGATTAAATTCGAATTATAGAAGGGCATCCTGGTGAAGTGCATGTCAACAAACAGCGAGGCATTCCGGTTGGCCGGCCTCCAACCGTAGAAGTCAGGAACTCCCATGCAGCTTACGTCGCTACGTGGTACGTTAAATTGTGCTCCGCTAAGTCGTCGGACATATTTATCTATTTACACCATCTTTACCCAGGTATTCGCTGTCTGCATTAACGGCCTTCATGTTCATCCACTTGCTGAGGAAACGAGCACGAGCACCTTCAAGAAGGATGCCTCGCAAATAGTACTTGCTCCAAATGCCATCTAGCGACCGTGTGGATCGATGACTTCTCATACTTGAATTAACAAAAAAAGGTGATATCTGCTGGTCGTATCCTCTTGCATAACACCATCACTCACACCTCTTTATTAATCTGAACAATCAGGAAAAAAATCCAGGTATCTAGGCACAAACTCGTGACTTTTGTCGATAAGGTACAGAATGTCGAATTCATCGTCAGATTATACGGCCAACCTGTTCAATCGGGGCAGTCGTTATGTGGCCAGCTGCAGAACCGTCAAAGAACTGGGACGTCCCACTAAGACGAGTCTTTACTTCGTGCATGCGAAGAGAATTGCAATGTTCAGAGCAAAAAAAAAAATGGATACAATGCAGTGGTAAAGAACCAGGTGCTGTTTTCAGGTGCATAAGCAAATTGGTTCGAAATTTAGAAAGACATGCAGTCAACTTGTCAATTTCGGTCCAATGACATCAAGATTAAGGCAGACATAATGCATACGTATTCGAGAGGTTCCTACAGATCATCACTGTGAGACCTGGATGGCGAGAGTAGTCAGGAGATTCGTTAACGTAATGTGAAAGCATTTCAGAGTGGCACTGCGATCAGTTTCAGACAATTTGTTCAGAGTAGGAGAGCGAGCCAGCAGACGCAAGGCACAAAGCAGCAGGAGACTTTCAGAAGACATCGTAAAGCCGGTAGCGACCTCCGTTCAGACGTCAGACCAGCCGCCTTCGTCAAGCTTATATGACGCTTCGCTTTCTGGTCTGTCAGGGCTATCAACTAGCTTTGCGACTCGTTCTTCTGCGCGACCTGTAATTGCGATACGATTCAGCGTTTAAGTTACTCTCAGCAAGGTGTCTCTACCTTTCCGCAGAAACATCCGAGTGGCAGAAGCATGCGAGAGAATGTGGCCGCCAATTGGCTTGAGCGCTCCACCGGCAACGAAAGTCATAGTCGCACCGGG
The DNA here is from genome assembly GCA_009806525.1 of Sanghuangporus sanghuang. NCBI lineage: Eukaryota > Fungi > Basidiomycota > Agaricomycetes > Hymenochaetales > Hymenochaetaceae > Sanghuangporus > Sanghuangporus sanghuang. The sequence goes on from VVIT01000004.1 coordinate 24,838, forward strand.
GTCGGCTACACCACTCATCAGAAACGATCCGCAGAAGGAATATTTGGTAAATGTAAACTCACACTGGACTTGATTCGTCAAGAGGATAGCAATCTACCGCATGCAAGGGCGTTTCATCAGCAGTCGTTATCGGTCATTTACGAAGAACACTCACATTGAATTCTTCGGACAGCTTCGTTAAGCGAGAGAGCATCTGCGCGAGCTACAAAATGGTTGATCACAAAATAGCTCGCTGGACAAGACATACGAACTTTTTGTTGTCTCTCGCTCAACTCTCCACGGCCAGAAAAGTCGGTACGGAACAGAGCCATGATACTGTCGACGATCTGCACAATGACATGAGAAAAGTACTGCAAGAGTAAGTCTTCGAGCACGTTACAAGTAGTCGGAAATCTTTGTCCTCGGCGAACCGGTTGGAGCACTCGTTGATAAGTTCCATCTAGAGGACGCATACTAATGATCAGATAAGAGCACATGGCATTTCTAGGACTTACTTGATGCTCGCTGTTGAAGGCACGAGCTGATTCGTTCCCTTTGAGTATGTGACAACGAAACATAACCACAGAACAGACCATAAAGAACATTCTCAAGCGCCATGCTTCCGTCTACGCCAAACCGATCCGCAATAGATTTTATGCGATCCGGACGGAAAGTGCCCTCTGTATCAATATATGCAACCTACGAGGCGAGATTAGCGAGGTAATGTAAACAAAGGAGTTTATACATACCTTGCCAGACGCTCCTCCGAGTTCTGGAGGAAGCTGCGCAACGACACTCATAGTATGCGCGAGCTGAGTCTTTCCTGTCCGGAATTCTCCATATACTGTCAAAAGTCATTGCTTGAATGAATGTGTTCTCCGTTGCAATCACTTACCTTCGCTAATGGACTGTGACATTATGCCACCTCATAACAACTGAGTAATGAAGACAGAGCTGAGAGAGTATGCGCTCACCTCCAAGAATAGAGTCTACCGACTTGCTACCAGTACTTATGACAAGAACGCGCTTACGTTTATCCTGGATTTCAAGACCTGTAGCGAAGGAAGAGCCCTGAGAATAATACAGTTTGCCGTCAAGTAATTCAGAAAGGACAGATCATATCCCACCATGATTTTATGAACCGCTTCCTGTGCGCATATAGTCAGTTATTTCTAATATATGTCAAGCGCTTATCGGAAAATATAGAATCACCTTGATCTTTTCGACTTTTGCTTCAGACAGGCCTTTTATCTTCAGCAATTGCCGCCTCGGTGTCATATTGACACCTGAAACGGTATTTAAGGAGGCCGCCTGTAGTCACACGATTAGTGAGTCATGATCACTGGATCTGGAAAGAATCCAGTTACCTTCAGTTTGAGAATATCCTGCACATTTATTCCCTGAAGCAGGTCGTTAATACTTCATCTGACATTCGGGACGTTCGCACGGCGGATAACTGAATAGAAGTATACACCCCATGCCAGTACGTTCATCATACGCAGTTGCTGGATCCGCAAGCCCATCTGAAGATGTTTGATCCGAGAGCGTTAGACACACCTGTTGCTGTAGTTCATCCACAGAGTCAAAGAAGGGAGTCTGAGTCGTGGTAGTGTAAATAGCGGTCAATGAATAAGTTCTAATGGTCGCCCCAGTGAATGTGCCAACCTCATCAAATTCAGGACTTTCTGCACGCGACATATCTAAGAGGTGAGGGTAACGAAGTTGAGCACTCAAATAGGTGATGATCGTGGTTGAAAGAGACTCGGAAATATGGACGACTCTACCTACATACGATACGTATATTCTCACGGAACGCGTACCGTCACGCTGCGTCACAGAACCGTGAAATCACTTATTAATATTCTTTGCTCGGCGATGATACATCGAAATGGCTTCGTAGCAATAACAACAATGAGTATGCAGAGCCACTCATATGTACATTAGGCAATAGACACGCCTTCACCAAAAGTTTCAACGTCACCAACTACTTCAACGTCGTCGGCTATACCAGGAGTCTTTGACCTCTCGTGCTGTTCACGAATCGGAGGCTCTCCTTCCTCTTGACCCTCGTTTTCCGAGTGATGTTGCTCTTGTTCCTGCTCTTGCACTGATTCCGCAGGCTTAATAATTTCCGGCGTCTGTATTTCAGGAATGGGCCCAGAGAAGTCTTTTCCAGTCAGTCGAGATAGGGTTTGAATATCTAAAGAATAACTGATGTTTACAAGAAGAAAATTTGGGTTGCAAGAAGGGCTTACCGATTGGAACACGGTTCTGGAGGCAATAGTTGATTCGACTCGGATTTTTCTTGTCCTCGATCTTAAATTTCGCTTTGCATGACCTCCGGTCACGACCGGGAAGAACGTATGAAATTAACTCGTAGTTTTCGCCAAATTGCGATAAAGCCTAGGTAAATTGAGTCTAAAAAAGATTTATTAAGACGTCATATACGGACTCACATCATAGAAAAGGTCAGTTTCCTCGGCAGACCATCGCGAACCACGCAGCCTTCGACTATACGATGCGGAATTAATGAATTTCGTCTGGTCAGACTCTTCAACATGCTGGTATGTCTCCGTTGCGTCCTCCACATTGTCACCTCTATCGACGAGAAGACTTTCTTCATCAATGATTGTTTCCCCGTTCGGTCCTATGCGAACTCGGGCGCTGAATCGATTTACAGCAAGCGATTCCTTATAATTGAAACCACTTCCACTTGCATCTTCAACTGCAGTGGCACTAGATGACTCAGCAACTGTAGGCTCATCGTCATCAGCCGACTCTTTCGTCGTCTGTAAAGTCCGCGTCTGCGTATCATCTTCATCCACCTTGTGACCGTATTTCTTAGCTTCCATAATCGCACGCATTCTCTCCCGTTTCTCCTTGTTCGAAGCTTTCCATGCGAGATGATTACGTTGGATGACGGCAGTCTTACTGCTTATCCTTCCCTGACCAGTATCATCGCAGATTGTTGCCATTGTAACCGTAGTTGGATCAAGTTCTTCGCCTGGATCTGCAATTGGATCGAAAATGATAGGATTTCGAGAGCGTCTTCTCCTTAATGACATTGAAGAAACCGTAGAGGACCGTCTTCGCCTTTTTCGTCGGGGTTCAGACTCGGAGGCGGAGCCTTGCGTGTCGGCCGTATCGGATTTCTCATGCACTTCCGGGATTGCGGAAGACCTTCGTTGTAAACGAGTAGACCTTCTAGGAATCCGGTTGGAACTGGAAGTGGACTGCTCGATCGTCACAGGACCATTCAAGACCTCCTTGGGAGACCTTCGACTTCTATCCATGCGATTCCCAATATCGTGAGTGGCGGCATCCACAGCAGCAGAATTCTCGGCATGTCTTTCCACACCCATCGTTTTTGTTCTAGGTCGGATTCCGAAAGATGCACCTGCATGCCTTTCCCCGACAGCCATCGCTGATGCTAATCGTTGAGCAGCACCACCTTCATCCTTTTTGACGGCGGCGGCTGACCCGGTGAGAACTACTCGAGAACGAGGCTGAGACTCTCCGATGGCAGCCGGAATGTCGTCCTGCGTTAAGGAATGTAGTATATGTTCGGCTCGCTCAGGATCGTGTGCAGGCATAGGACTGGAATTCTGTGCGGAAGACACTGGGTGTGAGTGCTGAATAGGTGGGGCATGCCTTGAGCGCGACGGGGAGACGAATGGAATCACCAACGAAGAAGTTGTGTTAGAAGGACCGGTAGACTGACTTGACCCAACTTAGATGGCATGTAGATAAATGAACGTTCGATAAAGCATATCAGACAAACTGACCTGTCTGAATGTTACCTTCATTAAGAACCTCAGCAACACTAGGTCCGCGACCGGACCCAACAGCACTACTCGAGCTGACCGGCTTCCATGTTTGACTGTTGAGTGTCGCATTGCCCGATTTATGCGCCAGAGCGGACACATCCCTTTGCTCTGATGCAGGGAGACCCTTCGGTCCGAGTGAAAGGCGCGAGTCCTGCGATTGTATGTTGTTCATCTCGGTAGATCGTGGCCCGAGCGGTTCTGCTGTTATTCCTCGGGTGGACGTGGGTTTTCTTGAAACATTAGATGAAGCCTCTGCAGTGCGCTCGCGAGGTTTCACGATAGGCTTGAATTTCTGTCCTCCCTTCTCTGTGGCATACAAAGAGCATTCTGAGCATATTTTTGCATTAATACTGCAAGTAATCACGTACGGACTCTATTAGACATGCTATATGTTCGGTGCGAGGCAGCGCGTTGTTTGTTTGCTGCTGTGTATACCAAACTAGGAGATTAGTCACCGTTTCACTTCTTTGAACATCCCCCGGCTTGCCGGCGTTGTTCTGCACTTGCATGTCTGTACATCTGAAAATACCTGTCGGAGATGCGCCCGACTGGGAGACGAAAGAATATAATGATGAAGGTACTCTGAACAACGTTTTTGAAAGGTGAGTATCTACTTCTCGTTCTTCTCTTTTTTCCGTACTGAACAAATGTTCGAAAACCAGTTCAGCCCTTTACTATTCATTACGACAATGTATGTCTGCTGTTGCTGGCCCCAACGGTCATACGTTGACCTTATTCAAAGCTAGAAATGCGTGGCTCTCCAACGTCTTTCCCAAGTTTACGTCTAAATCTAAGGCTAAGGGTCAGAAGGACGTGGTTCAGCCTCCACACAACCTCCGATTCATTTCGAAATGCGACCTAGAGATCGGTCCACATATCTTTGCAGACACAACTGTCTATGAAGCACATTACTTGTCCGAGCCACCCCAGTTTGCAACGGGTATATCTCCGACGTATGCTCCGACCACGACTTATTCGCAGACTACAAGTGGTGCATTCACATATCCTTTGACGAGTTATAATCCATATGTAGCACCTGCTGCGCCCATGACTCCACTGGTACCTCCAGGAGGGGAAATGAAAGACCCAGACGTAACACCTGCTTTAATTGCTCGGGTAAATGAGGCCGCAGCCACGAATCCCACACTTCATAATCTACTGCAGATAGCTGCAGCTGGAGATGCCAGCATCGATCAACTTAGGACGCTTGGCTTTTTTATCCAACAGCTAGCTGCTGTTCAGCAGCAACAAGCCCAATCGACTTCCTCTTCCACGACGAATTTCCTAGGCACTCAGCAAACTACTCCACAATCAGCTTTCATGCAGGGTACGGTTAATTCTTCTCCATCTCGAGTGAGCATCTCGATTGAGTAATTTCTCCTGAAGCTGCTAATTATTCACCTCCGCACGTAATTCCGAAGAAACACGATCTTATCCTAGAATTCCGCGAGAACCACACAGAACGGTTCCTCGTTCCACGCGAAATAGTCGCATGTGAACAGGAGATCCAACCTTCTCAGACATTCCGCAAAGACATCGTTCTCTATACCTTCGTCCCGTTCCTTAACGACGAGATCAAATTCAAAGCAAGCTCAAGCACTTCGTCAAGGACACCGACCGTCATTCGCTTTCTTAATGTTTCGGATGCGATCTGGGAGACAATACGAGGTTGGGTAAACGAGGAAGCGAAGAGAACGGATGCATGGGATTCTTTCTACGATAAGGTGAGCGACAACTTGTTTCTAGTCGGATATTCTGCGTAACAAATATATAAAACAGACGGAGACATCTGGTCCAAGAGCCTACTTACAACTTCGTCTACCCGATGGAGATCTACTTTCCCAGTTGAAAATGGTTGGCTCATTATTCGTTTCATCCCCAGACATTCTAACGGCCTTCATTCTTAGTCATGCGAAAATGAGTTTCCGATGAAGCCAATCAGGCCATCTGTAAGCTCGGAGACAACAAACAGGCGCAATCGCACTCGTAAACCCGTTACACAAGTCTCAAGTGAGGTGAAAGATAAGACGGATGTGCCTAGCGCGGATGTACAAGCAGCTCCTTCATTAGGGACAGAGGAATCTGCGTCTGTAAGAGAAACAGGTCCAGTGAGAAGGAAGTCCAATCCGAAGATAGGAGCCAGGTCAGTACCGGGGACAGCAGATGGCTTATTCTTCATAAATACGATAGCTCCTCAGCCGCAGCTACTTCAGTTGCATCCCGAGGCGCCACCCGCGGCTACTCCGACTACCGCTCCGACCACTGATGAGCCCGCTCAACCTTCCGAAGGCACTGTATAGTAAAGTACTTCCTCGTTTTCTTCACCCCTTTCCCTCCAGACGACCTTTGACTTCATATTTAATTGTATTACGCTTGCTAAAGACTGTTCTAATGGTAGCTATTACATCGTTTACGTGGCATTGAATGAGATTGGATCATTGTACAATATGCAGTAACCATAATGTCCACCAGAAAACGATAAAAATCTCGCAAAGCACAGCGATAAACAAGCCAGAAAGCACGGACCCAAAAGCACACATGATAGATGAGAAAACGATATATACGGCAAAAGTTGGGATGAATGAGGGTATACGGAGGACGTAACCGTGCGTGAGCAGAGCAAGAAACGCGCGGCCGCCATGATAAAGCAGCGCTGGAGCGCATGCTGCGACTAATAGAAGACGCAACCATTGCATGAAGCTTCGTCGTGGAAAGGAGACGGGATACCAATGCTCTTCTCCCGAGAAACCATTACGATAAAACGGGATGACAAGGAAATCGTGTAACTCGTCCCAGACGGGACGCCCGAACGTCTTCATGACCGGTGCAACGGAAGCAAGTAGAAAGGAAAGAGAGGCTTCAGCGAATCTCCAAAGGTGATTTGTTTCATTGACAAGTTCGTCAAGAAGCGATTCCAGGCGGACAAGCTGAAAAAGAATACACTGGTGTTAGAGTATAATCGACAGTCCGGAACTATTAATTACCTCGGGATAATTTACGGACGTGTGTCTGCTCGTCTCGTCGAATTCTGGCTTTAATTCATCTCTCATCTTCTTAACCTTCGACAACAGCTCCTGTGTCTGTCGCACATGTGACAAAACTATATTGCGCTGACTGTGCAATCGCTCTACGAGTCCCCTGAGATTTGCAATAGCATTCTCGTAGATGCCATCTTTTGGTAAGGATAATGGAGCCACAGTGTTAGGCAGAGATGCAACAAACGTCTGCAAAATTTCCCTTTGTCGTTCACGGCGATTATGTATATCCTCGACCGCCCGCCATCCTTTCAGATTACGAAGATGTCCAGCTATTGCTGAAGGATCGTGTTTTAGAGTCTCTAGGACCTCAGGTGGGAGTCGAGAATAACCCAGTCCAAGCTTGTCGGAAATTGCGGATTGTGTCTCGTCATAATCGGTTATCGACCTAGCAGCTAGCTGCAATAAACTCTTCATTCGTTGGTTGCGTGCAAGCAAAGCATCGAGAAGCCTTCAAAGCGGATCATATCAGTCGAGGCTATCTATTAATAACTTAGGAGAGAACATACTCTTGTTTCCGATTATATTCAACCTGTAATGCGTGCCGCTGGGCTTCTGTCCTGGTGTCTGACCTGCCTCTTGGTCTACGTGTCTGAAATGCAGGAGGAAGAGATAGCTTCTGTGCCCTCTTTTCGTGCGTCTTTCGCACTGGACCAAGAACAATAGGTGATCCTAAATGATTATTCGAAGACATAGCATCGTCGAACGTGTCGACTGATCCAACAGCAGGTCTCTCCTTGCGAACAGGTAAATTTCGGCTTTTGTTAGGCTGCGAAGCATCTGTACGGAGGTCGGCAATTGAGATTGGAGCTGGAGAGTGCTTCGAGTCTCCTTGCGAACGCTGCGCAGACCCGAGATCCAAGGACAAAGGAAATCGACTGCGCCGCTTTTCGTGACTAGATTTCTTTTTGAACTTGCTCTCGGACTCCTGGTCCTCATTTAACCCTTCAGGCACGGAATCTGCTGCTGAAGACTGTCCATCATCGCTTTTCGCGGGCGTGCGATGCGGGAGCTTCGTGACCCCCAGGTTGTGCAGTGGACTGAAACCACTCGCCGACGAGTTCCGTCCTGCGTGGGTATTCCGCTGTTCCAGTGATCCATTTCTCTTCCTGCTGATTGAACTATCGGACGACATGTCGTGATCTGCCCGATTCAACAATGATTGCCGCCATCGTTTAAGCTGAGTGTCGACACTAACACGCGATTCAGTCTCCAACGAATCCCCTCGAGGTTGGGTCATTGGTTCAAAGGAAATCATCTCCTCAGACTTTCGTGCTAAAGCGGCATCGATGGAGCCAAGCGAGGTCGGTTTAGATACCTGACGGTATCTCGCCGGCGTTGAAGAAGATGTTACGTCTGAATTCTCGTTTCCTGCCGATATGGGAGATAAAAAGGATTCCGTGTCAGAATGCGACTTCACGTAATGGTCAACGATCATCGCGGAAAGGTTCCAGGGTGAACGGCGTTCTTGCTGTCTAGGACCTCGCTTGGAGATGAGATGTCGCAGCCAAGGCATAGACTCGCTTTCTGCAATCTGAGATTTGATGGTCCTGCCTTGCTTGTCGTACCAGCGAGCGACGTCTGCAAGATTGAGATTACTACCGCTTGACGTATAAGCAGCGTCGAATGCGGCATAACGCCTCTGAAGTTGATCTCTTGTTATTTCCGCTTTGCGCATCGTCTGTTCATTTAAATTGGCCCTGATCCTCGAAATTTTTTCTGCGAGTCCTCAGCACATAATTGAAAGGGCGAAATTGCTACCTACCAGAGTATTGTACATCCTGTTTTTCGACAAGTGCCTTGCGAGACAGAGGCGGCTTCTTGTCCTTCGAAGATCGACGTGGTAGGGGCATCGTCCATTTCTTTTCATGTTTATCGTCATCCGTCGCTAGGCCAGACCAGTCTAATGTGGCACCATCATCTGAAGATTTTGGTATCGGATACAGCGATGATTTTCCAGTAGAAGGACTGAAATCAATAAATTCAGCCTTAACTGGTGTATCTGGCTCGGAGAAAGGCGAGACTCCTTTGCTCGTGAACAGGTCCGGAGAGGCGTTTGAAGAAGGTCCAGGCATAGACGGGAGAGGGGAAGGAAATTCTGTAGGAGATTTCGCTTCCTTCAAATGCTGCTCAACGTGAGATTTATATTGCAGTGCTTTGTGAAGATCAGCTAAAATATTCGGATCTAGTTCATTGGTAAATGGCGTGCGAACGAACAGGAGTCTACGCACATACCATTCTCCTGATCTATTCAAACAACTTTCAGTCGCTCTTTCTCGTCGAACAATAAAACTTGAAGCTTACTAGCATTGATCTCTTCCGAAGGCAAAAGAACGCCGCCGGACAGGGGACTCGAGGCCATAGAAGACGTTCCCCGAGTATTTGACCGGTCTGAGCTATGCAAAGAATGACTGACGGTCCTTCTACCAGAAGTCCTTGAGCGAGTTGAGTCAGCGAGAAACTGGCTTCGAGAATATGATCCGAAAGGCCGTAGACTGTCGGATGCTAGGGTGGACCGAACGCGTCGGCGTTCAAAGGTATCGGCATCATGACCAGAGCTAAGAATGGTGCGACTCGTATCAGCCCGTGAGCTGGATTCTGGCGGATACCACCCCGAAGCAGAGCGAGCAGGTGAACTGGGAACCTTGGAAGATGACGAGACATGTTCTGAAGGAAAGTGAATGCGTTGTGTTTGACGAGACGGTCCTGGTTGTGATGGGTCGTGTTGTGATGTCAAACCTGATGGCACCGAGGAGGTTGTATCCGCGTTCGAGGACGCAGAGTTCATTCTAGTGCTACGGATGCACTTTGAACGGAACTGAGGTCTATGAAGACGGGCTGTTGGCAACGTCACTAGTACTGACAGTCATTAAGTATGTCCTCACTCGGACACGATATATGAATCACGTGCATTCCAAGCCGATTCATTTTTAGGTTTTATATTTCTTTTCTCTCTCAAGCATCATCTCGCAGCAATACCTTCTCTTCTTCTAGGTGGCCTCTCTGTAGATTCTTTATGTATAACGGCGAAACTTGCAAAGCTTGAAGAACGTTCATACATTCCTCGCCCACGTGCACGCACACAATTCTCCCCGCGGCGAGAGACCAATGCCGACCCTCGCGCTACGGAGATAACGCGTTGGGCATATGGCAGCACAGTGTGATGGCCCTATCAAAATGTTCTTTCTCTTCGAACAAAAATTTGTATAAATACCATGATATGCCGCCCTTTTGACTGGTTCTACCCCTTCCCATTGCCTCTTGCCTATCTCAAGCTCGGGAGGCACTCTCGATGGGTAGGATCGCGAGGCCATTGCAAGTTGTCGTTGTTGCAGCGTCGTTTGCAGTAGTCGTGGCAAGGCAGTTTTCTCTTCCAAATACCATCCCGAGCTTGACTTCGTGCCTGACCGAGCCGGTGTTCTACTCATGCGAAAACGTAACAACGATCTCAGACGCCTGCTGTTCTCCCACTCCGGGCGGTCTGGTTCTGCAGACGCAATTCTGGGACACGTATACAGGACTTGAGAAGCTGGGGCAGTTGTTACCTAGGAATAGCTGGACGATTCATGGCCTCTGGCCGGACTTCTGTGATGGGTACGCACGGTCCAAGTATATTTCCGACGCCTATTTGTTAATCGAATTTTAAAAGGAGCTTCACTCAATACTGCGACTTGTCAAGGCAGTATGATCCCGCGCCGTCACCCAATACCACGAACGGCCTTCCGAATGGAACAGTAGTTCCATCGTATAGTGGGCCCGGTGTTGATACCTTCATCCTTGAATTTGGACGCATCGACCTTCTCGATTACAGTGGGTTCTCCTTTTACCGAGATTTGTAAAATGACTAACGTACCCGCAGTGAATAAATATTGGATCAGCCAAGGGTCACCGAATAAAGACCTCTGGGCACATGAGGTATTTGAATTCTTTTTCTCGAGCACCTGGCGTAGGTTGAAACGAGCTGAAATAACTTTTCGTAGTTCTCGAAACATGCAACATGCACTTCGACTTTCGACGTTACCTGCTACGAAAACTACCAGGGACATGAAGATGTCGTGAACTTCTGCGATACTACTGTACGCGCCTTTCAGATGTACCCGACATTTGACATGCTGGCGGCGTAAGTCACATTTCTCGCTATCTTATCTAACCTTGCCTATGTATTTTTCCTATAGAGCCGGAATTGTCCCATCGAACAGTACAACGTATACCCTGTCGCAAATTCAAACTGCTATCAAGATTCAGACAGGTGCAACTCCGTTTGCTGGCTGCGGTGGAAACGGTACTGTTCTTAACGAAATGTGGTACTTTTCTCATGTACTCGGTACGGAGCAGTACGGCCACTTCAAGCCCGTGGAGTCGACAACCGACTCTACTTGCCAAGATTCGGGCATTCGGTACCTTGAACGCACCCCTACGTCAGAGCAAGTCTTCCCATAGTTCACATGTCATTCTCAATCTATGAGATACATATAATCAATAAACATATTACAAAACCGCATAACATTTCCGCATACGGAATAAGTTTGCAACACGTTGCTTCAGCCTTGGAGTCTAAAGTCAAAAACCCTCTTTTCCGCTAACTCCGTACCACTACCACCAATCACTTGATGCAGTTGTTCATCAGCGATCGTCCCTCTCGTGATGTGGACCCCGTTCAGCGGGCCAGCTTTCAAACTCTATGCGAGTCTATCCAATCAAATCCTCCCTCTTAACAGAGAATACTCTGAAGTAACGAGCGCACCTTGAAAAAACCCGGACGGGACTCCATGGACTGAATCTGACTGTTGGTACCTCCGAACGTGCCACTACTTTGCTGTTCTCCGAAATCCATCTGGGACAAGCTGTTCGCAATCGACTGCTGATTCTTGGCATTGGGAGCATCTGTGAAAGACATGTCGGAAACTTCTACGTCAGCTTCAGGCCGGACGACCTCCCGGATGTGCATCAGTATCCTCGCGGAAAGTATCGCGTGTAGAACGCGCTGTATTCTAAAGTCAAAAGTTAATTGCGACTTCCTTTGATAAAATATGTTTTTTGTCATACAAGAACAGAAGGCCAGAGAAGTCCACCTGCGTGCGCAAGACTTAGGTCATGAAGAAGCAGATTTGCGAGTGGGATCACGTACCACCGCCGTTTTGACGACAAGTAGATTCGCAAAGGAGATCGCTAGACGAATGAAACGTTATAAACGTCTTGGACGACCATCTATGTCAAAAATGAGCTCACCAAACATGCATACGAAGTATTGAACGCCGTCTTCAAGTAAAGCTTTCATTAACGAACTCCTTCTTGCTCTCCCTGTTGAACAGTCAGCGTGTATCCAAAATATAGATTCCTCGTTGCGTGCCCGAGGCACATACATTCGGAGAAGCACTTCCAAACAGTCATGACGATGACAACTTTATTGGCATTCATTAGTTGGCTAAGTGTAGTCAGAGCGAAAGCTGTTACTAACCAAACTCGGAGACCATGATGAGTATGAAATCAATGTAAACAGAAAGGTCTGCATCTATCAGGACGCAAGGCGCCAATGTAGGGAATGGAGAAGGCATAACTATTCGAAGAGTTAGGGTGACTGGCGATAACTTAATGACTGTGAGGTGCACTCACATACGAGAGAACGGAGACTCCTTTCAAGCAGGACTATGTCCGGTATAATGATGCCCTGAAATTGACCGATGATCACAATGTAAAGCACGATGGCAAGCCAACATACGAGATTGAAAATGACAAGAAATATAAGGACCTGCTTCTTCGCACCCCAAATCGCGTAAACTCGCATCATCATGATAACTAGGCATAAATAGATTAGATCACCCTTTTGAGAAACGGTGACGTCCAGAACCCACTCTCTGCGATAGTTATCCCGGCGAACGACATCCATGCAGCTGCTTGGTAGATAGGTTTACAGAGCTACTGAGACGTAAATACCCAAATTCAAAGTCAAGCCGAAGATACGTACACTGAGCTTGAGATTCGGTTGGATCAGATCTGGAAGATACACTGAGCTATATGCACGATGCTTTTTGAAAGAGTGACTTACTGACGATGGTAAGCGAAGTGTCAACAAACACTGGATATCGCGTCAGGAAGAACATGATCTTCCCGGCATTCCATTTTGCTGGCCAGATGAGTCGGATCTGCACAGGTTCGGTATAGATTCCAAGTCAAAAAGGTGTTATGATGACAAACCTCATCCGGTAATGTTAGCAGGTAGTCGTAAGCCTGTACCTTATAGATTAGCTTCACAAAATTTTCAATCAAGGTAGAACGCACGATAAGAGCAGCGCATATAACTTCAGGATCAAATCAGAGACGGACGACTCCTAAGAACTAGAAAGTATGCACACCATTCGCATACTGTCAGGCGTTCAGTATCAACACGAAATTCTAGTATATCCAATTTGACACGTACGTTAACTGTCTGAGCGCGACCCAGAGAAGTAATTGCCTGGTCGATCAAGCTGGAGGACATGACCTGGAGTCTGAATCAGTGAGTTGCGAGGTACCTGAGCGCCAGTGAGAGATGGAAGACCAGTCCTGATGGATAGACAGTACAAAGCCCTTTAAGTAGCATATCAGCCAAGCTTCCGAATGACTAAAAGATTGGGTTCAATCAATTCCATAATCAATGTCAGCTCCTTTGTGTACGTTTCAGATGGTAACCCGTAACTGAACACATTGTCCGTGGCAGGCCGTTTGGAATTCCGGTGCCTCTGTTGAAAAACGTTGATCTTTGACTTATCTTGAAGAGGCTCATAAGCTAGTGAACACAGTGTTTGCACTATTCAATGCAGTTAGAAGGTAGAGGTCGGAGGTAAGCCACAACGCGTTGTACTGGATGTGTGCGGAAATGGAGGATGGATGAGAACAAAGTGATTGGAGCTTTGTCGGCGTTCAATGGTTCGCCGGCCTTGGCATGTAGCAAGGTCTGTTTCTCTCACCAAGTTTCGAGAAGGATCAGCACCTTTCTGATGGGTGTTGCGCGATCAGCGGGATGAAATCCTGACAGCACTGCAAACAGTCGGCATTGCATTATTTGTGGATTCAGATCATCCTGATCCGTCACTCTGCAAAACATAGTGGGATTTGAGGAAAAGCAAAATCACCGGACTATACAATAAAGATATAAGGCACTCAACAGACATAATACAGGAGTCAAGAAAACCGGATGAGAAAGATCACGATGCAACTAATCGCTGATGAGCTCTGCAACGCTCCAGTCCTCGAAGCTCCCGTCAGGCAAATACCGCCGGATAATCAGTGGAATTTTTCGTTGCGAGAGCTCCTTTATGGCAATTTCGAGAGCATCCGTCTCTCCATCGAGTTGTACGAGAACAGGTGCATTCATGCTATCTAGATGTTAGCGGCTAAAATTGGACAACCAGCTTTTACAACCACGTACCTAATCTGCAGAGCCCTCGTCCCTAACACTCGCGCCCGCTCATACTTCGTCAAGTAAGGAGTCGTTATTCGTACTTTATTCGGCTGTCGGTCGCCTTGAATCGGTAATGGCTGCTGAGCCTCTTGAGAGTCCGTAGCATCCCCGTTGATCTCCTGCTCATGATCGACACCATTCGTCGTCACAATATCTCCATTCACTTGGACACCTTCTACGGTTTCGCCTTCAACCCCTAACTCGGGCTCTGTAGCCATCATATCATACTCCGTATCCTGTTGGTAGTACGTTCATATTGCACTTCGACGTTTGAGATGAACCATTACGAACAAAAGTCTCCTCATTGTCGCCAAACCTAGAATTGACATGAGTGGAGCTTACCTTGATGATACAAAAGCAGACTCACCCGCCGCCATAGTCGTCGAAATCGCCGCCGCCGCCTCCGAATCCGTCATCAGACATCGTGGATGGCTAAAGAAGAATGAGTGAAGAAACTTTGCTGAGTCAGCAGGAAATTCATGCAACACGTGATGACCAATCTAATTATTTTTAGAAAAATACATATACAGAGTCGAAATCGCTAGCTATAAACTAATCCGAATTGCTATGGATACAATACATGATCATGATACATTTGAAGCTTTCTTCGGTTGCATACAAGCTAACTGTTTCTGTGATCTTCCACTGTGTCTATATTAGTAAGGGCTTTGGCTACAATGTCCTTGAACAACGTCCATGAAGAAGTTTTAAGATAGCGTCGTAACAGAGGAAATTGATCTGCTGTGCCGTCATCCTGTACATCGTCACCGAACCTCTGCTCCGCACCCTCCGCAGCATCCAATAAAGTCACAAGCTCGGAGTCTACAGGCAAGGTGCCGAGAAAAGCCAAACCCTCATTTTGAGCCATCGACGATCCACCGCCAGTAGAAAAGATGTTGCTAATTTCACCACAACAGGGGCATACATATCCGCTCATATTTTCGATGAGTCCGAGAACCGGAAGCGAGACTGTGCGTGTGAACGAGAGACATTTGAGCGCATCCGCGAGTGCGACTGCTTGAGGTGTGGTCACGATAACGGAGGAAAGGCGGGAATGAAGAGGTGCGAGGTGTTCGAGTAGGGAAAGGTGCTCGTCGGATGTACCTGAGAGAAGGAATGAGAAAGGGGTAATGATACCGATTCCGGATGAAAGGACAGACCTGGAGGAGTGTCAATAACGAGATAATCTAACTCTCCCCAGCGTACGTCACTCAGGAATTGTCTAATCATAGCATTCTTCTTCGGTCCTCGCCACACAACCGAGTCCTCTCTTTTCTTCAGCAAGAATCCAACACTCATACACCCGAGTCGACCTGAAGTGCCATCAGCATAGACGGGTACCCATCCTTCGGTACTTTGGTGGACAGGATGTCCATCAAGTCCAAGCATACGAGGGATGGATGGGCCAGTAAGATCAACATCGAGGATTCCGACACGCGCAGTCGCTGATGTAGCATATAGTGCTAGCGCAAGTTGAGCGGACACGGATGACTTCCCGACGCCTGTCAATACCACAAGATGGAGAAACAGTGACGACTCCAGTTAGGTGTGTCCGCACCCCATGAACGAGTATGCTGACACACCTCCTTTACCAGAGAGCACAATGATAATATGCTTTACCGTCCTCAGACGGCGTGCTACTGGAGTTTCGCTTTGCATTGGCCTGAGTCCAACGTGGAGGTAAAAAATACGTAGTGGATGAAGGTGAGTAATGCAAAAGTCGGAATGGGTCCGGAGATCCCGAACCGACATCGGAGATAGCCTGTGAACAAATCAGGGTCACCTGTTCATTCGCCGAGGCGCCCTGCCCTTTGGTCAATGAGGGTCCAGTCAAGATCGACGGTCGCTACAGAGATAGGTGTTGCTAAAGGAAATTTCCTTTCCGCCGGCAATTACAAAGGTATCAAACAAACAATCATTTGCTAGATATTTGACTCTAGCATAAGGTCAAAGCTCTTCCCCAGGTCGAAATAATGCGCAAATGCTTCATTTAGAATCCTTGAAGTGTGTCCATTCTAGTTCTGCATACATGCCTTTTGGAACACCGCACCGTGGCTTTAGAGTTCCGTACCGTACCATTTATGTGCACCTCCTTCACCCCTCAACAGGAAGATAAAATTATCCAGGTATGCTGACTGAGACAGTTATCTCATTGACTGAACGTTCTCCCGTCAGTGTTGGAGCATACGTGCAGGAACTCGTTTAGATGCACGCCTATTTGACTGCCGACGGACTAGAAAATGCATTTTTCTTTGCTCGCTGAGGATCTATATGTTTGGGCACGGAAACAAGCGAAACAGTGAGGCCTCGTGCTATCGATACATTGGTCACGCTATGATAAAAGGCGTGGAATTTGTAAAGTTTACCAATCGTCGGAACCATAGGACGTAATTCAGTATTATCGCGATTTGTGCGGCTACACGTAGCAGAAACTGGGTCTGAGAACTGAGCGAGCTGCGGATAGGGTACACGGCTCTGAACTGAATTCAATATGTTCCCTCATGAACGGAAAAGACCCAACTGCTTGCGGAATATTGAAAGAATGACCAGAGAAAGTGATTGTACGGAAAAGCAACGTGCCCGTGCCGCGAACGGTGCTACGGAAGCTACCTATCGGGTCCAGGAGCGGGTGATGTAATTATAAAGTGTGTTCGGCTTAAGCTAAACTGGGCAACCGATTTGAGTTTGACCTTCCACGTGCGGGAAGCGTGCTGTGTTGTCTTGAGTCCGCGTTCATAATCATATAAACGCGATGCCATCGCCTTTACCTCCCTCTTCGCTTCTCCTTGTCCTCCACTACTGCGTACATCGCTACCTCGCTCCCCTTCCCCGCGCATTCCGCGCCACTTTCTTTGCGAACGCAGCAGTTGGTGTTGACTATACCAACTCGCCACGCTCCTGACGCGTCCAAACTCCCGGTCGTGCCCGATACATATGCCTTTAACAGGGGCGAAAGCGCGCAGCCAATGTGCACAGAGGAGGACCATATCGAGAAATTTCTCAAATGATTCGGGAATAGGTGCGTACAGCCAAATGCTCTGTGGAGCCTTTCAGAACTCTTAACCGACGCGTCGGGGGATTCACCAGCTTCACTGACCTCCGCTGGCCCTCGGACCTCACGCGAATCATGCCAAAATGCACCTCCATCATTGAGTTTCGAACACGTGATTGACGATGTCGTGAATCCGACTTTGTTGCATCGAGGATATCATTCATCGGAGCCGGTTGAGCTCGGACAAGCCTCGAATGCCGAACAACCGCGTGGAAAAGTCCGTGTGGAGAGTTGGTTGAAGGAGCAACAGCGCATAAATAACTCCATAGACGACAGCACGAGGGAACGTATCGCAAAAGCGGCAGGGACACCGTGTAACCCGTATCTCGCCTATCCCGGTCTATCGAAATGCACAGTATGGCAAGATGAAGAGGATGATGATATCCTCGGGAGCTTTGTCATAGTTGAAGAAGATGAACCGGAGGAGTACCTTGGCAATCATGACAGCCCCAACAATTTTTTGGAGGTGAGTATCCTTGCCAACGTCAATTGAATTGTTTTACCTACTAAGTTTAAATATGTGACCAGCACACAGCAAATAAATTTTTGACTACTTCTGCTACATCCTATGCGTCCTCAGCGCGACCACCGTCTCTCAGACCATCTCGACCAGCCAGCATCTTGTCCGTCTCTCCCTGGCGAAATCTTCCTTTCACCAAAACGTTACCGGTTCGCCGAAGCTCGTCGGCTCCTGGGGAGCCTGTTGACCTCTCCACTCCAGTCGGATCGCTTAAGATTGGTTCCAATCGTAGGCGATCGCCTATACCTGAAGACTTTTTGAACACCGGTACCTCGGCGAGTTCGAGACCCGGAAAGACAGCTCAAAATAAATCGAGCAACTCTACCTTGAAGGCACCGAGCACGCCTCGCAGCTCGGTGCGAAAGCGCCTAGGCAATCTTATGCGACCTGGTACCAGTCCTACTGTTAATTTGGCTTCTCCAGAATCGAAGAGGACCTCTGGCAGTCCTCGTCCTTCAACAAGTGCATCGACGAAGACCGCGACAACGTCTACTGCGGTAGAAAACGAGTTCTGTTCTGCGCATGGTGGCAGCCCTAAACGGTATCTGCCCAAGTTCAATCTTAACCTTTCAAAGCCGGCTCGGCAGCCTGCAGAAAGTGTCCGGCTAGACTCTCCTACCCGTTCCTCCTTCTCAGCGACTTTGCATCATGATGAGCCGGTAGAGCCGAACCCGCATCCGGAAGAATTGCTCTCACAGCCTGATCTTCCGTTTGCGCCGACGATCTCAGCAAAACATATTCCACGACAGGCGACGCAATGCTTCGAGCTCTGCGCTGAGCACACTAAGCATCGGTAGCATTGGCACCTTAGCGTCGAACATCAACGGACGTGCCAGCAGTGTATTCTCTGGCTCAGCAAGTGCGAAAAAGAAACGGCTTGTTGTGAGTGGCATTGCCCCAGACGACGCTGCTGCTTTGCAAGGGCTTCGGAGATGGTGCGAGGTATGTCAAATGCTCCATTGCAACATATTCTTACCTGTTGGAGGATGACTAACGTGTTCATTGATATTGATTTCAGCGCTTCGGCGAACTGCGACAAATAACTCGAATGCCAAACGGAGATTTGCATATCGACTTCAAACGTGCCGATGTGGCAGATACGGTATGTGGAATAACATTTTGCACTCCCATCATTTCTAAGTCCATGACAGGTGTGTCGTATCTCCGCGCGAGTTCACATAGCAGATGTAGGGAGCGTCAATGTGTCATGGACCTCCGGAAGGAGACATTAGCATTACTGCCCTTCCTTTTGCGCTTATTACTCTTTTGTGACGCTTCGGCGACGTCCGACTTTGATTTTCCTTTTCCATTTCCATTTCCATTTCACGACCTGTGACGATGTTCCTTGTTTGCTCTCTCCATGCTGTGTCACTTCTTACCACGTGGTAAAAAATCCATCACATCGGTGAGTCTTTGTGTCCAGACATACGGGTCTGACGTGACGTGTGTATGGTTAAGGTGGTAGCTGACTTGCGTTCGGCATCTATCGCCAGATCTCTGTAAGACTACATACATATTGCCTTTCGACAACAGCCGGATATTCTGTACTATTCGTGTATAACCCCGTCTTTTCCTTGCCCCCCTCGTTTACGTGCCTGCCGTATGTTTCAAAAACACGCAGTGCACCGTCCATATGTTCTCTAGATATCACACACAGACTGCTCACTCTCCTTATGGTCACCCATGCGTACACCCTTTCATCTCGCTGTTTCCGACATATGCTTAGGTACGCTTCTTCCGTGCCTTCTCTACGTGCAATCTGTTGACGTGCATGCTTTATTACAGCATCTGACACTCTTTCGACCACTTCGATTTACCATATCTGATCGACCTTGACTTTCTTGTCGGTGTTGTTCTATATCGTCGTTCCTTACTTCTCTGATCCTGTTCCATTCTGGACACGCCATTCTGGGTGGTTCTGTATCGAGTCTCGCAAATCGCTTGCTTATCGAAATCTTTTCGTTTTCCTTTTACTCCTTGACCAACGGTTACCCCTCACATCTTGTTATACCACTTGCATCTGCACACTTCAGTACTCACACGCACATTCCGATCTTCTGTAGTGTTACCAATGAAAACTTGTTGTGTAGTTGCCGTAGCCAGATCCAAAGACAGGATCCCTTGTAGAGTATGTATGTATGCCTAGGCCACTTTTCTTGAAATCCGAAACCAATACACTCGTTTCTTGTTCATATAGACATGTATCCATGAGACTTTGCTGTCGTATTTCTCACCCGTTGTTGTTCCTGAGACGGTAGATTGCGCTGTGGCGCGTGCCGATGGACAGCATCTAGACGCTAGCCGGCAATATACAAGCAGAAGGGATCGGCCTTGCTTATTTTGTGCTAATGCAAGCTAATTTGCAGTAGGTGTGCTGGGTGCGGCGCGTCAAAGAAAAGAAGAGGAAG
This sequence comes from Sanghuangporus sanghuang, assembly GCA_009806525.1. Lineage (NCBI taxonomy): Eukaryota > Fungi > Basidiomycota > Agaricomycetes > Hymenochaetales > Hymenochaetaceae > Sanghuangporus > Sanghuangporus sanghuang. The sequence goes on from VVIT01000004.1 coordinate 45,100, forward strand.
AGGGCCGCAGGAGGATGAACTTGAAGAGCAAATCATGCAAGACGTATCACGAAACTGTGAAATCGGCCAGACCAAAAAAAATGTCGCACGATTTGTTTTCAAGATGAACTTGGGAAGGTTTTTAGACTGAAGGGCACACGAGCGAAGATGAAGATGTGCCATCGTTGACGCAGGCAAATCATCGATAATTCGAAATCATCAACGAGGATTTGAATTCATCAAAGAGTAGAGTGCACAAAATCAAAGCCATTAATTATAGCCACACGTGACCCTGGATTATGAATTTGTCAGTCACACTACGGGCAATTTAGTATTTTTTAGGTGATGATAAATGATCGGAAATTTAATTTGATATGCATTATATAAGTATGAATATCTCCATTCAGGATATTAAAAATATCCACATGCATCTAAACCTAGTTTATATATTCAATATCATGCCGCATTTCTTTGATGATGATATTTATTATATCATCGTGATCGATATGGATATAGAAATCTAAATTGATATTTTCTTTATCAGCAAAGAATATCATTGAGGTAGATATTTTTTTGATGATATTTTCAATATCAAAGTGTCTGTTATTTGAAATATCATTCTGTATATCAATGTCAATGATAATTTACACGATGAGCGGGCACGATGAGGGTGCACAGTGGGCATGTTGTGGGTGCATGGGGGGCAGAGAGAGGGTGAACTGCGGGCGGGATGGGGGCACACTGTGGGCTGTTTTGGGTCAAGGAGTGTCCAGTAAGCGTTTTTGAGGCTCGAACGTCAAGCCTAACGGCCAATATATTATATGAGTAGGCTTAGCCGCATATACGCATATACACCATATATTATACGTGTGTATGCATATCACACTTCAGAACCAAGTATACGCTCGTATAAAATACGAGCGTATGCGTATAAGCCTAAAATTATATGCGCATATCATATACGATACGCGCGGAGCCCTAGTTCGTGGGGGCGCACGTTGCACCAACAACACGGTCCGACTCATCACCAACACATCGATCCCAGGCTTCATTGCCAATGAAGTTTTGCGTGTAAAATCACGATGAGGTTTGCGTGTACTGCCCATCAGATCATACTTTGGATACAACCAACGACGAGGCTCACAAGATTGTCCCAGCAATAGTCCACAGCACTGTTCTGAAGGTTTATGAACGAGAGCAAACAGGTTCTCAAAGTGAAGATCTGACATCTAGTTATGAATTTATTCCGGTTTTAAATGACAGCCTTCCTGCTGTGAGTTCTATGTTCTCCGACTCCTTTTGTGCGCTCCAGACACTCTTCATGCACCCGCACACACTGTATGCCCTCTCTGCACCCTCTCTGCGCCCGCTATGTGCCTCCAGCGTGCCCTTACAGTGCCCACAGTGTGCCCTCATCCCGCCCACAGTTCACCCTCTCTCTGCCCCCCGTGCGCCCACAACATGCCCACTGTGCACCCTCATTGCGCCCGCTCATCGCCCGCTCATCGTGTAAATTATCATTGACATTGATATACAGAATGATATTTCAAATAACAGACACTTTGATATTGAAAATATCATCAAAAAAATATCTACCTCAATGATATTCTTTGCTGATAAAGAAAATATCAATTTAGATTTCTATATCCATATCGATCACGATGATATAATAAATATCATCATCAAAGAAATGCGGCATGATATTGAATATATAAACTAGGTTTAGATGCATGTGGATATTTTTAATATCCTGAATGGAGATATTCATACTTATATAATGCATATCAAATTAAATTTCCGATCATTTATCATCACCTAAAAAATACTAAATTGCCCGTAGTGTCAGATTGTCTGTCAAACTTTGCACTGCCACATTACACAGATCTTCTTCCTTCCGTATTGTCCCAATTTTGGCTCGTTCCGGAACGAGTGCAAACCCTTGCTTAGACAAAGTCCCTCTCTGCTTGGATTGATGGATTTGCTGTGCCTTGTCTATCGTGTGGATCATATAATGATATTGATCGTCCTTGATGATGTTGGATTCGGACTGGACTCAGACTCGGAGAAACACAGCTGACTGATTTGACTTTGACGTGTATCTAGAAACGTCTGAAAGCAATGCAGATACAGCTTTCTAAGGGCTTCTTCTCGTGCTACATATATTTGGCTTCTTCTTCTTCTTCTTCTTCTTCTTGTATCCTGGCTTGGTAAATGATAAAAATGGGTGAGTTGGTGGGACGAGGGATGGAGGCGATGCTGCGCGGCTAGCATTATACGGCTACAGGTTCTTAGCCTCTATGAGCCTAGGGGAGTGATTACTATTGGACTATGGATCACAGTGCAAGACAAATACAGAGGACTGAACCGCTAATAATGACTTGGATAACTCAGCGCCGTTCTACCGGGCGGATAGGTTACTTCCCCGTAGCTTGTCCTCGGCTTCTCTTCTACCTGATGAAGGATGTCCCTACGCTTCTGTGAAATAGCAGATGAGGAGACTAGTTTTACTGTTACTATGTAGTCACTGTCTCGCGCCGTGTGCCGAGCGATGCCTCCGCCCCGCCGGTGGGTAATGATTATGCTTCGCACGCGTCGAGGCCGAGATGGCGATGAGGGATCAGGAGAGGACGTGCTTCTATCTCATACCGCCGCGCGCTTCTCCCCGCGTCCGGTGGCGGTCCATTCGCTATATCCCTTTCGACTAATACTCGCGGGAAAAGGAAACTCATTAAAATCCGCTTACATTTCTCCACTCCTCTTCTCTCTCCTCGACTACATCCATCTTCCTCCTCGTCCATCGCCAGCACAGTCTCTCAATTATTCTCTTTTGTTTACTCTCTCTCTCTCCCCTCTAGCCCACCGTCATCACCATCGGAGTAGCAGTAGTTAGGAGTAATAGTAGTAGTAAAGACAAAAACATCTTCAAGCCACCCGCAGCACCATCTCTCCTCGTCACATCTCATCTCCTGTTCTCTATATATTCTTCCCCTTTCACCCCCTCCTCATTCTCTCTTGTTCACTCTACTTGGAATATTTGGATCAATGCGCTCAAAGCACTCCTCTCGCACCCGCACTCGCACACATAGTCGCGAACAGCGCCTCCACCAAAGCGCTTGGGCAAATCGCTATGATTATCTTAACACTTCCCCACCCCCTCCTCCTCAATCTTCATCTCCCGTACCTTCCTCTACCTCTTCTTCGACTCCTGGAGTCTCTTCTGAGCAACAGGCTCGCGCGCTTAGTCTAGAGCTCTTTGGCGCAAACGCGAAAGCCACTGAGAAGCGCGACTGGGCAGATGATGACGTACCTTCGACATTGTTCTCTCCGGGACGCTTCCCCCTCGTCCTTGATGTAGCTACTGGTTCTACTCCCGCTCGTAAGGAGATCCTAAAGCAGCCACATAACGCCAGTGTATTCGTCGGCAGGTCTGTACTTTTCTCCCTCCTCACCACACCTGCTCCAGCTGACTCGCTTGCGACGCGTTCTTTACTATTGTTTTTAGTCTTCCGCCTCATAAAGATGAGGCAGAACTCGCGCAGCTACTCGCGCAGCATCTCTCGCGTTACGCGAAGGTCCAGAATATCAAGATCGTGCGCGATTCGAAGGGTGGCCTGTGCGCCTTCGTGCAATGTGAGGTACGCATATATTCAGCTCCGTTTTTTGAAGCTATTTTTTCTGTGATTGACGGAAATTTTCTTTGTGGTACCCCTTTTTGACGTGCTTCTTCCATATCATATAAGGATGCGACTCAAGCTGCGCAGCTTGTGACGCAAGCACAAGCAAACCCGCAGTCCTTCATGGGGCGTTATCTCCGTTACGAGAATGCAAGGGCACGTCGTACCCTTTGGATTTCATATCGGACGCCCATGTATTTTATGCCATGCTCATCCCAGGATGGTAAGAAGCACGCATATATGAAGTTCTAATAAAGGCCTTATATATGTCTATTCTATATAGAAGAAGGTCCAGATATCGTCACTGATGAAACTGGTGTAAAGGGCCGATGTATTGAATCTGATCTCCCAGATGCGCTGCGTATTTGGAAGCCTCGCGATGTCAAGTCTGTTGATTTTCACACTCATTTGATGCTATTGGATTACATTGACACTGACTCGACAAGGTACCCTATTGTTACCTTCCGAGGCGAGGCGCGGAATATTGGTGATGTCTCGCGTTCTGACAAGGATGCTTTGACGCCAAACGTACCCGCGGCTTTCCGGCAGAAAGGCGTCTTGTTCACAGAACTTAAATTTGACGCACAGGTTAGTATCTTCTCATGTATTCCGTATACAGGATCTCACTCGCTAACTTGCTACTGTACGAAGACAATCCAAAGGATGGCAGAGGCATTCGGGTCTCTAGATTCTTTTAAGTCATTGTCTGCCAACGAGTCCGGAGGACACTCGTTTACCTATCCACTCGGCCATGATGCCAATCGCTCAGTAGGTATGGATACAGGTATCTGGGAAATCAAGTGGGAACATAGGGATGACTGTATCACCGCCTTGAATGTTTGTCCGATTTCCTTTTCCGTTCGTAGGCAAGGAGGTTTAAGTTATACTCATCTTATAGACACTTCGCCGAATACCACACCTAACGGTCACTTGGGCGAAAGACTTACATACATCAGGATCTAATTTTATACGCACGCCCACATCACCACGCTATCCGGCCTCTCATCCGCAACGGGACGTCATTTCTCCCATTGTTCGCGGACGCCCCTTCCTCCTGCTCGATCGTAACTCCAATCGCGAGAATGCTTTCCGCAGTACGGACGTGTCTTCGTCTACTCAGACATCCGGACATTCGTCAAAGCTGGCATCGCCTCAAAAGGGAGCTGTTAGGCTTGGTCCTTTGGTGACTCGCCGCGGAAACGAGGCTATACATGATACACCTGAAGGTGAAGAGATTGATGAAGGCTGGACTTTTGTAGGGTCTCATTACGCGATACGTACGGTCCCACCCGCTTTATCTGAGCGCGCGTTACCCGTAGCTGAGGGGATCAGAGAAAAGGTCCGTGAATGGAGCGATGGTGACTTTCCTCCTTTGAAAACCGATGTGCGCTCCATCGGGATCAAGAAAAGCGATGAAGAGAGGTCAGTTATTCTTCTTCCCGATGTGACTTTGAACTATCCTGACATGTTTCTGATAGCATACCTGTGACTACTAGCATCCCGCTTGATGGTCCGGCTCTACAGTTTCCGAGGGTTGAACAATCTGAAGCTTCAATGCATGAGGAGATTAATTCAGACGAAGAGACGTTAAAGGACTCTCGACCTGTAATTGTTCATAGACGGTCACTCTCAAACCCTGTCGCCCGTCTTCAAGCCGAAATCTCCCAGGCTTCTCCTGGTGCACAGAGACTGGAAATACCTCCTACCCCTGATCTCGCGAATTCGTCCCTTACCCAGACGCCGACTTCGGGTCATCCTGAACTGCAGTCTCCAGCACATCCTGCCATGATCCCTCTTCCGGCTCCAGGATGTGATGAGGAACAGAAGAAACTTCAGGAGGGAAGCCAAGAGAGCGAGGGTATACCATCGGAGTCAGATCAGGGCTCGATGGCTGGAGGTGCGTATGGGAGACGCGACCACCGGAGACAGATGACCGTCGATCCGAAGACTGTCTTCGTCGGCGGACTCGAGGCTTACGGGCCGCGCCCATGGGACGAATCAAGACTTAGAGAAATATTCGGTAAATATGGGCAGGTACACGAAGTGCACATCGTTTGTCCTGGTAAATTGCATTCTCTTTTAGACCGAAAACGGTACTGACTAATACCTAGGCAAGAAAGCAGGGTTTGCATTTGTAACCTTCTCTGACGAGGAGAGTGCAGCGAAGGCTATCAGCGGGGAGGTAAGATCCTTCTGTGCTTTGATGCTTTGACGTGGAACGGATGTAATATTTTACACTTCATCTCAGCACAACCACTTTTATGATGGTAGGCAAATACGAGTCCAGATTCGCGATATGAACCCTCCGCGAGGTTTCAAGTTTCGCGGTCGTGGCTTTGGAAGACGTCCGTTCGGATTCGGCTCACATTTCGACGGTATGCATCGCCATGCGAACACTATGAGGCCTACCGAGCCAAATTATTTGGCTGCAATAAACCAGAACAAGCCGTTCGGACATCACTTAGTTTACGCAAGCGGACCACAAGAGAGGGCGCCGTTTCAAGCTAATCTCCATGGCCCCCAAAGCTCTCATCAACTCGCTCCGTCGACGTCAATGGAGACCGACTCAACCACATTGCGTTCTTTGAATAGTTTTGACTCGAAGATCGATACGGAGGCCTTCCAAGAGACCGACTCGAAGACAGCGGTATCGAATACTCCTCCGCCAGGTATGTCTAGCTTATCGGCGTCTACATCTGGCCCTTTCGCGCCCGTCACCCCTCAAGGACTGCCAGCGGCTCCAGTCAATTACTATTCGCCGCATGCATGGCCTTCTCCCTGTGGTGTCCAGATGCACTATCCGATGCCGTATGGAGCGTATGGCGGGATGATCCCGACTATGCCTTTGCCGTTTGCATCGGCAAATCAGACTACGGATCCAAGTACCGTCTCTGGTACTTCATCGGCTCAGTGGAATCCGATGTACAGAGTAAGCATTGAAATCCTTAGGAAAGAGGGGATATCTCACCGTGATTCACATAGACTAGTATCCCCTTTACACCCTATCCGTATATTGTCGTACCGCCCGCCAACACAGACGTGTCTCGGTCAGCGACTGTGACATCCTCGCAACCCACGACGCCGGTAAAGAGTCAGCCTCCCCTCCATCCAACAGGTTTCATCCAAGGTGAACACGGCGTACTTATCCCTATGTACCAACCAGAGGCTCTAAGCGACTACATGAGCAGCTGTTCGCCAACACAGAACGCGACGGCTCCTCGCGCATCTACGATGAGTGCCGGTGCAGCGTTCGTGGGGCAGCAACAATCAAATCTTTCCAGTGTACAGATGTGGCACGGCTATACGCACGCACCCCAGTTCATCGCGTATCCCGTTCCGCCTGCGTCGTCAGTTGGAGTGACAACCTCAGCTACACCTCCCGGGCTAGTCCAGCACCATGCAAGCCCGCAACACATGCTGGGCCAACCGCTTCAGGTATCGGCTTCGCATCCAGGGTCGTACGCCACAACAAGCGTTGGTAATGCGACGCATACAGTTCCCGTTCACCAGTCTATCATTTCTTCTCGACCGTCCGGATCGACTGTGCATGGAATGCCACCGCCCTACTTTGTAGGACACCACCCTAGCGCCATGAACATGCCGTCCGCGAGCCATCGCGGTGGATTTCACCTGGGCCATGCAACGCATGGTGCTGCAGCGGAGCGAAACAATGTTACGTACGTCAACAAGCATCTACAGAGACGTGATCCAGCATTTTACCACAATCGTAGTGGACAATCCACTCATGGACGTGGGCCAGAATTCACGACCATTCGCTCTCCTTCTACGAGCCGCTCGGCAGGAGGCTTTTCCAACACGTCCCGCGCCGACTACTCCCAAAGCAACAATTCATTTCATCAGAGGCAACGGAGCTCTTCCACTGCTCCTTCCCATCAGCTAGAATTTACCAAGCACATCCAGGACGGCGGACAATCGCAGCAGCAACATCAATGGACGGGCAGTATTCAACAATAGACGTCAGAAAACATACGGCATCTTCCCTCGAATTTGGATGAAACGCAAAAACAACAGGTTATCCTTTCTTTTCCGAATCGCTATTCCTCACATGCCCGTCATTTTTTTAAAAAAGAAATTTACTCGGTATCTGCATCGCTCTTTTATGGTTTTAATTTTCCCCTTATGCTCTATGATTATGATTTTTTGCACCTTCCAGTTGGGACGAATGCTCATCCGCTTCTTTCCTTTCCTTTGCACAACAGCCACTATTCCAACTGTCCTTTTTGACTGACTGACTTAATTCGCTCGTTACCATGCTGTTCGGAAAGGTAATAGAAGAAACATTCATTTCTGTCTCTATATCTGACTGAGAAAATAGAAAAATACATTGTGGTAAGAAATAAATAATGGAATAGTTACGTGTATATCGTGTATTGTGCGTATCAGTGAGCATCTACCTGTATGAAGATCTCTATGGTTAAACGTCCAATTGTTGCGAGTCTATGTTATTCAAGAAATATCCTAAATCCGACCAGAAATTCTGCTGACATGAAGATCCAACCCATAATGGAAGAATGGAAAGATGGTGAGTGTCTTCCAACGTGTATACATTCCAAACGCCCGGTTCTGACAGGCGCTTCTCGGGATGTTGGTGTAATCGCGGTGACGGTAGTGGTGCGGATACCGGTGAGGATTCGTGATGTATGCATCTAGTCTCGGCGCATTCCCGAGGGTGCCATTGAGAGAATACGGGCACCACTCCGTCGTTCGCCCAGTAGTGCTCGCTCAGGTCTGCGACTTGACTTGCGTACCGGACGATGCCAGGCTTGGCTAACTTCACTAAGGCGAAGTCATCTAGGGGCGTCCTGTAATCTGGGAGAAATGAGGGCTGCGGTATCAGGGATTCGAAGTTGAAGGACCCGATGGACCGCGCGGAAAAGTAAAGTGGCGGAATTCGTATATTGGCCAGAGAAGGGCTGTGTTTCCCGTTCTCCGAGGAGACTCGGTTAGTCTAGGGAATGAAGTTAGCGTATTTGTTTCTAAGACGCCAAATAAAAGAATACTTACGAAAAATGCTGTGTAGCTGGTATAATAAGTATTCGGATTACAAAGGCCTTCGTCATTGGCGTCTCGTTCGTCTGCGGCTTCAAAAGTGACATCAAACGGCGTAGCATCTCGCCCCTCTGCCCAGTCGCTTCTCCATAGATGTCGGAGGAAGGAGGTTAAACTACATTCCTGGTACGAAAGGGCGCGACTATCGGCGTGTAAATCTAGGGCTTTCGGAAGTAGGGGCGAGATGTAGGATAGGACGTGCACAGCCTTGGCTAAGACGCTCCCAATCGAAAAGGGGCGTACAGCCGGTGCGCTGTCTGTGCGTTCCCCGAGAGCGTAGACGATTTGTGTCCCTCGAAATGGACACGATACTAAACGGACATGATCAAATTCTGTGAGAACCGAGGTATAAAGGGTCTAAGAATCTTACCAGTAGTTACGGAAAGAAGCATATCAGCATGTGTATCTTGTCCGAAGAATCCAATAGATAATAAATGCTGAAGCTTCATTATCGTTGCCCCTCCCTAATGATTCAACATTAATATCCAAGAAAAATAGAAGAATAAATAGGATAAAACGAACGATGGAATGCCCAAGAAAATGCAATGGATTGGAAGGTGACCAAATTGGATAGAGTCCCGTGGGATGATGCCGGCCATATCGCTTATGTCCGGATTGTCTCGCATGTTCCGCGCCGTAATCCACTAATCGAGGGTTCCGTTCAACAGGAATTTCCTGTGAATAATATTGCGAGAAGCTTTACTTACCTGTGCCGCCTTTGATCGTATAATACAATTCGCAAGCACGATCATGCAAAGAGCTCACAGGACCAACACTAGTTCATGCGATGAGAACCAAAAACATGAGAATATTGAAAGATAACGAACTCACCTTGCTATCATGACCTTCCGGTCTCCCAGCATCTTCTCATACCCTCCCACATACTTTCTCAGCGGTGACCACGCGACCGACCCGGAAGTGGACAAGAATCCCTCAACAATGATCAATGGGATATCGCCAGTACATGGGTCCGAGTCTTTCTTCATGTACAGGGCTGGTATGAGGTGATGGTGGTAAGTGTGAGAGTTGTCTTAGGCATCCGGATGCAAGGACGTTGCAATTGATGCCAGTGCCGATGGACAGCGACGATCGAGGCCGCTGCGGCTGTACTTGTGGGTCCCTTATCAGACTATATTTTGGGAAATTGATCGGCGCCCATATCATATCCCAATCAAACCTTATCTATTCAACACACACACTCACGGAAGCAAATTGGTTATACATGTATTTGTTTACGCGGGATGACTCAAGACCGCCGCCTCGGCCTGACCGATTTGAGTATTCAGTTTACCCTGTTTGTAAGATTTCAACACTAATGTGCTAATATTATTGTTATCTCCATTCCGAGAAAAACAAAAACAAAAACAAAGATTGCGACTAATTATGACTGAGTACAGATGAGCGACAAAAAATACAGGCAGTGCAAAAAACAATCAATCGTTTTGCAGGCAAAATTCTCGTTTAGAACGGAGAAAGGGCATATAGGAGTGAAATAATAATTAATATGAGAGGAATATCAGAAACATATATTATAGTTATATACAGTCTAGAAAGTCTATAATTAAAATGAGAAGCGATCGAGATCGGTCGCAGTCGGAGGTAAAACGGAAGTAAATTCCAAAGAGACAAGTCATCAGTCGAACAGAACAGTGACTTTATTGCTGGGCCTTCCTTCCTATATGAAATGTTACGATGTATATATGTTCACCAATATTCCAAGCGGGTTTAGGTAAAAGCAGTACCTAAAGGGCTTTCTGGACACGTCGAGTCGAGCTAGAAGTATCAAAAACGTCCTTCGAACCCTATCCTCGAGCAGCCCGGGGAAACCGCTCGGGAGCTTTATTGGTAACCCGATGACTACTGTAATCGTTGTTGTTCCTGCTGGTCCTGTTGTTGATGGTATGTCGGCGGCTGATCGCTTTCAGGCCGAGAATACATCTCGTGACCCTCCATGTAAAGCCCCGAAAGCAAGGATTCGAGCGTTGCTACGGCAGGCTCGGGAAAAGGATAGCTTCGTGCGCGAAGCCGAACGGCTTGGAAGAAGGCGTCGAGTCGGTTCCACCGGTTCTCGTCGAGCGAATACACTTCTCTCGGAGCATATTGTGGCACTGTCGAGTGTACATCGACCGCCGCCGGTGGTCCAGGCAGGTTCTGGGTATGTGGGGTGACGGGTGAAATGGGAGACACGTGTGCGCCATTCGATAACGGCGCCGCTTGGTTTTGTGTTCCGAGCTCGCGGCAGCAGAGCGCTTCAGAATAAGGATACGGATAACGGCTAGAATGCAGGGTTTGGATCTGCGTAGACGGCGTTGTTGGTGTCGGTAGATACTGTGCCTGATGGCCCAGTGCTTCCGTTGGTTGCGATAAGTAAGTCGTCGGCTGCGGTTGGTGCACTGGTGCATTCGGATCGTACGAGGGCGGCGGCGGCACCCGATAAACATGATTTCTGCCGTTGCTTCTTGCGATAGGTGGAACCACAAAAGCAGCCTCAGATGGATGAAGGACTGCATCTCCGCGATTTCGACCATATATCGCAGGTGACTGAGGCGAGAGCGCAGAGACAAGCGCTCCGTCTTTAAATGTTGGACAGGGCAATCTGTCTTGCGGTGGCGTTACTTGAATGCAACCGATATGATGCTGCGTCTGAGGACGCTTCACGGAAGCACCGGGAGAACCCTTTGTTAATGAATCGGGAGGCTTTAAGCTCGCCATCGGAGGGGGCTCGATTCGCACTCCATCGTAGTTTCTCACTTCCCTATTATTAGATGCCGTAGGACTACTCACGGCAGGGAATATCGTGCCGTCACGTATGGCGCTGGTACGGGAGAACTCATTCTGTTGTTGTGCTTTACGCTCATGTTCTGCGATATTACGTCCACGGCGTGTGAATGGCAGGTTCTCCCGGCCAATTGGGTGGGAATGCTGGTTAAATACTTTACAGGAAAGCACATCAGAGTCAATTCAGTACCCACGTAATGAGAGACAAAGAAGGGAACGAACGCTTTGCGCGTACTATCGTCGTCCCGAAGTATGTTCTGTAGCTAATTGATGCTGGGCATCCTTCTACTTCCATCTGAATAAGAGTGAATAAGATTTCCCATAGCATACGGATATCAAAGTAAAATGACAGACATTACGTCGAGGCATGCTACGGTTTCTCTCCGGAAGCATAGTGACATATTTACTTCTCGCGCTTTTGAAATTTCGACTGCAGAGGAGCTCCGAGTGCTCCCTGAAGTTTGGTGGGACGGTTTTCGACCGGTAAGTCTCGGCTTTAACGAATTCGACCGTTTCTTGCTCCTCGAGATGAGAGCGCCAATGCTGGAAGGCATCGAATGACGGGAACTGAAGTGGATATTCCTCATCAAAAACATCAGGGACGTAAGGCGCGATATCTTGGCCTTTATAGTTTTGCAATTGTGCAGCGGGTATATGTCCCTGGAAAGCCGGCGGCGGTTGCGCGAAGAAGTCCGATGGAGGCGCGTGCACAGGAGAACACGAAGCTGAGGGTCCTGGAGCATAGGCATTCTGGACGTGTTGAGGCGGTAACAGGGGTTGCATGAAAGCAGGCTCGCTCTGGTTATGAGTCTGTCTTGTGTCCTTGGGACCCAGATGAATGGGAGGATCTGTGTGCCCATGGAAGGCTTCAAGTTGGTGAGTGGGGTTCATTGGGTATGAGCATGTGTTGTCAACGTGTTTAACATAGTGGTAGAAGGACAAGAGCTGGAGAGACGGGTGTTTGAATTTGAGAGAGAGCCGAAGCGGATTCTGATCCTGACGTCCGTGCGAAATATGTAAGCTTCTCATCCGATCAACAATCCTAAACTAAGTGGCAGTGTCACTCGAGAGCCACGAGGCTGGAGAAGGGTCACTCTTACATGCCGGGACGGGACCTTTTATTCCTTCCCGCGGCACAAAATCCCTCATCAGAAAATCGGTAGAAATTTTCAGAAGAGTCCTCACTTGACAGAAAGCAGGAAAATGTATTTACAGGATTTGCCAAGTTAAGCAGGTAGATCAATAAAAGCATCCAATCCGGTGTTAAGTCCATATACGTTACTTGTAGTCCGACTTTAAATCCGAGAATTAATCCTTTTATAGAATAGTCCATACTCCCATTATCATCCCCGAGACAAATGTTCCTAATCCAGCCCACACGCCCGGCGGAACGGAGAACGTTGAAATAGCAGCGCTGCTGCTGCTCGTCGAGCTGTCCGTAGTGTCTGGGATCGGTGTGGCAATCGACGATGAAGGCGCGTATGTCACTCCGTTCAGTGTAGCAGCAACTTCAAACACAGATCCACCACCATACTCGTAGAACTAAGCAAACAAATGTCCAGTTATTGGAATCGCATATATGCTATGAGCGAAATAACCGAACTTACGTCAACGAGCATGAAATTGGGGCTGCGTCCATATTGTACCCCACATTCTGAGGCTTGCTTTCCGAGAGAACCATCACCGCTTGCAGCATTCGTGGTGTTTAATGCATCCTTGTCCGGAGCTACTGACGTAGCAATGATGCTGACTTCTTCATCGAGGAAGTGATTGATCGTATACAGCTGCGTGGAAGAATCACCCTTTGTCCGGTTTACGTTGCAGTCGAACGTGGGATCGGTAACATCGAACGCGGTCTCCCACATATTTGTGAATTCTAAGGAAATCATTCTATTAATAAATAAACTCGATCTGCGATGTATAAAAATACTCACCATCGATGATGTAGGAAACCTGGGTCGAGTCTGCGTCGGCATCCATGAAGGTGACTAATCGTTTCCCACTGTCAATCATACTCCCAAGCGTCGGCCAGTCCGTGTACACCATCGGCGATGACGTAGGCGTGTACGATAGATCTGTCAGGCCCACTGACTGGAATACGGAATCGAACTGTGACGGCGTCGCTCCGTCTGAGTTTACGATGAGCAACGTGACAACTAGGAACACCGCCATTAAGTCATGTCATGCCAAAGTGACCAAACCCAGGAACGTACCATCATTTGTGTTGGCATCCATCCAAGTTTTGACTGACGCGTGATCCCATCAGCACAATTCAAAACAAAGGCACAAGTGCCACATACCTTTGGTAAGGTAGTCCTGCAGCGTTCCACCATCGTATAGGACGCAACTCGAATGGCACAGGTGTATCACATCGTTTTGCATATGAGCCTGCATTTGCAGCATGCGAATGCCATCATTAAGTTGTTGGGTCACTGGTTATTTTAGTCATAGAAATGAAATAATCCGTGGGATCTTCGGTCAGACTAGAAGGCGATGAGGCAAAAAAGAGGGTGTTGATTCACCATCATAATCTTGATTGGTAGCCACTGTTATGGTAGAGAATCAGGATGGTCCGAAGCATCGCAGAAAACTACGAGGTAGAAACACTTACAGTTGTTCGTGCCGACGGCGTAGCTATTATGTGCACCAACGAAGGAGACATTTCCATAGCTTCTGTCGCAGAACTACCGCGTTGCCGGAATCAGAGAAATTTTTGCTGGATACGAATGAATCGACGAAGACACGCACCTCCTCATGGCCATTGCATACTGTTGCGCGCCGAGAGAGGGAGAGTGCCAAGGAGGACGGGAGAAGGGAAAGAGAAGCTATAAGAGCAATTGAAAGAGCGACCCGCGCGTTTGAGAAATGCATTGTGATAAAATTGAATCGCTTGTGTAGTCAGAGAACGTGAGTATGGATGGGATCAGTAAGAGAGAAAGGGGCCAAGAAGGGAGTGAAGGGGGAAGAGGGGATGGAGAGCTATTGTAGTCCGACCCAGTTCACCTGGGGTGGGGTCAGAAGAAAGAGCATAGCCACCACTTACTGTAGGCGCAGCACTTTTCGGCTCTGCACGTCGATCAATGTAGATCATTACTTCTTTTATTCATAACCCAAATAACACAACACACAGGGGCAAAACCCTATTTCCGAACACAGCGGGCAAAAACCGGTTTCGGCAGTGCTGCGATAACGGTCGAAAGTAGGAATGAAATTTACAGCTAATTGCGTTCGTAATGGCACTCCCAAGTGTTTTTTGAATGAAGTAAAGAGTTATAACACGTGATGACTGGACTCGGTGACACTACGGGCAATTTAGTATTTTTTAGGTGATGATAAATGATCGGAAATTTAATTTGATATGCATTATATAAGTATGAATATCTCCATTCAGGATATTAAAAATATCCACATGCATCTAAACCTAGTTTATATATTCAATATCATGCCGCATTTCTTTGATGATGATATTTATTATATCATCATGATTGATATGGATATAGAAATCTAAATTGATATTTTCTTTATCAGCAAAGAATATCATTGAGGTAGATATTTTTTTGATGATATTTTCAATATCAAAGTGTCTGTTATTTGAAATATCATTCTGTATATCAATGTCAATGATAATTTACACGATGAGCGGGCGATGAGCGGGCAATGAGCGGGCGCGATGAGGGTGCACAGTGGGCATGTTGTGGGCGCACGGGGGGCAGAGAGAGGGTGAACTGCGGGTGGGATGGGGGCACATTGTGGGCTGTTTTGGGTCAAGGAGTGTCCGGTAAGCGTTTTTGAGGCTCGAACATCAAGCCTAACGGCCAATATATTATATGAGTAGGCTTAGCCGCGTATACGCCGTATATTATACGTGCGTATGCATATCACACTTCAGAACCAAGTATACGCTCGTATAAAATACGAGCATATGCGTATAAGCCTAAAATTATATGCGCATATCGTATACGATACGCGCAGAGCCCTAGTTCGTGGGGGCGCATGTTGCACCAACAACACGGTCTGACTCATCACCAACACATCGATCCCAGGCTTCGTTGCCAATGAAGTTTTGCGTGTAAAATCACGATGAGGTTTGCGTGTACCGCCCATCAGATCATACTTTGGATACAACCAATGACGGGGCTCACAAGATTGTCCCAGCAATAGTCCACAGCACTGTTCTGAAGGTTTATGAACGAGAGCAAACAGGTTCTCAAAGTGAAGATCTGACATCTAGTTATGAATTTATTCCGGTTTTAAATGACAGCCTTCCTGCTGTGAGTTCTATGTTCTCCGACTCCTTTTGTGCACTCCGGACACTCTTCACGCACCCGCACACACTGTATGCCCTCTCTGCGCCCTCTCTGCGCCCGCTATGTGCCTCCAGCGTGCCCTTACAGTGCCCACAGTGTGCCCCCATCCCGCCCGCAGTTCACCCTCTCTCTGTGAAAGGATCCGCTCAAAACTTCGCATCACGATCGACGCGATCGGCAGATCAACAGGATCGGCACTCCGAACGTGACCAGTAACCGGCCCAGCAGTAACGCGCCCAAGACAACGGTCACCGGTATCACCGGTATCAACGGCAATACGCGAGCGCCTAGCAACCATACGTAAACCCGCGAGGCACTTAACACCGCCGACCGTTACCTTAACACCACCGACCATATACGCCCGACCCGACCCGATCAAAAGAACTCAAGAAGCGCTCTAGAACACCAGAAGTCCAGAAGTCCAGAAGCACAACTACTAAAGCCTAACGCCTAATCGACTAAAGGCTAAATAAATCCTAATGGAGACGACACTGGCATTCCAGCACTGTCAGACGTGTGCCCGGACGTACATGGCTCTCTATGAGATATACTTTGTAGTATGCCATGCTACAACTGAAACTCGCAACTGCCACATTGAAATTCAACGTCGAACACAAGAACAACTCCATGCCAATCCACCAAATCCAATAGTACCCAAGCGACATGAAGAACTCACTGTCACCACTCGAACCCCTCGAGATGCAGACCCGATAACTTGGAAGATACTAGGATGGTACAAACCAGAGCTGCATGACCCATGTCCAGCTTCTACAGTGCAAGCAAATCTCTACCTACCAAGGGACGCGAACCTGGAAACCAGACAGTTACAACTGGCACTCCAACGAAGGATATGGCATTACATTCGCGATGTTCGACTCAATGGCAAAGCATGGCTAGTTACTCGAACTCAGAGGCATCCACCAGCAGAGCACATACAGTTCCAGCTGTGTATTGGACCATACACTACACCAACTCGACATCTCAATACCGATGTCCGAGTTACACTCTCACCCTTCGGGCCAAGGGATGAACAACGGAAGGTCACATATCGAGCCGCTTACATTGCACCAAGAGCCAGAGTCCCCAACGAAGACCTCGACATCATAATGGAGTACTGACTCATCACTCCGACTCGGAACTACGTCTCAGTCAGCAACGCCACAAAGGCTCTGCAATAGCGGGGACAGTCTTACAAATCTTGGAGCAAGATGGCACTCGGTGGCACAGCATGAGTAAGGCAATGGTGGAGCGAAGTGGAGCTGAGTGGAGTAATGTGGAAGGAGATGAGTAAGATATAGGACGGAAAATGAATTATCTGAAGAGCATAAATAGGGTTAGAAGTAGGCCCTCATTCCCTATCTTTCGATCCTCTTAACACACTGGTGATCATCGTAGCTTAACGATTATTACTGTGTGCTTTGTACTACTACGCCTCTTGGAAATACCAATCTGCTCTTGCTTACCTTGTATCTGAAAGTATCCCTTGTCAGGATTACAACTAGGAAGGATAGTAAGGGGACCGCGTGGTACAGCCATACGTGGGTAGATAGATCACCTCTGCACAACATACCGCTGCTTAGGCAAAAGGATCGAACCCGGTGTAACTCCGGACCTACACCTCTAACATTGGATCGAAAGATCACTCACTAGTTTTAACACCACCTCTCACGGGCAAGGTTCTTGGCTAGTGTTTTATCGAGGCGAGGACCGTCGACCTCAAGTCCCTATCGACGCCGCTAGTTTCGAGATTAGCAAACCCATTCCCTAGGACAAGTGCACAATCCTGGAGAACACATACGACTCACTCAAATCAACCATCTACTATCATAACCCCTTCACCAACGAAGTGTATCCAATAGCAAAGGCATCTGGTTGCCCTGCAGTTGGAAGCACACAAACAACAACAACCAAAGTAGTGACAGTACCATCTACTATTGCTACATTCGACGAGAAAGGAACGGTTTGGTCTACCGTACCTTATAACACCCCACCCGAAGCAGTACTTGAGAAGGAACGTTCATGAACCAGCCAGAGAACGGAACTGGAGGAAGTAACGGTCATAGAACGAACGAACATCCGAATACTCGAACAAACAACCGAGGCAGAACAGGACTGCAGCAGGAGCTCAATCATATCCAAGGACGACTAGCAAGATTGGAACTAGAACGTGATATTCTTTGGGGAACGAACTATCAATCAAGTGACGAATATCCACCAGTTATACGATATCTACGACAGAGGGTAGTCCAACTTGAAGGAGTACAATCCAGTCTGGCTAGGGCTCAGGCAAACAACAATCTGCCGAGCGCAGCATACGCAACTACAGTTGGAAACCGACTCGAAGCACTCGAGATTAATACCAACGGACTAGGAGCACAAGTGGCAACACTGCATCGAAACGACGACGCACTAGATCGAGCAGTCATACTCCTTAATCAACAAGTCACCTCCGAGATAACAGTAGTGCAAGAGGAAATAGGACAAATTCGTTCTACGCTCAGTGCATACGAACAGCGTATTCAAGCAGTCGAGATAGCAACCACTGAACTTACAAGAATAGTTCAGGCAACTCCGAACGTTGCACAAGATATCAACAACCTACGAGAAGCACTCCTTTCACTAGGACGCACAGTCGAAGCGAGTCAGGAAGGTTATCAAGCACTATTGGCAGCAGTCAATTCAACAGAGAACACTGCAAGGAACATACTCGAGCACGCAGACTTCCTCAGACACGAAGCTCAGCGAATCCGAGAAATATACGCACGGAACGAACGCCCTTCCGACGATTCAGTATCATCAGACGAAGAGTTATCTCGAACTCTAAGGCCATACGCACTACGAACATTTCGTGCACGAGGAATTACTATTCAAGTTCCAACAGGCGGTTCAGTAGCAACCCAAACACCAACAACGCCAGAAAACCCACCTACCTATTCGCCACCAGCAGTACCAATAGCAACATACGATAATGTCGACAACCGACCAGAGGGTACAAACGCTGGAGACTCAACTACAAACTCTTCAGACACAACTCAATAAACACAGCATCAAATTGCCGAAGTACTATGGCAAGCGAAACGAGGATATTGATCTGTGGATTAGTCGATGTGTGTCAAAGCTGGCACAACATGGAGTCAAGGATGAGGAGGAGATTGCGAAGAGCCTATTCGCAGCACTCGAAGGCGACAGTTACGATTGGTTTGCAGAAAAGCAAACATTGACATCATTCGACAACCAAGGGAAGCTCAAACCAGTACCAGCAATCATCAATGCGGCTGGGACAGGCATGTTCAAATCATTCAAGGAAATGATCGATTGGATGAGGATCCGAGCAGGACATCCAATAGTAGGAGAACAGGAAGCACTATTCCACCTACTATGCATCCAACAGAAAGGATCAAGCATCAGAGCCTACAATGACGAATTCCGACGGCTCAAAGCGAGAGCACCAGACTCACTAGATGTTACTATGCTCAAGTACATCTATGTCAAAGGACTAGACAACTGGGTCAAACGACGAGTCGAATCCGTACAGCCTGACGCTTTCGAAAAGTACAAGCTCGACGAATGGATGACATGGACAACCAACCTAGCAGACGTTGATGCAAGACAGAAGTTGATCGGAAGCCAGACATACACTCCGAGATTCAAGACAAATGGGCAATCATCATATCGACCACCAGTCCAACAGACGAGACGAGATCCAGACGCCATGGATGTAGATGCACTCCGAGGCTTGCCGAAGAAGGGAGCGAAATGCTACAACTGTGGAAAGACTGGACACTACTTAAGGAATTGCAAGGCACCAAGGAAGCAAAAGGGTTCTTCCTCAGGACAGCCGAAGAAGCGAACCAATGGTCAGAAACGAAAGCCGATGACAGCACGAGCTGTAAACTTCAAGGAGACATGTCCCGATCCGCATTGTCGAAAACCAGTCCACTATGATCACATAGCATGGGCTAGAGGAGACGAATCAGCAGGATATACATGCAAGCACGACGAAGAATATCGAACCAACTTCCGCAAATCCCTAGCAAGTAAAGAGCAACAGGGAAAAGACTAAGACCTCCATCGAACGAGACTGCGCGATGTGAGTGTAACAAGGGTGACAAGAACAATGGTTTCAACAACCAGCGATTCATACCTCCTGGGTTCAACCCCAGTGAAGCGATGTACAATAAGCGATTGCCAATACATGCATTGCATCCTCGATTACCCATTCGAGTGAAGGTTGGAACGAAGACCCTAGCAGTCCAAGCATTAATCGATTCCGGAGCAACTTGTAGTACGATTCACCCGAACTTGGTACGACACCATAACCTATTCAAGAAGAGGCTTGATCACCCTCGACCCCTGAATAACGCCGATGGAAGCCCAAACCAAGGAGGAGCAATCACACACGAGGTCTATACATTAATCTTCGATGGACCTAAACCGCAGCCACAGACACTGGCAGTAGCGACTACAGGACAAGATCAAGTTATTCTAGGCATTGACTATTTGGCCAAAGTCAATCCAGAAATTGATTGGAAGAATCAGATATGGAATCGGAATGGTAACGCAATACCATTCGAGCTCAGTATCATACGAGCTACCAAGAAGCGAAAGCGCAGAAGGCGCAAACGAAAGCGGCAAAGGAAAGGTAAATCTGACAAGACTAGACCTAGGCAAGACACAAAGAAACAAGCTCTGAACAGAGACAACTATCGACACTCTGGAGCACCAGGAATACTATTTGCACCATGGAGGGAAAGTAACAATGGAAACCCTCAAGAGTCGAAGCCACAAGCGAAACCAATGACACGACCAGGAACACCACAACGGGAGCAGCCAGAGAAGGCTGATGTACCAAAGAGTCCGAGCATGGAAAATATACCAGACTCTATACCAAGGCAACCATCAGAACAGACGAGTATAGTGCAACGACGAACACGGCACCTACCACGAAGGATGATCCCAGCACGGCAATTGTACCAGACATCCGAAGACGAAGTTACAGAAGTAACAGGCAAGCGCAGCCATGATGAACAGGAGGAAATAAATGACTCTCCTAAGCGATGGAAGAAACAGCCTTTAAGACAAAGAAGGCCACTACCACAGAAGAAACCAGACATTGAACAAACTCCACCTGTACCAAAGGAAGATCCTGGGATGACAGTCTATATTCATCCACGAGAGGAACGAAGGTCAGAGAAAGTGGTAGCAGGAACGAAACGACATTGGACATCGAGACCAATACCAGTCAAGGAAGCTATCCCCACACCGAAGCGTACAAGATGGGCAGCAGAAGACAGCGATATCGACATGCAGAACGAACAGGAGACAACAGAAGACACTCCTATGCACGATATAGAGCCACTAGACATCGAAAGGCTCAGGACGACCAACCAACCAATTACCCTTACCAGAAAGGAAGAGCTCGCTGAAAAGCTAGAGCTAGACCTTAAACGAAATTGGTCACCAAGGCAGCAAGGCCAGGTTTCACAACCACTAAACAAAGCTAGTTCAGTATCACAGCAATACTCGCAGCAGAAGGCAGCTGCAGAAGGATTACTCAGCACAGCAAACCGAGATTGGCGGAAACTCCTACCAAAGCAAATTGCAGACTATGCCGATGTATTTGATCCAGACAGATCAAGGAGGTTACCCAAACATACGAAATGGGATATGGCAATAAACCTCAAAGAAGGAGTACCACTACCGAAACCAAGGCCGATTATCAAGCTCACTCGAGAAGAACAGGCAGCACTCAATGCCTATGTCCAGGAACTATTGGACAAAGGATGGATCGAGAAGGTTCACCCACATGAACCATGTCCGGTAGCAGCACCAGTCTTCTTTGTAGGAAAGAAAGACGGAGGAGCACGAGCAGTAACCGACTACCGAGATATCAATGATGCCACAGTATCAGATCCATACCCTATACCAATCATGAGCGTACTACCAGAGAAACTGGAGAAAGGAAAAGTCTTCTTCACACTCGATATGCGATCAGGATACAACAACCTGAGAATTCGAGAAGGAGACGAATGGAAGGCAGCATTCAGAGTTGGCAATGCAGTCTACAAACCGAAGGTCATGATGTTTGGAATGAAGAACTCACCTGCGATATTCCAACGATTCATGAATGACAACTTCGAATACTGGCTCAGAACAGAGGAGGCACTAGTCTACCTAGACGACCTCATTGGCCAAGCACAAACCGAAGAGGAGCATTGGACACTCCTCAGGGCAATTCTACAGAAATGCCGAGAGCTTGACATTTACCTCAAAATCGAGAAATGTCATTTCCTCCAAACCCAACTCGACTACCTGGGATTTGTAGTAGGAATGAAAGGCATCCAGATGGATCCTTACAAGCTGAAAGCGATTCGAGAATGGCCAACACCAAAGACGAAACGACAGATCCGAAAGTTCCAAGGCTTTTGCAATTTCTACCGAAGATTCATCAGGAACTATGCCGATTTATACATACCAATTGGCGAACTCATCAAGAAGGATCACAAGTTCGTTTGGACAGAAGCACAGGACAAAGCATTTGAAGCTATCAAGAAAGCATTCGAAACCGAAGTGGCACTAGCAATGCCAAAGCCTGACAAACCATATACATTGGAAACCGATGCATCCGATGTAGCGATTGGAGCAGTCTTACAGCAAGAAGACAGCCAAGGAGAACTGAGACCGCTAGGTTTCATGTCGAAGACACTATCCAGCGCTCAACGAAATTATCCAACGCATGACAAGGAGATGCTAGCAATCATGGAAGCACTCGGACATTGGAGACACCTACTGGAAGGAACAAAGGAACCATTAACCATCCGAAGCGATCATGCAAATCTCCGATACTTCATGACAGCTCAGAATCTGACAAGACGCCAAGCGAGATGGGCACTAGAGTTATCACGATATAACTTCAAAATTCTCCATTGGCCAGGCAAGAAGAATCAAGCAGATGCACTATCACGACGACCTGACTATATGCCAGAGGACAAGGATAACTTGGGAGTTACCTTGCTACCACCTGACATGATCGAGCAGCAGACATTGCGACGAACCGAGATCAATGGCCTATACAGACTAGAGACAGAAATGATCACTATCTCTGATCCGATTATTCGAACCATCAAGAGACACTACAACTCCGAAGAGGCAAAGCAGGAAATTATGGCAATCAAGAAGAGCAACGGCTACAGTTACAGGAATGGCTTGCACTACGTATCCAGTGCATTATATGTCCCGCCATCCGCCAACCTAAAATCGTTGCTAATCCGAAGGCGCCATGACCACAAACTTGCAGGCCACCCAGGAGCAGAAAAGACCATAGAGCTTGTAAAGCGAGCGTACTATTGGCCGAAGATGGAAGAGATGATCCGAGAATATACCGCATCCTGCGACATATGTCAACGTGCAAAACCGATTCGACAGTTTCGAAATCCACCCCTCCAACCGTTGAAGGCACCGCATCAACCATGGGAAACCATAACCTGTGACCTTATCACCGATTTACCAGTCAGCAACGAAGGCTACAGTTCGATACTTGTTATAGTGGACAAGCTCACCAAAATGGGGAAGTTCATCCCTTGCCAGGGAATACCCAATGCTAAGCAGTTGGCACGCTTGTTCCGCCAACACATCTTCAAATACTACGGGGCCCCTAAACAAGTAATCTCCGACCGAGGTAGCAACTTCACGGCGCAATTCCTCAAGGAGTTCTGTAGACTCATCGATGTCGATTGGAAAACTAGTACAGCATACCATCCACAAACTGACGGTCAAACCGAACGACTCAATCAAGAACTGGAGCAGTACTTACGCTGCTACGTGTCCTACCGTCAAACAGATTGGGCAGAGTACATCGATATGGCAGAATTCGCCTACAACAATCGGAAACACAGCACTACGCATCAGTCACCATTCTATACGCTGTATGGATGGCACCCTCACCTGGACGTAGCGGAAACCGGGGACTCAAACGTCCCAGAAGCAATAAATCACCTAGAGGAGCTTCGACAAGTACAGCAAGAAGCCTACAATTCGATTAGGCAAGCGAACGAGGCAATGAAGCTTTATGCAGACCTGCATCGAGGCAAACTGCCGGAGTACAAGCCAGGAGATGAAGTGTTACTAGACATGAAGAATCTCAGTCGACTGGAGCCAACGAAGAAGCTTGCAATGAAGTGGGCAGGTCCTTATAAAGTCGAGAAGGCAGTCGGACAAGTGTCATTCAGATTACGCTTACCCGAAACCCTTCCGATACACCCGGTGTTTCATGCGAGTCTTCTCAGGCCTTACAAACGAAAGGAATACCCTGGAAGACCCACTTTGGATGAACCACCCCCTATTGAAGTAGAGGGAGAAGCGGAATACGAAGTGGAGAAGATTCATGACACAAGGCGGCATCGAAACAAGATTCAGTATCTTATTCAATGGAAAGGATACCAAGAGCGTACTTGGGAGCCACTTGACAATCTCAAGAACTCCTATCAAGCGGTAGAAGACTTCCACAAAAAGTACCCTCAGGCGATGAGGCCACCAGACCTTAGTCAATGGATCGCCGAACGAAGACGAATTAGGAGATAACCACATCACGTGCACTCCACCTGATGGAGCCGACTTAGGAGCCACAATGCAAACGATGAGTAAGACCTCCGATGGCCTTACCAATCAATGACATCACAGTGGCACCTCAAGACGAGGACAGAGAGAAACAAAATAGGCAAGAGAAAGGCGATATACCAGCAGACATGGTATAAAAGACAAAGCAATTCGAGCTGAAGATCATCAACTCGAACTCAAGCAAACTAGTTAACGCTCGAAGACAACCACTACTCAACTATGCCTATCTTCAATGAACTACATGCCTTCTCTACTCCCGAAGATGCACCTGATTGGACATTCGTACTCAGGCCACCTACTGAACGTTATCAATGGCCACAGTTCTGTAACCGCTTCAATCAAGAGAACTACGAAGAAGAGATCGTACCCCTATGCCCAGGGAAGTACTTCGATGACCTCTATGACAAGTGGCACTCCATCCATACCACCGAGAAGCAAGGTCCTAAACTCATGATACCAGACCCACCTAACGGCGAGCTGATCAGGCTTAGCAATGCTCGAACGGCATCGATTCGACGACTCAATGATGATGCATTCCTTACCTATACAGTTGAACTAGAAGTACGAGCTCTTAACGAAGGGCAAATCGACTTCAACCACGAACCAACATACAGGAACATCATGGGCATCTATCATTCAGCGGCACAAATTTGTGCATACCGACGAGACCTGTTGATCGCAATCACTAACAGAATGATGCGATGGAGCCACTACCATTCAGCAGGCAACGAGACGATGCGATACATCAACTACCTAGCTGACAAGACGGGCTTCTATGCAGTTGGAACCACGCAGTACACGACACTGCTCAATACAACGAAGTACTATGAGGGCACTGTATACCAGAGGACAATGCGAAAGCAAGGATCTCCAAACCAGACGAATGGTATCCAGATCAACGAAGTCGAACACCACATAGTCGAAGGCGAGGAAGTCAACTACGACCCCCAGTACCTCATAGAACTCAATGAGAACGAAGAAGAAGCAAGGGAGAGACTGGAAGCGACGAGACACCCAATAGACGAGGATCTAATGATCTCAATCTACCAGTATCCGAACGAGCTTTACCAACCAGACAAGATGCTCACCATGTCAATGCGAGAGGACAGCTACATGGACTCGGATGACACGGAATCAAGTGAGGAAGATGGGTCAACAGAACCACTACCGACACCAGAAGGTTCAGCACAGGCTTCACCTGCGATCGAGGAACTCGATGATATGTAAACTTTTCTTCACTCCATGAACCCCTTTCTTATGCAACCCCTTTTCATGATGCAAATGGCCAATTATGCTTTATGTTACCATCACTCCCTATCCGCTATGGTATCTATTCGCCATATTCCCTGCCAAGTCAAGTAGCAACCCTGTTGTCCCTCGGAGGCTGTCCAACAAGACAAAATCTGCGGAACAACAAGTTGCCCTTGAACCTGACAGCGAAGACTGGCAGCCTATGCATTACGCACCATCCTTTTCATGCTCATTCGGAAGGCTGAGCCGATAAGGCATTATGCAAAGCGTCGGAGCACCAATAATGTTCCAACTCTTAGCACATGCATTATCGAGCCAGCTGCCGAATTAGCACACTATGCTTACATTTTACTCTTCTATGCAGAGGAGGAGGAGCCAAGAAGTGAACAGTCGTTGTGACGCCTTCGGCAGTATATCTGTCAAAGCGACATAACAACTATTCCTAACCTCTCTTTGTCAAATTGGGATGCCCAAGCATATCAGCTTGACAAAGTAAATATTGCGATTATCAAGCCCTGCAACTCAAACTTTATTTTCCTTACATGCATTTTGTCGCTCTGATCTAAAGGATGAAGTCATTGCTCATGAACAAGGCTGGTTAATACAGCCCTGTCGCGAGAAATACATCATGCAGATCACCGACAAATTATTATGAAACTGTTAGGCGGCGAGACTAACAGGCGTCGATCTCGAGGCGGCCAACACAACAACAAACAGTAAGCTAGACGCGAACTGCCGAGCGAACGCACGCTATGTCGAAGTGAAGGTAAGTAGAATAGTAAGACAAGGAATCGAAAGAGTCAAACTATCTACTTATATAGACTTCGAGTGTGTGAAAGGTCTACTCTAATAAGGAATCACATGAGAAGGGGGTGGAGTGATTAGTGAGCGTCTTAGTCGGAAGGGACGGATTTAGTCATGGCAGATGACTGAAGATGAATAAGCCACGACGGAGTAAACGGAATTAGTAAAGGTGAATGAGTCATACAAGGAAAAGGTAAAATGAGTGAGTTAAGGACGTAAGAAAAGAAAAGGAAAAGAAAAAGAAAAGAAAAAGAAGAATAAGAATGTTCGAGTCCTAACATCACCCCCCCTTCAAGGTTGGGCGTCCCGACCAACCGCTATATCCTTCTGATGTCGTGAATTTACGTATCGCACGAAGACTCTGCCGGGGTATTGACAATCTTCTTGGAGCGCCTGGATGCTTCCGATAGAACTCATCGACTGCTTCCTTCGCATTATCGCCAACGTCCGATTCGGGTTGCCAAGTTGCTTCGTCGTATCCGACCCACTTGATGAGGAATTGAAGCTTTCCTCTATGTAGACGCGAGTCGAGTATTTCTTCGACCTCGTATTCCTCTTCGTCGTCTACAAGGACCGGTGGAGGTGGTGGAGGTTTTTGCTGAGACTCGAAGGATGGTTCGACAGCCGGTTTAAGCAGGACCTCGTTGAAGACGGGGTGGACTTGCCTCCAAGTGCGCGGTAATTTGAGTCGATATGCGCTTGCCCCGACCTTTTCGACAATCTCGAAAGGGCCGAACCACTTGTCATCCATCTTCTTCGTCGGTCTTGTCGTCTTGATATTACGCCCATCAAGAAAAACTTTACTGCCCGCCTCGTATTCCATAGACTTTCCTGCATGACGATCATAGAAACGTTTCATGTCTTCGTTGGCCTTGACGAGGTTTGCTTGCGCGAGTTCATGAATACCCTTGACGTGTTTCGCGAATTCTTCGGCTGACATGTTCGAAGATGAAGTCCGAACGCCCGTGAAGCCTACTGGATGCACTCCCGAGTTGACAAAGAATGGGGACAGTTTCGTTGCCGAGTGTTCGCGGTTGTTATATGCAAACTCTGCAAGCGCTAACCAGTCTGCCCAGTCCGATTGACGGTGGTTGACGTATAGCCTTAGGTATTGTTCGAGTTCTTGGTTAACTCGCTCTGTTTGCCCGTCGGTCTGGGGATGGTACGCCGTCGAGGGGTTACCTTCGATATGGAGGAGCTTGTACAGTTCCTTCATCATTTTTGCGTCGAACTGAACGCCTCGGTCGTGGATGATCTTCTTTGGCAGTCCGTGTAGTCGAAAAACTTGGTCGCGGTAGATGCGTGCCATGCCCTCTGCTGTTAGTTTCGTCGTCGTTGGAATCGCATGAATCTGTTTGCTGAAGCGATCAACCACAACACATATCGCATTGAAACCATTGGACTCAGGGAGTTCTCCAATCAGGTCGACCGTGACAATCTGCCATGGCGCCTCCGGTACCTCGTTCGGGTGCAAAACCTTTGCCCTCGTCACTCGCAGAGCCTTCGTTCGTTGACAACGATCACAACCTCGCACGTAGTTCCGAACATCGACATACATGTTTGGCCACCAGAAGCTTCGGCTTACCATTGACACCGTCTTATTCGCTCCCGGGTGTCCCGCCAGCGTTGAGTCGTGACATTCCTTCATGACAACCTCTCTTACCGATGTTGGTACGAAGACGTTCCAGAACTTCTTCGAGCTTGTCGTCGACACCTTGACTGTTACTTCCTTCGACCACATGCCATCCTTGAGCACCAGTCCTGACGGTCTTTCCCCATCCTCCATGTCCTCCTGCGCTTTCTTGATTGTCTCGACAAGTGAGTCCCTGGATGTGTTAACCGCTGCTCGTACCAACCATTCATTCTTGATGAACGTAACATTTTCGTTATCGTGTTCGCCCTTGTCATAGTCTGCACGTCGTGACAATAAATCCGCTTTTCCGAGCGTCTTTCCTGGCTTGTGTACGAGCGTGAAGTCAAACTCTGCCAAGTCAAGTCGCCAACGAGCTTGTCGTCGGTTCAGCTTCTGAGGAGCCTTGAAGTACGTCAGGTTCGCGTGATCAGTCCAGACCTCGAATGGTTGATTAGCCCCTTGGAGGTATTGACGCCATTCCTTCAACGCTTGAACAATAGCGAGCATCTCTTTGTCATAGATCTCGTAGTTCCGCTCAGCATCTAAGAACGTTGATGATCTATAAGCGACAACCTTCCATCTACCCTCTTGCTTCTGAAGAAGTACGCCTCCGGTTGCAAAATCTGACGCGTCAGCCTCGACACGGAAAGGGTCCTCATTATTTGGGATTACCAGGACAGGGGGGTTCGTCAACCGCTTCTTCAACTCCTCGAACGCCTTCTGCTGCTCCTCTCCCCACCTCCACTCTGCCTTCCCTGTCAATGACGTCAATGGTTTGACGGCTGAACTGTATCCTTCGACGAAACGACGTAGCCAATTGCCTAGACCCAAGAATTGCTGTACCTCATGAACGTTCTTCGGAACTGGCCATTCCTGAACAGCGACTACCTTTTTCGGATCCATACGGACTTCGCCATTACCAATGATGTGTCCAAGGTACTTGACTGTGGTGACCTCAAACTCGCACTTCTGGGGTTTCAGGAAGAGTTTGTTCTTCCGGAGGATCTCGAAGACTCGTCTGGTTCGTTCGCGGTGCTCCTCCAGGGTATTTGAGAATATGAGTATGTCGTCGAGGTAAATGATGACAATGCCTTCATGGATCAAGTCTCGGAAAATGTCGTTCATGAATCCTTGGAAGGTAGCCGGCGCATTACATAAGCCAAAGAACATTACCGTCGGTTCAAACAATCCCAGGTTCGTCCTGAATGCTGCCTTCCATTCATCGCCTTCACGGATCCGGATGTTGTAATATCCCCAACGGACGTCAAGCTTGGTGATGTACTTAGCGTCCTTGACCTTATCTATGAGCTCATTGATTAGCGGTAACGGGTACTTATTCTTGACTGTCCCGTCATTGAGCTTTCGATAGTCCTGGATCGCTCGCAAACTCCCGTCTTCCTTCTTAATAAAGAAGAACGGCGACGCCATTGGAGATTTCGACTGCCTGATACGTCCCGATGCAAGGTTTTCCTCAATGAATGCCTTCATCGCCTCTTGTTCCTTGGGCGACAGTGGGTACACCTTACAATCACTTGGCTTAAAATCCGGCTTCAGATCGATGGCGTGGTCCCACGTCCGATGATCAGGTAACCGTTCGAAAGACTCCTCGCTGAAGACGTCGGAGTATTCCTCGAGATACGATGGCCATTTCTTTGCTTCGTCCATCCTCACCCTTCGTACATACTCATCATCGATCTCCTCCTCCGACAACACACATCCGCACTCCTCAGGACAACGCGTAAAATCGATCTTTCCAATCTTCCAATCGATCTCGGGGTTATGTCTTTGCAACCAGTCATGACCGAGGAAGATGTTGGATGATGCCAGTGAGGTTACTGCCAGACGGAGTTCTTCTTCATGTTTTCCGAAGATCATGCGTACAATGACATACTCCTTGATCAGACCATTCTCGTTGCTCGTTCCGTCAGCATTGAAAACAGGTCGTGGACGGATGTACTTTTGTGTCGGAAAGTTATACCTTTTAACAAAACCTTCGTCAATGCAAGAGCCGGTGCATCCCGAGTCGATGAGTGCATGGGCGTCAATTAGATACTCATCCTGCTTCGGCGGTTCTAAGGTATCTACCTCGTCATCCTTCGCTATCTGTGGGTGTACAATGCTGACGAAGGCATCAAGTTCTTGACCGCCTCTCCTCCTAACGAATTCCCCGCATGTTACATCCTCTATCCCTTCGCGCCATACATCAGCCGCGCGCCTGCCAACGACATCCCATATTGCCTCAGTATCGTTCGCCTGGGCGACAACGTTCTCACGGTAAGGTTCACCCGTCACAACCTCATTTTTTGTAGCGGTTTGAATCCGCTCTTCCGCCCTCCATACATCTGAGTCGCCTCCTTGCGTACTCACTCTTCGAGCAAACAACTCATCATAGACGTCGAAATCATCGTCCTCTTCTGATTCGTTGGGTGTCACGTCGGATAGGACATTTCGAAGGTTAAAACCGCCTCGCATATTCGCATTTAGGTAGTGTACATCGGGGCGATTATATTTTAACGAACGCGACGAAAAGAGTCCTTTAGCCGTTTGACCAGTCGTTCCGACGTTTACGCCTGGTCGTCCTGAAAACCCTCACCATCAACTATCTCCTCCAGCTCAGTTGGCACTGCTCGCACGTCGACGCTTTCGAAGTCTGATTCCTTCGCATTGCCGAGTTCTTCGAGGAAAGCCAATCTGTCTTCTGGTTCGAGAGCGGCGATGATGGACCGTATTGCCTCACGACCGCGTGGGCAATCTCTAATGAAGTGGCCGACCTTGCCACACTTGTAACATGCACGTCGGGCGCGTGCTTGGTTCATAGCAACGTCCATAGGCTGTCCCAGTCCTCCATACGTCACTCCCGTTGCGTCACGACGATCCTGTTGAGGGAAAGGTGCCGTTGGCCTTGTCACTGCTTGGGGGTAGGGTCGGGCGAAGTTTTGTTGACGAGGAGGTGGTACCATTGGACGTTGTATTCCTCGACGTTGTTCATGAAGGTGCCTTATCTGGCGTTCAACATTGTCTACCGTGATGGCCCGCCTCTTCCAATCATCATACGTCTGTGGCTCAGGATCGGTTCGCATCACGCCATCGATTACGGCTGCGTTAAGTGCCTTCTTCAACTTGTCAATGAGGACGCCATCATGTTCTGGCTTCGTAAGTCCAGCATTTACTCGTTCGATGTCGAAGTCATTCAGGAACTCGCTAGCAGATATACTTTTCTGCCGCATTCCATCTAGCTTCTCGAAAGCCTTCTGGTGGCGGTTGGGGTCAACGAAGGAGGTATCTAGTTCCTTGAGGAACGTCTTCCAAGTATCCGCAATTAGGAATTGGCCAGTACTCGATGCTTCGTTGACATAATTCTCCGCCCATGTCGCCGCTGATCCTTCCTTGAGGTAAGAGAGGACAAAGGTGATCTTGTCATCGTCATCCTGGAAACTCGAGTCGTAAGCCTTGAAGTAGAGTAATACTTCGCGCCTGAAGTCAAGGTAATCTTTTCCACCCTCATATTGGCGTGGGGGTGCTACTCCCTTCTTCATCCCTCCGCCATTAACTTGACGTAACGCTAATGCGACTGCCGTTGCGAGGATAGTGGCATCAATCGTAGGCTGTGCAGCAGGCGTTGGCGTTGTTGGAACTGGGGGAGCCATTGATGGTTCTGGGGTTGTGGTTCGACTTTCGACTTCGGGGATTGGTTCTCGTGGTTCCGTGAAAGACAAGGATGTTGTGAGTGGTGGGGCTTCAACTGGAGTTGTGATGATTGGTGGTGGAATGTTTGATGAGCCTTCTTGAACGTTGAATAAGGAGATGTTTGCGTCGGGATTGGGTGCCCACGGGAACCAGCTTCCTTTTGCGTCTTGCGACTTCCAAACCTTCCGTGCGTCGTCCCAGATGAGGTCGTACGAAGTTCCGTGAAGGCGAGCTCGATAACACTTGTTAGTTTCGCTCCAACGGACTTGGGGAAGAGCACGACGTTGCTCGTCAGTTAGGTCCACCTTGACGAACTGGGGGTGGGACTGGAATGGGTGTGTTCGAACGGGCCCGACCTCGGATGTTCGGCTCGTCGTGGAAATGAAGGACTACGCGAAAAACTCCCACGTAGATGACGAATGAAAGACTAGAAGAGGATTGTACTCGTCGCGTTACCCACGAACACGTCAGATGACCTCCCCACCAGATACTAATGCGGAGTGCCACAATGACTTAATCGAATTCGAGTTTGATCTCGACCTCTTCAATCTTAACCTCGACTCTAGGGATGATTGGCCTAAGATGGTATCCTAACCCTACAATAACGTAGTCTCCTTTCTTGTCTTTTCGCGTGATGACGTCGTTCGGGTCAAAGTCTGGGTGGAGCACAACGTCTTCCCAAGGGATGATGTAACGTTTGGGTTTCACGTAAGGACCACGGCGTTGGTTACGGGTACGGCGCTTAGGGGCCAGTGTGGTGTTGTTTTTTGGAGACTACCGGAAACACCTCGGAGTCAATTTAGACTACGAGGGGCTAGATAGGGGTTGCTCGGATGAATCCGGGATGGGCGCGGTGGTAAACCGTCGACGTTAACTCCTTGCGTGGAGTAGCGATAGCGAGCGCGAACAAACGTTTACGCGGGCTAGAGGTAGGTCTTACTATTATGTTAGGCGGCGAGACTAACAGGCGTCGATCTCGAGGCGGCCAACACAACAACAAACAGTAAGCTAGACGCGAACTGCCGAGCGAACGCACGCTATGTCGAAGTGAAGGTAAGTAGAATAGTAAGACAAGGAATCGAAAGAGTCAAACTATCTACTTATATAGACTTCGAGTGTGTGAAAGGTCTACTCTAATAAGGAATCACATGAGAAGGGGGTGGAGTGATTAGTGAGCGTCTTAGTCGGAAGGGACGGATTTAGTCATGGCAGATGACTGAAGATGAATAAGCCACGACGGAGTAAACGGAATTAGTAAAGGTGAATGAGTCATACAAGGAAAAGGTAAAATGAGTGAGTTAAGGACGTAAGAAAAGAAAAGGAAAAGAAAAAGAAAAGAAAAAGAAGAATAAGAATGTTCGAGTCCTAACAGAAACTTATGCATCATCGACTGCTATGACTGTTCTTTTCTTATCATTTTCATTCATACCATAATCCTTTTACATGACGCATATTTCATTTAATATTTCTTTCATATCCCTTCCCACCACCCACTACAATGCGATGTCAAACCAAGCCCCCTTCACACGATTCTCTTGCGCCGAAGCGCCTGCATCGAGGACAACCTTCAGCTCATCGGGATTGGCAGCTTCGAGAGGTGGAACCTCGACTTTATCAGCAGCCTGCTTCGCAGTAGCAGCCGCAGGAATCGATTGCATTTCGTAATCTTCGCTCTTCTACCAAGGATGTCAGCAATTTTGCAATGCAAAGGACAGGGCACTCACAGAGTGGCGACGATAGCGCTTTATCCACCACAGATTCAGCACAAAAACCGCCACAAGGATGATCAAAACAGCAGGAACGGCGGCGACAGCTGACATATTTGGGCGACTTTGATGATGGTTTGATAGCAAAACCAACTATCACAAGCCGACTCCCTTATCCGAAGCTTTCTCACGGATTAGGATGAACATTTCTCCGAAAGTCCATCTTAGAAGGGGGGTAGTGAAAGGATCCGCTCAAAACTTCGCATCACGATCGACGCGATCGGCAGATCAACAGGATCGGCACTCCGAACGTGACCAGTAACCGGCCCAGCAGTAACGCGCCCAAGACAACGGTCACCGGTATCACCGGTATCAACGGCAATACGCGAGCGCCTAGCAACCATACGTAAACCCGCGAGGCACTTAACACCGCCGACCGTTACCTTAACACCACCGACCATATACGCCCGACCCGACCCGATCAAAAGAACTCAAGAAGCGCTCTAGAACACCAGAAGTCCAGAAGTCCAGAAGCACAACTACTAAAGCCTAACGCCTAATCGACTAAAGGCTAAATAAATCCTAATGGAGACGACACTGGCATTCCAGCACTGTCAGACGTGTGCCCGGACGTACATGGCTCTCTATGAGATATACTTTGTAGTATGCCATGCTACAACTGAAACTCGCAACTGCCACATTGAAATTCAACGTCGAACACAAGAACAACTCCATGCCAATCCACCAAATCCAATAGTACCCAAGCGACATGAAGAACTCACTGTCACCACTCGAACCCCTCGAGATGCAGACCCGATAACTTGGAAGATACTAGGATGGTACAAACCAGAGCTGCATGACCCATGTCCAGCTTCTACAGTGCAAGCAAATCTCTACCTACCAAGGGACGCGAACCTGGAAACCAGACAGTTACAACTGGCACTCCAACGAAGGATATGGCATTACATTCGCGATGTTCGACTCAATGGCAAAGCATGGCTAGTTACTCGAACTCAGAGGCATCCACCAGCAGAGCTGTTAGAGGTGTAGGTCCGGAGTTACACCGGGTTCGATCCTTTTGCCTAAGCAGCGGTATGTTGTGCAGAGGTGATCTATCTACCCACGTATGGCTGTACCACGCGGTCCCCTTACTATCCTTCCTAGTTGTAATCCTGACAAGGGATACTTTCAGATACAAGGTAAGCAAGAGCAGATTGGTATTTCCAAGAGGCGTAGTAGTACAAAGCACACAGTAATAATCGTTAAGCTACGATGATCACCAGTGTGTTAAGAGGATCGAAAGATAGGGAATGAGGGCCTACTTCTAACCCTATTTATGCTCTTCAGATAATTCATTTTCCGTCCTATATCTTACTCATCTCCTTCCACATTACTCCACTCAGCTCCACTTCGCTCCACCATTGCCTTACTCATGCTGTGCCACCGAGTGCCATCTTGCTCCAAGATTTGTAAGACTGTCCCCGCTATTGCAGAGCCTTTGTGGCGTTGCTGACTGAGACGTAGTTCCGAGTCGGAGTGATGAGTCAGTACTCCATTATGATGTCGAGGTCTTCGTTGGGGACTCTGGCTCTTGGTGCAATGTAAGCGGCTCGATATGTGACCTTCCGTTGTTCATCCCTTGGCCCGAAGGGTGAGAGTGTAACTCGGACATCGGTATTGAGATGTCGAGTTGGTGTAGTGTATGGTCCAATACACAGCTGGAACTGTATGTGCTCTGCTGGTGGATGCCTCTGAGTTCGAGTAACTAGCCATGCTTTGCCATTGAGTCGAACATCGTGAATGTAATGCCATATCCTTCGTTGGAGTGCCAGTTGTAACTGTCTGGTTTCCAGGTTCGCGTCCCTTGGTAGGTAGAGATTTGCTTGCACTGTAGAAGCTGGACATGGGTCATGCAGCTCTGGTTTGTACCATCCTAGTATCTTCCAAGTTATCGGGTCTGCATCTCGAGGGGTTCGAGTGGTGACAGTGAGTTCTTCATGTCGCTTGGGTACTATTGGATTTGGTGGATTGGCATGGAGTTGTTCTTGTGTTCGACGTTGAATTTCAATGTGGCAGTTGCGAGTTTCAGTTGTAGCATGGCATACTACAAAGTATATCTCATAGAGAGCCATGTACGTCCGGGCACACGTCTGACAGTGCTGGAATGCCAGTGTCGTCTCCATTAGGATTTATTTAGCCTTTAGTCGATTAGGCGTTAGGCTTTAGTAGTTGTGCTTCTGGACTTCTGGACTTCTGGTGTTCTAGAGCGCTTCTTGAGTTCTTTTGATCGGGTCGGGTCGGGCGTATATGGTCGGTGGTGTTAAGGTAACGGTCGGCGGTGTTAAGTGCCTCGCGGGTTTACGTATGGTTGCTAGGCGCTCGCGTATTGCCGTTGATACCGGTGATACCGGTGACCGTTGTCTTGGGCGCGTTACTGCTGGGCCGGTTACTGGTCACGTTCGGAGTGCCGATCCTGTTGATCTGCCGATCGCGTCGATCGTGATGCGAAGTTTTGAGCGGATCCTTTCACTACCCCCCTTCTAAGATGGACTTTCGGAGAAATGTTCATCCTAATCCGTGAGAAAGCTTCGGATAAGGGAGTCGGCTTGTGATAGTTGGTTTTGCTATCAAACCATCATCAAAGTCGCCCAAATATGTCAGCTGTCGCCGCCGTTCCTGCTGTTTTGATCATCCTTGTGGCGGTTTTTGTGCTGAATCTGTGGTGGATAAAGCGCTATCGTCGCCACTCTGTGAGTGCCCTGTCCTTTGCATTGCAAAATTGCTGACATCCTTGGTAGAAGAGCGAAGATTACGAAATGCAATCGATTCCTGCGGCTGCTACTGCGAAGCAGGCTGCTGATAAAGTCGAGGTTCCACCTCTCGAAGCTGCCAATCCCGATGAGCTGAAGGTTGTCCTCGATGCAGGCGCTTCGGCGCAAGAGAATCGTGTGAAGGGGGCTTGGTTTGACATCGCATTGTAGTGGGTGGTGGGAAGGGATATGAAAGAAATATTAAATGAAATATGCGTCATGTAAAAGGATTATGGTATGAATGAAAATGATAAGAAAAGAACAGTCATAGCAGTCGATGATGCATAAGTTTCATAATAATTTGTCGGTGATCTGCATGATGTATTTCTCGCGACAGGGCTGTATTAACCAGCCTTGTTCATGAGCAATGACTTCATCCTTTAGATCAGAGCGACAAAATGCATGTAAGGAAAATAAAGTTTGAGTTGCAGGGCTTGATAATCGCAATATTTACTTTGTCAAGCTGATATGCTTGGGCATCCCAATTTGACAAAGAGAGGTTAGGAATAGTTGTTATGTCGCTTTGACAGATATACTGCCGAAGGCGTCACAACGACTGTTCACTTCTTGGCTCCTCCTCCTCTGCATAGAAGAGTAAAATGTAAGCATAGTGTGCTAATTCGGCAGCTGGCTCGATAATGCATGTGCTAAGAGTTGGAACATTATTGGTGCTCCGACGCTTTGCATAATGCCTTATCGGCTCAGCCTTCCGAATGAGCATGAAAAGGATGGTGCGTAATGCATAGGCTGCCAGTCTTCGCTGTCAGGTTCAAGGGCAACTTGTTGTTCCGCAGATTTTGTCTTGTTGGACAGCCTCCGAGGGACAACAGGGTTGCTACTTGACTTGGCAGGGAATATGGCGAATAGATACCATAGCGGATAGGGAGTGATGGTAACATAAAGCATAATTGGCCATTTGCATCATGAAAAGGGGTTGCATAAGAAAGGGGTTCATGGAGTGAAGAAAAGTTTACATATCATCGAGTTCCTCGATCGCAGGTGAAGCCTGTGCTGAACCTTCTGGTGTCGGTAGTGGTTCTGTTGACCCATCTTCCTCACTTGATTCCGTGTCATCCGAGTCCATGTAGCTGTCCTCTCGCATTGACATGGTGAGCATCTTGTCTGGTTGGTAAAGCTCGTTCGGATACTGGTAGATTGAGATCATTAGATCCTCGTCTATTGGGTGTCTCGTCGCTTCCAGTCTCTCCCTTGCTTCTTCTTCGTTCTCATTGAGTTCTATGAGGTACTGGGGGTCGTAGTTGACTTCCTCGCCTTCGACTATGTGGTGTTCGACTTCGTTGATCTGGATACCATTCGTCTGGTTTGGAGATCCTTGCTTTCGCATTGTCCTCTGGTATACAGTGCCCTCATAGTACTTCGTTGTATTGAGCAGTGTCGTGTACTGCGTGGTTCCAACTGCATAGAAGCCCGTCTTGTCAGCTAGGTAGTTGATGTATCGCATCGTCTCGTTGCCTGCTGAATGGTAGTGGCTCCATCGCATCATTCTGTTAGTGATTGCGATCAACAGGTCTCGTCGGTATGCACAAATTTGTGCCGCTGAATGATAGATGCCCATGATGTTCCTGTATGTTGGTTCGTGGTTGAAGTCGATTTGCCCTTCGTTAAGAGCTCGTACTTCTAGTTCAACTGTATAGGTAAGGAATGCATCATCATTGAGTCGTCGAATCGATGCCGTTCGAGCATTGCTAAGCCTGATCAGCTCGCCGTTAGGTGGGTCTGGTATCATGAGTTTAGGACCTTGCTTCTCGGTGGTATGGATGGAGTGCCACTTGTCATAGAGGTCATCGAAGTACTTCCCTGGGCATAGGGGTACGATCTCTTCTTCGTAGTTCTCTTGATTGAAGCGGTTACAGAACTGTGGCCATTGATAACGTTCAGTAGGTGGCCTGAGTACGAATGTCCAATCAGGTGCATCTTCGGGAGTAGAGAAGGCATGTAGTTCATTGAAGATAGGCATAGTTGAGTAGTGGTTGTCTTCGAGCGTTAACTAGTTTGCTTGAGTTCGAGTTGATGATCTTCAGCTCGAATTGCTTTGTCTTTTATACCATGTCTGCTGGTATATCGCCTTTCTCTTGCCTATTTTGTTTCTCTCTGTCCTCGTCTTGAGGTGCCACTGTGATGTCATTGATTGGTAAGGCCATCGGAGGTCTTACTCATCGTTTGCATTGTGGCTCCTAAGTCGGCTCCATCAGGTGGAGTGCACGTGATGTGGTTATCTCCTAATTCGTCTTCGTTCGGCGATCCATTGACTAAGGTCTGGTGGCCTCATCGCCTGAGGGTACTTTTTGTGGAAGTCTTCTACCGCTTGATAGGAGTTCTTGAGATTGTCAAGTGGCTCCCAAGTACGCTCTTGGTATCCTTTCCATTGAATAAGATACTGAATCTTGTTTCGATGCCGCCTTGTGTCATGAATCTTCTCCACTTCGTATTCCGCTTCTCCCTCTACTTCAATAGGGGGTGGTTCATCCAAAGTGGGTCTTCCAGGGTATTCCTTTCGTTTGTAAGGCCTGAGAAGACTCGCATGAAACACCGGGTGTATCGGAAGGGTTTCGGGTAAGCGTAATCTGAATGACACTTGTCCGACTGCCTTCTCGACTTTATAAGGACCTGCCCACTTCATTGCAAGCTTCTTCGTTGGCTCCAGTCGACTGAGATTCTTCATGTCTAGTAACACTTCATCTCCTGGCTTGTACTCCGGCAGTTTGCCTCGATGCAGGTCTGCATAAAGCTTCATTGCCTCGTTCGCTTGCCTAATCGAATTGTAGGCTTCTTGCTGTACTTGTCGAAGCTCCTCTAGGTGATTTATTGCTTCTGGGACGTTTGAGTCCCCGGTTTCCGCTACGTCCAGGTGAGGGTGCCATCTATACAGCGTATAGAATGGTGACTGATGCGTAGTGCTGTGTTTCCGATTGTTGTAGGCGAATTCTGCCATATCGATGTACTCTGCCCAATCTGTTTGACGGTAGGACACGTAGCAGCGTAAGTACTGCTCCAGTTCTTGATTGAGTCGTTCGGTTTGACCGTCAGTTTGTGGATGGTATGCTGTACTAGTTTTCCAATCGACATCGATGAGTCTACAGAACTCCTTGAGGAATTGCGCCGTGAAGTTGCTACCTCGGTCGGAGATTACTTGTTTAGGGGCCCCGTAGTATTTGAAGATGTGTTGGCGGAACAAGCGTGCCAACTGCTTAGCATTGGGTATTCCCTGGCAAGGGATGAACTTCCCCATTTTGGTGAGCTTGTCCACTATAACAAGTATCGAACTGTAGCCTTCATTGCTGACTGGTAAATCGGTGATAAGGTCACAGGTTATGGTTTCCCATGGTTGATGCGGTGCCTTCAACGGTTGGAGGGGTGGATTTCGAAACTGTCGAATCGGTTTTGCACGTTGACATATGTCGCAGGATGCGGTATATTCTCGGATCATCTCTTCCATCTTCGGCCAATAGTACGCTCGCTTTACAAGCTCTATGGTCTTTTCTGCTCCTGGGTGGCCTGCAAGTTTGTGGTCATGGCGCCTTCGGATTAGCAACGATTTTAGGTTGGCGGATGGCGGGACATATAATGCACTGGATACGTAGTGCAAGCCATTCCTGTAACTGTAGCCGTTGCTCTTCTTGATTGCCATAATTTCCTGCTTCGCCTCTTTGGAGTTGTAGTGTCTCTTGATGGTTCGAATAATCGGATCGGAGATAGTGACCATTTCTGTCTCTAGTCTGTATAGGCCATTGATCTCAGTTCGTCGCAATGTCTGCTGCTCGATCATGTCAGGTGGTAGTAAGGTAACTCCCAAGTTATCCTTGTCCTCTGGCATATAGTCGGGTCGTCGTGATAGTGCATCTGCTTGATTCTTCTTGCCTGGCCAATGGAGAATTTTGAAGTTATATCGTGATAACTCTAGTGCCCATCTCGCTTGACGTCTTGTCAGATTCTGAGCTGTCATGAAGTATCGGAGATTTGCATGATCGCTTCGGATGGTTAATGGTTCCTTTGTTCCTTCCAGTAGGTGTCTCCAATGTCCGAGTGCTTCCATGATTGCTAGCATCTCCTTGTCATGCGTTGGATAATTTCGTTGAGCACTGGATAGTGTCTTCGACATGAAACCTAGCGGTCTCAGTTCTCCTTGGCTGTCTTCTTGCTGTAAGACTGCTCCAATCGCTACATCGGATGCATCGGTTTCCAATGTATATGGTTTGTCAGGCTTTGGCATTGCTAGTGCCACTTCGGTTTCGAATGCTTTCTTGATAGCTTCGAATGCTTTGTCCTGTGCTTCTGTCCAAATGAACTTGTGATCTTTCTTGATGAGTTCGCCAATTGGTGTGTATAAATCGGCATAGTTCCTGATGAATCTTCGGTAGAAATTGCAAAAGCCTTGAAACTTTCGGATCTGTCGTTTCGTCTTTGGTGTTGGCCATTCTCGAATCGCTTTCAGCTTGTAAGGATCCATCTGGATGCCTTTCATTCCTACTACAAATCCCAGGTAGTCGAGTTGGGTTTGGAGGAAATGACATTTCTCGATTTTGAGGTAAATGTCGAGCTCTCGGCATTTCTGTAGAATTGCCCTGAGGAGTGTCCAATGCTCCTCTTCGGTTTGTGCTTGGCCAATGAGGTCATCTAGGTAGACTAGTGCCTCCTCTGTTCTGAGCCAGTATTCGAAGTTGTCATTCATGAATCGTTGGAATATCGCAGGTGAGTTCTTCATTCCAAACATCATGACCTTCGGTTTGTAGACTGCATTGCCAACTCTGAATGCTGCCTTCCATTCGTCTCCTTCTCGAATTCTCAGGTTGTTGTATCCTGATCGCATATCGAGTGTGAAGAAGACTTTTCCTTTCTCCAGTTTCTCTGGTAGTACGCTCATGATCGGTATAGGGTATGGATCTGATACTGTGGCATCGTTGATATCTCGGTAGTCGGTTACTGCTCGTGCTCCTCCGTCTTTCTTTCCAACAAAGAAGACTGGTGCTGCTACCGGACATGGTTCATGTGGGTGAACCTTCTCGATCCATCCTTTGTCCAATAGTTCCTGGACATAGGCATTGAGTGCTGCCTGTTCTTCTCGAGTGAGCTTGATAATCGGCCTTGGTTTCGGTAGTGGTACTCCTTCTTTGAGGTTTATTGCCATATCCCATTTCGTATGTTTGGGTAACCTTCTTGATCTGTCTGGATCAAATACATCGGCATAGTCTGCAATTTGCTTCGGTAGGAGTTTTCGCCAATCTCGCTTTGCTGTGCTGAGTAATCCTTCTGCAGCTGCCTTCTGCTGCGAGTATTGCTGTGATACTGAACTAGCTTTGTTCAGTGGTTGTGAAACCTGGCCTTGCTGCCTTGGTGACCAATTTCGTTTAAGGTCTAGCTCTAGCTTTTCAGCGAGCTCTTCCTTTCTGGTAAGGGTAATTGGTTGGTTGGTCGTCCTGAGCCTTTCGATGTCTAGTGGCTCTATATCGTGCATTGGAGTGTCTTCTGTTGTCTCCTGTTCGTTCTGCATGTCGATATCGCTGTCTTCTGCTGCCCATCTTGTACGCTTCAGTGTGGGGATAGCTTCCTTGACTGGTATTGGTCTCGATGTCCAATGCCGTTTCGTTCCTGCTACCACTTTCTCTGACCTTCGTTCCTCTCGTGGATGAATATAGACTGTCATCCCAGGATCTTCCTTTGGTACAGGTTGAGTTTGTTCGATGTCTGGTTTCTTCTGTGGTAGTGGCCTTCTTTGTCTTAAAGGCTGTTTCTTCCATCGCTTAGGAGAGTCATTTATTTCCTCCTGTTCGTCATGGCTGCGCTTGCCTGTTACTTCTGTAACTTCGTCTTCGGATGTCTGGTACAATTGCCGTGCTGGGATCATCCTTCGTGGTATGTGCCTTGTTCGTCGTTGCACTATACTCGTCTGTTCTGATGGTTGCCTTGGTATAGAGTCTGG
The DNA here is from genome assembly GCA_009806525.1 of Sanghuangporus sanghuang. NCBI lineage: Eukaryota > Fungi > Basidiomycota > Agaricomycetes > Hymenochaetales > Hymenochaetaceae > Sanghuangporus > Sanghuangporus sanghuang. The sequence goes on from VVIT01000004.1 coordinate 87,353, forward strand.
TATATTTTCCATGCTCGGACTCTTTGGTACATCAGCCTTCTTTGGCTGCTCCAGTTGTGGTGTTCCTGGTCGTGTCATTGGTTTCGCTTGCGGCTTCGACTCTTAAGGGTTTCCATTGTTACCTTCCCTCCATGGTGCGAATAGTATTCCTGGTGCTCCAGAGTGTCGATAGTTGTCTCTGTTCAGAGCTTGTTTCTCTGTGTCTTGCCTAGGTCTAGTCTTGTCAGATTTACCTTTCCTTTGCCGCTTTCGTTTGCGCCTTCTGCGCTTTCGCTTCTTGGTAGCTCGTATGATACTGAGCTCGAATGGTATTGCGTTACCATTCCGATTCCATATCTGATTCTTCCAATCAATTTCTGGATTGACTTTGGCCAAATAGTCAATGCCTAGAATAATTTGATCTTGTCCTGTAGTCGCTACTGCCAGTGTCTGTGGCTGCGGCTTAGGTCCATCGAAGATTAATGTATAGACCTCGTGTGTGATTGCTCCTCCTTGGTTAGGGCTTCCATCAGCGTTATTCAGGGGTCGAGGGTGATCAAGCCTCTTCTTGAATAGGTTATGGTGTCGTACCAAGTTCGGGTGAATCGTACTACAAGTTGCTCCGGAATCGATTAATGCTTGGACTGCTAGGGTCTTCGTTCCAACCTTCACTCGAATGGGTAATCGAGGATGCAATGCATGTATTGGCAATCGCTTATTGTACATCGCTTCACTGGGGTTGAACCCAGGAGGTATGAATCGCTGGTTGTTGAAACCATTGTTCTTGTCACCCTTGTTACACTCACATCGCGCAGTCTCGTTCGATGGAGGTCTTAGTCTTTTCCCTGTTGCTCTTTACTTGCTAGGGATTTGCGGAAGTTGGTTCGATATTCTTCGTCATGCTTGCATGTATATCCTGCCGATTCGTCTCCTCTAGCCCATGCTATGTGATCATAGTGGACTGGTTTTCGACAATGTGGATCGGGACATGTCTCCTTGAAGTTTACAGCTCGTGCTGTCATCGGCTTTCGTTTCTGACCATTAGTTCGCTTCTTCGGCTGTCCTGAGGAAGAACCCTTTTGCTTCCTTGGTGCCTTGCAATTCCTCGAGTAGTGTCCAGTCTTTCCACAGTTGTAGCATTTCGCTCCCTTCTTCGGCAAGCCTCGGAGTGCATCTACATCCATGGCATTTGGATCTCGTCTCGTCTGTTGGACTGGTGGTCGATATGATGATTGCCCGTTTGTCTTAAATCTCGGAGTGTATGTCTGGCTTCCGATCAACTTCTGTCTTGCATCAACATCTGCTAGGTTGGTTGTCCATGTCATCCATTCGTCGAGCTTGTACTTTTCGAAAGCGTCAGGCTGTACGGATTCGACTCGTCGTTTGACCCAGTTGTCTAGTCCTTTAACATAGATGTATTTGAGCATAGTAACATCTAGTGAGTCTGGTGCTCTCGCTTTGAGCCGTCGGAATTCGTCATTGTAGGCTCTGATGCTTGATCCTTTCTGTTGGATGCATAGTAGGTGGAATAGTGCTTCCTGTTCTCCTACTATTGGATGTCCCGCTCGGATCCTCATCCAATCGATCATCTCTTTGAATGATTTGAACATGCCTGTCCCAGCCGCATTGATGATTGCTGGTACTGGTTTGAGCTTCCCTTGGTTGTCGAATGATGTCAATGTTTGCTTCTCCGCAAACCAATCGTAACTGTCGCCTTCGAGTGCTGCGAATAGGCTCTTCGCAATCTCCTCCTCATCCTTGACTCCATGTTGTGCCAGCTTTGACACACATCGACTAATCCACAGATCAATGTCCTCATTTCGCTTGCCATAGTACTTTGGCAATTTGATGCTGTGTTTATTGAGTTGTGTCTGAAGAGTTTGTAGTTGAGTCTCCAGCGTTTGTACCCTCTGGTCGGTTGTCGACATTATCATATGTTGCTATTGGTACTGCTGGTGGTGAATAGGTAGGTGGGTTTTCTGGTGTTGTTGGTGTTTGGGTTGCTACTGAACCGCCTGTTGGAACTTGAATAGTAATTCCTCGTGCACGAAATGTTCGTAGTGCGTATGGCCTTAGAGTTCGAGATAACTCTTCGTCTGATGATACTGAATCGTCGGAAGGGCGTTCGTTCCGTGCGTATATTTCTCGGATTCGCTGAGCTTCGTGTCTGAGGAAGTCTGCGTGCTCGAGTATGTTCCTTGCAGTGTTCTCTGTTGAATTGACTGCTGCCAATAGTGCTTGATAACCTTCCTGACTCGCTTTGACTGTGCGTCCTAGTGAAAGGAGTGCTTCTCGTAGGTTGTTGATATCTTGTGCAACGTTCGGAGTTGCCTGAACTATTCTTGTAAGTTCAGTGGTTGCTATCTCGACTGCTTGGATACGCTGTTCGTATGCACTGAGCGTAGAACGAATTTGTCCTATTTCCTCTTGCACTACTGTTATCTCGGAGGTGACTTGTTGATTAAGGAGTATGACTGCTCGATCTAGTGCGTCGTCGTTTCGATGCAGTGTTGCCACTTGTGCTCCTAGTCCGTTGGTATTAATCTCTAGTGCTTCAAGTCGATTTCCAACTGTAGTTGCGTATGCTGCGCTCGGCAGATTGTTGTTTGCCTGAGCCCTAGCCAGACTGGATTGTACTCCGTCAAGTTGGACTACCCTCTGTCGTAGGTATCGTATGACTGGTGGATATTCGTCACTTGATTGATAGTTTGTTCCCCAAAGAATATCACGTTCTAGTTCCAATCTTGCTAGTCGTCCTTGGATATGATTGAGCTCCTGCTGCAGTCCTGTTCTGCCTCGGTTGTTCGTTCGAGTATTCGGATGTTCGTTCGTTCTATGACCGTTACTTCCTCCAGTTCCGTTCTCTGGCTGGTTCATGAACGTTCTTTCTCGAGTACTGCTTCGGGTGGGGTGTTATAAGGTACGGTAGACCAAACCGTTCCTTTCTCGTCGAATGTAGCAATAGTAGATGGTACTGTCACTACTTTGGTTGTTGTTGATTGTGTGCTTCCAACTGCAGGGCAACCAGATGCCTTTGCTATCGGATACACTTCGTTGGTGAAGGGGTTATGATCGTAGATGGTTGATTTGAGTGAGTCGTAAGTGTTCTCCAGGATTGTGCACTTGTCCTAGGGAATGGGTTTGCTAATCTCGAAACTAGCGGCGTCGATAGGGACTTGAGGTCGACGGTCCTCGCCTCGATAAAACACTAGCCAAGAACCTTGCCCGTGAGAGGTGGTGTTAAAACTAGTGAGTGATCTTTCGATCCAATGTTAGAGGTGTAGGTCCGGAGTTACACCGGGTTCGATCCTTTTTGCCTAAGCAGCGGTATGTTGTGCAGAGGTGATCTATCTACCCACGTATGGCTGTACCACGCGGTCCCCTTACTATCCTTCTTAGTTGTAATCCTGACAAGGGATACTTTCAGATACAAGGTAAGCAAGAGCAGATTGGTATTTCCAAGAGGCGTAGTAGTACAAAGCACACAGTAATAATCGTTAAGCTACGATGATCACCAGTGTGTTAAGAGGATCGAAAGATGGGGAATGAGGGCCTACTTCTAACCCTATTTATGCTCTTCAGATAATTCATTTTCCGTCCTATATCTTACTCATCTCCTTCCACATTACTCCACTCAGCTCCACTTCGCTCCACCATTGTCTTACTCATGCTGTGCCACCGAGTGCCATCTTGCTCCAAGATTTGTAAGATTGTCTCCGCTATTGCAGAGCCTTTGTGGCGTTGCTGACTGAGACGTAGTTCCGAGTCGGAGTGATGAGTCAGTACTCCATTATGACGTCGAGGTCTTCGTTGGGGACTCTGGCTCTTGGTGCAATGTAAGCGGCTCGATATGTGACCTTCCGTTGTTCATCCCTTGGCCCGAAGGGTGAGAGTGTAACTCGGACATCGGTATTGAGATGTCGAGTTGGTGTAGTGTATGGTCCAATACACAGCTGGAACTGTATGTGCTCTGCTGGTGGATGCCTCTGAGTTCGAGTAACTAGCCATGCTTTGCCATTGAGTCGAACATCGCGAATGTAATGCCATATCCTTCGTTGGAGTGCCAGTTGTAACTGTCTGGTTTCCAGGTTCGCGTCCCTTGGTAGGTAGAGATTTGCTTGCACTGTAGAAGCTGGACATGGGTCATGCAGCTCTGGTTTGTACCATCCTAGTATCTTCCAAGTTATCGGGTCTGCATCTCGAGGGGTTCGAGTGGTGACAGTGAGTTCTTCATGTCGCTTGGGTACTATTGGATTTGGTGGATTGGCATGGAGTTGTTCTTGTGTTCGACGTTGAATTTCAATGTGGCAGTTGCGAGTTTCAGTTGTAGCATGGCATACTACAAAGTATATCTCATAGAGAGCCATGTACGTCCGGGCACACGTCTGACAGTGCTGGAATGCCAGTGTCGTCTCCATTAGGATTTATTTAGCCTTTAGTCGATTAGGCGTTAGGCTTTAGTAGTTGTGCTTCTGGACTTCTGGACTTCTGGTGTTCTAGAGCGCTTCTTGAGTTCTTTTGATCGGGTCGGGTCGGGCGTATATGGTCGGTGGTGTTAAGGTAATGGTCGGCGGTGTTAAGTGTCTCGTGGGTTTACGTATGGTTGCTAGGCGCTCGCGTATTGCCGTTGATACCGGTGATACCGGTGACCGTTGTCTTGGGCGCGTTACTGCTGGGCCGGTTACTGGTCACGTTCGGAGTGCCGATCCTGTTGATCTGCCGATCGTGTCGATCGTGATGCGAAGTTTTGAGCGGATCCTTTCATCAAGTGCCTTTTCAAGCTGATTGCACTTCAAAGTGAGGATCGACATTCTCTTTAGCAACATATCGTTCTGATTTGTTACTGACATGAGATGAGTCCAGGTATTGTGCCATCGGAGGTTTGCGGCACCGATTTGCCAGAGATACATGTCTGCTCGAGTTCGGTAGTCGTGTATATCCAGTTGTTTCCTGGTAAGTTCGTCCTGTAGTCGCTTCGTATCTTCGCTAAGTGCTGAGCAGTGTTGTCTCAGGCTCGAAATGGTGTTCTGTCTCTTCTCGAGGGATTTCCGAGTGTTGAAAAATCCATTCATGTACTTGGTCAGCCGAGTTTGGGTAGCATCGACACGTTTGTTGGCAATGGTAAGTGCAGTTTTTGTGGAAAATAGCTCTTTTCTAATATCTGCAAGCCTATTCTCCAGGGATTCAATCGAGAATTGCAAGGTGCAATTTGATTTCAATTGGTTGACATTTGTTTGACGCATCTCCGTAAGTTGCTGCTCCTTTGTTCGTAATTCGTCTGCTAACTTGTCCAATGTCCCAGATATTGATCGTGTCTGATGATTACCCTTCGAAGCTTCAGCAATCAATGAAGATGCATTGCTTTTTGAGTTCGTTTTGTCTGCGAGTGCATGTCTCTTCCTTGCTACTGCCGCCCAGGCAGCTCGGACCTCTTTTGACTTCTTAGATCTTCCCATTCTTGCTGGAAAAAAATATTAGCATGCATACAATCTATTGAAGTAAAATACATATTTTTCTCACATGTTTATTGTCGTTTTGTGGCCCTTGCACAGTAAATGTTGAAAAATCAACGAAATTCAACATTTGTCGCGTGCCCCCTTCTCAACGCCACGTGATGGCTCAATTTCCCTATTTGTTAAGAACCACTGTGCTTCCTAGAACCGATGCTACATTCCTTCCATTTGAAATAATAATTCATTAGCATGCAGTACAACCTTAAATTTTGCATTTATGCTTTATTTGAATGTATATTGACAATTCTACCAAAAAAATTTCATCATTTTTCGACTTTTGGGGCACATTGACATGATTTCTTTCACAAGACAGCCTATATTCTGGTACATATTCTACAATGAGCAAAAATCTTCTGGTAAATACATTGCTTTGCTTCCAATTTATACAACCTATATACAAAGAGGGCACTTTTTGCATTGTGCCAATCTGAATTTCGAGTCGAATGAGGCATACATTTTCACTGTAAGCTTTTTTGAAACTCCGAAGCTGCCAGGTCTGCCGAGATCCGTGGGAACGCATGTAAATCACAAGACTTTTGCCGACCCCCACTCATCGTGGAGCTGTGCTGTCATGTCTGCACGCGGGTGCTCTTCTGCATCGCCGTAACTCATCTGACTTGTACTTGACTCCGGGGGGACTTAATCTGATCTATTTCGGATCTCCGCATGTTAGTCTGACCTTGGTGAGTATTGAAGATCGGGAACAGATAGAGAGACGGATTATTCGGGCTAGTTTCATGCGTGCATGTATTCGACGCGTGTCAATATTACGCTGAATATGATTTGTGGACCACTCAATTGGGGCTTATCGTTATGAGGCTGACAGGGGATGAGCCAAAATAACCGGACAAGGGGTGAACAACCGAGAATCAGCTCACAATAGGAGAGAGAGAGCGAGTCAAGTGAATCTGTAACATGTGGGATGAGGCGGCCGCATCAGTCTGATGAGTTGCAGAATCACGGGTGTCCAAGCCTCCTCCAGCAAGATTATTGATTCTATCCATTCAAGCACGATTATCAGAACAACTCGCAATGATGTATCGTGGAGAACACGTAGATCAAGAGAATCATCTCTTGCATTTCATCATCTAGCATACACAGCGAGAACAATGCCCATCAACGACCGTTTAGTTTGAGCACGAAGAGTCGGGCAACTTTATGCGTTATGGTCCTCGGCCCCGTATTCATTTTATTAGACTACCTGAAGAAAAGGGAAGAAAGAAGCACCCTGACGTTATTCCCGATTATCTGATTGGAGCATCTCATGTCAATAGAAAGAGGTAGGAGGGTCCTTTGCTTTCAGATGAAGCACTGTCCGGATCCCACGGCAAGTGGATGCAGAACCTACGGCATTCCAGTTACTATCCAGAGGCCGTGATTGTGCGCACTGGTGTCTATAAGCCTTTTCCACGGGCATAACTCATTTGCGTTTTCATTTACAGCCTTACTGAGTAACTGCGATAAAATACAATGTTCGAACTATAATACAACAATAATAAGCGAAGAAAGAGTGCAATGCTACATTTCTACTGCTCCCACTTCATGCGCGAGCTCTTGAAAACGGAAACCATACCTACAGGAATAGTTGTCGGATCAACCACCGCCAAACTTCCAAACTTCTTCACCATCTGGTCGTGATGAAGCGCGATGATCCATTGCCAGTACGGACGCAGAGTATCCCAGTCCGTCGCTCCTCCAAATGCATCGATACCATCATCGAGCAGTTCTAGTGACGCCTGTAGCCGTGGCGTGCATGAGATACTGCATTGACTGGGACGCTCTAGGAGCTTCTTGTACGCCGAGCACCACCAAGAACCACGCTCCTCTCTGCTTTTTGTGAATTCTTCAAAAGAGAAGAATGGATCCGTCACCGAGACAACCTCCCTTTTGCCGGATGAAAGCTTTAGGTACTTCCTCGCGCGTTCATCTGCGTCGCTGCTTTCCCATCGCCTCTTCGCACTGGAGTATTGCCATTCGTCATGCCAGAAGGCATCGCGAATAATGTAATCCACCGATCGTCCGACGTAACCATCGCGCAACAGGAACATATCAACAAGTGGGTCCTTCACTTCCAGTCCGCCCGCCGCGTTGGGCCAGAGGTACCAGCCATAGGGAACATCGTCAAGAGACACATCAAGCTTATCCTTGATCATATCTGCAATCGCGCTCGCAATGGATCCATGTTGCACACCTTCCATATTAGTAAAGAGCGAATGTTGTATGCGCGCAAGCGTGTCGATGATGTCATCTATCTGATCTCTGCCGTACACGACTGCAGGTTCCCCGCAATTTCGAACTATGAACGCCATGTACTTGTTATATGCTTGGATCCACCCAAAGATAGAAGTCATCGAAGCCAGTTGCCGGCGCAGCTCTTTGATGTGTTTGTCAATCATGGCTTGGTCCACCTTAAATCGTCCGTCCATACTCGCATCCATGACCAGGAATCCCCATCGTACATCGCCGCGAGGCAGATCCTCGTGTACGGTGTCCTTCCCAACGGTGATTGATCCCGTTTTCTCCTTGTTAAACGTAAGCCCGGCAGTTGAAGCGTACCGTTGCATCTCGGTCCATGCATCGACACAGCGCGTCTCGTCTGCATCCCACAACCAGAAGTCATCGTGGATTCGATGCAGGAACAATCCGTCCGACTTTTGATTGATAGCGAAGTCCATGACGAACATGATGAGCTCCCCAAAGAGCGTGCTCAGCATGTATGAGAGTGGAACTCCACGCTTGCGAACACGAATCTGCTTTGAAGGATCGTCTTTGAACATGATAGGACACGAGAGGAACGACTGCATGAAGTTAATATCGTCCTCTGGTACTCCAAAGAATCGGAGAACTGTTATAATTGTGTCGAAAGGCAGAGAGGGACCGAACCATTCTAGGTCTGTCCGTAGTACAGTGCACTGCCCGTGAAGCGCCTTGTTCAAGATGATGTCAGCGGACAGAATATGTAACAGGGACTGCTTCAAGTCGATCGGCGTATCAGTCCGGATACCATTATCCAACCTTGAACCAAATCTCTTCCTCTTCACTCCCTCGCTACCTGTATTTTCGGCATAATGATCGATTACCGTTTCGAAGTCCGTCGGTAGCTGGCACATAAAGAAATGATCCCTGTCGAATTGATGCCTGAGCTTGTCAACGCTACTATCCTCCGTGCCGAAGAAGATGTCTCTGCGGATGTGGTCGATGTGCGAAAGTTTCTTCGGCAACTCCTTCCATGCGGCGCTCTTTAGCAATCGATCAAGATTTCTCTTGAATTCCACTGACCAAAGCACGCCCAGATACTGAAGGAGGAGACACGTAAGGATCTCAGCGTCAAGATAGAACCTTGTACGTCCATTGAGATGACGCCGTGGTTCCACTGCCACACCATCCTCCGGCCATGTCCATGATTTGATCGTCGAAAGTTGCATATTGAGAACGCTCGCCAATTCTCGTGTGATCGTCGGGTTGAGGAGGAACTCCTTGAGAGTAGCCTGCTTTTCTTCAGAGAGTACATCCGTCCGCAATACAGACTGTATAACTTGCTTCAACTCCTCCATCGTAATCTCTCGTCCCTTCAGGCCTGCAGCAAACGATCCAATGCGCAGGCGCATTTTCTCCAATCCATCGCTCGCCTCCTTGTCAGCAAACAGACCATTTAGATAACTCTCCAGAGCCGAGACGTCAATCTTCTTCTCCTCAAAGATAATCGATTCCAGCTTCTCCTTTTGCTCGATTGTCTCCTTCCTGCTAACCTTTTCGAAAGTCTCCCGAGACGACGATCGGTGCTGAGAATGAATATCGCTGGCGGTAGTCGGGTCCTGAGATTTCGGCAACTTCGACCGGAGCCAATCATTTACGAGCGTGCCGAACAAGCGAGCAAAGTCAAAGCGCGTACCCTCGTTATCAAACTGCTCCTGAGCCTGACGATTCCAGGCGTCGAGGACGGAAGGAGGGAAGCCAGGGTCTTTGCGTGCCTGTTCCAGATAACGTTCGATGTCGCGAAGATTGAAGTCAGCAGTACGTGCACCCGGCCACTCCTTAAGACCGTCGACGAGTATCTCGAGGTGCGCGATAGCGTCAATATCCATATGCTTATCGACCTTCTCGGCAACCTGAGATACATGTTCGCGGAACTTTGTATTCTTCTTGTCGAGCTCGGAGAGCTTGACGTTCGTGATGAAGTGCAGAGTCTCGCTGAAAGCTTCGGCAGACATTCTTTGGAAAGATGAACCGGAGTACTTGAAGTAGTTTAGACGCGAGTGGTTCGGTGAAGGCCAAGTAGAAGGTCCTGTCCTTTACAAGAAAAGGTTCAGAACCTTTTTATAGATAAGGCCAAGAGCTCTGTTATGACTGGCGCTCGGAAACTTTGGTACAACACTAGTCAGTCCAACAACGTATGATCCTCCATGACTAGTTCGGTACCGCAATTCAATCCAATCTGACTTGTCCTGACGATTGATCATTTGGAGACATGTCGTGGCCTGGATTGATATTCGGCGCCGAATTGAGTGTACCAAAGGATCCGGACCAAGCCAAGTTTACCGCAAGTCAAAGAACATTTTGGTTACCCTTCCTTCAATAAAAGACATCAATCTTACAAGAACGTTGATTCCTTCTTTACCGAGTGGTCAACCCTTCTCAGCGTTTCGCAGTAAGGCAGGTGGATCCTGAACGGAAAAGTTGTGTACTGATAAGGCTTTCTAAATACGCTGTGATGTGGATACGTTCATTCCATCAAAGACACACCATGATTGCCATATGGAAGGAGGGTGGCTTTCTGCATTCTTTCTAGCTGCACAAGTCATTTGATGTCAAAATTTTTAATTCCAGTAGAAAAATCGAAATCGGGAGGTATATGGGAAGTTGAAGACAAACAACGAGGAAAATGCGGCTCACTGATATCCCAAGGTTTGATCTAGAATCGACGAGCCAAGTTGACTCAATTTACGAAGTGATGGGGATGTCTCCTTATTGCGAAGAATTGCAGTGCAACTGCATCTATCAGCAATCACCTGGCTCCTTGAGTGAGTCAACATTTGAAGACTCAGGATCGTCACCAAGTCAGACATTGAAATCAACATTCCTTCCGATTCGTCCTTGGCCGTGGCTCGAATCACTCGACCCGATAGAAATGATTCGGAATGAGCCAAGTATCTTCAATACTACCCGAATGCAGACTTTTTCCGACACAGCTTTTTCGATGTTCTTCTGAAAAAATGATGACACCAATCGTAATGCAAAGAGCTATGGGCTTACCACAAAGAACCATCCGAAATACACATCAAATTGAAGCTTCGTAAGAAGCACTTCCAGCAAAAATCCTTGATGGGTCTGTAGCAACCATACTATGTCGCTGGTTCAGTTCGTTCATACATCGTGACAACATCATCCTGTATTCTTAGAAGGACCAACGATATACAAGATGCAATTCCGACAACTTTGCGAAACAGTGAAAAACATCAACAGAATAAACTTCAGAAAAAGAGCAGGATTGGATTCAAGTCATGAGACACATGCCAATCATCATTCAAGGTGCTGGAAAGCACCAGATTCACTGCAGAAGGAAGTCATCAGCTTTAACTATCTATCTGCTATTAAAGTCTGAGCATGTCTGACCATGCGGTGGAAACTCACAATGTGAAAGGGACTCGGCTCGGACACAGGAATATCTCGCCACCACGGAGCAGGCCATACGAAGAGCATACGTTTAGACTAAGAACAAGCGTAGGAGAACAGTAAATCGTTATGAATATACTGTACATATGAATACTATCCACTGGAGTGATTACGGTTGAATATTGACAAACAAACAGATTTAAAACCAAATAAACTTTGAGATGGTGACGCGTCAGGTCAAAAGTAACCGTGATGTGACAGATTCGTTTTCTGTGGCGCGGGAGTTTTTCAGCATTCTTCTTGCTTGCTCACTTACCTCCATGACGACGCGTCTTCAAGGTGTTTTCTGCCGTGGCCCCGCAGCTCCCGAAGCTCAACATCTTTATGGCTGAATTGTATGGCATCAAGTCTTGAGGTTCGCACCGAAAGGAAGGCCGGTTGTTTATTGTGATCAAAATTTCTCGCTCATTTGCTGAGCGAGCTTGAGATGCTCACGACTGCTGGCTTCATAGCATCCATTTCCTACCAAGAAGTGTGTTCAATTACGTTACCCATATGTTTATCTTCTGATGGCTATGATTAGATGTGCAAGTCCAACCAAAGAGGCTCGTCTGCTTGTGTTCAATACTAACTGACAACGATAATCATAGATGCTGCATGCAACATCATTCGGTTATCACTGGCGCTCATTGCGCGCCTCTGACCGATCACTTATTGTGTCTTGACACCTGGGAGACTATTTTATGGCGTTAACGTAGTTTTCTCAAGCTATGAAAAATGACACGTCATCGTCTGTTCCCTGTTTTCTTTGAGTGCTGATAACCTTCATTTTCCCGCAATTTCCTCAAGAAGCTTCAAGCAAACGAACAAGATATGAAGAAAGAGCCGCGAATGTCGCAGCGTCGCTACATTACACATTACAGACGATACAAGTACAGTTCCTTGATTCCTCAAGACACAGCAAAAAAATCCACAAACCGCAAAACAATGAATAAAGATATGAAGAATGCAAAGTAAAGAAATGCAAACGAAAATTCGATCGATTAAAGAAGGCGAAGATGAAGAAATCAAGACGCAAGACAAGGCAACTCGAAAGACGAAGGAAACATGAACTCCGAAGATGATCCCAATCCCTGCGTCAGTGAGTCAATGTTATCAGAATAAGAAGGGTATCCAGGTAAACCGAAGTCGAAAGAATAGTCCAATGGACCTTTTGGTAGGTCAAAAGAAAATCCATCCGAGGTGAACGTCGCTGGCGGCGGCGGATGGTCATCGAAGGTCAGCGACGGAGGCAATGTCAACGATAAGCCGCTGGACCGGTATTCATCGAATGGTAACGGCGTAAGTCTGCCGTTGGATAGCGTCGCGAAAGATGACGGTGGGGATACAGAACAAGTTGAAGATGAAGAGCTGGCAGTTGAATATGACAATGATGGTAGCGATTCGATGGATGTAGTTGGTGACGGATGAGAACTTGGAGGTTCTTCAGGTTCTCTGACAGTCTCCACCGCGACTTCCGGCTCTGCAAGAGTCTTGCGGCCTTTGCGAGTCGCGGGTTTCGAGCGCACAGCTTTCTTCCTTGCTCTCTTGGTTTTGGAAGGTGCGGCTGAAGCTACAGACTGTTGTTCGTTCACTGTCTCGGTAGGTGGTAAGGATTGTTGATAACCCTCATTTCGGTCTTGCTCCGCAGTCCTACGTTGCCGTGGTTTTCGCGCCTTCGCCTTGAAATGCTCTCCATTCTGACTCGTGCTCTCGTTTTGCTTAGCTAGGCCGCTCTCTTGCGAAGACGTGCCAGCTGGCCGTGGCAAATATACAACCCTGGCTCGGACGAGCGACGCTAATGGCGCACGGAGAGGACGAATGACTGTTGGCCGTATCATCTCGTAACAGAACTTGGTCACAGATTTCGACGCATATAACGTCGACCGCCGTTTCTTCTTTGTCTTTGATTCCGAATCATCATTGATATGAAGCTTCTCGAATGCACAGATCAGTGCAGAGACATCAGGTTGCTCTGTCGATAACCGGTGTTTCACGCTTGCAGAGCGAGGCCAGCATGGTTTGGCAAAACAGCAAAAATCTCCAAATCTACAAGGGAACGGATCCTCAGTGATTTCCGGTGGATACATCGCAGGGAAAGCGTATGACGGTCCGCTGAAATTTGAAAGCGGGTCGTCTTCCACCAACGTAACAGATGAAGCTCTTGAACAACAACTGAGCTCCTCATTCTGAGAATCAGATTGCCCCGAAGATTTCTTTGTTCTTGAACGTCGATTTTGGAACTTTGAACGACATCAGAACCAGCACAACAGTTTACGATTCTGTCACTCACCCAGACGTGTATTTGTCTGTACGACATGCCTGTCTTCTTGGCCAGGAGCTCTTTATCCTCTCGGCTAGGACGCTGGTTTTTACTGAAACATTTCTCAAGAAAAGGCACGAAATTCTAACGCTGGGATAAGCATTTCTTAGGTCTAGTCAATAATTGCCATCATACCTGATCAAAAATCTTCGACCCCAGCTCCTTCGCGGGTTCAACTGTCTGACCAAATCTTTCTTTCACAGAAAAAAGTATTCTTTCCTTGCGCATGGACAATGCACGAGCGTAGATCTGCCTTTGAGCCCTCTGAAATGCAAAGATGAAATCGGCATGTCCCAACGATGGGCACCATTGTAACTTCCTCAGCGTGTCCATGTAAGTAATGTTGACCTGATACTCAGCCAATCGGCTCGCGTACGCATGATATTTTTCAGATACGGCCTCTGCGATTTGTCGCGGTGCACCCGCTTCCACAAGCTCGGGCACCAGATAAAAGGACGAAGGAACGTTGAGTGTGAAATGCCCAGAACTGGAAATATTCGTAACTTCGATAGACGGGCTGGGACAATGATCAAAGAAATGTCGAGTATTTTCTTTCACGATCTCAGCCGTGGTAATTATTCGTCGAAGGCGAGCTATCGAGTCGGGTTCCATTGTGTACGATGGTTATCGTGTGTGGTAGTGATTGAGTAAGTGTAAGTATTGTCTGCCTGAACTGTCATTTATTCACACGCTCCCATTTAAGACGCGGCTTTAGTCACTTTACACAGTACCTCTTCATTCTCCTCATTACTCCTCATGCTCTCTCGGACGACGCATTCTCTCGTCGCATCGAGCAAGCTGAAGACGCATTTCTTGCTTCCTCTCAATGAATACCCGGCATTATTGTCCTTCAGATCACCGTGGTCCGCTTTGAGTTCGGATCTATCAGAACAGAGAGACATAATCGATACCGAGACAACGATAGCAGCCTATGCGACTGCGACTAGAGTTTCAGCGGTCGCAGAGTCCCTTTTCAACGTCTACACAGAAATTAGTGCTCTTGATATGTCGTTGGACTCCGAGCTCGGAAGAATACTCGATTCCATTTATCCTGGCCCCAAGGTGCAACCACGGACACTTGGTGCGTCTAGTGGGAAGCAAAAGCAATTGCACCAGTCGCCTTTCCACGACACGTCATCGTGCTCTCCCGTGAATCAGAACAGCTCGAGGCCTTCTGGTGGCAGTATTCAGTGCAAATGGCTTCTCGAAAACCTGCACAATCCATTCCCTCCGGCACCAGTGAAAAAGGAGCTCGCGAAAGGCCTGAACATGACGCCGAAGTCTCTGAACGATTGGTTCTCAAATGCACGGCGCAAAGTCGGATGGATTGCATTCTCAAAGCGCCATTTCCAGGGAAACCGATCTTTAACGCTCGATTGCGCGCACCGCGTCTGGGTGGAAGGAAAGGGACAGATGTACAACGAAGAGGTCATACGCGAGTTGGAGGAAGTGAAAGCTACGGCTCATCATCTCTACGGCAGTCACGATAAAAACAACGCGTCTGAGACGAGCTGTTTCGCAAAGGAGATCGAGAGTTTGGAAGCGGAAACGGTCGCTGTCAGAAAGTCGCGAAAACGACGGCCTTCGGCGTGCTCGAATGCCAGCGAGCAAACTACCGTGTCGTCCACATCCTCCGGTTGTCCCTCACGAAAACGCGCTCATGCTAGCAGTGAAGAGTCCGACGTGACGTGTTGCGAAGATCAAACGCTTTCTCTCAAGCCATTCAAACGCTCAAGGTATATTCGCATTATGAACCAATCTATGTACATCATACTAACTTCTTTGTAGAAGCGTCTCTTCTGCTTGCTCCTCTACATCGCAAGAATCATCATTCTCAACGCTTTCCTCAGATTCAGCCGACACCGTCAGCGAAGTCAGCACACCCGCAATGTCGCCTACTCATCCACATCTACCTATCGAAATTTTCGATGGGTGGATCGATGGCCTCTCCTCTGGATCGCCCTTCCTCCCTCACGATGCCGCAGACAAGCCACCGAAAAAGGTTCTTTCACAAAAACGGGCATCGCCTGACTCCGATACGGAAACGACTACGGACGTCCCATCTAAACGTGCACGGGTTGACTCTTCACAGGAACCACCATCACCACCTGCCGCCAAAGATTGCGATACCCCTAATCCAGAACTTTCCCAAAGTGTTGCCCCGGCCTTAGCTGAAGCAGCATCGCCATCACCCACGCACACGCCCACAAAGGCATCTGTTGACCTGCCACCGACAAATGAAACAACAACAACAACAACAATAGCGCTTGTACAGCCTGCGGCCGCGGAGGAAGTGGACGTAGAGGCCGCAAAGGCCATCCTCTCTCAGCTCGATTATAGCGTCCCACCACCGCCTATTTGGGACGACAAGCTCGTGGAGAGCGCACTTGAAGCGACTCTGCTAAGTTTGACTTCCTGTGGTGCTGGTGCTGGGGAGATCGGATCAAGCTCAGGCCTTCCGGAGGATATCGGTGAGTCCTTTCTGCACGCCTGTGTTCATTGCCTCGATCGGTTGCTAACGATGGTAATTTCAGATGCGCTGTGGGCCAAAGCACCTGTTCTTGATACAGCGTTGCCCGCGGCCGGGGAAAGTTCTGTAGGGCCTCAGATACTGCAAGAATGCACAAACGAGCCCAATGATGCAACCGATGATAGCCGGATCGCATTCGCAGACCATTGCGAATCAATGCCCCTGTCGCTTTCCTCGCTAGACTTCGACTTCCTGGAGAGCCTCGGCAATATAGCACCTGTTCCATCGGTCGACACAGAGACAGCTTCAGCTTGTGATAATCAACTGTCTTCACCGCTCATCGATATTGCCCCGATTCCCGAATCAGATCGTTTCGCTTTTGATAATTCAGAACGCACGGAGAAGCTCGAGCGCATTAGAGCAACTTCTCGCAGAAGCGCAAAAGTTGCAGCAAGAGGTCTTCGGCTAAGTATCCGTTCTATTTCGTTTTCTCCTCTCTGTTCTCTCTGCATATTTTCTGAGTTATCACTTTTTAAACCGCATTTGGGCCTTGCATTTACTTGGACTCTGGATTCGTTTTCTGCTAATTCTCATATCGCATTTTGCATTGCATTGTTGCCTGTATTTTCGCATCGCATTATTCTTGGATGGATTTGCTTTTCTGTTTTTTTTAATCTTATTTTCATGCATTTCATGTACTTTCAACTCTGCCTGTAATTTCGCATCAAGACAACAGCGCCTCGCAGCAGCTTCGATCGGAAATCTCTCCGGACCGAATTCCTCAAGCTCAAGCTGCTGACAAGCTGAATCAAGATATCGATATACCAAGACGAATACCCAATCTAGCTTCACCTTTCCTCAACAGGATAATGGCCAAAGCACATCAACGACAAGCAAAAGCAACGCAGCAACGTGCCAGCTAAAAAAAAGGGGGGGGGCCGATGCGATGAAATGTATGTATGTTATCGAGACGGGACGGGGACTTGAGAACGTCGGACAATAAGGCGAGTGAACCTATTTGGGAAAGAGAAGCTAAGCTGGTGTTGCCGGTTGTGTTTCATTCTTTCGTTGGATACAGCTCGTCCCTTGCGTGTGAAGATCCGGTCGTGTGAATGTGGAATTTTCTGTTTCTGTTTCTGTTCTGTTTCTGGGAGGCTATGGCCCATACGACTGTTTGTTTGACTGACGTGAGGCCGATATATTACGTTTCTCTTCCTTTCCGGATTTGGGGGACAATAGGCCACTTGAGATGTCCGCTTATCCAGAACGGGACCCCGTCAGTCCAGTCTACCCACCGCACAGAAATCGAGCACCGAAAAAACTCGTGCTCTGACTCATCCCGTCTGTCCACGCACAATCTCGCTCTCTGGTATGGAGGATTTGTTTTCCAAAATATTCGACATTTTTTCAGAATTACACCAGCAAGCTTCTCTCGTCTCTCCTCCTCCTCCAATCAAAGAGTCAACGCTCGATGATTTCATTGCCTCCATCCCGCCAATACAATTGTCACCTCCGCACTCTGGCGTTCTCATTCCCGAGCTCGTAGCCGCCGGTGCTTCCCTCGATATTGCTCATGAGCTGTCCGAGATTCACACAAACAGCTGCTCCCAGTTAGCCGCCGAGTATGAGGTAATATACCGAAATGCTTGTCTTCAGGCTTCTCTCTCGACCGAACGTCGAACTGCTGAAGAGCAATCGAGGTTCTTTAAACGTCTTCAGAAGATTCGTCGTCATTATGACAGAACGATTTTGTCCTGGTCTGCCGATCTTGTTCAATCCGTTGCCGCTCGGGGATCGAATAAACATACTGGGAAAATCGACGCCTCTCAAAGACAGGGATTCAATCCAGTAAGTCGCTGATACCCAAGTCTTTCCTTTCTGATGGTATGCATTACTTCTGTATACCAGGATAGCATTCCGAAATTAAAAGCTTTCTTCGAGATAAATCCCAAGCCTTCGCGTGCCGATAAAATGTATCTTGCGAAAGCATGCAAAATGACTGTGAAACAAATCAATATCTGGGTACGTGTGACATCTTTTCACTTACTGACTTTCATTGATGGTCAAGTTAGTTTCAGAATCGTCGCGCGCGAGCCAAGAAGGAGAATAGGACGTCATATTCTGATACATGTGTGAAACATCCACATTCAGCTGAGGATTCAGAGCCTTCAAGAGATGGTCAAGAAGTACACGGAAATATATCGGACGCGGAAACGGCTGTTGAAGAGGAAAGTGGTGAACTGCAACTTGTGAGTTCTCATTCACTTAAGTCACCTCGTTTCATTGCTTAATGAGTTGTTGTAGCGTTGCTGTTCCCGTTCATCATCCGTCACATTGGTCGATGAAGACGAACACAGTACCGGAATCAAAACGACCAGTCCCGATTTTGCATTTCCGACCAAGTATTCTTCCAGACTCAAAGAAGAGGCGTTTCCTTGCTCCACGAGCAATCTCAGCTTTCCTAAACCGATTTGGAGGCGATTTTTCACAGCAGCTGTTATTCCTACTCGAACTGCGTATTCAATTTCTGACGTTGTAGAAGCCATGGAAAAGCTTTCGCTTGAGCCCACAGATCAAGCTGCCGAGAATACCTCTGAGGATTGCGCCGACTCTCCATTCATACTGAATACGAATCGATGCAAGACATCCATTTCCCAGTTGAATCCTTTCATTATCCATCCGCCTCCAGCTCCTCTCCCTAGTTTACTTCGTATACCTGCAGGGAAAGCCGAGTGCCTAGGTACATTTGATCATTCTCACGTTTCTGGCGCGCTTGAGCCAACTGAATATCATGATCATGCTCTCTCCTTTCGACCACCTTCCGTCGATATTACCTCCATGCCTAGAGCATCCCTTGTGATGAAGGGGCACCAAGCGGACAGCTGTAACGATTTTTTGGCCTGGCAGGATTTAATTCCCAGCACAGAACATTCGGAATTAGTCCAGAGAAAGGAACTCGAATCCATTACTCAACACTTGTTTCTGCCACTTTGCAATTCTTCGCTTTTCCAGTCAGGCTCAGGGGGAAAACAATATTTTAGTCTCCTGTCGCCATACTCAGCATTCTCGTTCTATCCCACAATGGACAGCGAACCGAAGTTATCATTCGTGGATGATACTTTATGGGACTCGGCATTTATGTTTCCCTCATTCGCTAGGCCACTTCTCTGAATATTCACAGGGTACGTCCTCTTCTGTGTTGTCATTTCTTCAGGATTCTATTGCATTCGAGTTATTTTACATCTTTTTCTTGTTTCATCCTACGCATCCCATGTACTTTCGCACTTGTCTGTAACTTCGCATCAAGACAGCACCGCTTCTCAGGATGTCAGACTTGGCCTTTGAACGTCGACTCCACGAATTGCCTCAACTTCAAATCAAATGATGCAAAATATACGCCGTCTGAATACGTTCCCCCACCTCAACAGTCAGCAAGATTAAGAAGGCCGAATCAAGAGTAATTTTTCCATCGACTTGAACAGACATCAACATGTCTGCAAGAGACATTTTTGAATGTGCGGCTCGCAAAACACAGTTGGCCGTAGCAAATTTCTTGAGGCGAATGCGGTGTGAATTCGGAATTCGCTGGTTTTGGAAGACAATAGGCCAGTTGAGTCGCGGCTATCCATAACGGGATGGGACTATTCACAAATTAGGACAAACAAAATGTTGGTTGCTGCGAGCTTTCATCCTGTGTCGAATTAGGTTGCTTTCATCGTGATTGACGTATCTTCCGCAGTCTTTCAACTCTCCTCCTCAGTCACTCGAAATTACTGCTGCCAATGATGGCCAGTTCTATGCTCGAAGACAATCTACATCAACACCTTCTCAACATTGAAGAGCTTCAGCATTCCGCTATGGACGCAAATCCGGAGGCGATTGGTGCACTTGTGAAGGGTCTTTCCGAAGCACAGAGCATGACCAAAAGATGCATATCTCAGGGCTCCCTTACAAGACGGACACTTGCGTTTGCGCGTTCAATTGCGTGTGTAGGGAAGGTCCTTGCGAACCATCTTCTCGGCATTGAGCAAATAAATTCAGATGTAGGTACGAAACGGCAGGCCGAAATGGAGGCGGTTATGGAGCGATTGTCCTTGGAAAGTTCACCGACCATTAGCAGCTCGACGGCCTCGGCTTCGTCTGAAGTAGTACATTCCATGATGAAACCGGAGTCTTCTCCAACGTCACTTGCGAATTCATCGAAGGCCGGTGATGCTACTTTTAATCCCAGAACAGACTCTCTCGAAAGGCCATCTCGGAAAATAATCACCAACAAACGGCCGACTCACATCTCTCAGTCGTATGAATGGCTGCTTGCTCATTTACACAATCCTTATCCTCCAGTCTCCGTTAAAAAGAGGATTGCATCAGAGGCGGACGTCCCAGTAAAAACCGTTGAGGATTGGTTCACAAACACGCGCAGACGAATAGGTTGGACATCAATTGTCCAGAAGCACTTCCGAAATTCCAGACCGGAGGCGATAGACTGTGCTCTGAGCATTCTTAACGGAGAGCGTGCTCGGCAGCCTTTTAAGCCTGAGCAGTACGAGGCATTGTTGTCCATGAAGGCATCCGCATTATCCCTCTTTGAAGAATCGGGTGAGGGTAATGAGGCCATCGAAAGCATAGAAGCCGTAATCAAGCGTTCCAACACGGTAGTTCACAAGGAAAGTGGACAGAAGATGGACGGAACCTCAGAAATGTCCCTGCTTTCGGAGAAGCGCAGTGCTAGGGGTACTACCAGTGGCAGGGTGCGCAAATACTCAGGTATATCAGCCACAAAGCGGAACTCCAGGGGGAGGTGTTACAGTATCAATAGAGGGCATGCACAAGACGAGACGAGTCGTTTGATGCATCCCTCAAAACGAAAAAGGTCAAGACCGTCTTTTCTTCATTCCGTTGTATTGTTGCTGAATCTCAATAGGAGTTCTCCGGTTTCAAGAGATACAAACGATCCATTAGCCTCATTTCCCTGCGTCGAGTCTTCCTCTCTTCCCCCCGATTCAGGCCAGTCGAACATAAAAGATTATGAATCATCTCTCATAACTTCCAAAGATTGCCCGCGAAGTTCAAGGAAACGTACCAGCGCAAGCCTGGATGAAGACGAACCTACTGACAAGGATAATGTCCCCATGGCGAAGAAGTTTCGAGGATCTGATTCGCAAGATCTCGTTGAGAGACTCGACTTGAACTTTTCTGATAATTTGCAATTTAATGGGGGCTCATATACATCTTCCGGTGCGTACTATTCCATTTTATAGTGTTCTTCGTCTTTTTTTTATGAGTTCATATCAGCAGCCGTTGGTTCTGACGAGACAGATGGCTCGGTGACTTCTAGTCCGTCAAGCTCACTGTTGACGGTCCTGAACGAGTCGATCGAAGGCTCTTCGCCATTGTCTCCTCCCAACGAAGCTTGCGCGTCCGCGGCTTTCGATTTCAAGGATCTGTTCGATCTTCCTGATATGCCGACCTTCACCTGGGACGGCTCAGACATTCTGCCTCCTTCGTTTGAACCAATTCCATTATTTGCAGACTTCCCTGTTTCGCAGCTCGAAGTGAACGATGATCCGAGTCATTGCTTACCTGGTCTAGTCGATTCCGATTTGTCCTGGCTTTCCTCTCTCGAGTTCAACATTTGTTCCGAGTCAAAGTTGGACTCATTAGGACAAATTTCGACGAACGTCCAGCAGCCGGAGTCTGATGCTGCGTTGTTCTCCGACTTTTTCCAAGAATTTTTCTGCAGTCAAGATAGTCTTCGATTAGATCAACAACAGGGTAGGCAGAGGGATTACAACTCGTGAATCACCACGGTAAGAACTCTTCCGTATCAAGTGAAGGACGAGTTCTGATGATCATTCGCAGAACATACCAGCGTAATTTTACCTTATTCTCACTCATTTACAGCACTCGCGCCGTAACTGCATCCTAACTTCTATATCCACAATTTTGGATTCAGCAATATTTATCACTTCTCATTTTATTCCTACTACAGCATTGATACAGTAAGGTTGATTCATTCTAGGGGCGAAATTATTAGTGAAGCTACGAATGCCAAGATGGCATCAAGTCAAAAGCAAGACGAACACAAGCAATCCAAAGAAGCCGAATGATCCATCAATGTCTCATCAAGATCTCATCTTCAATGCGCCAACTTCCGACTGCCGCCATTGCGCTCGCATCACCGCTCTCCAACTCCGGTGCATCCAAGATCTTACTAACCATCAGCCATGGATCCTTCCCGCCCCCAAACTTCAAAATCTCGCCCTTGAAACGTGCGCCTGCATTGCGACTGAGCGGGTCTGCAGCAAATACATGTGTCCAAACTCGTGAAGCAATGGCCCGATCAAAGAGATATGAGTAGTACGTAGCGCCATATCCGTATAAATGCCCAAACTGTGTTTGCCAGGCAGTGCCAGGGACGAATGGGATAAGACCTTTCGTTTCCTGCAATTTCGCATAAATTGCTGTCGAATCGAAGTTCGGCTCTAGTGCTTTGGATGAGTGGTATTCCTGATCAAGACAGGCCAACAATATTTGCGTGTATGTGTCGATTGAGTGACATGGATCAACGTGATGATTTCCCGCTCGAGTGACGGAATGTTGGTTAGTGTGGTCAAAAAGACCGAGAACAATAGGTGAAGTGAGGAAGTGCTCCATAAGGATAGAAGGCAGTTCGACGAAGTCCGTTGCGCAGCGCGTGCCAGAAACATTTTGATACTCGGTGCGTCCGATCATAGCTAAGGTCAATCAGTATACTGCGCTACGATAGCTTCGGTAGTGACTTACAATGCATGGCATGGCCCATTTCATGGAAGAGAGTCTGCACTTCGTACCAACGAAGTGCCGAGGCTCCTCTTGACGGAGAAGGTGGAGTAAACTCGCAAACTAAGGCCACCACCGGGAGCTGATATTCTCCTGCAATGCCCTTCACTTTCGTCCGGCGCTCCCTGTCGAATTCTAACGACATCTGAACAGAGCGATCCATCTCAAGCACTTGACTTGGTAAGCTATCTGCTCTTGGATCATCGTCATCTGTTCTTCGCGAGCAGCGAACAGTATAGTGGGCTGCTCCGGCTTTACCTCGTCTCGCAAACAAATCTGCGTATATCCAGCCAATGACACCAGATTCTTCGTCGACCACTTCCAATTTTCGCACGTCTGGATGCCAAACCTCCCCGGGAAGTGGGTCTACGGGTCGAAGACCGACACCATAAAGATGCTTGAATAATCGTGAAAGGGCCATGAAAACAATCCCGGGTGTCAAGGAAGGGAGGGGAATAGGAGAGGAGGGTGGTTCAGGAGGGCAATAGTAATCACGGTCCCACGCTTGAATAGTAGGCCGACAAGGTAGGTCAAGATGCCTCTGTTTCCTTTCGCTTAAGGCAAGGAGAGCACTGCGAGCGTGAGGTCGTGTGTATGACATCAACGCGTCGAGAAAAGATTGTACATGTTCTGTAGCAAATGATAGTCAGGATGTTATTTTTCGCAATAATTGATTATAGAAATCATCACGAACCAGGTGATTTGGCCATTTTGTCATTCAGTGTATAATGAGCATAACTTTCCCTCCCACATAGTCGTGCCAGCTGTGCACGAGCTTGAAGCATTCGTTCTAGTGTTGCGACCTGGTCTGGCGTACCTGCACTAGCGGCAATATATAATTTCCGTCGTGGTTCCTCCAAAGGTGCAGAACGCATGATCATTTGAGCCTGCAAGGATCCTGGATACACAGCCAGAGCTTTATTCGTAATGCGTGCTTGCAAATGGAGACGAACACCCATTCCGAGGTCCTTTAATCCTGTTAGCTCGGCAGGTGTAATCAGAGCTGGTGGTCGAGCGGATGCTGCATCATTCAAGAACTGGCGGCCCAAGGTGATGATGTCTGATGAGAGAGAAACATATTTTCTTCGTGACTCTTCAGGAAGATCAATTGCGGATTTTTCAAAGTCCCTCCAGAAAATCAATGCTGTATAGTAAGCCTCTGGGCTTAAGGAGTTAACGATAGAAGGGTCGAGAAATATTCGTTTGAGCACCTAATTTTACAATAAGTGCGGAGGTCAGTCTGACAGGCAAACAACTGTGAGCTGGTTGACGTACTTCGTATAAACCGACGTGCGTGTTTAGCACGTTCATGAATTCGCACAGCATATCATACGCCTCGTTAGCCCTTTCCACCCACGCATCGTTCGGATGAGAATTCCGTATAACCTCTGCTAAGTCAATAACTCCGCATAGAAGGTCGCTTAGCTTGTCCAGATTCTTGAGCGCGAGGAGCAAATCAGCCTTAGTATCTTTCGATTGTAATATTTGATCGGTGAGAAAAGAAGCGCGAACGAGTGTACCCCGGGCCAGAAGCCTTAGCGAGTCGGGGTGTGTTAAGCTTCTGTGAGCGAAAAGACCGGTAGGTGCAGTTGAACGAAAGAAATGGCCATTAGGATGGTCAAAGAATGGGATCAGATCCGTCTCCTCCGACGTTGCTGGAATGGGGGCGGTGGCCGTTGTCGTCGCGGAGCGAGACAGTAAGACATGGCGGGTCGGTTGATTGAGACAGCCTCGAAATCTGAAAATATGCTGCCGAGGTATTGAAAGAGCCCTCCTCGCTGCCGCCCTCGGGAGCATACAGTTCAGAATGAAGAGGTCGAGGTCGCGCAGTGACAGTGTCCCTTAAAAGTCGCAATACTTATACTTTAACTTTCTTCATGAAGGATCGACGTCACGTGCAGACACAAATCACAAACACTACGGGCAATTTAGTATTTTACATCGGATGATAAATGGATTGATATGTAATTTGATATGTTCAATATCATTCAATATCATACTGAATATCCTCATTAGGGATATTTAAAATATCATCGAAGCAGATATCCCTAAAAATTATGCCGATTGGTCAATCAGAATATCTGCTTTGATGATATACTAAATACTTTGATGATATTTTAAATATCCCTAATGAGGATATTCAGTATGATATTGAATGATATTGAAAATATCAAATTACATATCAATCCATTTATCATCCGATGTAAAATACTAAATTGCCCGTAGTGAAAGAACCAGTCATATCGTCCTGCTTTCGCTTCGCAGCTTTTCAATAGGCGTAAACATCCGTTTTCACCTGATGACAGCTGATGACCTTCGAATGCAATATCGAATTCTACCAAGATAACTTGATTGTCAAAAGTTCATGTACCGTATTATGGGGGTGCCAGAGTTGCGTTGAGAGCATCTAAGACAGCCTAGTAATCTCAATAATTGCGAACTAATAGCGACCCCGGGCCTTGAGGACGTTCTGATCCCTTGGTGAGTCTATACACCGATAGAGGAAAAACCTGACGTATAGAAAACATAGGTAGAGAGGGCTTCCTCGAGGCGGTGTCCTTTTCTTTTCTTTTCTTTTTTTTTCAGACTGGAAGGTCCTATTTTTAGCATCACTACAAGTCCCAAAGCAGTTCATTTACTCACTAATAGCACAAAAGAAAGCTTCAGCGAGATGCGTTGGCCTAGTGATTAAAGTGATACGCGTGGTATGTTAAAACTACCAAAGTGATGTGCTTAGGAAACTGCCTTTGGTTCTAGCACGTTGTTGCGGGAGGGGTATAATCAACGCTGCGCCTCCGACACTGAACGAGCAACACTTGAAGAGTCAGCTGCAGTGCGAGTTAGTTCCCTGCCTCCCCGAACACATGTCTTTCTCTGCATTTTGCCCCAATGACAATCATCAATGACAATGGACCTAGACCATCTGCAATATCGGTCACCATATCAGAATAGCGGCGTTTGTGTTCCTTAAGTGGACACCAGTTCCCTTCCCGACCTCGTTCCTGCGTACGTCCAGAGCAGCCGAGATGGCGCCTATTGATACAGAGGCAAGGTACTTATCTGAATGTTCTTCTAAGTTCCTCATTGGCTGCTATGCTTGGTCAAGCCTGGTCGAAGGCCAGAATGGATCTCGTCTTCGTCCCTAGTGGATGACAAGAGTAAGTATCGCTATTAGCGAGACCGAAGCACGTTTTGTGTGCCAATTACTCACTCCTTCCGGCGAAGAACCATATCTTACTTATGGCAAGTAATTTAGGACGGTTTCATTCTAGAATGTCCTGTGAATCCACGGTCTCCGAAACCTTGTCAATTGACAAATATTGGTGTCCAACTGTCAGTAAATAACAATCATTTCCGAAGTCGAAAGCGGCGAACCCAAGGAATTCTTGATGACTCTCGTAAGATAGAAGCAATAAAGTATCGGCCTACAATAAACCCGAATCTGAAGATATGCTATTTCTTATGAAACTAAAAGGGTGAGCTAACTCGCTGTATGACATTATACATCTAAAATAGTCTACTCCAATAAAGTTTACAGTACGGAACGTCGAAACCATTGATAAACGAAGCGCGAAGAAAAGTTCATGGTAATATACAGGCTGTTGGTGAAGAACAATTAAATTTTTAATATTGTCCGAAAGCGTATGGAAATGCGCCACACAAATGAACGGCTATTCGTAAATCGCCTGGAATTTTCTGACGACATCAATTACGGAAGTACGGGGTAGGAAATTGATGAATCGAGCCAATCACCCAAGCACCCGTGGTAAATACCAGCCCCGTCTGGGGCAATGCGCTCGTGGCAAGCAATCGCGAACGATTTCGGTTCTCTCCGATCGCTCCGTCATAGGAAATAAGCAGAAAGACTTTTCCTTTTCCGAAGATTTTTCCGTTTTTCCGTTTTTCTCTCTGCATCCTGTGTCGCATATCGGCAATCTCAGACGCGAATTTCTGTCTTTAATTTCGAGGACTGTGGAGTAAGGCATGTGCAAGACTGTGTGTACACAGAGGTACAGACCGAAACAATCTTTACACGCTGAAATAAGACGGGAAAGATCGCGTGACAATAAGATAAGGCCGTTGCTTCCCCCCCTGCTGACAAAATCAGCCGTTCAACCGAATCGTATTCAGAGTCAAGCCTCCACTTCAAAAGCGGCCTTTGGACCGTCTCCGTTCGTTTTGTGGAAGCCATTCTGGCGGCCATTGACTCCGTCGTCTTCTTCGGGCTTCCCATCAAGTTCGAGACCATTCAAGTCGAGATTTTCAGTGCCGGTGGACTGTGCCGGTGAAGAGGGAAGGGGGCCAGACGCGGGTTCTACTGCATAGTACCAGAACTTGCTCTTCTTCTTCCCTGGAATCTGCTCCACAACGACTTCGTTGTCGCGGACGGCTGTCAGACCATTCTTCTTTGAGGATGAGCCGTTGGAAACGACGGGAGAAGCCATTGAATCGGAAGGACCTTCAGATATGCTGCGCTCTTCTGTCCGCGCCCGTTTGGTCGACGAAGGTCCATCTTCAGCAATATCGACGGCAGTATTTAATCTCGTTGATCGCCGCTCAATTTTCCAGTCACCTCCCAAGCGTTTGTTATTCGCATTCTTGGTGACCACTCTCTGGGATCGTCTTCGGCCTACATCACCTGAATCGTCGTCATAAAAGTCTAGCCGTTCGTCCTCGTCCTCGTCGTCCTGGTACTTGTACTCATCACCGTCGTCCTAACAAAGCCTTATAGACTAAGTAACCGATAGAAAAAATCATCAGAACTCACCTCCTCGTCAAAATCATGATTGTAAACGTAGTCAGGTCGGCGTGTCTGTCGTCGTGTTCGAGTGGATCGTAATTCTGCTTGAGCTTTCAGAATCTCCTTTTGCTCCAGTTTCCTGCGGACTTTGGCAACGCGCTAAAGGAAAAAAGGCACTCAGTAAGACACTTCAAAGGATGATAAGTGCGAAAAAGTTGAATTAAAACTATGGTAAGATCAGCACTTACATTCAGTTCCTGATCAATTGCCTCGAGACGACTCTCCAACCTTTCTCTGAGTTGAATAAGATGTACTTCTCCTTTCGAAAGCTTCTTAGTCGACTTAGGTTCTCTTGTCTTCAGGCCTTCAATGACTTTGAGGTATTCATCTTTTGTCGTAGCAATCGCTTTGAACTCGGATGTTACCTAGAGATATAGCGATATCAGTTACTATTACTAAAGAATCTCTATAAGCAGTCTCATACCTTCCAAGGATTCGTGGATGTGTAGAGGCGTGGTGAGTCTGATGGCGTCATTATGTACGGATAAAGCCGTGAAAGTTGACATGCAAACGAGAACAGAACCGTCAGGACAAGCCAAATAAGAGCAAATAAAGCCGAAAAGCAAGCCACATATCTGCGCACCATCAAAAACCCAGTAGCGTATTCGGTTATTGTCTTGTCCGAAAGGATTAGTGCTTAGACGTTCAAGACTATGCGGATCGCTGGGATCGAGTGGAGCTGGCAGGGTATCCCTTTTTCTGTGCTTATTGTGAACGACACCCCACGCCCTATCGATAATTTCCTTGATCTCCGTATTATAAGTGAGCTGCAGCTCGACTAACATCCTGAGAATACGGAGCTAAAGTGCACATGAGGCCAAGTCTAAAATTCAATCTAAAGACGACAAACCTTTGTATCCCAGTCCGCTCCCCAGAAACCACCTTGCACACCATGCAAAGGATCAACGTTGGTGCCCTGTTCTTCGTCCCAGAAGACAGTTCGCTCAGCAGGAGACTTGAAATGCTCTTGAAGGATATTGTGTATAGCGGACGCCAGTTGATCAGGGCTAGAAGATTCATAGTCAACCAGCCACTATAAACGCAGGAAAACATCCATTGGATATGCTCACCTGAGATTACGCGTTTGTGGTTTGAGATTTAGCACAAAACGCGAAAGAATCTGCACTAAGACTGGGTGCTGCGTTGGAGACAAAAGAGCCTCTTCCAGACTGACATTGATAGAAACGCGCGTAAAAAACACGTTGATAAGCGTACTAGCATCACCAGTCACTCACTCTGTTTGACCCTCGAAGCCTTCAACTTTTTGACGGAGGTTGGTGAACTTGATGATGAAACCGTACACAAACGCGGTCTCCCAGCGACCAGAAGGATGTGTTGCGTTAGATGGTGGACAGACGTGAGGCTTCTTGTCTGAAGATTTATTTGTGCCCTTCCTTGAGGTGGAGGCATTCATGGTGATGAAAGGCGGATAATGAGGCAGGGAGAGGAACGTCAAGGTAGGAAGGAAAGACGCGGCACTAAAGAAGCGACATATATATATATAAGTAGTCACGCATCTGAACTCAAAATAATTTCTTATGCAATCCTTTACAGGACGCAAACACTATTAACACAATGACAGTGTCACAGAGCTCCTCACGACTCATTCCCATAATATATGACTATTTCAATCTCGGAAGAATCAACAGATTTATCCACTCGAGCTAAGTGTACAATGAAAAAGAGAAGAGAAGAAAAATAGCCACGATTCTGAATAACAGACGACAACTGGAATCCTGACAGTCCTATCCGGGACCAACCTGAGCACCAATTTCAGATCCAGCCTCAAATGAGTAATGTCCGAGTGAGAACTTGCCTTCGGGATATCATGGTGTTCGCTAAGAGCCTCTAATTTCATATTGTACTCGTGAACGCGGTCCTTATGTGTTTGTGAAGCCAATTTTTTTATCCGCTCTTCCATCTGAACGGGACAATGAGTAAATGATAAGAGAAACTCGGTGAACAATCTGAAATTACTCACGCGCTTGCGCTGGGCCTCTTCAAATCTTCTCTCAGCTTCTGTCTTTCCGTCATCCACAGCATCTGTAGGAGACCTTCTGTCCAGCTTTGATGAAGATCCTTCGCTAAGGCCATCAGTTCCGAGCGAGACAGACTCTTCCTTGCGAACTTTCGGCTTCGAAGATTTATTCTTATTCTTTTTCCTGAAATCACTAGTAAGACAGAACAGTTCAAGCATTAAAGTCCACTGCGTACTTACTTCTTCGTCACGCCCCCTTCGATCACACCGCGTTTGAGTTTGAGTGACCCGCCTGGTCGAAAGTCATAGTCTGACATGATGGTCGCGGACGACAATCGTGAACTTGACCGGGCCGATTGATGACGCCTTGTCACATACTTCCGGCCCTAAATAAGGTCGCGTATAGCACGTGACATTTCTCTTCGATTGGCCAGCGACAACGACGTGCGCGTTCACTGAGCTTCTCACCCAACTGCGCGTATTGTTTCATTTCTGGTTCGTTCTGGGCTTAATAGAATCCAATACTCAGCCCGGACTACCTGCATTGCGTCGCTTTCAGTGACGATTGCTAGGAACGTGTTCAAAAGGGGCACTCGAGGCCGCCTAAACGACTGTCATGATGGCCATTCTTTCTTCTCCTTTACAGCTTATTTCCTCAACTCCTCTCACAACTCGCTGTTATACCGGGGTGACCATAGTTTTCTCTATTCTCTATCAACTAATCCGATGGAACGACTGGCCTCCTTATTCGACTCCGTATTTGACTCTTATTCCTGGAAGTAGTCTCTTCTACCCCTGGACATTTTTTACTGCTGGGTTGGTGGAAGTTACCGTTCTGGAGGTTTGGACTCGACTCGATCTCAATCACTCTGTAATACTGACGAATGATTACCAGCTTCTCCTTACGCTAGTTTTTGTACCCATATCCCTCCGATACTTTGAGCGACTCTGGGGTTCGCTGGAAACGCTCCTTTTCATAGCCATTACTATTACAGTCCCGAATATTATCGTGAGTGCTTCATATGGTATGCTCCATGAGTAAAGCTTAGTGTCATTTAGTCCTTTGCTATCAATTGGGCTGAATTTCTTTTGACGAAGAATGCGGACCTCTTTCTGTATGTTCCATGATATAAGAAACCGTGTAAGACCTTATTTTCACGGCTAGGTACGGTATGGAGTATCATGGCCAGATGGCCTTGCAGGTAAGCCGATTTATTTCTCGGTCAAGATCTGTACGCTAAAGACGCGTTTACAGACGGGCATACTGGTTGCTTTCACACAACTGATACCAGAGCATCAAGTTCAGGTCTTTGGTGTGGTGAAGATTCGCGTAAAGGTAGATTTATTTTTCTTTGCCTCGAAGTCGATCAATCAGAAGTCATTGACGGTTCCCTCAGCGATTGCCCATGGCATACGTGACCTTGTCAACCATCATGGTCCTAATCGGATATCAGTCGCCGTGGATAACTATACAGTTTGGCTGGCTTGTCGCTTGGGCCTATCTTCGCTTCTACAAGAAGAACAAAGGTGATACAATTGTCGGAGACAGCTACGGCGACAGAAGCGAGACTTTTGCTTTCGTGCAATGGTTTCCGCCTGTTGTTCAGTACGTCCACACACTATGAGCTGATTAACGAAATTTGCTAAATTCATCTATAGCCTGCCTATCAATATGCTGGGAAAATTCGTGTATCCATTAGCAACTCGCTTTCATCTAATTCCAGGCGCCGCATCTGATATTGAGTCTGGTGGCTATTCTCAAGTTCCAGGCGGTCAACGCGCTGAAGCAGAAAGGCGCCGGTGAGTAACGCCTATACTTTTCTCTTTTTCGTTTTGGCGGATATTGACTTTATGAATCTCAGAGCCCTTGCATTGAAGGCTCTCGACCAGCGCATGGCATCATCTTCTGGTCAAAGAGATCCTGCTCATCAGCCAGCAGATTCTGGATCACGTTCGTCTTCCGTCAGTCCAAGTACTCCTCCGTCTGAATCCGGAAGATTGCATCCTCACGACCGACATAAGTCTGTTACAGAGATGGACCTGGGTGAAGTAATGGGGAAGGGAAAAGGTAGAGAAGAATAAAATGCATACCGTCATGCGAGAGATTTGCTCTGTTTTTTTTTTTTTTGTTCTCTCCATACATACCTTACTTAGCTTCTCTGTCTTTGTTCCATGTCTCGCGAATTTAGCATTCATTTATCTTGCGAATTTTTATCTTGACCTTGATATCAGGCCTTGCTGGTTCCAGGAAGAACGACATTTACGCGCACGTGACTGGCGGGGCACTGTCATAAGTCCATCCACTACGGGCAATTTAGTATTTTACATCGGATGATAAATGGATTGATATGTAATTTGATATTTTCAATATCATTCAATATCATACTGCATATCCTCATTAGGGATATTCAAAATATCATCGAAGCAGATATCCCTAAAAATTATCCCGATTGGTCAATCAGAATATCTGCTTTGATGATATTCTAAATACTTTGATGATATTTTAAATATCCCTTATGAGGATATTCAGTATGATATTGAATGATATTGAAAATATCAAATTACATATCAATCCATTTATCATCCGATGTAAAATACTAAATTGCCCGTAGTGATCATTGATTGACTTCATCTTACAGTCTTAAACCTCTATCCCTTCCTCATTGGAATATCCGCATGGTGAGAAGACTTGAATTATAAGCACTTGGGACAAATCCCCAGATCCATTAAAGGTGTTGCGAAGCCACGCTGAGAGGGGTCCCGATGTACTCTCAAAACGGAATCTCGCAGTCCCCCCCTGAGAATGCTCGAAACAAGCGTGATCAGAACGGCTCGGCGCTGCCAACTCATACGACGAATGGTTCTCCGCAAAAGACAAAGTCGCGAGACGATCTTCAAAGGATGGACCCCGATGATATATTCGCAAAGCATACTGTACATGAGGTTAAAACGATCTTGCTGCGGCTAAGGTACGTATTTCTTCGCTTGATTTCTTTTCATATACATGCTGAAAAGGTTTCCCAGATCTGAAGTTGATGCTAAGCAAGAAGAGCTTCGCTTGATGGTTGGGTGCGCTCCGATGGTTCCTATACTCACAGACTTATTCTGACTAGATGCTAGAGAACGATACCGAGACCTTTTAGAGGCTTCTTCGTCAATCATATCCATGGCGGAGTCCTCCAAGAGAGCTGTTCACACGATTGCGACGATGAAGCGCAAAATATTGACAGATCCCGTGGCCGAACAGTCGAAAAGTAGGGTTGGCAAGGACGACGATTTAGATGGTTAGTTGTGTGCAGCAGCCAATGCACTCCGCTACTGACTGATTTCAAGACGCCAATTTAAAGACCTACCAATCTCTTGCTGCACATTTGAAGTTTCTCGTGGATGCTCCGGAACACCTTTGGCGTTTATGCGAACGGAAGCAATGTCTGCACGCTGCCTGGCTTTTTCTTCTATCTCGTGTCGTATATCGATCTTTAATGGACCAGGATTCGGATGAAGGGCAAGGCTGGGTTCAGCAAGGTATAAACGTTAAGGTACTTCTTTGTAGGCAATATAATTACGTTGTACCTAACATTCGTGGCTGTACGCACAGGAACAATTCCCGCTCGTGCAGAAGCAATGGGATTCCTTATCCCAGTTCAGAGCGCAGATATCGCATAGGGCCACTCTTTCTTTGAGGGATCACGACCTTAATCCTCAGGTACGGTGATAACCGTGGTCCATCTGCTCTTACCTGAATTGTTGTTCTAGGATCTTTGCTCAGCGATGTTCACCCTCCACCTCCTAGATTCCCTACCACTGTCTGACGCTTTGGATGTCTTCCTTAAGCAGAGGTCCCGAACAGTGCAGCACCTATACCAGACTATCAATGAATCCTGGGAGAAGTACCTCGATACTTCATCACTTCAGGCGGAAAATGGACGAAAAAGCGTCTGGGACATTATTCGTTCAGTTCTCGGTTGCGTTGTAGGCACTGTTGGAGTCGCGCGAGCAGTATTCGAAGAGGGTCCTGATGAAAAACCGTCGATGATAATGTTGATGCTTGCGTCCACTCAATCCGATTCCCCTCATCCAACCTTTTCACTTCCTCAAGAGCTCCGCCTTTCTTCACAAACTGTGATATCTTCCCTGCCTAGCGCCAGCTACTTTCAAGCTCTCCCAGCAGACATAAGGACGTATAAACCTTTCATTGATCTAGAATCTCCATCTTCAAGGATTAGGGAAGACGCCTTGAACTCTAGATTACGAGCGTGGTTTACCAAAGCTACAGACCATCTTCACGAGTCATCTGGGCCGTGGCTATCTCATTTACAAACGATCAAGAAGGTCTGGGGACTTCGCTTGGACGCGATAGAGTGGTTATCGGTATCCAGTGACCTTCTTGCACCAGAGGACACAGAGGCTCTGTCTCTCCTTGTGGATGAAGTATGCAGAAGTCGAGTTCAAGCTCTATGGAAGGAAATATTGGAGAAGATATCAAGGTCGTTCCGAGAAAACCTTGAAGCAATGGTCCTGGCAATTTCAGAGCCGCAGCAAGATGCATATTTAGGTGGATTTTCCTGTTGTCTTCCTCCCTGACTGGTATTTTACGACCTCTCTCAACAGATTTATCGCCTGTGGAATATCTGCTTTCAGCTCCGACAGCACCATCACTGACACAATCGTCCTTAAATGCGTCCCTCACGCAATCGTCTTTCCGACGGTTCAAGCAAGGCATCCAGCAGCGCATCGACGGTATTACACCGTTTGTTGACAAAACTCTGTCGGATGCAGAATCAGCTGCATTGAACCTGCGGAACGATTTGAAATTTGCCTTCGAGGATGGCAAAGGCAAAAGGTACGCAGTTCTGTAGCAGGACGGCTGTATTCGGTTGACGGACCTATCTGTTAGTCTGCCAGCGTCGTATGTATCAGATTCAGAGATGATTGCTAATCAGCTCCTTGATTCAGTTGAAGATAAGCTGGACACAAGAGAGAGAAATCCGGGTTCGTGAAGTCGAATATAGACATCATTTCACCTGCTTAAGTTAGTCTCAGAGCATTCATTACAGTGCGCGTATCTCCTGGGCAGGCTGGCTCAGAAACTGTCGCTTTCACCTTTGATAGCCTATCTACGATGTTCGGATAATTTTAACGACAGTACGTACCTGTGTGCAAACCGAAGTCCAACCTAACTACTTGAAATAGGCTGGCATGCGCGAGCTCGCCAGATATACAACTCATGTGTAGACAAGTGTGCTTCGATGATAGCGCTGTCCGCAAGAGACAGATACGCTCAAAATTCGGCGTCTAGATCGCACGATGTTAACCGAAACCGTAAGCTGT
Source organism: Sanghuangporus sanghuang (assembly GCA_009806525.1). Lineage (NCBI taxonomy): Eukaryota > Fungi > Basidiomycota > Agaricomycetes > Hymenochaetales > Hymenochaetaceae > Sanghuangporus > Sanghuangporus sanghuang. The sequence goes on from VVIT01000004.1 coordinate 122,222, forward strand.
ATCATAGTCTCTCCTTGCTCTTTGATATTCATGACCGTTCCGTAGTGATGCTTCCGTTCAGTCCTTCAGCAGCATTGATGGACTCACTCCTTATCCTCGTTGAGTCAATAGATAGGTTTGCGCAATTCAAGAACGTCTCCCAGCGGTCTGCCATTGCCAAAGTTCTTTTGACCCGATTTTCAAAGACGATGGTCGATTCAATACGGGAACCGACCGATCTCGCCCAGGTTCAGCTTCTCTGGGATTTGAGCTTCTTGAAAGCGATTTGTGATGAATGGGGCATGGTGCTGTGCGAGTCCGTTGCTTCGCTGGATAAAGCAATCAGACATTTCTATGAGGTAATTGGTCGTCTGATATTGAAGTTCATTGTTGCTTATTCGGTTGCTTAGTTCTTATCTCCCGACATCAAGGAATCCCATTCCAATCTGGAAGAGGAATTGCATCGCAGTGTTGCCCAGAGTATTAAAGCCGTTCGACTTCTTCTTTCACCCTTGTTCACATCCTCCGATCACTCTTCGTCCATGAAGTCCCCAAAATCTACGACGTTGGATCTAGGCAGACGGAACAATCTGAGTGGAGAGAGCGAAGGTCAAGCGATGTTGAACCTGGTGAAGCCATCTGCACGGTTTGGCTTGCTGTGAGTGGCATCACCAGCCACTCAATAGTAGCGAGTCTGTATTATGTTAGTGTCCATAGCGGTTGTCACAGCTCCTCTATGTATTCACCATCCGCCGCTCCTCCCAGACCTCACATGAAGAGCGTTAATGATAGGGACGATAATCATTAGGCGTACTTACCTCAAAAAATCGTCTTCGATCAACAATCCTTACCCCTCTACATCCCGTAAGATTCAACTCTGCAAGTCTTGGACAAGAGTCTATGATCGGCAAAAGGCCGTCTTCTAAGAACACATTATTAGGTCTCCTGTTGTCCGCGATGCGTGATGAATTGCCAACCAGAAATTCTTGTCTCAGCAACTTCTAATACTTCCAGCAGCTTACAGGTTGAAATCCAAGGAGCACATTCATCGTCGATCAGCGACTTGTTCAAAATCAACGTTTCCAACGGAGAAACTTCTTGATCTTGATTTTCTGGCACCAGTCCCGGGAGGTCCTCTGACCGTACCGAGACACCTGATAAATTCAGGTACGAGAGTTTCCTGCCGATGTGTTGTATAAAGTATGCGATGGCGCTGTTGTGACCCCGAGAGGCTCCTAGCTTTGTATTCTGGACGAGGTTAACGCTCTGAATCATCGGGCATTCTTGCAGCGCGTCCGTAAGATGCCGCAAGATATCATCGCTGAGGGTCATAGCCGTAGAGGTCGACATGGCCGAAGTTGTGGCTGCTTTCACACCCATGGCCCCAGCGTTCAATATTCTAAGATGTGGAAGATGATTTATGAGCTCGACAAGTTCTTTGCCTGGTAGGAATGTTGACGTCAAGGAAATTTTTTCGATGAATGGTGCGGCAGGAAGATCCGGAATGTGCTTCAGAAGGGTAAAAGAAACGTCAAGTCGCTCTAGATGTGTGCAACGCTGAAGAAATGGCGCAATGGCGATTTCGCTTATTGTATTGTGGCGAAGTTTCAGCGTCTTGAGGTTCCTCAGAGGAATCCTGCCTGCATGATCCCCGTCATCCGTCAGAAGAGAGAAAAGCCGCGAAATTGTCGCATCAGACTAAGTGGAGTAATGAATACTTGACTGACGAGTGGGAGAAGCTAGCCTTACCAGGTTTTGTATGCCTGCTAACTTCAGCACTTCAAGGTCAGGAATAGCCTTGAACAAGTCTAATAACGATAAAGCTGTCACGCTCGTGGAGTTCAGATTTAGTTTCCTCAGATGCCGACAATTATTCGCTATCATTCCAGCAGTTGAAGGACCAACTTTCGGGCAATTTCTACAAGAGTTTTATTTAATAAAGCACCGTAAAACAAACAACGTGACGTCTAGAGTACCTCAAAACCAAGGTATTAAGTAACGGTAGATCCTTAACCATAGCTGCGTATGTCGAGTCCGTGTATTTGTCAATGTCGCTTAGTTCCAAAACAAGCAGTTTGCTGCCTAATACCCGAGGGATGGCAGTCAGCGTATGGGAGGCTAATGCAAGTTCCCCATTCAAGGACACCGATGTACCACGAAGAAAGTACTGATGTGAATAGTGATCTTTAAAGTTCAATAAGATTCAGTCATGCATTGTGTAAACGTACGGTAGTGATTACAGCGTGATTTAATCGTCTGGGGTGCTGCGCCTTCAGCGCTGAGAACAGATTCGGAAGGACTGAGTCCGGAAGTATCTTCAACCATGTTCTCGTCGATTCCCAATGTTCCTCATCAGAGAATTCAGCGAAGTGTTCGGTAAATATGCGAATGCATAGACCGACAAGAGCAGGCGCACGTCGTTGCTTCACAACGCGAGTAGACAATGCAGATGAGGAAGGATTGTTATCCGAAGGGAATCGCCGGTCGTCGGCGGATGGCGCACCAATAGATATGCCTAACCTGGACCGTTTTGCTTGAGGTTTGGATGCCGTCGTGTGATGGCCTCGTTGCCTTTTCGACATCTAAGATAGAAGCAACCGGTGTCTTCAAGTCAGGCGTGCGTTGTTTTGACCAAACCAATGCAAATAATAGTAAATGAACACGTGCTCGAAGATCACCCGCGGATCACCCATAATTCCTATATATAAAAAAGTGATTGTTCCCTATCAGACTGAAAGTGCATAGGTTTTATCCCCTGAAGATTTACAAGGCACCGTACGGGAAGCATAACAGGCGTGTACATGTCAGGCTCCTTAGATATGCAATGGATTTCGGCGAGGACGCATCATGTATAGCCGAAGGAACAAGCAAGCATCCACTGTATTGGAAATATTACGAGTTAAGCATCGAGAAGGTAGACGACCTCTGAAATTATCGGTAACCGGGACCTCCCATCCTGGGTGCTCCTTGGATAGGCTTCTATGACTTCCAATTTCTCCCCAACCTACCCGTTCTGAATTTGTAGAATGGATCTCCACTCACAGCTGTAGCCGAAAGTAAGCCGGACTGAAGTATATACATCGAGGGCTCGAGGACGTCTTGGAAGCACTTGTGGAAGCACTTTTGCTTCAAGCATCTTATAGGCCGTTAGAATGCCTACTTATTGGATGTATGGATGCTTTCGGGTCCAAAGCGATTGTTGATACTCCTACCCCCTTGACTCTGGATGATCATCACCAGTGATTGCGGAGGGAAGCACTGAAGGTGCACCGGAAAGTAAGCGTGGTTCTCGAGTCATCATTATTTGTTTGAGGCGTCTCCTACGCATGTGAACATGGATCGGATGTATTCTTCCCCACACTGGAAGTGCCCTCTATCTCAAACATGGCGGATTGTAAAGCCAAACCTATGCAACCGGCCAGAGCAAGCACAGCATCGGATCATCGACTGGATCAAAAGCAGAATCCGCGAAGCTGACTGGGTCTTCAAGGTCACGCTGAGGGGAACTTAAAAGGGACAATCCTTTTTATACCTGGATTGCACGCGAGATTGAGTAGAGATAACGTGATTATTCCACTTTCAATTCTGAGAACTTGTTAAGCAGTATATTTTCATCCACGTTCACAGGTTCTATGCTCGGCTTGAGACGGACAATACAATCCAAGCAAGGCTCACAACTGAAAGTGAATACGGCTCAGCACAGGAAGGCAAGAGCTCACATGCACACACCTGAATTAGAACTGAGCAGCCGCCTCGAGATCATCCGCATTTAACCAATCTGCTCCATCATTCACTAGCTCTCGCCATACATTGTTCCTAGCATTTATAGGCCATCCTGGCGTATCCCAGAAACGTGCCCTGATGCCTCTCGAATGAGCATCATTTACTAAGGTAACAATCCTTGAGCGTTGTTCATCGGTGATATTGCCTACGCCACTCCATCCGACTACAGAATTGTAATCTGTGCTTGCAACAGGGGAGAGTGTAATGTCCCATGTCGTATTCGACGATGAATTATTGAGCTGATCGAGAGGAGCATCAAAGAAATATTCCCGGGGCTCGAGGGCTTTTACTTGCTCCAATGGGGAATTTCCTGTCCCTACGACAAGTATTGGCTTCAATGATATAGTGCCATTGCTGACTGTCGTCAGGTAGCCACGCCGGCGAAGTGGTTCAAGTGCTTGAAGAATCACAGGCAAGGCTCTAGGAGTATTGTTAAGTGAATGTATCTCCGCCATTTTCAATTGACATGAGATTGCTAACTCAACGCCATCTGTTTTGATATCCACAAGAAGTTGAAGTGGTATGTCGCCTGCCATATCGAAGACTCCACTAAGAGCAGTGTAAGAACACATGCCCTCTCGCTTTCAAGTAAGACGTACTTGAGAGAGGTTTGATTGACTGTGAATTTGTTTCGAGGATTTTGCTTTTCAATGATCTGGATAAGAGGCTGCACGTAGAGAGAATCGAAGGTTCGGTCATCCGACAAGGCCGCCAACTCGTGTCCCACCTAGAACGACAGGTCAATCGCAAGGAAAAGAAAAAGTATTATTTTGAATCTTCACAAATAGAGTGCCGTTGACGAGCCACACATCTGCTTCTACGCTCGCAACTCCGAAGCTTAGCGCTGTCAGAAGCGGAACGTCCCGCCAATCTGCGGCTCATGTTCAAATCAAAAGGTGACAAATACAAGAAACCAGCCTAACAGTCATTATGAGAATGAATCGGCTTTGGCTGCAATCGGACAATAAATTAGGCGCGGAAACTACAAATTCATTGAGAGTTCAAGACTCACCACAATATTCTGCGTGAAGTCCGAAGGGTACTGGCAATTGTTCTCCCCTTTATCACCCGCGCAAGAACAGAAACAAATTTGATTTGCATACCTGCAGCAATGGGGAGTTGCTGGACTCCAAAAATGCGATCTGAGATATGATGCCCAGTTTTGCAAGGACGACGTTGCCACTTAAGAACAAGGTAGCCATGTAGCTTAACATGACGGAGATACGAGATCTCATTGCGAGAAGTAGAGACCAAAGAGCAAAGAAATTGAGTGACATGACACGAATATATAGCCAAAGAGCCATCACATCAAAATATGCGAACCATGATGGAACAGATCGCACGTTCGCCGCCAATGATACCAGCGCTAACGCCTCGTTTGTTGGAAGATAGACGTCTCGACAAAGTATCGCAGGCACATGCGAGTTTCATCACATGATCGAAATCAGGCCCGGGTCATCAATCAGGACTCGGGGGTTCTGAAGGCTCAAGGCTCGCAAAAAGACGCCTAATCATTTGCGTGCAGTGTATGTAAGTCATGCCTCATCTTAAGCAAACCCTCTGAGTAGCACCGAGATAGAAATCGTATCGACAAAACGAACAAAATGTTACTCTTATCTTTAGGATCCGTTCACAGCCCGACTTGGAACCATGCATGGTCGTCTGACCCTTCCATGGGCCTTCGTGAAGCGAACACAACAAAAGAGACGAAGCAGAGTCGGTTGCAATTTATAGACACAATGAACGATCTGGGGCCGAGGGGTCAAAAGGATTCTCGATTCTCGGACGATGAATGGACCAAGATCTGTTTTTATGAAAGTTTGTGAGTTGAATATCTGACTCGGAATCTATTTCCTTATCTGGACCGGCAAGACATAAGGTTTCTTTTGAACCGAGAGGGACCTCTTCGAGCAAACAACGAGAGAAATAACTTGAAACGCGCCGGCTATGCGAACAGGCCTATGGGGCTCCGGCGGTTGCGGCAAGCCTTCAAGTCGGGTTGATCACCGCAGAACAATAGACTGCGCGTTTTCCCATAGTGCTGTCACTTTTAGTCACAATTCATCACTACCTACGCGACAATAGTGGTGAAAACGTGCACAACAGCGCAGTCCTCCAAATTCGTAGCCTAGGCTTCTGTCTATAGCACCCTTTCCAGGGCATCTCTCTGTCCATGTCTCTATAAAGCGCCCTCTCTCGAACTTTGCTGGCTTCCCGTTCGAGCTTAGTCGGGCCGCGAGCTACTTCTCAAAGGCCGGAGTGACACCCTGCTAAACTATATTCACTTTACTACTTCTCATACTCGTCTCCTCTCACACCGCCGAGACTTGCGTCTTCTTTCTCGAGTGTCCTTACGATGCCCTCCATCTCTCAGTCGTATGAAGTGATTCTCGATTTTACAAACGACACTCATGACTCTGCGACCGTCCAATTACTTCGGGACTATGGGCGTCCGTCAAATAGGATTATTCTCCTCAATCCAGGAGACACCATGTCACTTGTACTAGACGCTGGCGATACGTACAAGTATACCCTCAAAACAAAGTCCAAAGTCGTAAACATAACGTCAGTAGACAATATATCTTCCGGTTAAACACCCCAAAAAATGTTACTAACTCTCTCCTATTTCCTAAATATTAGTGCACGAGCCTGGCGAGATGTCGTTTGCGGTCTATCACAGATTTTCCTTCCAGGTTCGTCACCTTGGCCTCCGCAGTACGTGTCCTCTCGTGCGCGGACGCCTGTAAATGGGATCACTGTCGACCGACATTTTCGAGAAACGCGATTTTGCTTGTTCGACTATAGTGACCCCTGATGTCCCTCTAGCAACGTGTCAGAGCGGTCAGTGATATTAATAAACTTTCAGACACAATAGACTGACTGACTCCGGATCACATTTCAGAGTTCTATACCCTTACGATACCCTTCCAATTACGCATGTCCCGGCAAATCAGCGCATCCGCCCTCACTTCCGCACACAATCTTTATTGAATCTTTACAGCCGTTTAGTGCCTTCGTTCCCAACGTATATATATGCCTCTCTGAAGAGACGAACAATCCACATCGATCCATGCAGCAAGGAGGCTCAGGAGAGACACGGATACAGCAGCATTCGCCAGCATCGATGAACTATCTGTCGGACCTGTTCGGCATCATATGATACCCCTGATAGACCTCGACTGGTAGCCGCTGGGAGAAAGAAGGGGCGAACCCAACCCAACTGACCTTGCTTGGACCTTTCTTCTTGGAGTTCTGAGTTTCTGGCCTAATGGTATTGGTCAACTGCCGTGCTTTGTCCGCATGTGAATGAATTACAGATGCACACATTTTCCCCATTTGTGCCGCTTCATGCCTCGGATTTGAACTGCGGGGCGAAATGATTGTCGGTGCTGCTTTGAACGGAGTGGGAGAGCTGAGCAAGTCGAAGAAGGGTAGATAGGCCGCATGTCCCGTGCGTGTTGACGAACTTAAGAGCATGACGGCCGTCTCGTCATCAGGAACGGGTCTTTTTCGAACCCGTAAAGAGAAACTTTCGAGATAATACGGATGTATGCCTCGAAGCCACTGTCTTATTACCACGAGGCATCCGCGCTGAAGACGCGTTGTCTGGCACATGTCCACGGCAGACGGCTGTATTCTCCCTTGACCATCCAAGATACATTCCTGAAGCTTTTGAGAATTTCCGCTGAAATTTAAGAGCTGTGTAAACGTGTGGCCTCTCATCCTTTATGCGCGAAAGCAGGAATGAGCCACGTGACAAGTAAATGGTTTTATCGTGCCTTCAAGTCGGGCTTTCGTACTTAAAAACAACCCAGACCCTTCAGCTTCGAAGTAGCCCTATTGATTTCGTTCGTGTACTTGTTCATATGATTCGCGTTACAATAAGCTGAGGCTAAGTACAACAATACATGCTTTAACGCCGTATAACCTACGATTGATTACACCCTATACTTTAATCCTGATTAGCCCAGTCTTTGACACGACTAGTCGTCGGACAATCCGGAGATGGTGGTGATGAAAAGCGCGTCTCTACGAAAACTTTCAAGACACCGGACATGCGTTTGTCAAAGGCGTGATAGAGTTCCACCATATCCTCAAGTGGCACGCGGTGAGTGACAATACTACGAAAAAGCGTAACTTAAAATCATCGTAATTGTGATAGCGGAATGGATACGTACAATGTGGGATCAAACTTTCCCGGGATTATGTAGTCGTTGAGAATAGTCTCCCAATACATGTGGACAGGCGCCTGCCCATTACCGATAAGACGAACTCCCTTTTCCATCAGAGCACCAATGTTGAATCCATTTGTGAACCCAGCGCTAAGATGGCAATGAACAACTATGCAGCTGAATTGAAAAGAGAAGAAAAAATGAGCTGCCTACTATGCCGCGATGATACCACAACGGCCCATCTTGCGAACACTCATGAGCATTTCATTCACGATCCTGTCAAACAGATTTCCAACCCGTGAGAAATACGCAAAGGTCCTGCCAAGACAAAACATACTCTGAGACATCAGTTTCTAGCATCATTGCCTTCTGTATTTTGTGCGTAATGGTTTTTGGCTGATGGAATGTACCTTTTAAAGACGAACATACATCAGTACCGCGAGAACGGGGACAACATTGGAGTTTCGTACCGCAATCAATGGCGACATCAAGGCCACCTGGAACCAGCTCTTGGATACGCTTAACAACGTCCTTATGATCGGCAAAGTTGAGGGGCTCAACACCCGATTTCTCCGCAGCAAACGCCAGACGCTCCGGAACGTAATCAATGCCAATCACGCGCTTCGCACCCCTCAACTTTGCCCAGCGACAAACTAGCTGACCAATCGGCCCAAGTCCCTTTATACGCACACGATGGTCAGAAGTCCTATTGGATGGCCAATCAGGGAAGAAGTAATCCCACCCAAACTCCGACGACATCACCATCTTTGACCCCTGTATCCACAACTGCGTGGAATGAAGTGGGTAGCACATCCGACAAATAGAGAGCTTGCTCGTCTTTCACGTTGTCTGGGATAGTAAGGAGATTTACATCTCCAAAAGGGACACGAACGTATTCTGCCTGACCACCCGCAAATCCACCGGTAAGATGGGAGTAGCCGAAAAATCCTGCGTCCCTGTGCTACAACGAGAGTGAATGGCGAGCTTCTAAAAATGAATAGGAGAACTCGTACACCATACATAGCGTTCATGAGGCTGTCGTCGGTGCAGTAGGCCTCGATCAGTCAAACAACAAGAAAAGGGATGGATAACAACACATACGAAGAATTGTTCGTACGATCACAGAAAGAAGATAATTTTTTCTGACAATATTCACATTTCCCACAAGCAATCTGGAACGAGACGACAACGCGGTCTCCAGGCTTGAATTTCTTGACATTAGGACCAACTTTGTCCACTTTTCCCATGAACTAAACATTAGCGATTACCTCATTAAACTTGACGAATAATCTTTATGGGTTATTGAATACCTCATGGCCAAGAATATCTCCTTTCTGCATCGTTAGGATCTCTCCATGGAAGAGATGAAGGTCTGAGCCACAAATAGTTGTCCCAGTAACAGCGACGATCACGTCGTCGGGGTCTGTAACATCCGGAACGGGTGCATCAATGAGAGAAACTTGTTTTGTGCCCATCCATGCGAGGGCTTTCATGGTCATTTGTGAACCATTTTCGTCCGTACGAGCATTGTAATGGTGCGATAGGTCGGTCGGGACTGGACCCATTCGCTAAACATGAAAGCAGAGGAAGTGAGCATAAGTGATCAGGAGAACTAGTGATGATGAGAAACTTACGTTCTGAACCAAATTTGCTGCAGCCTGCATGTTTCTGAAACTTGTTATAGTAGGATGTCGATGTTGGGATGGAAAGTAGACAAATCTCCATAATTCACCGAGAATTGCTTTATGTACCAAGCGATAGATCGCACAAAGTGGATTGCATATCTCATATCAAACGTCATAACCGTCAGCAGTAAAGGAAAGTGGCTCCGTGGCCGATCCACCAATTAAATGTTGGGAAACTCAATTACTGGTGCAATTACTATATTTGGCAATGGTCTTGGAAAATCGAAATAAATCAGAATATCCGAAGTACTAGTCCTCGACCAACTTGGAAGTACCTATTGATCCTATTTCTTAGGAAGCCCTGGGCCTCCTCCGTTCGCGTTCACGGTCCCTCAGCTTCTCGCGTTCTCGCTCAAACCATCCCGCTCCCGGAAGTCCTAACCCGTGATTACGCCGTCGATTTAAAGAACCGTATGCCAAAGAAGATGCGCTCTTGTCTGATGCTGGTAATCGATCTCCCGCGTGGAGCTTTCTTTGGCTGCCCTCCTCAAACGCTGCAGCCAATTTGGTTCGATGTTCTTCTGCAAGGTTTGTAATTGTCCCGACTTCTTCACGGACCTTGGGGTGGCTCAAAGGCTCTGCAATTAAGCGTTGCTAATCGAACAATCACGTCAACGAAGTGTAATCGGTCGAAGAAATCTCAAACGTACTATGTGCTCATCAACTCTTGCGCTCAGATCATTGAGTCCAGCAGTTGGTCTATATTGCAGTACTTTCTTCAAGTTTCCCTGCGTTATTCGTCGCAGCCTGCCACCAAGGCCTTCATGTAAAGCGCCCGGCTTCGTTGCATCTTTTTCGTACTTGATAACTCGCTCAACACCTCCAACACCCCTCGAGATGACATGTTCAGACCCTCGTGATAACCCATTGCCTAGAAGCTCCCAGCCTATAGCTCGAGCGGTCATCTCAAATTTCAAGTCACGCGGGTTGTCAACGAGTTCAAGAATAGCGTGGGGCGCGTTGTCTCCCTTCCGATTTCCGAATTTGTGGATGCGCGTGTACCCACCAGGCCGGTTCGCGTACCGATGTGCCAGAGGGCCAAATACCTTTGGAATGAGAGTGTGTCTGAGTAGGAAACCTTGCGCTTTTCGAGCCGCGGGCAAGTCCCCTTTCTTGCCCAGTGTAATGAGCTAGAGAAGTATTAGCTATTGAGCGCTTTGTGAAAACAGAACAATCACACTTTTTCTGCAAGTCTTGCAGCTTCCTTGGCCTTCGGAAGAGTCGTCTTGATCTGCTCGTGCTCTATGAGAGACGTGACCATGTTCCTGCTTAGAATTAGACCGTTACACGAGAAGCAGTTTATCGTACTCTTACCGGAGCATGAGCATTCTGTGGGACGAGGTCCGTGAGAGTTTCCGAAATGCTACCCCATGCTTCATTGTTTGTCAAGGCCGTCGTCTTGGCGTAGGTCGTGTATGAAGATGAGATTAAAGCACTTTGTCCGTGTTCTGATAGCTGAAGACCGGCCCTGAATCTGAAAAACGAAAGATCGGGAGGAGCCGATTCGGGACGTGACCTGGCGTCACCTTCAACAACCGACACGCAAAAACACACTTTCAAGTTTGTTCAGAAAATCATGTCCTTCCTGCGTGCTGCTTTTCGTTGCGTGTCGCGGCCTCACATCGCGGTTGCTGTTCCGCGTAATGCCACGCTCATGCGTCAGACGTTCGCATTGCAGCGTGCATGGTATTCTGAGTCGGCCAGCTTATCAAAACCGGTCATTCAGGCGCGAATCTTCGACGTGATGAAGTCCTTTGAGAAGGTCGACCCTTCGAAGGTCAGTTTCTGTCGAATACTGCCTTGGAAAACACGTTTATGACTATGGTGTTTTATTTTACAGGTGTCCGAGACAGCTGCATTTGCAGAGGACCTTGGATTGGATAGTTTAGACGCGGTAGAAGTCGTAATGGCCGTCGAAGAGGTATGGTGCAGTGTCGTGTGAATTGTATCCACAAGCTTATCATGTCGACGATCATGAAGGAGTTCGGTATTGAGATTCCCGATGCTGAGGCGGATGAAATCAAAACTATCCAGCAAGGTCAGTCCGCGTCAGTCCTCCATTTGAAGCTTCTTGTACTCATGTTGTGGTGCTACTCATTTCCAGCGATTGATTATATCGCCAAAACTCCGGATGGTAAGACTTCTGACATGTCTTCTCATAAACTTTGCCTCACTCGGGATATTGCAGCTAAATAATTTAGATCTTTGCCCATTTCAAGTACTCCCAACCAATAATTACGCTTTTGCGTCAGCCAATTACTATTCGTCGTGATGTCAGCTCCCGAGAACTGTTAATGTCAACTTCACTGAACTGGCCCATGCAACTCCATGCAAGTACTAATAGACTTTAACTAAAGCCAAACTAGGAAGACATACCCAGTGTCCTGCTTCTTCCTCTGTTCAAACATCGATGATCCGACTGGGTTACCATACACGTGACAAATACGATAAATCTCGCCAATTCAGGCAGCTCTAAGGTCCATCTAGATCTAATGGCAAAAGCTTATAAGACACGGTCGTGCTCCCCCAGGGCACTAGTCTGCCCTCATCTACATGATGTCTCCGGATAACTGCATTACTGTTGATAAGCCCTTGATCTCTTGTAACTGTGAGCTAGGAGAAGGTAGTTCTTTTTTGCGAATCATGACAGTGTTCTCTTTGTCTCCCTTCCCCACCTCATCACCTTGCGTGACTCGACCTGCTCCAACCCAGTCGTCGTGGCCTTGTACTGAGAACCACTTTACCTCATAGGTCCCATCTACGATGATGCTACGGCTGTCCTTCATTTTGTCGATATAGTCAAGAAACAGGCAACGTAGCACATCTGCCTTCTGGAAGTTCTTACTCATCGAGTCTATCAAGGTCCTTCACTTCAATACAATCACCAGTGAACTCTCGATCGACCAGTTCGAAGAGTCCGTGTCGTGCCTTGCCCTTCGCCGCGATAGTCAGGGCGTAAGTCCCGCCTAGCTCATCGTCAATCGATGCTTCTCATACCCTCTAGTTGGCGTGTGCTGCCGCCCAAGGTTTCGCCTTGATTGATCCAGCGAACAGCAAACTCCACTACGTCAGCAAACCCCTTCCACCTGACCATGCAGGATTCGTCAGATTTAATGACGGTGCCTGCGATAGCCGCGGCCGCTTCTTCGCCGGAACGATACGTTCGTCGAACCCTCACATCCCTGGTCAACTGTATCGGTACGACCCGACCACTGGCACGGCAACTCTCGTCGATCCCGGACCGTTCACTGTAAGAGCGCTCTCTAAGCTGTTTTTAAGCTTCTCATATTGCCTTATTCAAGGACTGCAATGGTCTTGGTTGGAGTGCCGATGAGAAGACGATGTAATGTCGCTTATCTGTGGCTTCGGCGAAGTCCTAACTTGTCTGCCTTCCCCTTAGGTACCTCACTGACTCTTTGGCGAATCACATCTATGCGTACGATTACAGCGATGGCGAGTTGTCGAACAAACGTATCTTCATAAACGCGCTAGCGCTGGGACTTCCCGAAGGGACTTATCCGGATGGGTTGTGCATAGACAATGGTGCGTCCTGGGAGAGCTAATTTAGACAAAGCCTTTCATTAAAGACCGCACATCTTGTCCTTTTAGAAGGATGCATCTGGAGTGCTCGGTAAGTGTAATATCTTGATGGTCAATTGATTTAAGCCTAAAGTAAAAACAAAAGATGGGGAGGCTCGAAGATCGTCCGCCACTCACCAAATGGATCTACCATACTCTTTGAAGTGCATTTTCCTACCGCACTCAATATTACCGCCTGCTGCTTTGGAGGTATTTCCAGTCACCGTCTACATGGGGACGAAAGTAAATGCTTACTGTCCCTTCTGCATTTTCCTGCATTCGTTTCTCTCTCCTTAAGGAGCTAATAATGATCAGCTATTTGTTACCACGGCCCACTGTGGGGCGGATGGCGGCGATGCCTCGCGGCAGGAGCTGTATCCCGATTCCGGGAACATCTTTCAAGTTGATCTATCCAATCGATTCAAAGGCGGAGAATGGCGGCACAAGTTTGTTCAATAAGGCCGATATCCGCTTTACGCTTCGTAAATCTGCAAGTTATTGCCGGCTTGATGCCGTTTTTATGTAGAACTGATTTTCACAATGAATTCTACCAATTAGTGTACGGGACCACAGGCCCGTCCGTGAAGCAATCGACTATTGAGGGAATGGTACGTTCTGACTTCCCGTATTTAGCGGTACAAGAATGTTTGTAAACCAGCTTATCTTCGCAAAGACGCTGCGCACAATACTTAGGGGGATCACCGGTGAGGCCAAAGAGGAGATTAGAGTTGATAGCATACGCGATGTTTAAGGGTGAGCAATTCAAGAGATTCAAAGAAGTTTAAGTCTATTCTCTTTTGTGCCTAACCCATTACAGCTGCCGGCAGGCGTTGGATAGCAGCGCCTCGGGAACATGCTGCGGCGAGAAGAGACAAAAGTATGTTTTAACTGAAAAGAGGGTGATAGGTTCATTCTTTCATATTCCAGCACGTCGGCGAGATTGGACTGACGTGGGATATCGTAGTAGGCTGATTCGCGGATTGAATCGGAAATACAATCTGCGATCTGAGTCGACATAACCGGAAGGCTCAAGGAAGGTAGAGAGTTTTCATTACTATTCGACTACTTCATCTCAAGTTGCTCCCCGTGGTCAGGAGGCATGAGGGGGACTTAACCATCTATGAACTCTACGAAATGTGAACTCAAGATGGCTTGGCAAATGACAGTTATCTAAGAATATGTAACCCTGACTTACTTCCGGGGCCACATACATCTCTCTACATTCATCTAGATGGCTCTGATGCTACCGGAGCCATCGATAACGGAACCAATGTACCGTACCTAAGGCTACAGGTACCACTAGGTGCCACTGCCCGAGCTCGGCTGAAGAGACGCATCTGAGGAGATCTGGATGGTTCCGCGGAACTTATGAGTAAAATATACATTCAGAGACATCAACTCATCTCGCTGGAGCACCATCCCGGTTCCCGAAGGAAAGCTGACCATAAACAAAATTTCCTGGGACCCCGGGAACGCAACAGCGAATGGATCTTGGGTTTTTCTTCCACCCAGCCCGAGGGACCGGTTATTCGCAGATCTTGCGCAAATAACGCGAGCTCACGAAAGCACTCATTCAGTCTACACCTCATGGTGTGAGTAGGTAGCCCAATTGTGCTGAATTGTGAGGAGCCTCACAATACTGTACGAGCAACAGGAGTTCATGGTTCATAGTCAACCGATACAGTGACGCGTACATCTTCACTACGTTTTTCAGTTAGGTATGCATGAGTTCGTGATTAGAGTCCCGTTCAACAATGCATCCCACCTTCAGCACTTGTGGTAGTTTGGTACAGCACCAAATGCACGTGCCGTACTACCAGTATGTTGTACGTTACTAAATTAGGACATACTCCTATCACGAGACAACAAATGCAATGTAATACGTTGAATGAATAGTTCACAATACTTCACCTATCTTCTTTTCAATGATATTGAGAAACTTGGCTTTAAGTCCGTATCACTCGGGACATCCGTTTTCCATAGGATATTTCGTGCTTCGCCCGCTAGTTCTTCCGGTGAAGTGATACGGGAAACGTATCTTGCCGGAGAAGTACTCCGGAGAAGTACTGACAATGGAGTTACAAGAAGAAGGTTTGTTAATTCTAAACTCATTAGTCAATCCTGTGACAACTTCTGGCTTCTCAAAAGCCGCACCGGACGAACTTGCCATCACCAATCGATGCAAAGGATGTTATTAATCGCTATTTGCATAATATGTTTCTGTAATACAAGTGACGCGGCCCAGATCTGAACATTGAAAATGACCTTTGTGTAATGATTTATCTGAGAGTGTGCGAGGAACAACAGAATCGCCATCAAGTCAAAAGCCGAGTGACCACATTGTGGAGTCTTCCAAAAGGCTTGGAGATTAATTTGGAACGAGCTAGAGCTCGTTTGCCATTTTGTGCAGATTTATTGAGGTTGCTGACTAACTCGAACGTAGAGACGGATGAGACGGTAGAGTCAGCTTCAGTGATCTCAGGCGAACGGCATGCAAAAAACATAGCTTCTGAGGAGCTGTTCATGCAGAAAGCGCGGACCTGGTCTTTTCTAGAAGCGGCAGAAAGACGAGAGTTCTTCCGTCCAGGACGAGAAATAGCAGGGGCAATAGGAAGGGCTGACAATGACTTGGAACGCTTACGAGAAAGTGCGTAAGGCATCGCGTTTTCTTTACTGGCAGATGGCTTCGCATAACCCAACGGCAGAGATGGCTCGGACTTTGCCACTGGTGACAGAGAATAAGGTCGTGGAAGGAGGATAACCTGATGGCCTTCTTCTGAGGAGTCATTATCACCCATTGATTCAGCGTACACTGAGTTGGGCGGAATTTCTCCGCCACTCGAATCTCCTATGCCAGATGAATAGAAACGCCAGTTCCCAAAGTACGAGTGCATGCTATCGTGGGAAGAGCCAGGAGTTTCAGCTTCGAGCGCGAAGGAAGAAAAGATGTCGTGCGAGAATGTCGGTGGGGAAACCTTCTGGTGAAATGAGAGCACATGATCTAAGTGAGGAGTTCCACCCGGTACAACGTTTGATTCCACACGGCCACGAAACGGAGTTGAGGAAACAGGAAAAGATGGCCCGGTATCTTTGGAGCTGCTACTGGCGAGTATAGAGGAGCTCTGAAAAACCATGTCGGGTGGATAATCAGAGCCACTGAACTTACAGAATCGAGAGAACGTACCCTGGCGCCTGAACGGGTCTTGCGAATGGACTGCGAGTCGTCCGGAGACATGTGCGATGCATTTTCATCTGCCGTAAAGAAAGAGTCACAAACAGAGCTGGAGCTGAACCTGGATAAGCCAATGCCCGAGTGCTCTTCTTGCGGGGCGAGTGGAACATGTTGAGTGGCACAGGAGTTAGTGCCGATTGGTTCCTCGTTATCTGATTTCTTCTGATCCATGGTGCAGATTAAGGAGGAGCAATGTGTGAAAACACTAAAGAATTGGAAACGTAGCAAACCTAGAGTTTGAGCTGGAACTCCGAATACTACTGGTAGGAAGTTGAGTTGTACGAATGAACATGAGTCTCGCTGTTAAGGTTTTGATCGTCGATCCCCTCTTACTTCACATTCCGCCTGCTCAGGTAAGTATCGTATAGACAGTGAAGAATGAAAAAACATTGTCTACTTTGGGATGAGCTTGGAATCCAGCATCCTAGTTGTAAGACTCTAAAAGATGTCTAGGCATCTATGATCTAGATCTATACTAACCAATCTATTGGCGAGTCTAATCTCACTTAAAGCTCTCCCTTGACAGCCTTGGATACCGACTCGGCGAAATACTCGATGTTCTTCGCATTCAAGCCGGCCATCGAGATACGACCATCCGAAGTCATATAAATGTGTGCCCTTTCTGCCAGTGCCTTGGTTTGAGGTTGGGTCAGACCAGTGAAGCTGTGAAACATTGTGAGCCCTGACCAGCAAAATATGATTCTAGACTAGAAATGCTCGCCTGAACATGCCAATCTGAGACTTGATGTGACCCCATTCTCCCGGAGTATTAAGGCCAACTAGCGTATCGTAAAGCTTGTCGCGCATGTCAATAATTCTTTCGGCCATGCCCTTCACTTCGCCCTCCCACTGCGAGTATAGTTCCTGCGAGCTGAGGATCGTATTTGCAATGCGGGCACCATGAAGAGGAGGGTTAGAGTACATAGGTCGGATAACGATCTTCAGCTGACTGTCAACACGGGCTTTCTCCTCCGGATCTGCCGTTATTAACGAGAAAGCTCCAACCCGTTCACCGTACAAGCCCATGTTCTTCGCAAATGACTGTGCCAGAGCAATCTGGTGACCCTGCGATACGAAGTGTCTGACGGCAAATGCATCACGGCCCGTCGAACCAGAGGCGAAACCTTGGTAAGCCATGTCAAAGAACGGGAAAAGCTTCTTGTCCTTGACAATGTCCGAAATCTCCTTCCATTGTTCCGGTGTAGGATCAATGCCTGTTGGATTATGAGCACAAGCGTGGAGAAGAACAATGCTTCGCTCCGGTGCGTTCTAATTGTTCGCGTAAGAGGGATTGAACTATGGAAGGATAGTGACTTTTACCTGAAGGTCTTCCTTTAATCCAGCGAAATCCAAGCCAACGGTTTTCTTATCGAAGTAGCGATACCCTCTAACCTCCAGACCGGAATCACGGAAGATAGGAGTATGATTACCCCAGGATGGCACCGGAAGATAAATGACTTTTGTATGTGGATAGAAACGTGCTAGGAAAGCGCCACCAATACGGAGGGCGCCGGTACCGGAAATCGACTGTGTTACGGCAATCTGTGCGCAGTTGTCGCAGGTGAGTTGGTAGACCAACTCATTGCATAGAAGGTTCTTACAGAGTTTGAAACGAGAGGCTTGCTTTCACCACCATACGCAAGCTTTGCGGCATTTTTGGTGAACTCTGGAAGACCGGTAATAGGGAGGTATTCCTTGTCCAGCACGGACGATGCTAGGATTTGCTCTGCCTGACCAGCAAGATGTCAGAACACAAATTTTTGGTGCGGAATTCGTTGAACACACCCTTTTCACGCTCGGCAGAACATAAGGCTTGCCAGCATCGTCCCGGTATGCACCGACACCCAAGTTGATCTTACGTTGGTCAGTATCCGCCTTGAACGCTTCGGTGACGCCTTCCGAAATGATTTGCCTCATCAGCAAGCAAATACGTGCTGCCAGAACGAAAATACGAACCGAGAATGGGATCAGGCGGACCAGCCGGCACTGCAGACCATGTTGACAACGCACGAAGCGCTACTCGCGAACGCGGGATCCTGGAAATAGTAGAAAGCATGCGCAGAGAACTTTTTAGAGACCGTGAAGGAAGAGTGTAGGCTGGTTGACAACAGCTGACAAGGCCCGGGTATCGTATGGTATGAAAGGACGTTTGCGGATGATTCAGGTCGCGGCCAAAGACAAATTTGGCAGTCGGAACAACGCGTACCGAGTTGATGTGGACTTATTCCCGAGTATGTTTACAGAAAGCACTTGGATTATTGCTTATAATCTGCTCGTTATTGAAGGAAAGTTTTCGGACAGATATCGTAGCGAAATGCAGACGATCTATTGGCTTGCGAAGTAAAATTCAATGTCTAAACTAAACTAAATAGTCACAAACAATTTACCTGGAAGTCACGGGACTTGCATTGTCCCTTTTGACGCAGTTTTCTGACTCGGCTTCAGTTCTTTCCGATCTCTGCCATTTCGCCGACGAGGACAGAGTATCAGAGTATATACATGAAGAAGGCGATAGAAACAGTCAAGAATATCATCAAAGACCCTGATTCAATGTCGCAACAACCAGCAAATGAGAATCCTGCCGAGCCGTAAGCCTTCACATTTCATCAATGTATTCAGTACGTTCTGATTTCTTCCGATCCCTCCAAGACTTGCGGAGAGCCAAGGAACTCCTGTGGCGAAAGACGTAGCCCAGAATGAGCCCAAGTCTGAGCAGCTTATTGTGAGCAAAGATGGAGAGGGTGGCGCGACTGAGGAAGGCAAGGGCCCATCGAAGAATGAGTTAAAGAAGCGTGCTAAAGAAGAAGAGAAAGCACGAAGAGCGGCTGAACGTCGCGCGAAGGAGGAGGAGGCCGCAAGGGCGAGGGCCGCAGAGGAGGAAGCCAACGTCAGCATGCGCATATACTCACTCATGATTCTTGGTACTGATCTGTAGTGTGCAGGACTTTGCCAAACAATTTTATGGAAAGCTTCCTCTGAATCAATCTCAGGAACGACCGAACCGTCCGAGAGACACTATAGCCTCTCTTCCAGATAAGCTGGGGCAAAATGTTCTCCTGCGTGCTCGTATCCAAACGTCTCGTGCAACTGGAAACAAGATGGTGTTCCTCAATTTACGTCAGCGCGTTGACACAGTTCAAGCCCTTCTCGTAGCAGAGGAAGGCAAAGTATCGCGTCCGATGATTAAATGGACTGCTGGTCTTCCGGATGAGAGCATTGTGCTCGTCGAAGGCACTGTCGATAAGCCGGTCGAGGAAGTCAAAAGTGCAACTGTTAAGATTGTGGAGATCAAGATCAGTCAGGTAAACTGCTTGTTTCACGATTTTCTCATAGGTACTTAATTATCATCATTAGATCCATCTTATCACGGCTCCTGAATCACGTTTGCCCTTCACTCTTGAAGACGCCTCGCGAGCAGAGAACGAACTTGAGACTGCCGACAGGCAACTCAATAAAGTGCTCCTTGATACCAGATTGGACAATCGTGTGTTGGATCTTCGAGTAAACTCAATCGAATTCATCCCTTCAATTCATGACGCTGACTCTACCCTTGTCTCAAGACGACTACGAATCAAGCTATCTTCAAGCTCCAAGCTTCCATTCAGAAGTTTTTCCGCGAATTCCTTGATTCGCAAGGCTTCACTGAAATCCATACACCTAAGCTCCAGGCCGCTGCGACGGAATCTGGAGCCTCTGTCTTTAGAGTCAGCTATTTCAAAGGTACGCGTCTTTTCCCGCAGGATATAGTCAACGTAGTCCACGTGTTCTTCTAGGGGGTGCATTCCTTGCCCAGTCTCCTCAGCTCGCAAAGCAAATGGCTATTGCAGCTGATTTCGAGCGGGTGTATGAAATCGGACCTGTTTTTCGAGCTGAGAACTCAAACACTCATCGTCATCTCACTGAGTTCATGGGTCTGGATCTGGAAATGACTCTGGAGGAGCACTATCATGAAGTCATGGAGATGCTTGACAAGTTGTTCATCTCCATCTTCAGGAACCTCAGAGAGAAGTCCAAGAAGGAAATAGATACTGTCGGCCGTCAGTTCCCTTGCGAGGAGTTCAAGTGGAGAGAAGGGCCCGAAGGCACTCTCAAGCTGACGTTTGCTCAGGCTGTCGATCTACTGGTTGAAGATGGTGTCGACCGTTCCGTGCTCGACGACATTAGGTATGTATTGTTGAGCTCACTTGTTCCTATCTCCTGGCTGATAGGTTATTACAAGTACGGAGAATGAGAAGCGTCTAGGCAGGATTGTCAAGAAGAAGTACGACACCGACTATTTCATCGTGGACAAATTCCCTATGGATTTGCGCCCTTTCTATACTATGCCTGATCCAAATGATCCCGTACGTTTATGTTATCCTCTTTGTGATCTTCTCGGTTGACTAGTTCTCGCAGGCGCTGTCGAATTCATACGACTTCTTCATGCGTGGCGAGGAAGTGCTCTCTGGTGCTCAACGTATTCACGACCCGAAGTTGCTCACAGAACAGTTATTGAAGAAGGGTATCAAACCGGAGGAGATGAAAGGCTACCTGGATGGCTTCCGCCTTGGATGTCCACCCCATGGTGGTGGAGGTATCGGACTAGAACGTGTCCTGATGTTGTACCTGAAATTGAACAACATCCGGAGGGCGACACTCTTCCCAAGGGACCCGAAGCGTTTGGAACCCTAAGAATTGCCGCTTAGAAGAACAAGAAGCATCAGGTCTGATCAATACAGGAATCGGAGAAATAAAATCCAAATGTGTATTCCTTTGAATTGTAACCCCGTAGAATTGTTTGAATGGCGAATAGAGTTATATGGCGGTTGTGCTCACTCATTGAACCTGAACATATTTTACTTGAATTGTTGCACGCCGTGTCGGTCTGTTGCGCTGGCATTCGCAAAGGTCAAGATAAAATTTATGGTATGGTGTGATGTGCACCTGCTTTATCCGGCAGATCCAAATAAGGCATGTCAGATCTCTTCTGTTTTGCGAGAAGTCGAAGTTGCATGTGTCCTCCACCACCCGAAGGCCAGACTTTGGTGAGGCGTTTTGTCAGCACTGCGTTCAATCAGTTTGATCGCGGATCTAGATTTGTGTACATTCATTCTCGTTCCTGGCCACGCAAGTAAATGAGATAGGATAGGGATAACATCGATCCAACAATATCAATCTGTGATTTCTCCATTGTGCAAGGCTCAGGTGCGTTTTTCACCTCTTGCAATCCTGGAATCAGTGAGCGGATTCGCGATAATGGGCCTGTTTTGTTTCGGTCTTGATTCGGCAAAATGTCTTGACGAAATTCATGAACTTCGGCCTATCCTCATTTTCATTCGTCTTTGGCCATGTCACTTGGTTAGGCTCATGATCTCGGGAGCCCTTATTACGGAAATTGGATATTGCAGTCTTCTCGTGACTACCATTTATGTTGTTTTCGCACCCAGGAAAAGCCTAAAGACATCGGTCCGCTCTTGAGGACTGCAGGTCCGACGTGTCATTCCCGGAAATGCGCAAGAAACCATTACTCTAGACTGTGTGCCTAGCGTATTTATTGCCATTATACACATCATATAAATGCTCTGGTGTCTCGCAAAGCTCTCCAAAGTCGACCCTTATTCCAAGAGAGCAAGAGTGAATTGAAGATGATCTGGCTGATTCTAGCTCTTGCCATTCCATTGGCGACATCACCCTTGCTGTCTTCAGCCGCTATAGTTCAGCAATCCTACAAATGGGCGAACGTCAAAATTGGGAGGCGGCGGGGGCTTTATACCAGGCATAATATTCAACCCTTCCGAGAAAGGACTTGCATACGTTCGGACGGATATTGGCGGTGCGTACAGAGAGAACGCGGATGACTCTTGGACAC
The DNA here is from genome assembly GCA_009806525.1 of Sanghuangporus sanghuang. Classification (NCBI taxonomy): domain Eukaryota; kingdom Fungi; phylum Basidiomycota; class Agaricomycetes; order Hymenochaetales; family Hymenochaetaceae; genus Sanghuangporus; species Sanghuangporus sanghuang. The sequence goes on from VVIT01000004.1 coordinate 144,500, forward strand.
CACTTCTTGATTTCGTTGACGATGCTCGATGGGCAAAGTGGGATGTAGATGCTCTAGCCATTGATCCGGTAGACCCAGACCGATTATACCTTGTAAACCCTTGTAAACCTTTTTTAAGCGCGATGAATCAAAGACTCTGAGTTTCTTCGTATAATCAAGGCCACGGGGATGTATACGAATAGTTGAGACCCGAGCAATGGCCACATTCTCATTTCCACTGACAGAAGTGATAGTTGGACCTCGGTGGAATTACCCTTCAAGGTGATGTTTCTAAGGCTTGCCAACAAATTGCGTGTGGTCTGGCAAATACCTACGTGAAGGTAAGAAGGAACATGCCTGGACGCGGAATGGGAGAGGCTACTTCGTAACCCAGAAGCAGCTATCCACCAGTGATAAAGATGAGTTCTAGTGTCTTGCCGTCCAGATTCACAGGACAATTCGATTCTGTACTTCGATGCCCGATCAGGAAATGGGTTGTGGAAGTTGACCGATTTTGGTAAAACCTGGGCAGAAGTTCAAAATTTCACAGATGGAGGTAAGTTACTGTCCTATATTTCGTGTCTTAGCTAATTCATTTATATCCTGGTAGGCAGCTACGTTCCTGACCCGTCTGATACGTCCGGTTTTAACAATGACAAGATTGGGATTTCCTTCGTAACCTTTGACTCGAACTCTGGATCCGGCGGCCCTGCTACTCCGAGAATCTTTGTTGGTGTTGCGAATCTAGGGTCCACCAACATTTATGTCACTGAAGATGCTGGGGAAACCTGCACGTTCTTACAACCTTTTACTGTAAGCTTGTGGCTACGCTAACTGCAAAGGGAACGGTATTGCAGGGGAAAATAGTACATTCATACCTCACAAAGGCGTACTTTCTCCAGCCAAAAATTCTCTATACGTGTCTTACTTCGATAACGCTAGTCCACATGACGGAACAGGCGGTGGTTACGACTTTCTGGGAGAAAATCTTCAGTGATTGACATTTCTGTCGTATATGAAGGATCAGTCTATAAGTATAATATAACATCGAAGGTCCGGACGGATATTACTCCAGTATCTGGTTCGTCGTTTTTTAGCTTTTCATATTTGGTTGGTTTTGAAGACGATCTTGCAGGCGGAGATCTATATTTCGGCTTCGGTGGGCTAGCTGTCGACTATCAACATTCAGGTATGTATCCTTGCTCAGCTTTTTAAAATATCTCGGCTGACTTCCTGTAAACGTATAGGCATAAATCATGGTGGCTGCTCTCAACTCTTGGTGGCCCGATGGACGAGTTCGTAGCAATGATAGCAGAGCGATGTGGTCAGCATTATGGCAATGGACCTCTTACCCTAACCTGAACAAGTATTATACATACGAGAATTCACTTGCCCCGTAGTTGGGTCCGAGTTACGTCGATACAACTCTTGGAAATCTTATCTCTAGATTGGATGGATGATGGAGGCATTGACTAGTGATCCTTTTGATTCTAACCATGTGCGTTATTCTCTAATTATTTGCTTGTGTATTCTGACTAGGAATTTATCTATGTATGTAGTGGTTGTACGGCACCGGAGGTACTACTTACGGAAGTCACGACTTGTTGAAGTGGGACACGATCCACAATGTCACGATTAAATCCCTTGCAGATGGCATCGAAGAAACAACGATCCAGGCTCTTCTGTCGCCTCCTCTAGATTCAAATCTCCTGACTGACATGTACGACCTTGAAGGTGCGAATTCTTTCAATTTTTCTCTTCGTTGAAGTTGTCCATTCATTTTCGTGAGTGTTCTGACTGTCTTGTGTTTACTCAGGCTTCGTGAATAACAGTCTGACTGAGCCTCCCGCTGCCGCTTATTCGAACCTGACCTGGTCTGGAGCCGTTGACTTAGCTTATGCTGGTAATCAGCCTTCGCATATAGTGCGCATAGGGAACGACGACAGCTCATCTGGAAAACAAGTCGCAGCATCGACAGATTCCGGAGCGACATGGTAAGTACATTGCCGTTCTGCCTGTCCAACATAGAACTTATATGCTGGATATAATTAGGTCTCAAGATTACGACGCAGCTGATGGTGTGAACCGTGGAAAGGTATTTAAGTCACTTAATTCTTGGACTGTAGAGAGCGCTGACTGAATCAGGTATTTTCTGCCGATGGTGACACTGTGCTCTGGAGGACAAGTACTAACGGCGTCTAAGTCTCCCAGTACACAAATTCCTTCACTGGTTCCAACTTCTACGTCTCTAGGGACGGGGGAAAGACTTTCTCATCTATAGCGAAGCTCGACTCTTCAACATCGCCTGAGAAAGTGACACCTAATCCCAATGTCAGCGGTGATATCTGGGTTTCCACCGACAAAGGACTTTTGACTTTGGAACGACCTGCACTCAACTTCCGTATATCACACAAGCGTGGTCGATTCCACTCGGCTCTCCTGCCAAGACTGATGGTTATCCTGCACTCTTCGCTATCGCCTCATTTGACTCTCAGACTGTATATTTCCGCTCGGATGACCAAGGTGATTCACGGTGTCTATTTATTTCAGAATGTTGTTGATTTGAGCAGGCGTAAACTGGGTACATATCAATGATGCCTCTTTAGGCTTTGGTGCATATAGCGCAAATGTTATCAGCGGTGATCCGTCTGTTTACGGACGGTATGTCTGATCTTTTTCAATCTACATCGAGGCTAACTGATTATTGTAGCATCTATATTGGAACGAATGGTCGAGGCATATTCTACGGAGATGCTTCAGGTCAGATTCCATTCAATTTGTCGGCTTCATTGATTGACGAATAATAGGCACAACCCTCTCACCGACTGCTACAGCAATGTCTGCACCGACCTCCGCTTACATCACTGTCCACCTCGACTCAGACAGCTAAGTAATAGCCAGGTTTCTACTTCTATTGTCCCGTCAACATCTGTCACGATAACGAGCGAGTAACGCATCATCCTCGACAGCGATAGCAAATGTTTGTGGAGAATGTGGAGGTCGGTGTTGTATCTTGCCTCATGCAGTCCACTACTCACAGTCTTCTTATAGGTACCGGATGGACTGGACCCATCGTCTGCGCATCAGGGTCTACATGCACATACAGTAATGCTTGTAAGATATCTCAGAAAAAGTCTGCAAGATGGAGACTTACTCTCTCTTCAGGGTACTCTCAATGTATTCTAAGTTGAGCTCCGAAGTGTAACTAACCGAAAATATCACATAATAACGTTCGTTCGGTCTTTTCATATACACCATTTTTTGGGCGTATCAGTCGTTGATAGCTCAAAAAAAGTCAAATATTCTGAATATATCTCGGTCCATGACAAAACGAGTAAGACGGATATTGTTATCATTAAAATGCCATTACGTTGCTGTTAGCAAAGGTGAGAAAGCAAATAAGATACTCGTCTTTGAATGTTGATTTCGACGGTGCCGATCTCAATGATCGACGGTAATAGCCGAGTATGGAAATCGATTTGAGCTCGAGTCACCAAAAGAATTTATTCACTTATATGCTGCGAGCCGCCCACTTGCGGCGCTTCACTCATCGATTACCACCATCTGTTACCTTCTGTATATCCCGGACTCTGGCAGGCTTCTTGAACATGTCGGCTGTCGAAGAAAGCCTTGCTCAAGAAATATCCGAGCAATCCAGGCTCGTGGCGAAGCTCAAAGCGGATTCCTCAGCTCAGGCTGTTGCTGCCCTTGAAGAGGCCAAAAGAAAATTAGCAGAACTGAAAAAGAAGGAGAATATCACGAGAAATGCTGCTAATGGAGGGAAGGATGCTGGCAAAAGGAAGGAACGACTGCTGCTCAAAACCGCAAAGGTATGTCTACGGCATTCTGGTCGGTCTTGAGCAAAACTCATTCACAATTTGACCGTTCAGGGAACACGAGACTATGGACCAAGTGAGATGTTCTGTCGTGAACATGTAGAGCGTATCGTAAAGGACGTCTTCACTACGTATGGAGGAAGTCAACTGGACACGCCTATCTTCGAACGAAAAGACATCTTAACCGACAAGTATGGTGAAGATTCAAAACTCATCTTTGACTTAATGGATCAAGGAGGAGAGCAGTTGTCCTTGCGCTACGATCACACCGTGCCATTGGCTCGATATCTTGCGATGACATTAGCTAACAACCCGCAATCAAAAATCTGGCAGGTGGGAAAAGTGTATAGAAGAGATAATCCGGTCATGTCGAAGGGTCGCATGAGAGAATTTTCGCAAGCAGTGAGTCGTACTCCTTTTGGTGGGGTATCTCTCATTCCGATCTGGTTATGCTAGGACTTTGACATTTCTGGAGTCTGGGATTCTATGATCCCCGATGCAGAGATCTTAAGTTTGCTCTGTACGATTCTAACTCGACTAGACGTCGGCGAATTCACTATAAAGGTATGCGTATTCGTAACATCGCTAACCAAAGCTGATGCTTTATCCTTCAGTTGAACAATAGGAAGATTTTGGACGGAGTGTTTGAGGTGTGCGGTGTGCCACCAGAGAAGATACGCTCGATTTCATCTGCCGTTGATAAGCTTGACAAGGTACGGGATAATTTCCTAGTGTCTCTGCGATGCATGGTTGATTTTTCGGAAGCTACCCTGGAGCGAAGTCAAGAAAGAAATGACAGAAGAGAAAGGGTTAGATCCTGTGGTTGCGGACAAGATCGGTGAATATGTAAAACACAAAGGTCCGTATATCTGAGTTAGTTTCAAAGCTTGGCTCATTTCCGTGAAGGTGGCGAGGAACTATTGGGTAGCCTTCTCGCCGACTCGACACTAACAGCGAACGCGAGGGCCAAAGAAGGTCTTTCGGAAATGTCTTTACTGTTGACACTGCTTAAATCATACAAAGTCATCGATAAGGTATAATTTTGTAGTCTTTTCTACTGACCAAAACAATACTCAAACATTTATAGATCTCATTTGATATGTCCCTAGCCCGTGGGCTAGATTACTACACAGGCATAATCTACGAAGCCATTGTCGCAGCTTCCGCTCCTCCTGGCTTTAAGGCAGATGCAACCGCAGAACCTATGGAAGCTCCTAAGCCTCAAAAGAAATCTGCCAAAAAGCCAAAGGGTCAAGGTGAGGAAGACGAAATCGACGAGAGCACAGTTGGCGTCGGCTCGATTGCGGCAGGTGGCCGATACGACAACTTGGTCGGTTCTTTGATCTCAGCTGCAGCGGGGTCGGATAAGAAGAATGCGGGCGTTCCATGCGTGGGTGTGTCGATTGGTCTCGACCGAATATTTGCGATTCTGTATCCAAAGTGGCTGGAGAAAGGGCTACGACAAAAAGAGGTTCTTGCATTTGTTATGGCTGCTGGAGATGGGCTACTGGAGGAGAGGATCAAACTTGTCACCGAACTTCGAGAAGCAGGCATCAAGGTTGGTCTTCTTGCTAGTCATATTCGGTATCTAAAAATACTTTTATTTTATCTTTCCGTTTAGGCCGACTTCTTAGCCAAAAAGAAGCCCAAACTTCCCGCTCAATTTGCCGCTGGAGAGAAAGACGAAGTGCCTTTTGCGATTATTCTTGGAGACGAGGAGCTTAAAGAGGGCCTCGTCACTGTTAAAGAGCAGAAATGGGAGATGAAGGATGGCAAGAAGACTAAGATCGAGTCTGCAGACAAGGGTGTGAAGATCGAGCGTGCCGAACTAACAGATTGGTTGAAGAGCAGTCAGGTCTATAAAGATTGGCAAGTAGGCATTTGGTGACTTGCTAAAAGCTATATAAATTGTCGATGTATTAATTCCAACGTGCTGTCCTTCGATAGAATAAGTTCTATTCATATTCCGCAAGCTGATAAAAGGTACAAACGCTTGGATGAATAATATAGTTTCAGCTCTACTAATGCATGTCAAGCAACCGCTTCTCGTGGGTCGTCAGAAATCGTGACTGTCTTAAATTACTCAGACTCGGAGCCAGAACCTTCTGAGCCTTCGTCGTCATCTGAAACGGGCTCAGCTCAGTGTAAGCGGAAACAAGCGCGTTCTTACCATCATTAGCTATATCCCCCTTAGATACACTGCTAGATGCCCGCGATTTCCGTATTAACTTCCGCAGCTCATCATCTCCGGGTTGCAACAGGTCCAATGCTGTGTCTCCCTCTTTGTCCTTGATGCTGATAACAAATGTAGCCAATCGATACAAATCAGCTCGAGAAAACGGACGGCGACGACGTACGTTGTATCTGCCCCGGCCTCTAACAGACTGTTTGCAATGTGCAGCCGAAGCTCAGGGTCTTCTAGTTTCAATGCCAGGTGTAAAGGTGTAGCTCCCTCTAGACGGTTGATCGGATCTACATCACATCCATCGTACTCTAGCAGATGCTCAAGCGCGGTCGTTGATCCGTGAGAGACACTGGGAGTGCATGTCAGTAACATAGGATCGTACGGGCTCGAAAGAGGCTCACGCGTAATGCAACGCTAAGTGTCGAGTTGTCGAGTAATCGTGTTTAGGTTATATGCATCTACATGACAACGCCTGTAGCTTGCCTGTATTTCCAAGGCTGGGCAAGAATAAGCAGGACAAGATTTCAAATTTGCAGCTGAAGTGTAGACTACAAGGAAACACACCCGTCTTTGAAGTTAATATCAAAGTTCCCCTCCTCAAATACCTCTAGGAGTATCTCCTCGTTGTCCTCTCGCGCAGCAGCTAGTAGGCGTTCATCTATATGACCATGAGCGATTTATCTCGGAGAAGAGAAGGGACTCTTGATTCCATACTATTTGATGCGCCATCGGATGCCATTACGAAGCCTCCAGAAAGTAGCAGGTGTAGTACAAAGAAAGTAGGTAGGGCGCAAGCGCGTCGGTAGATCAGTCGAACGTCTGCACGTGATCGACTTTATAGATTTTGACGAGAAATGCCTTTGCTTTCAACCTTGTGAACTGACCCATGCAGCTTGTAGACAACGACACGGTGCGTGGTCGCCCGACTTTTGATTAGTTGCATGTTATAGTATTTTCCAGTTTCTCAAGCAGCTGGCGTCTCTGTTTGAATCATCAAATAGGAAGGGATCATCAATATGGCTCACTCATAAACGATGTCCGTTCTCTTCCTTTTCCCAGCATGTTCTCGCTGACTTCAAGTCAAAGTGACTTATGATGGTGGGGATGCTCATACGAGCGTTACGGAAGGTGTATCTGATGCAAAGGAATATCCCTGCATTCTGCGAGCGACCGATGGCAGGGAGGTCAAATTCTCCACTCATGTGAGATCTCTGGGTTCTCTAGGAAACTCAGGAGCTGTCATTATTAACTTCCTATATACGCAGATTCTTCCGGGAGAGCTTGACAAGTTTCATGTCGCGTATGGAGCATTATTGAAGAGCTCTATGCCTTCGCTCCGAAAACGTGACAAGAAACGTGAAAAAGACCGCGCTGAGCGCGTTGCGCGAAGCAGAAAGCGCATGACAGAGCCTGTTATTGTCGAGGGTAGAAAGCGTGGTGCTGGCCGGAGGAAGCGCCAACGGCGAATAAAAGCAGCTAAGAAGCAGGAGGAGTCGCGCAAAAAATTTGAGGAACGACAATCCAAAAATGAATCTACCAGTACCGCTTCGTGACTGTTTTATATAGATCTCCGTACTCTGTCCCTTGACCGCTGTAAATCTGTATTTTTTGGAGAAATTTTCTGAAGTTTTTAGAGGCTGCGGCGCGGCGGAAGCGTGTTTATGAGGTCAGCATCACTCGTCCGGCCACTTCGGGACCAGGATAATCCTTACCACGAGCTCAGCGCTCACATCTCTTAGTCTCATGCCACTCTCACCTTAATTCTTCGACTACGGATTACACCTTAAACATCTTCTTGCATCTTAAATGCAACCTCCACCAAAAGCTGGCACAAGCACCCTTTCTAATGATTTCTTCGACGATGATGATGAAGGATGGCAAGAGATGCCCGTCATCCGAGATGAATTCGCTGACGGCTTGGATGAGGAGGATAGGAAGAGGTTTCATTATGTTACACCAGAGAAAGAGAAGTCCATGAATGCTACCGGGAATCTGATCGACTTCGATGACCGAGGGCAGGAGTGGAGGGAGAAGACTGTCACGAAAGAGGAGGAATACAACGACTATACGCGATTACGACTGGACGAAGAGGATGAGAACGATGAGGTTCATCTACGAACGAGGTTCCTATTTAACGAAGACAAAGCAATGACACCTCTCAGCCAAATGCAAGCCACAAAGGATATGCTGACCGAGGCACAGCGTATAGCGTACGTCGGCGTATGCTTCCTCGTGACGAAAGAGATGGCCAGGGCGCTCGAGATTGTAAGAGCTAAAGAATTGAAATTCGCCATAGAATCCCTGAAACTATGGTCCTTGAAGATCATGGGTCGGTTATACTATCACATGGAGCTCGAGACGCCGGGTAAGTAGTCAGTTATTGAGACACTGTTTGTGTCACTGAATGCTTCAGACAGAGCAGAAGATGATAGAAAGTCTGGCTGAGCACGGCGTACAAGCATCGGATCTGGTGCCTTCTCTCATGACTACGCATACTGTTGCGAATCCTGAATACGATCCCGTAGAAGGGAGGAAGAAAGAGCTGGCGGAGAAAGAGGCGGAGCAACGAAGACTGGAAGAAGAGGAATCTCGTGCAGAAGATATCACAGAGGACGTAACAAGTCCAAACCCATCCTCAGTTCCGAAAACGCCACTTACACCTTTCGTTCCTTACCAAACTACGGCTAATGTTCTACCTGCCAGTACTTCTGACCCAATACCAGGCGTCAGCACTTCGTTATCCGCTGCCGACAAGGATGTTACATTAGACATCCGATGGACGGTTCTCTGCGACTTGTTTCTTGTTCTTATTGCTGATAGTGTCTACGATGCTCGATCGCGTGTCCTTCTTGAAATGGTTGCACTTAAGATGGGATTAGGCTGGCTGGACATTGTCAAGTTCGAGCAACGCGTCACGGAAGCTCTGGAAATCCAGGAAGGCGTTGAGAAGCTGGAACAGAAGGATATCATTGAAGGGCGGGTAAAGGCTGCGAAGAGGAGAAGATATGCAATGCTAGGTCTTGCGACATTAGGTGCGCTTCATTCTGGCACTGGGGGACCATGATCTGACATTAGATTTTAGGTGGAGGACTGGTCATTGGACTTTCTGCTGGCATACTTGCTCCTGTCATCGGAGCAGGTCTTGCAGGTGCCTTCACTACTATTGGTGTAACCGGCACATCGGCATTCTTGGCGGGAACGGGAGGTACTGCCGTCATTGCGACTGCTGGGACTCTGACAGGATCTGGTATTGCTGCTCGTGGTATGGCGCGAAGAACTCAGCATGTGCGGACCTTTGACCTCGTAAGTTCTCTGTTTCGTCAAGTGCGACAAGCAGCTTATATGGTTTCAACAGCTGCCTCTGCATAACAACAAGCGTGTAAACTGCATCCTCACTGTCTCTGGGTATGGGTCTTATTTCTTGATGTCTTATTTCTCGCAACAAAGAGAAACTAATCCTAGATTAGATTTATGACATCGGTGAAGGATGATGTTCGTTTACCGTTCAGTGTCCTTGACCCAGTCGTTGGCGACGTCTTCAGCGTTTTGTGGGAGCCCGAGATGTTAGGCGAAACGGGTAGTGCACTAAAAATCCTGACTTCGGAGGTTTTAAGTCAAGTAAGCCAAACTGTGCTACAGGCAACCGTCATGACTGCCCTCATGTCTGCGTTACAATGGCCTATTCGTAAGTCTGGTACCACGTGAATTTGCTCCCTTACTGATGGTAGTCTAGTTCTGACAAAACTTGGCTATCTCATTGACAATCCGTGGAACAATGCCCTCGATCGTGCAAAGGCTGCAGGACTCGTATTGGCTGATGTTCTCATTCAACGGCATCTTGGTGTCCGTCCTATAACTCTCGTAGGTTTCTCGCTCGGAGCTCGCGCAATTTTCTATTGCTTGCTCGAACTGGCAAAACGCAAAGCGTACGGCATAGTTCAAGACGTATTCATGTTGGGAGCAACTCTTACGGCGTCGAAGCAAAATTGGCTTCAAGCACGATCAGTCGTCTCTGGCCGCTTTGTTAACGGCTATGCCCGTAACGACTGGGTATTGAATTATCTATTTCGTGCGACGAGTGGTGGATTGCAAAACATTGCTGGTTTACGACCTGTGACAGATATACCGGGTCTGGAAAATGTGGACGTTACAGACAAGATTGCGGGACATATGAGTTATCGCACGTTTATGCCTCTTATTCTGGACCAACTTGGTTTCCCCGTCTCGGCAGATTACTTTGATGAGCCAGAGGTGAGTGTCTTTTTTTTCCATGAACGTGCATCTTTTGTTTTCGTCTTTAAATGCCGGATTTCAATAAAATTTCTCATATATTCTCACAAATGTCTAACTTTGCGATGATCAATTCTTCTCAACCATCTTCTGCCTACAGGAACCGGACTTCCAAGAAGATCGTATAGTAGTGAGAGAAGGAGCAGAACAGCCCAAGAAGAAGAGTTGGTTCTCACGTCGAACTAGCAAGGTCGATTCGAAAGCGTCACGACCATCACTACCACCATCTCGTCCGCCTACAGTGTCTAGCATGGAAAAGAAGCCAGCGCCATCATCGACGGAAGACGACGATCTTCCAGAACGGCTCGAGCACTCCAAAACGCCTACTCCTGCCCCTGACTCAGCATCTATGGTCACGCCAAAAGAAACTCCTCCAACGACACCACGAGTTTCCGATGTTAGCGAGGCTGGCAGCGATAAAGTGCCATTCCGCGCGGGATTTGATTTCAGAGCAATAAAGGAGGCGATTGCAGATGCAGAGGCTGATACAGGCGTACTACATGCACCAGTCGCGCAGGCTCCTCGTGCTCGGCTTGATACACCACTGCCTCACGAAGCATCGGGCCGACCGGAGAGCGTGCCACCACCTCCCGTGCTCTCAAAGGATGTTGACGAAGAACGCAGTGCCTCCGCAGCGCCTCGTCCGGACGTCTTTACAGCTCATCGTATTGCCAGCTCGCCTTTGTTTGGATCTGGACCTCGTTTCAGCGACGATGAAACCGATGGTGACATTTCATCTGCGCTTGGTTCCAGTGCCGTGAATTCTGCATTTGCAACTTCATCGGGTTCAGCTTCAGGACCAGGTCGGGATCTGTCGAACTCGTTTGCGCGATCTGTTTCGCTGGCTGACCCGACAGATCTGAAGAATAATTTCTCCGATGGCAATTCCGGTGTATCCGATGTCACTTCATCGTCACATTCCACGTATTCCGACTACTGGGGTAATTCTGTCCCGACTGCAACGCGGGACACATGGTCAACAACAGGATTGGGTATCGGTTTTTCGGATCCGTATACATCAAATTTAACAAGGAACGTACCGGAGGAAACACCTCAGCTGAGTTTTGCTGGACCAGCAGGAAGCTTGTGGGAATCGTCATCTAGAACCCCAGTCAGCGAGGAGACGAGAGTGGATGCGGCTCTGCGGAGCCCGTTCTCATCTCCACCTGCAACAGCAGCTTTACCCGCGGACATTCTCAATCCTTTCGCCATGTCCACGTCGGATCTCGCTTCTGGCAGCGACCGGAGGCAAAAGGATGACGAGTGGACCCCACCGCCTTTACCAACGAAGAATAGCAAGGCGAATGCATCTTCGATCAGCATCAACGCGAATCCGTGGAGCTGATGAGGGAATATCGATGAGATTATGCGGATTGATACGATGCAGACGTCAGCGTGGAATGTTTTTGCCCTGGAGGCGCTAATGTCAGGGGCTAATTCGGAAGGGTTGATCATAATCACGAGGACCTGAGAGGGACAAAAGCATGGCGATGAGGATATGGAGTGCGTGGAGGAATTCGTATGCGATGGCCTACGAGACGTTTCTGCGTGATATTTGTGTTTCCAGAGGTTTAGCTGCTCTGGTGAATGAGGTCATTGGCTCTCATTCCATCTACCAAACTCGCTCTTTTCCGGCTAGTGAAGGTCTTCCCAACACCTTATTTTTGTGCAATTCAGCAATTCAATTCTGGTCCATGCAGACGCTGGAAAGATCTGGCGTGCACGAATACTACGGAATACGGGTCATGTAGGAGCGGAACTATGGAGTCTTCTGGCAACTCAGCGAACAAGCTGAGTTTGGATGAGGAGTGGGAGTGTTCTAAGTATGTATGTTGTGCCCTCCGCATTTCTCCTTTGAAGATGCATATGGCTCTGCAAGGGAATTGGTACCGGCTTTTCTTTACTGCCTATCTGGTTTCGTCTCAATGGACCTGTTGTTGTTCTGCTGAATTGTGGATTGCAGTGCCAAATTTCTGTCATTTTCGTCATTGTGTTCAGTCATTGAATACCTTCCCTCGTTCTTCTATCTGTCCCCATTCAGATTAGCCAGTGCCACCTTCTTTTCGTCGCGGCAGTCGTCATCGTACACAGCTATTTTTGTGCTTGTTAGATTATTCGTCTAGTCCTTCTCTTTCTTTGCTCAGTTCACTTGCGTCATTCTCTTTGAGTTTGTAGACATAGCGCATGAACATCGTCAATCGATAATTGTCCCGTATTCTTGTAAAAGTTTTATTCTTTTTCTCTCATGTTTTCTTTTTTGTTGCACGGACATGCGGCACGAGTGCCTCTATAAAATGGAATGGATTCCGTTACAAACATGAAAACATAATTAGAAGAAAGAAAATAATGTTGACAAGCTGGACGGAACATGCGATTGTACATGACGCAGTTGCATGTAGCTGTGCAGACTCTGCAGGTCACAGGACAGGATGATAATGACTAGTGGAGGCGAAATGAAGGCACTTGTTGTGAAGGGAGCGTGTCTGGTGCTCCTCCAAAAGCATGTTTGATGAAAGGATTGATTGACTTTGATGATGAGGTTGCAGGGAAAATGATCTGGCAAATGCAAGGTTGCCAGAAGATAGGGCCGCTGCGGAATATATCACATGTGGATAACCAAACCCCAGGAGAGTGGAGCAGCATGCACAGACACGACGGGTCAATCGGGCAGACTAGGCTGGATTTGAAGGCTTTGAAAGATATACCAGATATACTTGCACAAAATATCTTGCACAGAATGTCTTGCACATGGAGTTATTCTGATTATCACGGCGGAGGAGAGAAGAGAAGCACAGGGGAAAGGAAGGACGGAAACATGGGACGGCGAGAAGATGAAGATGGCCTTACTCAGGGAAAGAACGCGTGCGTGGAATGAGAATTGTGGGACACGAGACTAGTGAGGTGAATTTACTAAGGAGGAAATGAGGCGGCGCCTCTTCTCCGAACACGATTGCAATGCTTGCGTCAGCATGTTACGCATACTTGCAATGAAACAGAGACAGACAACAGGATAGAAGCCGCTGTCGGGAATGCGAATGTCCTGAGTATGATGTTGTCTCATTTAAGAAGAGGAAGAAAGCGGGGATTAGACGTTGAGAGACAAAAATGCGGGGAAGGAGGAGGAGATATCGATTGAGTCGAGCAAAGGGGGCATGCCTCTCGAGAAAACAAACGCAGCGCATCAAACCGGGAAACTGCTATTTTTAGGCAAATACACAGCAGTACAATTCAATTCAATTTTATATTATATTCGGAATTCAATTTATTGGCTGTCGGGTCGGAAAACTTCGGCTGCCGCGTCACGTGATGCGTGAGAAACAAACGAGGGAAGACAACCGGCAAACAGACGCAAAACAGGGATCCTCTTATACCGCATCTCTCTCTCGTCTCTCATCATCCTCACTTGCACCAGTTAGCTCTCCCATCCTCTGTCCTCGCCAGCATGCGCGAACCGATATCTCAATAACCTATCGGGGCGCATAGTCGTCTGTCTTCTGCGGCGTGCTCGTCGTCTAGGACTGCATTCGAGGTCTATTCTCCACCGTCAACAGCAAATTCTACTCTCCTCCCTCCCCTCATAGCGCTCGTCGCGGAAAGTTTAATCAAACCTTTACAACAGTACCCTTTCATCTTCTCTCCGTGTCTTGCAAGTTTTAGAACCGTTTCGATTCATCGCTGAGCGAGTCAATGCCAGCCATGGCGCCACGTTCGATTCTCAAACAAGCTTCCACCTCACCGAACACGCCTTCGCTCGCCTATGCATTGCCTTATCCGCCTCAGGCGCCGCAGGTCCACTTCCCTCCTACTCCCTCGCTCACGCAGACTGGCTATACGCATGATGGACAGTCGTACGACAGAGCTCCAATTGTCGTCGCACCCAACGAGTGTGCATTGCCAGAGCGTGGCTGTCCAGGTCGGACGTATGACTGCAAGTCTGCGAATGGGAGTCCCGCGAAAAGTGGGAAGCACCCTCACCCCCGCATTGCGGGGGCTAGTGCGAATGGACGGATACCTTACTACGGCCCGTCTCAGGCGCCCAGTTCGTCTTGCGGGCTTCCGGCGCTTGTCCCAGACATCTCTTCCGAGTCAGACGAAAGCGACGGCGTTGTTTCACCTCCGCCTGAATACAATAACGTGTGTGGCGCTGGCGCCGCTGGTCAGCATTATGCACATGCTATCCGGATCGCCTCACCGTCACAAGAGCAGCTCAATAAGGCTCTCGCGTTTCTCCCCCATGCACCTTCCTCGCCACCGAAGAAAGATTCGCAGAAGCGAGATAAGGAGCGAAAACGGAGAAATGACAGTATGCGCTTCAAGTCCGAAGACAAGGCTCGCTCGTACGCTGCATCGTCGCTCGATGGTTGTTTGGGTGGGTTTTAGATTGAAGGGGCGTGTAACTTTAAAAGAGACGAAGCTCTTGGAAGTTTGTGGGGTGCATGGTTGTACTATCTCATCTTACCTTTCTTCACTGCACCCTTGACTGTTATCCTTTTTTTATTCCACCGATATACTATTTTACTTCCATCTTTTCCGCCGTTTGCTATTTGCTGTTATGATCATCTACATCCACGACCATCCATCCTTATCCTCTACCCGTCACTACAATTTGGCATTTCACTATACCCTTGCCGATTGTCATTACCATTTGCATGATCAATCTTGACGCTGGGATTCTAACCCGTGCTTTTCGCAATTGCCTGCTTGACGACCCTCTTCAACCACACATGGCCATGGACCCTTTCTGCACGACCACGACGACATGAGGATACTCTTGACCGCTTTTCCCGACTGCTTTGCTTTGCTTTTCATCCTATGTGCTTTGCAATGTACCGTACAACACGCACATTTTCACCTCTTGGCATTTCTCCCGACCTGTTGAAGTTGTCACGCATCGTTGCATGTCTGTCGCTGCATTGCCGCTCTTAGCCGTGTTTTGGCAAGAAACATGGATCTGTAATCTGTAGCAGCTCTCACCAGCACGATTTTTTATAATTCGTTGTCATTAATAAAATTTAATAATTATCCCCTTCCGGTTGACACAGATATTCTCATCTATTTTATGCCGAATTTCACTATTTTTTTCACAGAACAGAACACTTCTTTTCGTTTTTCGTGTGTTGTATGCACGTGTGTATGCGTGTGTGTATGCGTGCTCGGTGATTGAGTGTCCTGTCAATCACCCTCAAATTACTCGGGATCTTTCCTCGCCCGCTGCTTTTCTCCATGGAGGCTTCTAGCTGGTGATCGCCTGTGGGATGGGGGTGGCAACGTTTTCGATGGCCGCTCGCTGGTTTTACTTCAGCCATGTTCTCGCATAAATCAAAGGGCCGGCCGATCATTTGGAGATTGATCTCCACCAATGAATCAGTGCCGCTCGTTCTCTGATTGAGGTGATTGTGAGGCATATGGACGACTAAACCCAGTCGACTCAATGACTGACGGATTGCTTGCTCATTTTAAGTTATAATGCAATCATCCATATCCACTGTACACTAGCAAAGAACGCGGGCGGGCATTTCTATTGATGCCATTGCTGCCAGGCGAAATGTATTCTAATTCATAGCATTCGCTACAATATTACATGAAACAATCGAAGGGAAACGACTACATTGAGAAGATTGTTGCTAGACCTCGAAAACGGCTACGACTGCGAAAGTGACGGCGGCTAGCTCGGCCTCGGAGCGTGGCACTTTGCTTGGGCTTTTCGAAGGGCTTGGCTAGCTCTGAAGAAACGAATAACGCAAATGCAAATACGAATGAACGTATCCCGTATCCCGATGGGAACGCAACGGCCGTGTATTCGCACGCATTAATATTGTTGATACAGGACGAGTAACGTCCTGCCAATGTCTAGACGGGTCTATCGAGCGCAAAGTGCAGTAGTAGCCTACCCGGGCCTGTCTGTCAAAATTCTCTTTATTTGCATTGGCTTGAAGCGAAAGCAGGAGGGAGGGAAGCACTAGTGAGAATCGGTGGTCTATTTGACTACCACCGATTAACTTCCCGCAGGATGGATGGAGCAAAAATAGAGCCACTTCGTCCACGCCCGCACGACCCTGCTTGATTATTGGCGAGGAGGGAAGGCGGAGGAGCTCGCGGACATATGCTTTCTTATTACAAGTCAAAGGGGCTAATTCGGAGGTTCCTTTTCCTTTCCTTCCTCCTAATGCTTTTTGGAAATTGTGGCCGAGTCTAGGAATACAGAAAACCTAACATGTGTTGGACTCGGCTTCAGTTCAGAAAGATAAGGCACACGGTGCCGAAGTGCCAGGAGGCGTCGGCCTGAGCAGGAAGAGAAAGGAAGAAGAGAAAGGAAGATTGCTTAGCACTTTACTTGGGAAGCCATTAATATTGCTAGTGGGGCTCAGCGTTTGTTATTCCACTTAGAATTGAAAAGGCACAGGTGGCGCCTCTTAGCAAGGTTTCCGAGGCTCTCTCTGCTTCCGTGCTCTCAGAGAGTTTAGGCAGACCTTTTTTCTCCCTTTACGAATAAACGTCCGTCTGCCCCCCTTTCCTTTCGTGCCGAATACCATCGTGCTTGGCTGGCAGCACATCAGAGGACGCGCTCGCTCGGCCCCGCCCGGCATCTCTTTCTTGCGACGACAAGCTTGTTGAAAGGAAGAAGGGAAGATCTACACTTGCTAGGGAGAAAGGGCTAGAAAAGAGGCTTGAAGATGCCGAGATGAAAGGACGAGAGGAAGATGTGAAGGCGGGAAGATGCATGGCGGACCGGCGATACAGCAGATACGGTCAGCCTTCGATGCGCTCGGAGAAGCTATTGTTAAGTGACGCATGTGTATCTCCTGTACTTCTCTGATCTTCCAAATTCCAGAGTAAGGCGATTCGTTGTCGTCTTTTTTGTTTTTCAAAGATTTCGCATTGGCGTTTGGTGAAGGATTGAGGATGGGCTAGAGAGCGCTCGAAAATTTTTCATGTTCAAGCGCCGACTGGAAGTTTCTTTCCTCCGCGCTCCTTTCCCTATTTTTCCGATATTCCCATGGTCTTGCTCCTAACAAAATCTCGCGAACGTGCCTTGTCGTACAATTATTATTGAAGCCCGCGTCAAACGTGTGCCTGTACCCGACCAGCCGCGTACATTTGTTATCTCGGATGCAAGCGACGGTCTTCCCAATCTTATAATGCCTCCGTCTACTCAAGTCTCCGTTGGTTTGCCTCGAGGCTTGCAAACGGGCCGCCTTCAAAGGAGATCAAATCAGATCCTGGAGGCTTTTGAACCTGAAGGAAAGAAGATACATCAGCTCCACTTGCAATTAGGCCAAGCCTCCCGAAACCTACGTTCGTTTCGAAAGCCGCTTTCTGGCTTTGTATTCCACCCCTAGTACATCTCCTTTATCCACAAATCCCATTGCAGAGTGTTGCTTACCCTCGGTCGTATCTCTTTACCTTACGCTTCCCGACTCAAGTTCTTCACCACTCCGTGTCGGTGGCCGACCCGACCTGCCGATGCCGACGTTACAGGAGAGAGCTTCCTGAAACCTGATGCGGGTCTTTGAGACACGCTTGCCTGCAGAGCTCTGCACAGTATCGCAACGGTGCTATCCGCTCTACATTGATGTGCCGCTGGAGTTCGCCTGTTCAAAACAAACTAAAGAGATCTTGACTCCGGTATCATCGTACCGAGACCGCTCGAGCGGGTCTCCTGAGCTTTCCTCAATTCGTCTAATCCTAAATTTCTGGCTTCTCTGTTCATCTACTGTTCATCTCTGACTTTGAAGCTGATTCATCTTTTGATCCGGGACATTTTTTTGGGAGATACGTATGAAATGGATATGAGAGTAGGAAGGTCCAGTCAAACAACAAACGGGCTCTCCGGCGCGTGATTATGTAATGGAATCAGAATGTTCTGGCAGTGCTCGTATGTATATGCATTTCATTCTCCACTTGATGGAGGTAAGTACTTATCCAGACTCCGGACGTCTGCACTTTTTCGATGGCATGATACAAGCTGATACAAGATACGGTCGAGAAGGCGACGGAGTATTCGATTGACTTTTCCATTTACTTTGGGATAACTCACAGCAGTTCACGAATGGAGACGCTTTATATTCAAGCGAAACGAGCTCAATAATTATATACCTTTCAGCTTTCCATTGAAGTTTTTCCTATCATGTATCCGGTGCATGCGTGTGCAGACTTGTCAGCTGGTCAAAGGCGAAATTGCGTAGAAACTCTAGAAAGGGGAGTTGCGTGTCGAAAACGCCCGCCAACGGATCGGGTGCTTTTGGCTCATGGGCAATTCACTCGCCCCCAGATTCCCGGTCTTTCTGGACTACCCGATGCGTTTTCCGCATGAAGAATACGAGAAAAGGATAGTGACGATGACAACACTGGCAGGGACAAATACCATCTGACAGCACTCCTGGAAGCGCTGCGAGTGAATATCAAAAGTTATGTAGGGATTTGGTGAACCAAATCACATAGATAACGAATTCGTCATTTTACAAAGAAACTCACTCATAAGTTGAGTCTCCTTTTTGCAGATGGCGATCTGATGCTGCGCGTTAGTTTGCCTCGAGGCTGTGAAGATGCTTTTTTGTGGGACACCTCCTCTGAACCTTCCCTCAACTTGTCTGCCCTAAGTCTTATTCCCTTGAGCCTGCGAGTGCAGCACAAGGGAACTTGCCAGGACTCGTGCCAAGAACACTGAATGCACGTATATGCTAAGTTCGACAAGATTTGACTCGAGCTCTTATGAATTCGGTAGCCTCGAATCATCCTGGCGAACAAGCAAACGGGAAGGGAATCATCTTTTCGATTTCTCGTCTAGTAACATAGCTCAGACACTTGACCAGCTTCTCTCAAAACAGCTCAATTCACTTTCTGCGGCTATCAGGCATGCCTCCAGTTGCCGCCGACTTGGCCTACGAAAGACCCTCTATTTCTCACACGAAAGTCTGCTATAGTCTCGACATCTTTACATCCTTTTTTTTGAAATAGGTCTTCTACTCACCATTCTCAACAAGCGCCTGTAGTTTCTGGCGAAAAGTGCTCTCGGCTTACTTCTATACCTGTCATGTCCAGGTGGTTTATTTCTCAGGTTATGTGAATCGTAACTCAGATTTACTCGTCTTCTCCGGCCGCGTGTTGCACTATTTTCTCGTTGGATTAATCCAGACCTATTCTGACCGATAGGAGGCTAGAGCCTGATTCTCGAGCTTCTGCGTATGGACAGGTAAGAAAGCTATTCTCTTAGCCTCTGCAGAAGCACATTTTGACCTTTTGTAGGCGGGCTTGCGTCAGCAATGTTCAACGCATCTCGGTCTTCTCGGCATGGAATCCTCCATAATACTCTCACTTACCCTGCTTCTCATCATTTGTCCTCGGACGAGCGGGAAAGAGCAATACAGGACCATTTCTTCCGGGCTAGACGCCAGGAATTTGATCATCGACTGTTGTTTCTCGTTCGAGAAGTAAAAGATTTCAAGGATCTCCAGCAGCGCAGATATATAGGACATATCACTTGGTTGGGGAGTGCCTGGCTAAGTATAACAAGGCATTCGGATCCTTCCGCTGAGCTATGAGTTGCATAGCGGTCCTTGTTTGTTTTGCAAAAGCGTGGGCATCACAGTCGTGGGTATACCAAGAACCTTTCTTCTCTCTTCGAAATGTGACGACATAGAGTCATGAACGGTCCAGGTGACTTGATCTTTCTTCTAGGTCACGATAAATGAACCGTGGAGAACTCATTGAAGATCGCCAGGTTCTTCGAGAGTCGGGACAGATATGATATTCGGTGCCTCCAAGGCAGCGTGATTAGAAAAAATATTGGCGCAGGCAGATGATCGCGGATCAAAAGCCTCATCTCAGGGATAGAATGGGAGTTAGCCGTCCGAGGACGTGGAACTAGGTGGAACTGTGAACAAAGTTCAACCTGAGATACTTGCGCGAATCAGAAACATATCGCAGTAAAATTTTGCAGTACGTACGTTAGTGTTACGGTCTTGATTTCGGCCTTCCATTCCGGCTTGCATCAGTTTGAGGTGGACGTTCCGTAATCCCGAAAGTTCTCTGTGATGCTGAGTAGGATAAGTATCCGGAAGATTCTAGCATAGGTGTATCATGCTTCGCATTTCCTCTCCAGGCGACAGATAGGGTTTAAGTGTTTCTACACATTCGTGGCGTGCGCTTGAGCTCTGCTATAGGTATGGCCATTCCTGATTACAGCTGCGCTTTTACGTTTATGAAGTCCCTGGGGCCTACGAGGTCAAAGATAGTGAGGCTTCTTGCTAAAATGAATCTATTCCCACATGACGCGACCGACGACTCGGAAGAGGTCCAACCAGCAGAACAAAGAAGCTGAACTGTCCTCGACGTCAGTTTCGTTCTTATGACGTTAGAGATTGCAAGTTTCTTACCTCCCCATGTTAAGCTCCCTGGTCCTTGTGAATAGTGGCTGGCAAAGATTTCGTGCAGGAATGTATAGTTTTGCCCTCAACAATTTAGCGGTACATTCTCCACTGTCGTGACTGTAAAATCGTAGCTTTTGTCAAAACATTCATATTTAACCAAAGACTATATTTTGGCCGCTGAAACGAACGAAATGTTGCCTCTCTTCACCTCGACACGCACAGAATGAAGAACTAGCTGTAGACAGAACATTCAACACTTCTCAACAGAGCGAGGTTCGAGTTGCGGGGATCAAGGTATACAGCCAGTCAAGACATCCAAACTGCCGTGATTTGACCAGCGCCTTTTTTTTTACCCGAGAACTCTCACGTCCTATCCTCAGGTGATGCAAGGCAAGCATACTTTCTTATTCCGCAGATAAGACCTGATTCCTGGTATTTGAGGAGTGAAGTGATGAGTAAGCGATGATACCGCGGACAACGTCTTCGCGCAAGGAAGACATGCCTCGCGAGCAAATTAGCATGGGTCGGCGGGTATAAGCGAGCATAAGAGGCGGCCCTTTTGTACACAATGGCGTCATATACCCAGGGGTCGAAGGGAAGCTGATGCAGCATGACTTCCAAGCGAGATTCTGATTAAAGATTCTGCTATGATTCATAGATAGACTCTCAACGTGCCTTCGGCCAGCTTCTATGAGTAAATAGAATCCGGAAACACCATGCATTCCACGAGGAGAAATGAATTCTTCTCGTCCGTTCCAGTGACCCGATTCCAATACTAGACGAACGTCCGTTCGGGAAACAGTCAAACCTCAAGAGCCATGCTCACCCCTTGCGCCAGAAGAATGAGTAAAAAAAAGTTGGAAGTTGATAAGCACTAGGAGATTCTAAACTCATACGAAGCATGAATACTTACGAATATTAATCACGACAGGTCAAAGCCAGCTGAATTTGAATACTATGCAAACAAAAAGCCGAACTGTAGATATATCATAATCCTGGAATTCAAAGACAGATTTTAGAACTCACTTGTATCGTTTAATCAATACCCCACTTCCCTGTTTCTCTTTATTTCAGGCCGTCTTCGCCACAGGATATTACAAATTACCACAAAACGATCCTAGAAAGGGACTGCTCATCCAAGTGTCAGTCTAAATTTTTTTTGAAAAGGGCAAATGTGAAGACAGCTATTCCATTAGGTTCGTCACAGACATTTCTATAAACCAGACAGGAGGATCGCCAAATTCTGTTCTTGGCGATAAGGCCGTATGAAAGTTATCCGGTGTGCGATTCGAACCACACTGTAATTCTTGTCTTGAATAAGCGCCTTTAGGGGAGGCTCTCCCAAAAACAAGCATCTTCGAATTCTAACCTGGTGAATGAAGAGTCAATTAGATGACGCGCAACATGGTCGACCAGAGAGCCCGTAGTTTCCTGATGTTGCAACATTGGAACATCAATAGGCACCGGTAGGTGTATGTGTAGCAGCCTAAAGTCAACTCGGCGAATGAGTAGGATTAACGCCAAACTCACCATGACAAAATGTCTATCGTGCATCCTTTTAAAAAACTACGGGGGATTCGTACATCACAAAGCTAAAATCATCTGGACCTTAAGTATTAAGGCGAAAGGTTGTGTGGAAATTGACACAGACAGAGAACAAAGAGCGGGCTGATGACCACAAGATCCAGAGCTCAATGAGTGAAGGAGTAAAGTCAATTGAGATTTTTTTCTCCGCCACAGGAAATGCGAACTCCGCAAACATAGCAATGACAAAGACAATCCTTCCCGCTCCAAGACATGATACACGTCGAATGTAAAGGGTGTTCCAACGAAAGCGGATTGGTCGTATGAAGCACTCCCTACAAGCCGGAGAAGACCGAGTCGCTGATGTGTTAATTCTTGATTGACACTAGGAACTGCCTGGAGAACATCAGGCTGGATCCACAAGACCAAATGAATAGCGAACGCTTGGCGACTCCGGGAAGTCCGTATACCCACACACAACTCTAAGAAACCTCACATACCCATTTTCATCAGCGAACACTGAACACGGCATGGCACCTTCACTCATCGCGAAACTCACGGACAAACAGCTCATCGCTGAAGCCCGTGTCGTCGCCCAAGGATACTGTTATTCATCTCCCGCATCTTCGCGCATGCTCAAAGGACAAGGAATGTTCAGCAAAACGACTTGCGTGACGCTCGAGGATGGAAGCGAAGTCATTGTCCAGAAAATGACACTATGAAAATGGCTCTCGCACGAAGTTTTCTTGGAGATGTCGTTCCATTCACGTTCGCAGGGAAAACGACGAAAACTCATTTTGCGTACGTTTCCGAATTTCGTCAAGGGAATTATGTGGCCAGACTGCGATTGCGCGGTCGAACAAAACTGCCACATCGCATCTCAGCTTGGCTACATGTTGCCGCGCTGTCTGGTCAATTCAGGGAGTGCAGGAATAATTGACCTTTTCGTCGCTCCTCGTCTGAAGCGTATCTTAGCGAAGGAAAAAGATCTCCCACGCTCAGTTGAAAGATCTCCCACGCTCAGTTGAAAGAAAAATTTGAGTTGCTACTCACTCAAAGTGATACGCTGAAAGACCTTCCTCTTGCTTTGTGCCATATTGATCTAAATGCTCGGAATGCAAGTCCATTATTGCCCTAGAAACATCTCTTTGAATTAACATTCATTCATAGATATTACTCGATGCAAACCATGACATAGTTGGTATAGTTGACTGGGGACAAGCGGCGTTGCTACCGTTCGGTTCGAATGCATGGTGCATCCGATATCTGAGTTCGACATTTGCGCTGGTCAGGATACTGTAACGGAAAAGTCCATAGCGATGGAGGAGACGTTCTGGAAATCGCTTGTGGCTCGTTTGCCGAAAGATATTCTTCCGCATCAGCGTGCCATTATCACGGCCATGCAATTTGTATTTACCCTGTTCACGTTCTTCGACAATGGAACTCCTGATCAGGGCAAACTACCCAAAATCTCTGATAGGATAATGTGGCTCGAGAAGACATCTGTTCCACTGTGTACATCCGTATAGTTCATCAATTATCTTGCGATGTCGAGCAAGAAAATCTCCTCCATCTGCAGAATGAAGTCGCCGGAGAAATCTCCCAATCTTCTAACAAGAGACGTGAAATGTAGATCGAATGAGATGAAAATGGTTATAACTTATAGCGAACAGAACGTGGTAAGTAAATCTGACGCGTCTCGGCATGATGGGATCATTCCTCCACTACGGGCAATTTAGTATTTTACATCGGATGATAAATGGATTGATATGTAATTTGATATTTTCAATATCATTCAATATCATACTGCATATCCTCATTAGGGATATTTAGAATATCATCGAAGCAGATATCCCTAAAAATTATCCCGATTGGTCAATCAGAATATCTGCTTTGATGATATTCTAAATACTTTGATGATATTTTAAATATCCCTTATGAGGATATGCAGTATGATATTGAATGATACTGAAAATATCAAATTACATATCAATCCATTTATCATCCGATGTAAAATACTAAATT
Source organism: Sanghuangporus sanghuang (assembly GCA_009806525.1). Classification (NCBI taxonomy): domain Eukaryota; kingdom Fungi; phylum Basidiomycota; class Agaricomycetes; order Hymenochaetales; family Hymenochaetaceae; genus Sanghuangporus; species Sanghuangporus sanghuang. The sequence continues at coordinate 168,709 of VVIT01000004.1, forward strand.
GCCCGCAGTGCTCGGCACTCACATAAGGATCCACGCACGTGACGCAACCGATAGAGTGCGCAACATGATACTTGTAAGTTGTAACGACGACGAAATGTCTACATATGACAATCTCAGACGACAATGCCGGACTCTTGAATCTCTTCTGGATGCCAAGCTCACCTCGTACGCTCGACTGGCTGCGAATGCCGAACGAGAAGACTTGGAAGCTAGTGGGTCGAGTGAACGATGGCTGGATCTTGAGGAAGAAGTTGACGGCCTACTCGAGAAGGTATGAATATTGTGTAGCATCTCAAAGGGAGAGAAGGTATTGATTCTCTTCATAGCTCAGAGAGACAAATGATCAACTAGGCGCTCTATTGAACGATCCGGATTCTCCGCCGTCCCAATCTATGACGCGTGCCATTCAGCGACATCGAGAAGTGCTAAATGACTACGAAAGAGACAGTGCTCGGACAAAGGTCATCTGAATGTTGCCACTGAAAAGATGAAAGCTAACGAAGGTATTGTAGGCAAACGTCAAAGCAGTACTAGACCGGGCAAATCTGCTGTCTGGAGTACGGAACGATATTGAGTATGTAAAGCTACCTGTCTGGTATCTCAAATTTCTCGAAGGCGTATTAATGAATCACTCAGTGCATACAAGTCATCAGCAGCGGAAGCGCTATTGTCAGAACGGGGGCATATTGATAGCTCGCATCGAATGGCGGATGATATTCTTGGGTATGTTATTGACCCATTCGGCCATGTACCGTGCTTACGTGGTCCAAATAGTCAAGCATACGAGACTCGCTCAGAAATTGCAAGGCAAGGAGGTAGCCTGGGTGGAATAAGCACTCGAATGACCGGAGTACTCAGTACGTTTTCATCGTCCGTTTGCGTATGTGCGTCTCAGTTATTTGTCCCATTTAGACATTATGCCCGGCGTCAGCAACCTCATCTCCATGATCAAGAAGCGACGACGAAGGGATTCAATCATCCTGGGGTGTCTAATCGGATTCTGCGTGCTCTTCATCATTAACTTTATGTTCCGCTAGAATACCATTATAAATCATACATTCTCCATGCTAATAATTATGATATGATACATTGTTCGTTGGTGATGTACGGGTCTCATGAGTAGGGATCCATGGTCTATCCATGCGGTGACATAGCGAAGATACAAAGCGGCTTTGAAACTAAACTTCAGTCTCAACATCTGGCTGACGGGACTTCATTTTGAATCGGTTCTTAACCTTTTGTCCTGTCTCCTCAACGTTGCCCTTTATCCACTCCGCCGTCCGTGCGGGCTTAGTCTGCATGATACCTCTGTGCTGTCGATGAAGCTCCTTCTCGTGCTTCTTCCAATCCTTCAGCTTCTGCACGAGCCCCTTTCCTTCATCATCTTCGTCAGAACCATCATCTTCGTCAGATCCTTCGGCCTCTAAGTCCTGACGCCCATTGAGTCCATCAACTTCATGGGCATCTACTTGACTCTCATCATGAGCATCGTTCTGGTCAACTTCCGTATTCTCTCCTTCGACGGCTTTCCCATCTCCGTGGTGCCCGACCTGTTCCTGCAGACCTACAGAATCCCTTCGATCAACTTCCTCCCACAGGCGTTTCTGCTTAGGTTCGGAGATGTTCATACTCGCCCGATGCGCGGTGCTCAAGCCTGGTTTGAACGTCAAGTCAAGTTGAACCGACCCTATTCGCGTCACTTCTTCTCCGCTCGTCTCCCAAGAATCCAGATTTCCATCAGGTGGCACGTAATTTTGTCTAAGACGATCGTAGTTCTCGGCTTGGAACAACGCGATGTCGATGGTAGTGTCCTCGTTATCGACAATGTCACGGAGCCAAAGGATAGCCATCCCCAGCTTGCTCGATTTTAACACTCGGGGCTCTTTGAAATTGACTGTCAGTGCTGAACCGTAGCGTTGTCGAACAGGTATCTCCGAAGGCCGCTCCTCATTCCAAACGACGGTTCCGCCTTCTTTGCTCTCCGCGTCCTTTTTTGATACTTTATCCGATGATGCTGACACTTCCAACTTGACTTCACAAGACTTCAGTTCCGAAACGAGGTGCTGCGCGGATGCTCCAAAAGGCATCACGGTGATCTTGCGAATAATCAATGTTCCTGCGTCGAAGCCCAAGAGGTTTGGAGGGAGTTTCACTTGCACGGGTCTGAACAATACCGAAACGCGCACGGAGCCATGACCAAGCCCAGCCTCGATTGGGAAGAATCGTGTCATTTCTGAAGCGTTCACAAAAAGGTTGGATAACTAGCGCATACCATAAAGTCAGGAGGATTCTAAAAGGCGGAGATACTTCATGTTACCTTCAAAAAGACAATCCCGAGGATAGGGTCATTCTCGCGCATTCTCGAGTCTCGGACAGTTACGCTGACGCAAGAGCTACGCCAGTCCCGAATAAATCTAGCGGAGTTTGACGAGTGATTAATCAGGAATGAATACTAGAAAACTTACCTCTCCGTTCCAGCATTAAAGATCGGAGTTGAGGTTATGGGTTTGACACGGGTGGAATAAATCTGGAGAAAATATCAGAAATATAGGAGCCCATGAAAACCAGCCGAAGTTCTTACCAGGTTGTCGTCGAGGGAACTAGAGGACATCTTAGTCAGAATGTGATGATATCTATGAATCAAGACCCACATCGTGCAGTATGACGAAGGTAGATTGCTCCCCTCTTCTTGCTCTTCGCCATCATCATCCTGCCCTTTTGCACCTTCACGCCTTCCCTTCCCGAGAATACTCGTTTCCCTACCCTCCATCCGAACCTTCAAATCTCTGATCTCATGAACCTGGATACCCAGAATTCCTGATGGCCATTCCGAGCTGGGTGGCGTTCGAAGCACAGCTGCCTCAAGGTCATTCAAAGCTTTTGACCTGGCATCCTGGAAGTCCGAGTCATGCTTCTTTAGATCATCAGGAATCGCAGGATCAGAGCCATCCGTTTCAAGTGCTCGGTCTGGCCACATCTTGCTATAGTATCCGGCTGTAAAATCCAGATGTCCTGGTCTGTCTTGAGAATCCGGACTTGTAAGTGGACAAATGCGTCTGGAAGGCGTGTTTTTGTTCTTCATTAGATCTTAATATTTATTTCAGCGGCGTATTTCGACAGATGGGATAGTAAATTTACCAAGAATGTCAATATCGATATAACCCATCATATCATCCTAAATCAGTTTTAATACTATGAGTGATCTTCGGGTCGTTAGGAACAAAAGTACGAACAGCACTAGCTCTGTCAGAATCCCATAACTGGAGACAAAGCTTTTCACGGATTTTGACAGAATTGGCGTCTACCGTCACGACGGCCATCTCTTCGTAACAAGGGTTTAAGTCGGCAAATATGATACGCTTTGGAAGAAAGGTAATTCGACAATATAGGTGACAAATATCAGATACATACCGTGCTGTACAAAGGTTTACCCTGCCGCGAATAGACGACGGTAACGTAAGGATCTGCAGATTCCGCGTCTGCAGAGTGAGCACGACATGAACCAAAAGAACATAGATACCATTGAGAAATAACGTAGAGATAATACTGACCCGATGAGTTTCTTGAATCCATCTTCTTTAGGCCCTTGGCTCTATGGATATGAATAACGACAACACCTATGGCTTCCGTGTCTAAACAGAAAACCCCGATTCAGTCTGAGACCATACTCGAGAAACCCTTAGACATGCCTTTCTTGATATCGTCTCCGCTTATCAACTGCTGCAGGTCAAGCGTTAAACTTCGCGGTGCCACATATTCTGCGCAGGCAGCATCGATTGACTTCGAGATGAAAGATGATAGAACTGGGATGTTCATGATATTTGGTAGAGATTTTGACATCGGAACGGCGGAGATCGATACTCGAGGAAGGCCCATGAGTGTCACAAGAGTAGTTTTGATGAAAGGAGGATCAGGAATAAGCTCAAGTCTGATAGGAAACCATTTTAGTTAAGGATGCAGTCAAATGCACTGAGAAATAGCAGACCTTGCTCGTGCAGTCCCGGATACACCTGTCAGCTCGACCCACACCGCTTGAAATTAAGGCATTAGAAAGCTCCTAACGAATTGCTCTTGGAGCTGCTCACGAAAATTGAACTCATAAATACCGCTAAGACCCAAATAGAACTCGACGAGTAGACTTAAATTTAAGCTCATCAGAATTGCCGAATGTGACAAGCCGATAAAACCCCTACTGGGCATTGTGTGCTTTACTGTTGGCAGTAGCTCCACTAGGCAAAGCACGATACGCAAAGGACACCTCCAGATTCTGACGCAAAAATTATGAGAAGTAATCGAGAGAGACTTTGTTCGAGCTTGAACTTACAACATGCTCACGCGACAAGTTCTCCTTCACCGAATCATCAATGTCCTTGACTGCTTCATCCACTCCCGTGTCGGGAAGAGCACGAATGGAGGTTATGCGCATAGGGTTTGTTCCCTGGCCCAAATCTGCGATGCGAACGGCACGCTTAAATGCAGATTTTAAGCCCCAATCAACCTTCCGACAATTCGGAGAGAGCACATACAATGAATTTAGGAGAGCTTTCTTGCATGATGTCTTCTAACATGTCGACACCGGAATTGAATCTGCACAAAAGTTCAGACGTCGAGCCAGAAACACTCGGAACACATGAGTACTTACAGGTCGGGATTGATGATCGGCCAAGCGCCTCTTAGAAAAGCATTTAACCATTCCGTGCTTTCCTTTATGCGTTCATCCGTCCCAATCATGCCGTCACCGTTTTGGTCTTCACCTGCAGCCAATCCACGGGCTCGTTCAGCATCCCAGATATGATCCTCAAAGTCTTCTTCAGATTTCCGGTCCAGTGCAAAAAGCAGAGTATACGCAAATAGAGATGGAGAAACGAGAGCTATGATAAGGAACATGCCGAGATTGATGTAAGGATGCGCTTGGAATCGGATTCGTGATATCAACGGTAGGTTGCTTATGAGGTATATGAGGGTAGGCCAGCCGACATAAGCTCCAATGATTTTGATGATAGAGGACCGTGCAAGTTGCAGCACGTAAGCTCTGTGAGCTGTCCAGTCTGGAAACAGTACATCAATGATTGAATGGAAGGATTCCAGAGAGCTCGATTTGACTCACTTGGAGGCGGACAGTCCATACTGAGAACATTCTTTCCTTCATTCTTGCCGTCAGCCTCATCACCCTCTCCTCCGCCATGCTTTATAGTCTGAAGAGGGCGAATGAGTTCTTCGGGGACGAAATATAGCTGAACATGAACGGACTGTCTCTTCACCCGTCACCGGATCCTGCACCTTCACCTCCCTTCCCTTTGCCAAAGTACTTCTCGACTTCTCCGTCGCATTCTGTTCTTGCTCGGCTTTTCTGTCTTTACTTCTCAGGTGCTTGGCTTTCGTTTCCGTCGCGCCGCTCGGGTCCAAGACACTCTTGAGCGCAACCTTTGGTACCGGATGACCTGCGCTGTACGGTTGGTGAAACTTGTGGTCCATGCTGCTCGAAAATCGAGTGCAATGAGCAAGCCAAGTGAAGAACGAGAGCAAGATATTATATGCTCCATGGCTAAGCGAGTGTTGCGAGTGGGTTAGTGACGTCGTTGAATAACGCAAGTACTCCTGTGCCGAAAGTAGATCACTTCCAAAAGTGGCTTACACCAATCCAGATTTGCACGTGAGCGCATGTAGGTCTCAAATTTTAAGATGCAAGTTTGTAACTGTCAATCAGCTTTCTGCTTTCTAGGCCTCTAGGAATTCTACAGAGTAATCGAATTTAACAGTCAGGTTTGAGTAAACAACCAAGATCTACTCAAAGACGAAAGCCGGTTAGTACATTCCGAACATTTTCCCCCAAGTTGCTTAGGCAGTATCCTCTGTCGAAGCCATCTAGTCAATCATCACTCAATACAGGACCATATAGAGAGACATACCCTTCAAGAACGAATAACGTCGGCTTTTTAATGGTAGAAATAATTCTCCCGATTTCAGTGTATCCTTCGGTCGAAATGTTGAACTCGCAGATAGGATCTCCCGCGTAAGTGTCTAGTCCCAAGCTGGAAACTTGTTAAACTTTCTGTCACAGTGGCATTTGCTGTCACCACAGACCTCACAAGAAGGTAAACCGGGTCAAAATCCCTAATTAAATTTATTCCTCGGACCAGAGACGCGCAGTATTCATCGTCACCGGTTGACCTTCGGGGCAAAGGGATGTTGACATTGAAACCAGTTCCTTTGTCCTCGCCAGTTTCCGAAGTAAACCCGGTGAAATCTATCATGAAACTAAGCATCAGCTATCTTCCATTGAAAAGGAAAGGAGACTTGACTCACAAGGATAATCATTCTCCGCGTGAAGTGATACGTACAGAATTGTGGGATCGTCATAGAAAGCATGTTGAGCTTCAAAATGCGTAGCTCAGCATCAAATACGAGCAGTCAGATCCAACTCACTTCCGTTGCCATGATGGTAGTCGATATCTAGAATTGCTACTTTGGACTTGCCACGGTGCAGAGACTGGAGAAATCGCGCCGCAACAGCAACATTATCAATGAAACAGTATCCTCCGCTCAAAGATGACATTGCATGATGTCCTGGAGGTCGACTTCAAGCATATGAGAACATTCAATCAGCGAGGTGAGGTCAAATATTAGCTTACCAGAGAGCAAATACACCATCTCCGGAGGACAAGGAAGAGAGCTCCTTTGCAGCGGAAAGCACGACACGCAATGATGCCAGCAATGCTTTAAAGGTGTCTAAATCAAGCGTCAGGTTTGGCATGATGAGGCCAAGCAAGCCATTTCCTGACCTCTCATTATCGGACTGCTCAAGTCAAAGCAATAGAGACCTTCGAATCAAATTCAATTCTAAAGACTTGCTTAAAGTATAAGATTGCCTAACCGGCTCTGGCTATCGGGTTTAATTTCTTCGGATCCTTCGGTCTCTTTGATATGAGCGAAACATGAGGAAATGTCTCCGGGAAGACACCAATCTTCTGAGAATAATCAGAGATTTTCTTGAAAGGGACGAAAAGTACCTACTTCGTCGCCTCCATCAGCTATCCATTCATCATATGCAGTCTCCAAATACTCGAGATATTCTTGCTCGTGTACCTTCAAAATCCACTTCTTAAGATCGAGCATCTCGTCCAAGTCATCAGTAATCTGGAACTGCTGCGACTCTTTCTCAAGAGCATCCCTGATGATTCCTATTCTCGACGGAGACTCCAGATACGATGTTTCTCTTCCATCAAGGATTTCATGAGGTGGATTGTGCAAGAGACAGTCAGGATGCCAGAAGACCTTCATGGTAGTGGAGTGAGTTCAAGTTTGAAGGGACATTTTGATCGACGAACGCGTCCCAAAATGATCGACGCGTCTTAACTTCTTAACTTAACACAACCCACGAGACGATACTGGCCACGCTCTTCATGTCGTAACGTCGGTGCTACTCCCATTCCAGCAATCCTTCAAAATAAATATTGTGGTTGACCTTCCGTTCCTCTTGTCCTCCGAGGCGCAACTTCGGCTTCAAAGTCCGGATTCTACTTGAACACTTTCTTTTCGTCCAACTCCGACTTAGTTCTCTGCTTCAGACAAGAAATGGCGACGGCTGCGGACTTTCCTCCCAATGCAATAGTCGAGGTGCCCTCGGGTCGCGGCAAGGTTCGTTTCTACGGAACAACGCTCTTCGCAGGTGGCAAATGGGTCGGCATCGAGCTCTTCACACCCACAGGCAAGAATAATGGTGCTGTCAACGGACACGAGTACTTCAAGTGTACAATGCCGTACGGGGTATTTGTACGGCCTAGTCAGGTCAAGGTTATAAGCTTGCCTGAAGACAGTGCGAGTCCTATGTCACCAGTAAGTCTTCATATTTCTGGATCTCACATTGGAAATATCGCCGGACTGAAAGGATCGATTTAGACAATCAATGCACCGCCTAGCGCTATCCGTCCTGGTATGACCCACTCCCGTTCTTCCAGTAGCGGCCGTGTTCGCGCAACTTCAATTCGCAGCCCTGCTCCTGGTCCCTCTTCTCCAGTCGTTTCTCGGTCAGACAGCCCTCGCGGACCATCGAAGTCGACGACGCCGGCCATGGTTTCTGCCGCAAGAATGCGCCCAGTTGGCGCACAATCCCCTACGAAACGGTCAAGTTTAGCGCCTGCGGCGGTCATTACTCGTCCGACTCAGACAGGACCAAGGACAGGGACGGTGGAAAGTGTCCCGCCGACCCCTCTGACTGCGACCACAAGGAATAGATTAGCGGATCCGAAACGTGTCGATTCTCCCCCGGCCATATCTCCTTCAACTTCCCACCAGACATCTTCACCACCTTTACCTGCAATTAACTTCCACCAATCTGAACCTGAACGACCTGCGTCTGCTTTGGCTCGAGAAGTGGTAAGTCGCTCTGCCCTCAATTATATATTTATTCTTATTTGAAACTATTCAGCAACAAGCTGAGACTGAACAAGAAAACCAAGAACTTAAGGCTAAAATCCGAGTACTCGAGGCAAAACGCGCGGACGATGCACGAGTCATCGAGAAGCTTGAATCTCAGCTTTCCGAAGTCAATCACTTCGTCGCTCTCCGACCAAAGCTACAACAGAAGCTCGCGAATCTTCAGCAAGAACTCATCGCGAATAGACGTGCCTTGGCTGATGCAGAACAGGTTCAAACACTGAGCGAAACTCGTTTACTTGACGCTCAAGAGCAGCTCGAGCTGGCCATGTTGGACAAGGAAGTTGCGGAAGAGCGAGCAGAATCTGCCGAATCGGAGCTACAGTCACTTCAAGAGCGCGTCGAATCGCTTGAGGTTGAACTTGAAAGCTTAAGAGAAGGACATGGAATAGATGGGGGTGAAGCAGATGATCCCGTGAAGTCTCTCGCGCATGCTCAGTTAGAGAAACATAATGACCGACTACGCGAAGCTTTAATTCGGTAAGTACTGGATTTCATCACTGTACTTTACTTCCTGAATCTCCGTCAGTCTGCGCGATCAGTATCGAGAATCAGAGCAGGAACAGAGACATAGAGTAGCAGAGCTGGAACGGGAACTGCAGAGTCTAGAAGAAATGACATGTAGGCGTTTAAATGTGATTTCTTGTTCCATAAATATAACCTTTACTCTAAGCTCAATACGACGCTACGCTCGCGAAACTGTCTAATGCCGAGAATCAGATAGACGAACTCAAGGCGCAACTTGATGATGCCCTTGGCGCCGAAGAAATGCTTGAGCAGCTTACAGAGCGGAACCTTGTCCTCGGCGAGGTTTGTCTTCGTCACAATACTCTTTTTCTTGAATGTGGCTAACACGATTATCAGAAAATCGCTGAAATGACGATCACTATCGAGGATCTCGAAGCTCTGAAAGAACTCAACGACGAGCTTGAAGAAAACCACGTTGAAACGGAGAAGCAACTGCATGAAGAAATTGGTGAGCTCAAAATTTGGTTCGCGAGTGCAGAGCTAATCTTTTCTGCAGAGCAAAAAGAGTCTGTAATCAGGGAAGAAATCCGCAAGATAAACGAGCTCGAAGATGCATGTCAGGACTTTGAAGGAACAATCGGCCAATTCAGAGAACTGGTGTTGCAACTTCAAGCGTATGTCACTTATGGCTAGCTTGACCTACGAGAAGTTAACTTCGCTTTATCAGTGAACTCGATTTGCTCCGTGCGCAGACTCAGAACGCTCAGAATGAGTCTGCCACCGCGGCTTCACAGACGGCAGCCATGTTCTCGCTCAACATGAGACTTCAGTCCACAGCTTCTAAGCATCAGGCTCGGCATATCGAGACGGAACTTGCCAAGATCCAAGCAAGGGAGAACAAAGAGCTATACGAGATTGTGAAGGTTTGCAGATTTGCCATATTCAGTCATTTGTATTCAAATTCATGAATTACTTTGTAGCCGTATCTGCCTCAGATATATGTAGAGTCGGACAGCGAAGCAACGCAGTGCTATCTGTATTTCCAGAGAATGGCAGCAAAGGCAGATCTGATCAACTTTGCGATTGCACAGAGCCATGGTCTGCCAGAAGCCCTGAATGGACATGTCACCGAAGGCCTGGTGCGAACATGCGAAGTGAGTCTCATTCGTATCGTGGCCAATTTTCAACTTTTTGATATATCACCTTCTGTAGCTACGAGCAAGAATCAGTCGAATGTCGGTTCTATGCAAGCGCTTCGCATCCATTATGAAACGCTGCGATGTCGAGACTTTCTTGAACATAGGAAGGGTGTACACGGACATCGCACATTTCGAAAAACGTATTGACCTGCACATCGACATGCTTTGCCGAGACGAATTCCGGGATATCGAATGTGTCAATGATGTGCAGAAGTATGCCATAATCATATATATATATATTTGAATTGCCGGACTGACTGAATCATTCAGGACTGCGCAGACCTTTGGACACTTGTTAGAAATGTATTCCGAAGGGCTCGAATATGACCTTGGAGAACGAGAACTTGGCTACGCCCTCACCTTCGACCACGAATTAGACAATCTGTCAGCATCCTTGGCTTTGATCAGCTCGTACGTTTCAGATATTATGAAAGATGAAGGTGGGGTCTTAAAGTGTATTTGGGGGGCATCATTAATACGTTGCTTGCAGATGTTTCGATCGAGTCTGATGACGATCCAGTCGCTGAGCTTATCGAGCCATTCAAGCGTTTGCTCGATCAGATTAAGGGCACGAAGGTCATGTCGAAGTAAGGGAAATAAACCGAACGGCTACAGACATCTTGTTGACAAGTGCCTTAGGAAACTGACGAAGCGATTGGAGGAATTGACTCAGGAATCCGCTGCTCTGAAACCTCATCTTATTCCGCAACTCGACGCGCTAGGGAAGAAGGTGCCCGAACTCGTTGACTTCGGAATCACGGTAAGTGCATAGCGACCTTGCTCGGGAATAGAGTTCGCCTAACTGAATTTACACAGCTTGCGCATTCGGTGCTTCCATATCTCACTGGCGTGCAAAATAACAAAGGGACCCTCGAAACGAAGATCATACTTGGATTTGTGAAACAGAACGCAATAGCCCTGAGCCCAGATAACAAAGATAGCTCTCCTTGGGATATTGTAAGCGACGCGATCAAGAAACTGACCCAAGAAGCTGCTTCGGTCGTTCCGGTGGCCTTGGAGCCGGAGCATGTGATGAAGAGTACGTTTTGGCATCTTCTGTTAAGCGAAACAATTTGCTGAAGCATGATCCTGTCAGTCTCCGCGACACCACCATGGGTCGTACGCGTAGATGAGATCAAAGCTTCATTAGCCGTCAACGTCGAGGCAGAACGGAAAGTAGCGCAGCTCAACGAGGAGATACAAGAGCTTGCTCGAGGCATTCGATCGAGAGACCAAACCATTCAAGAATCGAGTGTGAGGATCGAACTCATGGAGCGAAGATTGGACGCAGTCAAGAAGCAGGCCGACACCATCTCTAATCTAGAAGTTGAGATCGCCAAGGCTAGAAAGCACGAGAAATCGTATGAGGAGGCTATTGAGCAGCTACAGTCAGATCTCGATGCTATGGAGCAGGATAATATAAAGCTTAAGCAGCTTACGGCTGGCATGGAGCGCCAACGTAAGAAACTTCGGTGATGATTCATACTCCCAAATTTTAATGCTTCTTGTTTCTAGCTTCTGTTGGTCCACAACAGAACGAGACGGACGTTATGTCATCCGAGGCCAACCTTGAGACATCGCACCTTCTTGAACAGGTAAGGTAGCCGAGCTATATGATGTCAGGTTTATTCTGAAAGCTATATAGATCGAGGCATTGCGCGGTGCCGTTCGATACCTTCGCCGAGAGAACTCGTATCTCAAGGGCCAGGATCTGTTGCGGGAGATCCAAGCGCTCCCACCCATCCCCGACTTTTCGTCGCAGCCCAGTACACCACCTCTTGATCCATCAGATTCAACAAGCGAATCCGATAGCGACTCGGAGTCATTACATCCGCCTTCTCTCCGTTCGCTGGCGACAGAGACCAACATCCTTTATCGAGACCTACTTACATTCTCATCAACACCGCGGGTTGTCGATCTATCCGTCGTCAACAGGAAACGAATGGATCCATCGCATCATGGAAGAAGCTGGATGCCGAAGAAACTATCACCGTCATATCAACTCCTGCAAAGGAAGATGGCTGCGGAAGAGCTTAGCCGACGAGTGAAGGGATTATTAGAGAAAGCAAGTTCTGTCGGTGTTACACAATGATATTCTTTTCATTCTTCGTTTCTACATGCACTGGATTAAATACCCTTACATCTCATACCATAATTATCGTTATGCTTTTAGGATATATTTCTTGTTCTTAGTTTATGCCAGAAATATGCATTAGTTTGTTGACTTCTTGGCATGTCGACCGATTAGGAAATGCCGCCGGCATATGTTTGGAATGGAAGGCGCTGTACGCTGCAATAATACTTACCTGCGCGGCTCTCGCAGTGACCCTACATGTAACCACCACCACGACGTGACAATTGGCTGCGGACATGGTTCGCGCCGCCCATGCAAAGCACCTGGTATGTCTGTTTAGCGCATGCTGCTATCTGGGATTTAACGCCCTGACACAGCTGCTTGCAGGAGACGAAGGCAGCAAACAAGAATCTCCGGTCTTCGAACGATACCGCGACGCAACAACAAATAAGTGGCATGATCTGGGTTTGCAAACTCAACAACTGCAATAAGAAGTTCGTGAGAGAGGCCGACCTGAAGCGCCATCAGGCCACATCAATCGCTCACAGGAACGATTCGGACCTTATGTACGGGGTGTTCATATCCGAAGAAACTGTAGAGATTCTGATACCTGACTTGTCTAGCTGCTGTCCCCAATGCGACTCGACATTTACCCGAGTACGTTCCCTATACGCCATGATTTCCTACCAAGCACTATCAGTTGACCTTTCTAATTTCAGACAGACGCTTTGAAACGTCATCAAAGATCCCGGTATGCAACATATGTTACCACCTTGTCAAAATCAAGCGTATGGCCGATCACAGTTACATTTAGACACAGTAGTGGCCAGATCGATACTATCGCATCCTCAAATAGTGGTTCTATAGACGGTGAAACTGAAGGCTCTGCCACACCTGCACCACAAAGCAGGAGCCAAAGCCCAGGCCAAGGGGAGGGCTCACATCAGAAGAGCTCACAGTTGCAATTTATCCCTGTCCCGACTATAATGACTCAGCCAGAAGCTCCTGGACGGCCAACTGGTACACAAAGCTACTATACCCCTGATATGGTCAACGCAGGTACGCGTCCATACACAGTTATACCTTTACGTGTTATATAATGACCTTCATCTAGTGTTTCTTCCTTCTCGGGTTCCCGATGATAAGAGCAACGCACAAGATACCCGGATGCCTCGACTATCCCTCCCGTCAAATTTCCGAACTTGGGCATCGAACTCTTGGGTACTTGATGGAAATAAGGCGAACCAGCCTCCTACGGGGACTATACCGTATACTCAAACTTTTTCGTACGGTCTATCCGCTTCCGATGCCGTCATGACTAGTACGCACATCGATTCCACTGCTCTGCCGCATTCAGACAGCAGCGATGGAAAACGAAATGATATGGCATCCTTGTTAGACTTCAATAGCAACATCGATCCTTCGTTACAAGGATGTGCCACAACTGTAGCAGGAGCAGGAGAGAAGTCGGATGATTCTGGAGCGCAGAGAGGCCGTGGAGCAGATACATTGGCTGATGCTGGACTCAGTTCAGATGTTCCAAACGTTCTCAAAGCTGTACTTGCGTTTGATGCGGACGTGGAAATGGCTCAGCGATCCTTTTCCAAGGAGCAAACCGAAAGTACAGAACCAGTGAGTCCTGATAACCGCGTACTATTAAGTGACTAGTACACTATCTCATGGCAGATTGAAAAGAAATATCTTTCATCGGAATCAGTGCCACCTCTGTTGGTCAACCAGAATGTCAGAGATATAAGTCAACTTGGTTCCGATAGCAGAGCTGATACTGAAGAAGGAATGCAAAAGGTATTCTTGTTGAATGTCATCATACCTCACAGTAACTAACGTCGCTTTCTAGGAGCACTCGCAGGACCACGAAACTTTACCCCTTCCAGAAGGTATATACAATTATACTGCATCTCATAAATGCTTAATTCTTGATCTTCTGTTTAGGTATCAGAGAATTAATCAACGAAGTACGGTTCTGGTTGGAAACTCACTATGGAATCAAACTCACTCAGTATTCCTAGGACTCGCTCTCGTATGCACCACCATCATGACGACATACACTAGTCCAGCACATCTGCAAGATTTCTCGTATTATCGATTTATTCAACTTTGGGAACATTGCTTTCGGTTAAAATGACATAGCTGACTCGGGTTTCGAGGTGTACATTTACTCGTGTAGTCTACATGCTGATGAAAGCTGGTGTAACCAAAGCAGCGGCTCGCTGTTGAGAGCGGAGCCGAAGACAACAAAATCATTTCTTTACAAGATTTGAACCTTCGGCCACTTGTATTGGGGTCCGACCTGCGAGTGGATTAGAACGATCCTTGAAACAGTATCATGTGGATATACCTGCTGGACACACATCGCTCCCATCTTGTGTCCTACTTCAATGGCCTCGTCGATTGATTTACCGACGACGAGAGCACCGAGGACACCACCAGCGAAAGCATCGCCGGCACCGTTGGTATCTACAATTTCCTCATCCTTGAGCGCATGCACAGGGAAGATCTTTGGTGTCGCATCGTCGGCCGCGGTAGCAACAATAGTACTCTCCGGGCCTTGAGTTATGATGACTGTACGAGGACGTGAAGGATTAGATTTTGGGGCAAGTGCGATAGCGCGAGCGACCGCAGGAAGGTCCTTCTTATCCGGCTGACCGGATGCTTCCGCCCACGTCTCAGCTTCGGCCTCATTTCCGATAATTATGTCACAGTAGGGCAGAACTTGATCCAACTGAGTCTTGAAGAATTGAGCGATAAAAGGTGCAGAGAGGTTAAGAACAAAGATCTGATACAAGGACACATTTGTATCAGATTCAGATGACCGTGGTAAAAAGCAGCTCAAGTATTACCTTTGCAGTCTCCGAAGCTTTCTTCGCGAGGTGCAAGACACTCTCAAGTCCGTGAGTAAGGAAGTAGCCTTCAATGTAGAATATCTTTGCTCCTTCTACGAGTGGGGCCACTTCAGGTGTCGATAGGTGTCCTGCTTCAAACTTTTCAGCCACCCGCAGAGTCGTCACTAATGAGCTATAGTACGTCAAACAGACGTCCAAGCAGCCGAAAGAAAGTAGTACCGATGGTGACCAGTGATGATTACCGCACAAGCACCCGTCTTCTCTCCCTTCTTCACGAGATACGCGTCAGTCAGTCCCTCCCTCTTATTTGCAGCCCTCAGTTGGTCAGCAAGCACGTCATCACCAACACATCCTGTGTAAACCACGGAGTTCGGGGGAAGAAGGTACTACAAACTTTTATAATCAACGAACACAACTTGAATTATTATAAAATATACTGACGGCAGCACCACGGGCCGCATTCTGAGCAGCACCTCCTGCTACATAAGTGAGCTTATAGTTTTGGACAAGGTCGTCATAGCTATTTGAAAATAGTTGTTAGGACGAAAAAGACCAGCAACTCCTGTAAAGCGTACATTTCGGCTTGTTCCTCTCCTGCGAGGATAGCATCATTCGCGTTCAGCTTGTATTTTTTGAGTAACTCGTCGCCGTCGGTTACTTGCATATCGAGCAATGGATTGCCCATGCAGAAGAGAGGGTACGTCTGAGCCATAATGAGCTATTTCAGGAAGCGATTTTATTCCAGAGAGCTAGAGGATATATGGTCGAAAAGAGAGATGGTCTTGTCCTATGTGAAAATAATTTCTTACAATACGTCGATCCACCGACGATCTGTCGATTCCACTTTATGAATGAATAGTGATAAGCTTACATAATGCTCCTATTCTGCATCAGACATATAAAATTTAGGCACACGACAAGTATTAAGATCGCAGACAAAAACTACTGGATCGAAGGTTGCAGATACACGTCAAATGTCAAAGCGCGAGGTGTACTATGTTAAGTAAAGACAATAATAAAGAAGGTCGTGATGAAAAAGGCACGGTGATCAATCTATGCGAACCAACCGGACGAGATTCGAGGAAACTAAAGAAAAATCCCGACACTCACGACTAATCGAAGAGCCTCCCTTCGCTTGGATTTTCAAAGCGCACAGTGTATCATGTGCGACAGCGAATCCAAACCCGAATCCGGTTTTAGTCCTAGACATACCATAGACATGGGCAAAAGATGCTTTGATCTCCTTCACCATACCTGGAGGCAGGTCCAAATCGCAGTCCGAAGGACCAGCCTGGAATCTGTCCGCAAATTCATGATTGATTTTGGCCATCGGTTCCGACTTCGAGGACGATTTATCTCCCTTGTCCTCACTTCCGTAAAGGGATACCACTGCAGAAATGTATTCTTCACATAGCGATCGAACGAAGGTTTCAATTTTCTGCAGATCTTCAAGCGGACCGGTAATATCGTATTTATCCTGGAGGTGAGTTGCGAATTTCTTCATCTCGTAATAAGGCCGTATGAGATCCTCGTCAGGCTTCTCCCGCAGGCCATAAGAAGGTCTCCTTTTGTCACTAAGTGCTTCAAAGTCGGATAGGGCTTTGTCTGCAAGGTTTTTGCTGTGAATTTTCAGCGTGTCGAGGACAAACGGCTTCAAATTACGACGTCTGATCAGTCGACGACAAATTTCTCCCCTGTTACAGACGCGATTGCGTTCGTCCTCTTTTTGCATGCACTCGGGCCTTGGTACGTTCCACCTTTTAGCATCTTCCGTATAGACTGAGCCTTTGATTCGCAGACCGGATTTCACGGCATCCAAACACGTTGTAAACCTGATAACCATAAGTAAAGTACCGGACATTGCCTCAGGAACTTACATGTATGCGAGCCGAATCGTCTCCGGGTCGTTATATCCGAGTTCATAAGCTCTAAGTCAGATAATAAGTCGTCCGCGAATTTGTAAAGCTACAGTATATAAACCAACTAACGCGTTGTCGTGAAACCTGGAGTACAGTCCGAACTTGCCATCAGATAACCCGCGCAGAACCCTATTTGAAATCTCCCTAGAGAACTTCTGGCGATCGATCGATTTGATTCCTTCTATGAACTCGGACACCTTCTCTATATCCTCCTCAAAGGCCTCGCGGACGGTTATTGGTTCAAGTACGAGTTCTGAGTTGTGGAATGCGCTGACAAGGCTCGGTTCAGCAATGATCGTGGCAGTATCTAGATTATGGATGCTAAGTGCCTTGGGATCATATTCAACGGATCTTGAGCTTACCTCCGTCGTAATCTATAGACGAGGAAAATGTTCATTATTGGCCGTCAATTTCCCGATATAATAAGCATACCTCCACCACCCAGGTAACCTAGTCATTCATCAGCATATGTTCTAAACCGACTCAAGTTAATGCTTACTCGCCAACGATCGGCCGCCTTTCGTCGAGAAAATGATTACGTCTTTATATTTAATAAGTCGGTCATGGCTGACTGCCGTCACCTGTAATCCTTGAAGTGCAGGACTAATTTGTTAAAATCTCAAGCCTCACCTTTCGTACATCAGATGGCACCATCGTCGGGTTGCGGCTCACCTTTACGTTGAAAAATTAGGCTTTAAGAAATTGACATATGGGTGACTTACCAGCACCGGACCCGTGAAAGTGTGGGGATCAATGCATGTACCTGTATCAAGGACAGGTGTAGTACAGTTGAAATAAATCTCTCCCTGCTCCAGAACTCCATACGGATCTATACAACGTTAACATCAAGTAGATATCAATTAGTGTGCCACTTACCTGGCACTATGAATGCTTCGGCGGAAGATGCGATCGGTATATGCAACTTCTCGAGTCGATTCTTAATCGATTGCTTCACAATGTACTTCAGTTTCTCCCTCAGCACCGGGCTTTGGGAGGGATCAAAGCCAGACAACAGCAGGTCGCGGGCATGCTCGTACAACGAAACAGGAAGGCCACTGACAGAGTCCCTTTCGACCAGGAGATCAGAATCGTTATCGGCATCGTTGTCAACTTCTTCATCCTCATCTCGGACATAGCTATACAAACGAGCTTCACCACCGGCGCCACGAAGGCGACGTGCAGCTAGTATCCTGCCTGCCTCTTCCACAGCTTTCGCCAACAGAATGCATGCATTTTTCCCTTCCCACTTAGTCAAAGGCTCGATCTCTGCCTTCAATCCGGCTTCCATAAGGTCAGCAAAAACGTATCTTCTATGCCGTTATCAGACATGTTAGAATAGTCTGCTCGTTCAGGCCGCTCGGTACTGATAGTCGAGGTAGGCGAACAAGATCGAAAATTCGAAGCGAACGATGCCATTTCTCTTTTGGTGGTAAGACAATTTTAAGTTGTGATTGTCGAACCCACTACGAAGAAATGCCTCAGACTTTAATCCATATAGTCTCCAGAGTTGGACGCACTATCTTTGGTGGTTCCGTTGGACTTCTATGTTCTTCTGCAGGATGTAAAAGCCAAAGGCCTTTCGATCCGCCGATGCGTCCCTGCGCGACAACTGGAAAGCTTGAGTTCGTTATAGTGGCAACTTCCAGTAAGAAAATGAGCTGTATGAGTGACGGCATTTAGAAGCGTATAAAATCAACGGTACTTTGTTGAAGAGCAGTATAGTTCATCCATCCACAACCGTCTGTCATTATGGACTCCTTATCTGATTCAACGCTGTCTTTGGGAAGATTAATACGACTTTTAAGAATCGAAGGGTCGAAGCGTACAAACGTCGTCTAAGCCCAAGAAGATATTCTGTGGCTCGAACTCGATCACTGGTCGTGATGTTGACAAAATCAGCTGCCTGGAAAAGGAAGTTCTATGGAAATCATGAAATCAGGAAAGGAGGTGCTCACCAACGTGCAAGCCATTTATTCATGGACTAATAGATGAATCAGTATTGGCCACGTTGGATAGACGGAGCATACCTGTTCCTTGTTAAGCACCAGAGGGTTGATAGTCTTGACGAGCTTTCTAAACGATATTCTATACTGATCACCATCGCTCTCTCTTGCTTTGCGCTGATAATCCTCGTTCGTTTCGACGAAGAATATCTTTCCTTCTTTCGTACAGAAGGCACAGTACAAGCGACCACAAATGACGACGTGCCTGCCGAGAAGCTCCGTCACCAATTTGTAGTTCTCAACATTGAAGAGAGCTTCTTTCTCAAATTTAAGCTGAAGAATGGATAGCGACGTGAAGAATCTTGCGGCTCGATTTGATTTGCCGGTGTGGAAGCCATTGAGGCGAATTGAGAACGGAGGTTGGCCGATCTTGTTCATTTTATTGAACTCAAGCTTGGCGGTCAACTGGACTCGTCCGCCATACCAGTTATCCTTTCCTTTCCATGGACCCTTGAGACCCAGTCCACGATCCTCGTGTTCCACAAACGCCTCTTGCTCTCTGTCGAGTTCGGCACTAAAAAGTCCCGTTCAGTGATGTTCTGTTGACGTTTTAGCAGAAAACATACTATATTGCCTGTGCGATCGGGCCTGCCGGTGCGCTCAATCCTCTTTTAGGCCCTTTTCCAATTGTTTGCGCTACTTTCCCGGCTTTCTCAAAATTTGTTCCTCGCAGGTTGTCAACGACTTCATCCGTGATGTCGTCCCATGTCCACCAACCATGAGTGATTCCTCGGGCGATCTCGAACTGCACTCCTTTTGCTATACCTTTACCATCTATAAGTCGTTGCTTTCGCTCATTGTGAGCTATGATGATCGGAGATTCTTGCTCCGCAAAGGTACTCGCCAGGGAGTCATCGCCAGTAGCTACTGTAACTTGCTCAGCCATACCTGTCTTACATACTTCCGGGATTATATGGACTCCAGAGTTCTCCGAGATCCGAGCTTCTACTGTACAGTCTGGTTGTACCTCGGTGTTTCCATCCCCGACGTTTCCCTCTCCTAATGCATGGCATTGTCGATCTGCCGCGATCCGTCTGTCCCTATAACTCCAGTGGCGCTCGCGGCGATCCTCATGGTCGAGGTCGTCGGTGTGCTGTGACCCGGATTAAGCATACTTCGAGGTATGGGCTGGTCCTGCTTGGTTCGGTTCCGATTAGCAGCGGATATAGACTTAGGAGATCGAAGGTCCGGATCCTTCTTATCGCAACACCGTGGGATACTGCCGGTTCGTTCTACTTCGCATTCTGGATTACGGAAAGACCGTTCGTTCGAAGTTGATATGAAGCGATCGATGTTCTCCCTGGACGTGGATACTTCAGCGGGCGGGTGCGGAGCTTGATCTACACCACAGTGTGAAAGAGGTAACGTTGAGCTTCCCGAGTCAGTGTGGACTGACTCGCAAATATCAACAAATGGGTCGTTCCCTGGCCAAATTCGAAGTAAGTACTAAATTGAAATCCATTGCTGACTTCGGCTCACATTCTTCAGCTGTTGTTATTCTCGTTAGTCGACTAAACGGACGACAGTGATCAGGATACCATACCTTCTTCAGTTACCTGCAGCATACGGACCTCGAGTTCCTCGGTGCCGGTATAGTGGGAGGACTGTCTCAAAGATCAGGACACATTCTTGAGAACACAATAAGCCGTACCTTGCTGGAAGCAATGGTTAAAGGGATTGCCGTTGTTATTACGGATGACACGCATGGCGCAGCAGATCCATCCTGCAACATATCAGATGACTGCGTAGAAGAAGTTGTAGAGCCCAGATGTCCTCTTTCTGTTTCTGATTATCGTCAATCTTTAACGATGGAAGAAATAATACAGCCAGCTCACCTGCCCTATTCATCGGGTCGACGCCCTTCTCCAACATGATGCGATCGGGTTTACTGCGCATTGTTGTCGCGGAGTCTCGAAATAGCTTAATAAGCAGACTCGTAGCTGTGGGATCATCAGAACCTTTCCCTTGCATCTTAGTGTTCAATCCCACCGGAATTTCCCTTGGTTTGACCAGCGGTTGCGCGCAATGGGTTGATGCTGTGTTCAGCGCCAGTTTGAAATACATGGCTCTCTGATCGAGGTGACATCCTATAGGGTCATGACTGAATATAGTATTTCAAGACGTACAAATCAAGAGGAGAAGAGAAAGAGTAAGGATCCGCGAAATCCCAGACACCACGCAAGAGGCTTATAAAGATCCAGGTGAGTTGACAAGAGGGTATAATTCCGAGTGATCAAGATCAAGATCTCAAGAGTAAAGATGAAGAGGTGAGTGTGTTATGTACACGTGAAATAGAAGAGTTGAAATATGCGAGACGAGAAAGAAAGAGTTGACGCTGATTCGACGCGCGCACGGAGGCAATACAGACTCCGAAAAAGCACGCGTCTTGCTGATCCTTCTTGATCGACCTTCCCATTGCTCGATCATGTTTTCTTCATTTGTTCGTCCACTTCAACGTTCATGTGGTCAGCTTGCTCACACCTAAGGAAGGTAGCCACAACCTCAAGCGATTACTATCCTAATCTGGTCGACCCGACCCCCTTCGAAAGCACAGTTCACCGATCAAAGCGGGAACAAATCGCGATCTGTGATACTCCTATTTGAAGAAAGGTGAACTCAATGACGAGTCGGAATGTGAAAAATCAATGTGTTGTACACAAATACTATCAATTCGAGCTCGACGTCACTGGCACAAATTTGTCTTCATCAGCAAAGCCGTCAATATTTTTTTGCAAAGACGCCAGAGCCTCAATAACTAATCAGGGAAAGGAATAGTACACTAAACATAACAGGATTGCGTACAAGTTCAAAATCAATCATCACGAACCAACTTCACGAGGTTAGACGAGACCAGTGTATAGTCGCGACACTCTCTACTCACTGAGCCTCCTCCCTTCTCCAGGCTTTTCAACGCGCACAAAGTGTCATGGGCAACTACGAATCCGAACGCTTTCCCCATTTTCGATTTCGATGAGCCGTAAACATGTGCATACGACGCCTTGACCTCTCTCAATACTCGTGAAGGGACGGAAAGACGGCGATCAGACAGGCCCTCTTTAAATCTCCTGGCATACTCGCGGTTGATTTGGGCTATCGTCCGGCTTCTCGATGCTGAATCGTTTGTGCCATTTTTACGGGGGCTCTTCTCTCCGAAGTAGGGCACGACTTCTGCGATATATTGCTCGCACAGGGATTCGACAAATTTTTTGACTTCTTCTAGATCGACAGGCAGTCTGTCGTCGCAGAGCAAGCCATTCACGACTTCTTTCATCTCGTAATACGGCTTCGCGAGGTCTTCGTCGAGCCCCGAGGATTCTCCCTTGTCACTCAGCATTTCGAAATCACATAAAGCTTTGTCACCAAGATCCTTAGCACATTTCTTCAACGTCTCCAGGACGAACGGTCCGAGGTTCCGTGGTCTGTTCAACCGCCTGCCGACTCCTGTCCTGTATTGGTTTCGGGCACTTTCATCATTTGTCTGCATGCATTCTGGCCTGGGAGCGTTCCACCTTTTGGAGTCTTTCTTGAAGACCGAGTCTTTAATTCGTAGACCTGACTTGACGGAGTCTAAGCAAGTTGTGAACCTAAACAAGAGTTAGTCGTGCACAGCGCTTGAACATATCGCTCACATGTATGCCAGTCGAATGGTCTCTGGATTATTGTACCCAAGCTCATAAATCCTAAATCAGCAATAGGTTATTCACGAGGTTTTAGCACATTCGAGCATCTGGCTTACGCGTTGTCGTGCATATGTGAATAAAGACCGACTTTTCCGTCTGATAGGCCATGCAAGACTTTGTGGGTGATTCGAGCATACCTTTCTTCGCGCCCCATTTTTTCCAGTTTCACCAGGAACTCAGACACTTTTTCAACGTCCGTTTCAAACGCCTCGCGAACCTCCTGGGGTTCCGGAATGTATTCAGAGTTATGAAAGCCATTAACGATAGCCGGATCAGCTATGATCGTGACGGTGTCTGCATTACTTAATTAGGTACACTGCTGTCATATCTAGCAACTCGTGAACATACCTCCATCGTAGTCTGTGAATCAGGTTCGTGAATGTCAGTTTTCATTTTCTTCAGCAATTCAGCATACCTCCACCGCCCAGGTAACCTGAATGGACATGAGTTTAGAGAAGAAACCATTGCGATTCAAAACACTCACTCGCTAATGATCTTTTGCCTTTTGTCGAGAAGATGATGACATCAGTGTAGGATAGCAGTTGATCCCGGCTAACCGCTATAACCTGGAAACCGTTAAACCGACGACGTCTATGAGGAAATGTGTAGTTTACCTTCCGAATGTCAGACGGGACTCGTGTCGGATTTCGGCTCACCTTTACTGCCATATCAGCGACTGTAACAATGACAAGAAAGCCACTTACAAGGACAGGACCCAAAAAGGTATGGGGATCAATCGAAATCATCGGGTCACTAACAGGAGTTGAGCACCGAAAGTAGATTTCCCCTTCTTCCAGGACTCCGTAAGGGTCTATTCATTTTGTGAGAGGCAAGTTCCTATTCAGAGGCGATGCATACCTGGTGCGATGAATGCCTCTGCAGACGAAATGACTGGTATATGGAACTTTTCCATATACGACTTGATTGCCTCTTTGAGAATGTATTTCAGTTTTTCCCGCAGGACCAAATTTTGCAGCGGGTTAAAGCCAGCAATTAACATGTCATAGGCGGACTCATAAAGAGTGGCAGGACACCCGCTGATCGGATCTCTTTCAACTAGTCCGACATTTGTCCCAGGATCATCGTCATCATCAGCCTCGTCCCGAACGAAATTATACAGTCGCGCTTCTCCACCAGCGGCACGACTACGACGTGATGACATAACACCACCAGCTTCTTCTACTGCTCTCGCCAGCAGAAGGCATGCGTTGTCTCCATCCCATTTCGTCAATGGTTCGATCTCCTTCTTCAATCCTTCGTCCATTAGATTTACGAAGACTTTGTCTTGTACGCCATTATGCGACATGTTCATTATTGTTTGCATATTTAACCCGCTTGGAACTGTGAGGCGAGGTAGCCGTACAAGATCAAAGATTCGTAGTGCGCGCTCCCAATCCTCTTTCCGAGGTAGTTTAATTTTGAGCTGTGATCGCCGAATCCACTTTGGAGTGACTCAGACCTCGAAGCACTTCGATTGTTTGACAAGAACTCACTATCTTTGGAGGCTCCGTGTCACTTCTGTGCTTCGGCGAGGGATGAAGCACCCAAAGGCCCTTCGCACCAGCAATCCGTCCCTGTACAACGACCGGGACGGTCGAGTTTGTGACGGCCGCAACTTTGAACATGAGAATAAGCCATCCAACACACATACGCAAGACTTAACCAAGTCTCTTACTTTGCTTAAGAGCGGATAAATTGATCCAACCACATCCATCCGTCATAATGCTATCTTTATCGGTATCATCTCCATCTTCTCGCAACTTAGTAGAGTCAAATAACGCGGGTGCTTGAAGTACGTACAGACGTCGTCCAAGTCCAGATAGATATTCTCCGGTTCGAACTCAACAACAGGTCTTGACGTTGATAAGATTAACTGCCTACAAAAACGAAACTTAGATGTGCGCAGTTTATCGACTTCAAAGGCGCTATACCATCGAGCAAGCCACTTGTTCATAGCCTGGGAATATGTCAGATATGCTAGACGTCAAAAGGAGGAACTCCTAACCTGTTCCTTGTTGAGGTCAAGCGGGTTGATGGCATTGATGATTCTTCGATATGACAGTCTGAAATGATCCCCAATGATCCTTCTCTTCTGGCGTTGGTAATCCGCATTTGTCTCTACGAAGAATATCTTCCCTTCCTTTGTACAAAAGGCATAGTATAAGCGTCCGCAAATGACCACGTTCCTACTAAGGAGTTCGATGACTAGCTCATACTTCTTCTCGTCGTACAATGCCTCCTTTTCGAACTTAAGCTGCAAAACGGAGAGCGACGTGAAACGTCGTGCAGCCCGATTTGACTTGCCCATGCCGAAGCTGTTGAGGCGAATTGCGAAAGGAGACTGGGCGTCCCGGTTTTCCTTATCAAACGTCAGTTTGGCGGTCAACTGGACGCATCCACCGTGCCAGTTATCTTTTCCCTCCCATGGACCCATTAGACCCAGTCCACGACCCTTGCCTTCTGCAAACGCCTTTTGTTCCCTATCGAGCTCGGCGCTGGAAGGACAGTCAATTGAATTGCTTAAGGGGGGGAAAAGAAGACACGTACTAAATTGCCTGTCGGGTTGCAAGTACAGAAGGACTCAGGCGCTCTTTGGTTACCTTTCCGATGATTTCTGCGACCTTCCCAGCTTTCTCGAAGTTTGTGCCACGAAGCTGCTTCACAACTCCATCTGTAATATCTTCCCAAGTCCACCAGCCATGAGTGATACCACGCGCGATTTCAAATTGCACGCCCTTTGCTATCCCTTCGTCATCCAAAAGCCACTGCTTATTTTGATCATGGGCTATGATGATTGGAGCATTAGACGGGACCTTATTCTCAGTAATCGTCTTGGACTGGACGATGCATTTCGAGGCTATCTTCGCACTCAGCGGACTGGAACATTTCGTACTGCTTGGAACTTTGGAAGTCACCAAGGGATGCGGTGCTGGAGTCCTCTTGGAGTCACCTGCTTCTAGGTCGATGACCTCCTTTTCTATTACTGAGCTGACTTGGCCAGCTTGTATCGTGAGTTTTTTCGTCAGCGTCTCGTGAGCTGAACCGGGCACACCACCAGTCGAACTCACAGCGAGCTTTGTGGTGGACGTTATGGGCTCGCTGTGACCCGGATCACATAGGTTTCGAGGTAAAGGGCGGTCCAGTTTGCTATGCTTCTGATGCGAGGCCACCACGGTTAGAGGGAGTTCACAAGATTGAACGCCCAGATCCTTGCTATGCGGTTTCTTTGCGGTGTGGTCAATATCCTGTCGTTCCGACGGAGGCTTTGCGCGTCGGCAAGGATACTCATCTACATCATGTCTCTTTCTGCGCTTGTCGTCTTTCCCAGGTATCGAGGACTCCACTGAAGTCGCGACGGTCGAGTCTGAGGTGGTCCGTGAGAGAGAAGATCCTGAGCTTGCCGAGCTAGAACTATTGGACTGAGGAACACCAGGAATCGAGCAGACTACTGTATAGACTCTCCATTAGTCCTCTCTAGTCGAACAGTCGAGCTCAACTTACAGCCTTCAACTAAGTATATTATCAGCAGTCTATTTTTTAATACAAAAGCAACTTGAGATCCATACCTTGTTCTTCGTCCATCATCGCAAGGGTCTCTTCAAATTCTTTGTCGCCTATATAGTATGATAACTTATTGAAGAGGTAGAATCATGGCCCCTTGCTATGCATGGGAGTGACGAACCTGACTGGAGGCGTTACTTGAGCGCAAATCCTTTTTCTTTCCAGATTCCGTGGTCAAATCTGATAGCTCGACATACTTAATTTCACAAGGCTGCTCCGGAGGAGTTTCGCGTATTGGTTGCCTTTGCTGCGGATCTGCTATAGTGGCATTTGCAATCACGACAAAAGGTATCCTTCTAGCCAACTCACGTCTTGTTTCTATCGTGCCCACACCTTTCTCTGACATTACACGTCCGGCTTTTTTGGGGCTATTCGTAGGGGATTTACGGAATAGTTCAACAAGCAGGCTAGTGGCTGTGCGATAATCAAAATCCCGTCCTCCGACACAAAGAATCATGCACACCGGAATTCCCCTTAGCCAGGCTGGTGGTCGTGTGCTCGCTTGAAGGAGTAACGCTGCGCACTGCGCTTGCAGAGAGTACACCGCTCTTTGAGTCCAGAGCCATCCTGTAAGGAGTTGGACTACTACAGTATTCCGAGGAGACGTACAGATATAGAAGAGAGTGGCTGAGGTGATATCCAGTCCGACGCGTGCAAGAATCTATCTCGTATTTATGAGGGTCCGTGTAAATCGATAAGGTGGTATAATCAAGATCGCAACAAGAAAAGAAACGAAGCGCGGGGTATACGTGAAATGGTAAAGCGCGAGAGATTAGATGAGGAAGCAAGAGGTATCGCACCAAAGTTCAACTTCGACTTGGATGCGGAAGCAATTCAAACTCCGAAGGTCGCGTCGCGTCGATCACTCCTGCTGATCGGTGATCGGATACTTTTGTTCACGGTCCGAAGTGGCTCTTCGTCACCTTTTACAATCATGTGCGTTGTCTATTCATCGGGCTCCAATGCTCACGGTCAACTCGCTCAAGGCTCAGAGGTGGACAGCCATATCTTTAAACAGTGTATGTTTGACGAAAGTTTGAGTGACGGAGAGCTCGCCGGAAGTAAAATTTTGTCAATCACAACTGGGGCAAATCACACTCTTCTCTTACTGCGCTCACAGGAGGGCGTCACTCAAATATGGGGCTGTGGGAACGGTCACAGGGGCCAATTAGGAGCACAGTATCGTCGAGAGTTTGGTGCCTCCTCCATCTTCCATCGTATTTTTCTTCGAAGCGATGATGCTCGATTTACTGAATTCGTCGACTGCGATATCACATTCATCGCCGCTTCTTGGGAGACATCTTACGCAGTCCTCTCCGGACCGGATAGCGATCTGGTTCTATCTGTTGGAGGCGATGACTTCGGTGACCTTGGCATAGGTGGCCTACCAGGAGGACAGAAGGAAACGGATATCTGGCGCCCAGTCGGATTTAGACACTTACTTCCGAAGACAACCTCGAATATACGGATCGCTCAGCTGAAGGCTGGGCCTCACAACGTGATCGCAAAGCTCGTATTCCTGGATGCAAATAAGCGGAAAGCGGAACTCATCGTAGGATGGGGTGCTGCGCGACAGGGACAACTAGGACAGGTTCCTGGTTCGAAGAAGCCACAACCGACATATAGTTCACCAAATAGCATCCCATTCACTTCATGCATTGGCGCTTTCGCTGTTGGAAGCCAGCATGCGGTATTCTTAACATCAGAAGGCACTGTGCTCTCCCTTGGATCCAACAAAAAGGGTCAACTCTCTGGTATTGACGCAGCAAAAAATGTATGCGCAGTCAACGCCACTTGGAACGGCACATATCTTCTCAAGAGGCATGACAATTCCAATAAATGGATTGTTTTGGCCACCGGCAGCAACCCAAATGGGCAGTTGGCATTGACTTCTGGCGCCGGAGTTACTGCGGGCCAGATGAATGAAATTAGTTTACCAGCAGATGCATCGGAGGCTGCTTCTCTGAATATTATCTGTGGAAGCGAGCATGTTCTTCTCTCTTCACAAACTAGCGCGCAGGTCAATGGTGGCGGTTTGGATGTATTTGGATGGGGTTGGAATGAACATGGAAACCTCGGTTTAGAGCATACCCTCGATGTCCATGAGCCTGCTCGATTATGGCCATCCGCTGATCATCAACGAGGAAAGGTCGTTGGCGTATGGGCCGGCTGTGCCACGAGCTGGATAGTCGTTGACGAAGAATAAAATGTACTTCTGGGAGTGTTCTATGTGGATTTGACATTGAACTCTAGTTACGGTTGAATGACCGGAAACAGCCTGGCTACTAATCATCCGGAGAAAGCCCATAAGCTTCGTGCAACTGCTTTATGGTAGTTTCCTTGTGAACTGCAAGCTGAGTAAATGCATATCAGAACAGGAAATGCTCATATCCGAGCGGATTTCGTCGAACCTTCCCTATGATTATCTTTGTGCCCGGAGTTACATTCAGGTGAACTTTTGCCAATCACGAGGGAGAACGGACCTGAGCTGCATCCTTTGCTTCATTGTAGTCGTGCAGAAGTTTGATGTGATTCTTAACAATTTTCTCTGGATCTTCACCCTGCCTGAGTTTTATCTTAGAATTCGGTGAAGCTATGAAATATGTGATCGCAATGCCACCGACCCAAGACGCTCATGCAAGCTGGTAATTTCAGCCCTTAGGGCCACTTCACGGGCGGAACACTGGGAATGAGTAAGGGACCAACGCGATTACAGCGTGATGCAGTGAGACGTGCCTTCGCAACGCTATGTGTCGTATACATTATTTCAGTGGAGGACGTGTAGATGAGAGACTACCACCACCACTGAACGCGACGCGTTTCTTTGCATTTATTTGTCTTCGTGTAGATTACGTTATCCAAAATGCGTCCAAACTTTATATAGGCAGACAGCAAATAAAATCAAACAGACTACACTTGATCCAACGCGTACAATATTAATGATAGTACAGAGAAATAAACAGAAGTTTATGTTCAACCAGCCAAGTCAAGCGCGCCGTTTTGCACCCAGCTCCGGTCTGTTGCTGGCGGCGATGGTCCCCAGAAAGGCGCAGATCCCCTTCCCCTCATGATAGATGGTCTCCGTAAAGTATTTACAGCCCTCATTCCTGGTTGAAAATCATTGCCGCGTTGAAGCGGTATATTTGGATGCGGTATGGGAATAGCATTTCCTGGAACAGGTCCCGCATTAAAGGGCTGCATCTGCGGCGGACTTCGTTGAACCCACGTCTCATGTGGATGCGAGCTGGCCATAGTCGCCTTTAGGATGTGCAGCACAGGCCGATGCTCAGGTTCTTCGCCGCTCCAGCCCATCCGTTGCGCATTTTCTGAGTCGACACCTAGCATCTTCCGCAGCTCTTCATTCTCCTTCTGAAGACGAGAAATCTCAGCTTCGCGTTCCACAGCCCAATCTTTCCGACTATCGTCTTCAAGGAAACCAGCGAGCTCCTCCAATGGTCTGTCGTCTTCATTTGACGATTCCGGGTCCTCCCCCGAGAGGGAACGAAGTAAACACCGCAGACTATGGGACAGCCTTTGTAGAGAAGCGGCAATTATCACGTTATTTGACAGCTCCGAGCTCGCGCTATTAGACTCGCGAGCCACGAGAAGGGTTTCATAATGTCGAGTCATTGTCAATTCATGTTGCTGGGCTGCAAGCTACCAAAATGAAGGTCAGCGAAGAGCAAGACAATTCGCTACGAAATTCGTACCGAGTGATTTCGAAATTTCGACATGACATTCTCTACAGTCTGCTCGTACTCTTTCAAAAGTTGGCTTAACTGCTTGTTTTCGTGCATAAGTGTTTGATTTTCAATTATCATCTGTGTATTCGTCCTCTCCAATTCGGACTCGAATACCTCTGCAGAACTAAATAATCATAGCGAGACTGGCCCAAGTATACTCAGACGTACCTTGTGAAAGGTCTACGTTAAACCTCCTCAGAGCACATCCAGTGCCATTCTGTATCGCATGGTCCTATATCATGTCGAAATAAGAGTCCAGTTTGCATTTCAAATAGGCAGAGTGTGAGATACCTTCAATGTATTCGCCTGTGCCTGCAGCGTGGACACGAGCTTTTGATTGTGAACCAGTTGCTCGCTGAGTTCCTGGACCATATGCCAAACTCGGAGCATGTCGCTATCCAAGTCACGATCGACCCCAAACATGGTTGAATAGATACCGTGGTTGGACTGATTGCAACGAAATGCAGAGGAAGAGGGTGGCGATGTTAAGAGCAAAAGTCAAGCACCTAATCTTTGAGTCGCGTCGAGTTACGGATCGCGTGTCACTCATAGTCGATCACAGGTTTAGAGAAATGAAACCTCAATAATGACGCGGCTCAACTGTCGCTCATTTGAACTCATCTGAGTAATATTAATATTCCTACAATTCTCGAACAGAGCAACTAAGTTTACATGCTAAACTACACTGTAACAACCAATGTCCGATACAATTTTTTCAAAATTTGAACCAGCCTTTAGCTGTCTGTTGCGTTGCAAGTTTCTTGGCCTGATATAGTAAGAACATATGATAGTATCAAGGGCTTTTTAACGCTGACTTAGAAATCGAAACGTACCTCTAACATCATTTTCTTTCCGCCGGCTTCCAAAGAACTAAATTGTTCCTGGAGACCATTGAGCATATCACTAGAAAGGGGAGTCAGTCACCGCTAGCATAGTTGTGACATACTAACCCTCTATCGGACACGGCGTCAGAAAGATTGTTGTAGAGGTTTGAGCTCGTCTGACTCGCTTGTTTCGCGATCTCCTGTGCTCGACTCTGGATCTGAGCCTGCCATTCGCCTCTCACAATGCTTGATGTATCTGAGTCTTGTGGAATAGGTCTGCTTGGGCCGGCGACTTTTCTAATAGTCAGACTTCTCTTCAAGTAGTATGCTTAGAATACTCACGCAAATCGTCAATTGCGTCACCGCTCTTGCCTTTCTTGAAGTTAAACCAGGAACCAAGGTAGCTTATTGGTGCGAGTGGAACCGGAGGTGGCATAGTCGGTGCAGCCCGCCTTCCCACAGTGAAGTCGATTACAGGTTCATCAAAAACGCGCCGGATAGAGAACAGAGTTCCTAATGTCATCGCAACAATCGACTCGCCTTGGTCGTCGAATATCCAGTCAACGAAGTCTCCAGTATCATCAATGGAAATCACGCTGAAATAGAGTAAGCACTAGGACATAACACATACGAGCTGAAATGAACGTACGAAGCTGGATGCTTCGGGAGCTGAAAGATATGCATAGGCTCCAAGGCAGGCAAGGAATAAACAAAAATCTCTCTAGTGTCCATTGCGGCAACCAAGGCATGTGAACCTATAAGTCCAGTGGGTATTACGTTTCAAGTGCGCTTGCTTACAGGCTACGTACCATTTCGTGTGACAACTTGGACGCATTCAATCTTCTTTCCTCTTCCCCAGTCAATCTTGCCAGCGCGCCCTCCGGTGATGTTGACATGGCATTTTACACCTTTTTCGCCAGCGGAAACCCAGAAGCAGTGGGATCCATCGTCCTTCGGGTCTCTCGTTACTAAAGAAGGGCTTGCACCGCCTTGCAAAGCCTCTCTAAATGTTGCACGTGAAGCAGAACGACTTGCGCCGGTCTTCGCTTGCAAGATGAATGTTCCACGAGGCAGCGGATTGTCAGCTCCTTCAAGTTTCTGTACATCTTCTACTCGCCACTCGCCAGAAGAAGTCTGAGAAAGTGTGAAGACCCGGACATTGCCAGAACGTTGGCATGCCATAAGACGGACTTTCGGAGTAAAGTCTTTGGGGAAATTATTTCAGTTTTCAGTGAGAATGAAGTCTGAAATCATACTAACCATCACCGAAACCGCAAACGAACCACTCCATTGATGTTACTTGCTTTTCATTATCTGAGTCGAGCAGATGCAAAGCCTTTGAAAGTCTCTTTTGAGCTTTGGGGTCGATTTCGTCGCGGAAAATTATCCTTGGGCGTCGCATATCCACGATGATCAAGGCGCTATTACTATACGCAACGGCAAGAAAACCTTGGACGGATAAATGATCGTCAGTACGTCATCAAGCAGATCAAATTCTAGGCTCACCGATGTTAGACATCTCGGCAGTCATCACAGGGCCCCAGACATTTCCTATCATCAAAGTCGGCTGGAAAGTATTTGCTTCCGACGACACATGCATCAGACGAACGAGATCATCCTGGAAATCCACAAAATTGGACACATGTCTTTGTCGTTGATCAAAACCGAGAACAAAAACATGGCCGCTCCTCATCACGACCATGCATTCATTGGACTCGCTTGTCAACTGCAAGGATTGTACATCCGCCTCATCCAACGTCAGGGGCCTACGAGCTTCAATAATGCAGGACTCCGTGAGAAGGTGTGCCAGGGAAATCGTTAAATGTGGCAAAGGAGCCGGGAATGATGAAGAAAGAGGTGAAGAAACCGAGGCAAGGAGGAGCTGCGGACTGATATCTTGAAATCGAATGGAACGATCACGGTGATGAGTGACAAGTAGCCTATTCGCCTGTCTCTTCGTGAAGAGTACATCCTGCGCTTGATCATGATCCTCATAATTGACCCACGCGATTCCTGCGACCTTTTCTCTTCCCATCTGCGTAAATATATTCGACATGGATGGATGGTAAGCCTTTCGAAGCAGGTCGTACTGCTCGCTTTCGAGCCGTACGACGTCTCCATCGCAGATGCCATAAAGACCAGTCCATAATGCTGATGGAAGCGATTGCGTATAATCTCTCGGAACATTATTTAATCGAACAGACTTCAGTGTTGGAGAAAGCTTCAAATCGAGCGGATTATCGGCCTCTTTGCGTGAGGACGAAGCAGAGGTAAGCGTCTCAGTAGGTAGGCCAATACCAAAAGACAAAGGCGGATATTCTCTTGCATCAATACTACGGCATCCCTCTGGCCATTCAAAGATAATAAGAATTGCACTCGGGTCCAGATTGCCTTCGAAATGAGGATTTTCCTTAGGAACCAGAAGGAAGTCGATAGCGGTCCCAATTGTAGAATATAGATATATGTCCATTGAAGAGAAAGATTTGGAAAGGATCTTTCGTGTTTCGGGCTGGACCCTGTCAGTATCATTGGAAGATGGGGATGGCAAGGACATCGGAGGTAAATGAATCGTCACGATGCCTGTCTCCCGACCACGGAGGGCACCCCCAAGTATGGTCAGAATGGTATCGCTGCTGTACGGGTCGCTCAATGATTGCGAGCCGAATGAGCTCCAAGCCAATCTGAAAATGGGTTCCAACTGGTGGTGCGCTATATCATCTTCGGAGGGAGGTTGAGGATTCGAGAGGACTCGGTCAAGTTCTTCTCCAACAGGATAGTCGATATCAACTTTCTGAACGGTCCTAACCATGAGCGGTCGATCTTCGTCACCAACGGCCCAAAAAGCAAGAGTTCCATCTATATGGCCGGTAACAAACAATTGACCGGATGCGTGAATGCACAATGAAGTAACGGATGGTCGGCGAGGCTTCATAACATCCTGAAACGGCATAAGAAGATCTCATATCTCGGGAGGAGCACAGTCTTACAGGATCACAGTATCCAAGAGCTCCGGGAGCTCCAGGAGGAATAATGAGCTCATAGCGATGGAGAGCACGTCGTTCAGTCTATGCGAGTCAATAATCAGGCACTTTGATGTTCAGTGCACTGAATGGTCTCACCAAGTCATAGAGGATAACACCTCCAGGGAATAATAAGAAAACAAGATTTAAGTCTCTCGGATGCGCAACAATGTCAAATATTTCGGACCTAGCATGGATTAAGGCGATCCTGCAACAACTGTCAAAACTGACTCACGAAATGGCCTCCAAAGAATAAGGTATGTCCAAGTGCAATGACGCCTTTTCCTGAGCCTTCCATGCATTCGGTATGGTGTATTGCGAGCGCTTCAGACACAAGATATCATATGTGACAACGGCACCGCGTTCCAACCCGATGAATATCTTATGGGGTAAAATTAAACAGAGAAGGAAGAAGGAAACGCTTTCTTACATGACTGTGATACGGCGAGGTCAAAACGCAACTATCAGTAAGCATCAGTAAACATAAACAAGTAATGCAGGTCCGGTATATACGTTATAGGCTCTCTAAATGACTCAGAAGTGACAAATTTTGGTCTTCCAAGCTGGCCCAGATCCCATATGTAGAGAGTTCCATGGTCATCTAGCCAGGCGTGAGCAGAAAGGTTCACAAGCATATCGTTGGAAGCACAGACCGACGCAAATGAGTTTGAACACAAGCGAAGCGAATGAAATGAATTTGATAGCTCTCTTGATCCGGAGAAGAACCGATGCCGCAGGAGATCCAAAGATCAGAATTTTGCCATCCTTTGATCCTGAATATAATAGTAAGCCAAAGTGTCGTCTTTCACTCTTCAATGCGGCTCACCGACAGCAAGCAATCCATTCGTGGCGTCCACAGCAAAAGCAGTTGGGTGAGTAAGGAGCTCCGCTTCTCTGATGATAGCGACCTTCCAATCTCGTTTGTCACGCAACTCGTAAGAGAAGTCAAGAAAGGCCTTTGGGCCACCGAACAGAGCCATGAGTGTTCATCAGAAAATTCATTATGATAGAAGACACCAAGGAGCCTTCAGGGTACTCCCGCGCACGTGATTAACAAATACATTCGGACACAGACAACGTAGACCGAGACCGAAGAGAATAAATTAACTGAAGTTATGTATACAATGCAGGATATGATTTTAGTAGTGAACTACAACGATAGACCTTTACGGATGCGAATCATGACCGACTTTCGTCGTTGGACTGCTGCCGCATTCTCGAAAGTGGGTTTGCTCCACTACGGATCTTTCCTAACCACCCCTTCCCAGCCGGCCTCTCAGTCCGAGGCTCCACGGACCCAGGTTCCGTTGTAAAGACGCGTTTAGATCGCGGAGGACTATTTGTTATGTCTGAGATGACCGTTGTACCATGCAATGCTTGAGCGGCTCTAGACTTTTTGACAGGCGATGGCTGGCTAAGCGTAGGTCGAAGAGCGGCTGATTGCCCTCGCACAGGCGTGAAACCTGATCTTGGCGTTGTTCTCCGCGCCCGAGGTGTGGAGGTAAATTCTGCAGCAAGCGGCATTGAAGGCATCTGCGGTAATGAAGACGAAGTAGGGAACGACGTCGAGTTGCTTGCACCTGCTTTGAATGCATCTGGGAATCGCGCCTCAACTGGAGCACATCCTGAATCCGAATCATCAGGCAGAGGCCGCTTCTTTCCTATCGATGTCGTGACGGAAATTTCATCCCTAGGAGGCGTGGACTCCCGGCGTCTTTTAGATCCAGAAATTCGTCGTGTCTCCCTAGGAAGTTCGGGTTTAGGGGAGCAGACATGATCGGCCTCGGGCGCCTTTGCTTTGGATGAAGAAAACCCGGACATCTCCGTCGTAGAGAGAGCAGTAGGAGCCGTTGATCCAGAAGGAATTGTAGTAGAAGCCGCAGCCGCGCTTCGCCGTCTAGAAGAATTCTCTGGGGGAGAAGGTTCTACGGAAGGAGTCGAAAGTTTCTTTTGCAGGGCGTTGTTCTTCTTCATCAAAGATTCGACTTTGCCCGTTAATTTCTTTTTCTCTTTTAATAGCCTGTTGATGCATCAGTCAGTCGGTTTGGTCACGATAAGATATGACTCCAGAAGAGGGCTCACTGAATGAATTTGTCGTCATTCTCTTCAATCTCCGCACACTTCTCTTTAAGCAGGCTCTCCATCTCGCTGATCTGTTCTTTTGTCTCGCCGACAATCTGCTGAAGTTTTTGGATACGCTCGGCGTCTTTCTCGTGCTCCTTGAGCTGATTTCGCAGAGAAGAGATTGTACGCTCGTTTTGTTGACTAATGAGGAGGAGATTCATCTCGGCTGTCTTCCCGGATCTCTCTGATTGTGAAAGCGCCTCACGCAAGCGTGAAAGATCACTACGTAGCTCAGACAACTCCCTTCCGTTTGAAGTCAGTTGCCTTTCAAGAGCCTGGCTTTTGAGGTTTGCGCGATGACATTCTCCGGAAAGGTTGTCTAATTCCGACTGCAGTGCTGTGTTCTCGTCTTGGAGCATCATAAGGTTCGAGCGTACTTCCGCCAACTGCTGCTGATAGTCTTCTACAGTCCGGCGAAGTTCGGACTCAACCGCGCATAAGGACTCCTTCTTGTCAAGCGTAGCTTCCAGTTCCTCTTTATGAGCCTTAGCTGCGCGTGTCCGGTTGTCAATTTCATCTTGAAGCGATTTCTGAAGAGAATCTATCTCCGATGTTAGATCGGCAACCTGCTGCTTGAGGCCTGTTACTTCATCCTCTCGACTCGACGATGTTTTCTGCTGTTCATTGGCGAGTGTATCGCAAAGTTCACGTTTCTCTTTTAGTTCGGCCTTCGTCGTCTCCAGAAGCGAAAGAGTCTCTTCGCAACGGGCCTTGAGGTCTCTTTCGACCGACTCGGAAGCATTCTTTTGCTTCTCTTTTTCTGCTTCCAAGGTTGAGAGGTCAGATTCGAGTTTCTTGATCAGCTCCTCGTGGAGCCTCCTCTCTTCCTCCAAGATTGAGCGGAGCGAGGCGGAATCCGAAAGTTCCTTCTCGGTTTCATTTTCGAACACAGCGAGCCTATGGACCAAGTCTGCCTTCTCTGTCTCGAGATGCGAAATTATTTCGCGCGTCTCATTGAGCCGGGCTCGGTCACCGTCCCTCGCCTCTAGCTCCGCAAGAAGTCGATTGAGCTCTGCGGAGCTTGTGTCCAGTTGAATTTCCTTAGAGTGCAACAAACGAAGTGATTCGTCTTGGCTTGCCTTTGCCGTATCAAGCTCGGCTGTCAGTCGTTGGAGATGGCCAGTACATTCCTTGAGCTCCTCCTCTTTAGCGAGAAGTATGCGCTTTGTTTCATGATGTGCAGCCCTCTCCTCGTCTAGAGACTGCTCAGTTGGCAGCGCATGATCCGTAATCTTTGCTTCAGCATCTGCTAGCTTCGAGGTGAGTACTTCGACTTCGGTAAAAGCACGCCTGCAGTCTTCGGTCTTCGCATCCAGAGTGCTCTGAGCTTCGCCAATGGCTGACTTCAGACCTTTTACTTCCTCGGATAAGCTCTGCAACTCTTGAGCGCGTTGTTCAAGAACCTCTGATGCAGCATCCCTGCTAGTTTGCAAGTCTTTCTGCAAGCTTTCGAGTGATTCGTTGCGCGACTCCTGTAACTCCCTGAGATCTCTTCTAAGACCTTCGATCTGCTCATGTGCACGGTGTAATGATGTCTCCGAAACTTCCAGTTTATCTTCTAGAGTTCTAATCCGGCTGTCGCGTTCCATTACAGTCTCGATCATCGTCGATAACTTATCATTTTGGGCAATATACGTAGCGTGAAGTTCGCGCGCTTCTTTCTCCACCTCGTGAAGACGAGCGGAATGTCGTTCGATTTCAAGCTCGGCCTGCGCCAACGTCTTTTTGGCTTGATCTCGTTCTTCGCGTGCAATGGAACAATCCTCGAGCATAGCGACTTTCGCCGTCTCTGCCATCTCTAATTCGCCAAGTGCTTCCTCAAGACGCTCGTCGGTCAGACGCATATTTGTCTCGAGCCTCTTGATATCGTGCTGCTGCAAGCCAATTTGTTCCGTACGGCGCATGACCCTGTTTCTTAACTCCTCCATCTCGTTCTTGAGAGAGCGTACTACAGCATCATGCGATACGTCGGAAGAATGTCTAGCTTCGAGACGCTCGCAATGTTCTGTCGCGTCTGCAAGCTCTTGCTTGGCCATATCTAAATCGACTTCCAGCTGTTGGACTTGTTCCTCGAAATTCAAACGGAGGTCGGTCTCCTTACGAAGTGCAATCGTAACATCGTTTAAGCGAAGCTTGAGATCGTTCGTCTCTTCCTCCTTCAGCGTAAGTGCAGCTTGTTGCTCGAGGACCATTTGATTGCTTTCTCGGGAATCGACCGCCGAGTAACCGCACGAAGTAGATGTAAGAGCCGAGACTCCTAGATGCTCGTTCTGGGCATCCAAATGCTGGATTGTCACAACCATGGCTTGCAGGGTGGTCCGTAATCTCTGCTTCTCGTTGTTGAGCTGACGTTCCAGCTGAGCGTGAAGTGACTGGTATTCTTTGAGCTGCGCATCATTTCCTGTCTGATTCGCCAGTTTGCTTTCGAGAGCTTCAACCTTGAAATGCGCTTCCATCTGAACGAAGTCCAAATGAGCTTTAAGTTCGTCACGCTCAGCACGGAGACGTGCGATGCGATTCACCGTGTCAGTGATTTGTTCTTCTCCCATGTTTGATGAATAAGAAGCAGCTTGCTTGGCATCGTCCAATAGTTGCTGAAGCGATCTAAAGATGCGAATTAGCATAGATCGAGCTTATTGATACCAGAAAACACACCTGCATTGTGTTTCGTATTCATTGATACGTAATTCCTTTTGAGAAATAGCTCGTTCGAATTCTTCTACGGTCCTTTTCAAGTTGTCGATTTCATTGAATGCTTCCTCTCTGTCATGCACGAGTTGCTCTTCACGAGCCTCGAGGTCCTCACGCCGAGAAATTTCATTGTTGAGTCGCGCTTGAAGCTGATCAAAAGCACGCTTCGCGTGCGTCGAGGTACTGGCTTGAGTAAGCTGCTTCTCCAACAACGCAACTTTAGCTTCTTCCTCTTCTAGTCGGGCGATGAGCTCGTCCTCATGCGATTGCGAGCCACTCCGTTCGCGGTAGAAGTCGAGCTCCGCTTGCAGATCCTCCTTCTCCGATAAGATGTCCTTCACTTTCTGTTCATGCTCCTTCAGCTTCTTCTCTAATGCAGCCTTTTCATTTTCGGTGCGGATGAGATCCGTATGTACCTTGGATAGTTTTTCTCGGGTTGAGGTTAGGTCAAGTTCAGAAGAAGACGCAGATGCGCGGATTTGTTCGATATCCCGCTCAAGCATCGCCACCTTGTTAAGGTTCGTAAGTGACGACGCACGAGGTCTAGCTGGCGTTCTGGGTGGTGGAGGCGGAGCCGCTTTGCGCCTCTGTAATTCGCCTTGCAGTTCTCGAACCTGGAACTCCAATTTTGCCTTTTCTGCAACCAACTTTTCGCGTTGTTCGAGATAGTCATTTGATTCGACAGCGGCTCGATTCAGGTAGTGCTGCGCTTCCTTTGCTGTTGCGGCCTCTCGCTCTCGCTCCTTCTTTGCTGATCGCAGAGCTTCTTCGACGTTCTCGCGAGCATTCTTCTCGTTACGAAGATCATCTGTACGCCTCTTGAGCTCCTCTTCCAGCCCCAGACTGCGATCTGCTTCTTTTCGTAGCTTCGATATGGAAACTATTGAGTAAGCCAGACGCAATCGAACATACGACGAGCTTACCTTATTCAAAGCATCGGCATAGTTTTCCCTTGAGACACGCAGCTCCTCCTCATTCCTTATGATCTTGGTCTCTTGCTCGCCGACCTTTACAGCTATAGGAACCGTTAGTCAACCCGTCTTTTCTGGTCTTTTACTGACACAAGTATTGCCAGCGTACCTTGCACGGCAAGCTTCTCCTTTAACTCTTTGAGCTCCTTTCGTAAATCATCCGCAGTGAAGTCCCACGACATAGTGGCGACAATACACAATTCTGTACAGCGTTGATACAGTAAGTTGCAGAACGTGGTTTGGTGGCGATCATCGTGTTGAGAACAAACCAGATGACACGTGATCGTTCCTCGGCAGTCGCCGAACCCAAGAAACATTGTTGTACTGTACTGTATGTGTATGATCATTCTATTGTTATAAATAGTCATACATGCCATCTATTTGCAACGAGTTTTGTCCAAGATAAGTCTCTCCATCATGTCTGCGCCGAACTCGTCCTTCCCAACAGCTCCTGTAATCTCGCAACAGCGATACCATGTCTCAAATCTACGTCGACTTTTGCCTCCGTATGGTCTGATATCTGTACCGCAGCTTTCGGCTTGCTTCCCAGCACGAGCGAGAAGCGCTTCGAACGGCCTTCGCCACTAACTTTCGGATGGGCTGTTACCGCAGTCGTCTGCACAGCAATCGCAGGCATAGAAAACCGTTTCTTGGCTCGAGGTGAGATCTCCTCAGAGTAAGAAGACAAGACGGAATCCTGAGGATTCCCAACGGATACCGACGAGTTCGAAATATCTCCAAGCACTTGCCCAACATCTGTCGGATGCTGGGAATCGAGGTTAACTTCGTCAGCTACCTCTCGCTGTTCTGTGTCCAGCCTCGAAACCCTCCGTAAGGACTCCTCGAACGAAATACCGAAGACCTCAGGTATCACCGGATGACTTAGTGGTCTGGCTTTCGATCTCCGAATAACATCCACCCGTTTTGAAGGAGACCCAGATGTGGGTGCATCCAGCTCCATGAGTTCCGACGGCTTAGAGAAGTTCCACGCCGTCGGCTTCTGAGTTCTCCAAGACGGAAAACTTGATAGTGTCGAACCAGACTGAGCTGAAGAAATAGCACCTTCCGACACAGAAGACTCGATGACTGGGAACACCGCGTCGTAACAAGAATTACATGCTCGTGCTGACTTGCTAGTGTCAATTGCGGATGGATCGGCGATAAAGAATGTCTATGGAGATATATTGAGTCATTACGAGCGTCAAGAGGATGCGAAAAACTGACTCTTTCGGAACATGTGGCGCAGACGCAACGACCACATAGTCTACAGTGATGTCTCCGACGTCTCCATCCGAAAGTTTTACCACATCTCATGCATGAACCTGTCCTCCCGTCCGGAACCCAAATAGCTGGCACAAAGTGGTCTACCTTTCCTCTCTTGGGCAGCGCCTGGGTCTCATCTTCCTCTGGGAGGTATGGCAAAGCTTGCAGGGAGCGACGGATGTGATTTGTAGAAGAAGATGACGAGAGCGTAGAATTTGGATGCATAGCATTCAAGGAAACCAAAAGAGATGCTTTGGCAGATCGGATGGAAGATACCCAGTCGTCTCTGCCTTGCTCATTATCGGCATACAGAGCGAAGGACATCTCTGGGTTTAAGATATCCATCCGCCTTTCATCACCGGCTTCTCTGACAGTGCTGAGAACGACCTCTGTGTCGACCAATTCTGCTTTACCCTTAAACCACCATCTTTCTTCGTAGCTAGATGACTGGTCTGCACTCGGCTTCTTCGGGCTCGTCCCGGCCTCTCTTTGACGGGATTTGGTCAAGTTTGGTATTTCGTTTTCGCTCTTGCTCCTGCTGCGTTTAAATTCAGGTCGTTTACTCGAAGAGCCGCCCCGAACAAACCCGGCTCCACCAATGCCGGAATCGTTTCCGCGTTTTAACCATTCTGCCTCGATCATTCTATCGTTCGCAAGCCAGATAAGACAGTCTGAGAATAGGAGGAATTCACGCTCCTTAGGAACCGAAGAATTGTCCAGCTGCATTAGGGTCCCACGCTTGAGAAAGCTTCGGCCCGGAGTGATGAGTTGGATGGGTAAGTTATATGTGGCCCGCTGTAGTGCGAGGAGGGACAGGGTTTGCGCATGTGTATGTAGGGATGTATCCAGAGACGTCGTGACTGTCCATTTTTGTATGTGAGCAACTGCTGTGGATAGAGGTTTCAATGATCTTACCTTTCGTTAACATGGAATGGGCTTCTATTAAGCTCGAACGCTCTGGGTCTTCAATGTCCGTACAGTTTATCAGATCCTTGAGAAGGAGAAGATAACGAGGACAACGTTGAACGATCGTTAGAAGCCAATCCCGGAGTTTGAGTTTACCACATCGCTCATCTGCTTCGCGCTCCTTTATAAATGAATCAAAAGAAGTATTAGAAGACTGGAGCTCGGAAAGCTTAGTGATGACTTCAGAGAAACTCGACACAAAAGGTGTATAAAGAGAGAGGTATGGAAAGTGGGATATAAGGACAGACGAAAAAGGCGGTGGCACGGACTCAGAATGGGGAAATGGAGAGGACAATAAGCATGTAAGTGATGTGAAAAAGGAGCGGTGGAGATTCCAAATGTCAATGAAGTTCGAGAAGGCCGCTGTCAGATCCTCTCTGCTGAGCAGAGGCGAAGGGGTATCAAGAGAATCAACCAAGGGAGTCAAAAAATGCTGGATCAAATAATCAGAAGTGAGACTACGAGAGAAAATCAGTGACTAACTGTATAAATCAGGTCCAGTCCCTCAACATATGCGCGTTCTGTCTCGTAAAATTCCGTAATAATCTTCCGTCTTTTTGCTGCTTTGCTCTCGTCTATGGGCTTCAGGCTATCTCTTCTCCTATGTGGTCTCTTGCCAGGATCAACCGCAGAGGGCCTATTTGGAAGCTTCACTCCAAAGCTTTGAAGAGCACTTGAGGCCTCGGGGCCGTTCAATGCGGCATTCTCCTGAGGAATAGAATCGCAGGATACCAAGCTAGCCGAAGAGTGTCTATTCAGTATATTGGACGGAGCTGGAAGTGATATTCTCCGAAACGAAAGAAGATGCTGACGACGCTGAGGTGACGGAACAGGAGTGGGAGCTGGGCTGGACCCGCCAGCAGACTCTGTGGAGGGAAATGCAAAGGAAGTGGATGAGGAAGCTAAAAAAGATCGTAAGCAGTGAGCGAAAGGTTTAGCAAAGATTCTACGTACCCATGAAGGCAGCGGTCGTCAGCGACACACTATCGGGACCGCGATGCGATGCGCCTTGGAAGTGACGCCGTCCTAAGGAAAGCAGAGACTCGGAGTCCTGCCTGCCCGACAAGTGGGTAGTGACGCAGCGCAATGGCTGTCGATCATTAGCCCCTGAATCATGTGACATCATGCAGCCAAATTTGGACTATTCTGGTCTCGGAGTTTGAGACACGTTCAATAGACGCGGTTTGGTTTGTTGATGCACTTGCGCTTTTGAGACTGGCCCAAGCAGGAGGACGGAACAAAGTATTTAT
The DNA here is from genome assembly GCA_009806525.1 of Sanghuangporus sanghuang. Classification (NCBI taxonomy): domain Eukaryota; kingdom Fungi; phylum Basidiomycota; class Agaricomycetes; order Hymenochaetales; family Hymenochaetaceae; genus Sanghuangporus; species Sanghuangporus sanghuang. The sequence continues at coordinate 211,765 of VVIT01000004.1, forward strand.
TACACTGATTTACAGGTGATTAATATTGTGAAACCCTCGACGACAATGCGTGCAATTTACAAATAAACCGGGTCCAATAAACCATCATATACATCTTTGGACAAAAAAATCGGGTCTTCCTTAGCCTATTCCGTCCGTAGTACTCTACTTCACGCGATGAGTTCACTACCAGACCATTCAAGAGGGAAATTGTGTCTTCAATGAGATGAGAGGGATAATAATGATGTAAATTGCCACCCTATCAACTTGCTTTATTTCCACACTGGGCAAGAAGTCATTTCCAAGCCCTTAGAAATTATGATCGGAATGGGTGAACTCTCATCCGATTGGCTCTTTTTCCATTCTGGGTAACATTTTCACACTTCGGAAATGAGTTTTTGCCCAGTGTGTTCTGGTCGTTTGCAAAATCCACGACGGAAGTCTATTCCTTCTGATCTGGTTGATGGCCGGCAAAAGTTTGTCCTTTCTCCATACGAATTAGCATCCGAGGCCCTGAAGTCAAGTTTCTCGGAGCACACTGTAATAGGACTGCCACGAAGGGCTGCAATACACGGATGGCAGAAAGCGACGGATGACCATGTCCGAATCGGGACCCGAGGACCGCGCCGCAGTCCCGATTTGACATAGAAATTTCTAAGTTGGATCTATTGAATCATGATTTTTGCCGCATCAACTGCGCTCGCTCCTCTCGTCTGTGCACTCATGCCTGGCGGCCCATGGTTCGCCAAATACCGACATTTCGACTTCGTAGTAATGTCGTTGCCTCTGAACGTACATAGGCCCGATTCGCACGTTGGGCAGACATGGGTAAAGTCACTTCATCGGCGTCGGCAGTCGAAATTGTGTTTCGCAGCTCTCCTTTGCTCTTCTCTTCTGTACTTCTTGTGGTTCATCGGCTTGCTTGCGCCGCCAGTCGCGGTCTTGAGAAGCACGTTAGGTCGAGTACAACCAGTGGAACCCACAACATCAGCAACGCCACCGATCGAAGACCCTCCTCCACTATACGAACAGTGGTATGAATTCGAATCCCATCTGCCTCAACAAAACGAATCTCTGCCGTACCCAGAAGGAGCGGATGCCCAGTTCTTTTACGCTTCGAATCACGTTTGGGGTATGCCGACACGTCTTCTGGTCGGAAAGTTGTCTTGAACACGTATTCTAGGGCTAGGTTTCAACAACGCGCTACAAGAGCAACTTTTTCTTTCCCATCTGGCATATATCGCAAACAGAACGTATGTGTCAAGCTTCCATAAGAGACGTTCATCGGAACCGGTGTTGATGAGAAATTTGCTTCGAAAGTTATGTTTTCGATGTTTACACGTGGAATTATGACCTCAACGAACCATATACCTACCATTATGGGACATGGATACCCTCTCGAATACCATTCACAGCTCTCATAGCTGGTGTGTTTCGTCCGTTCAATATTCTTTCGTGATCATTGGATGACTAGCCTTCCAGGACCAACTGTCGGAGGCTCTTTCGGTATAGATGATCCAGCACCAAGAGCCGTCAGCAAGCCTTATTATCGAAAAATGTGCCCAGAACCGACCCTCATACGGTCTAATGAAGTGAATGACGGATTGGGCTCTGAGCCTGATGCGAGCATGATGATGCAAGCATGGGCTGAAACACTCAAGGAAACGCCGTCGAAGTGCATTGAAGTCGGGAATTCTGATCAAATATTCAGCTATATGTGAGCATCCTGCTGAAAGTGTCTTCTTCTTCACTCACACCATCTGAAGGGTCTTCGGAGACGGACAGCGAGTCCTGCCGTTTTTAGACGAGTTTCTGAATTCACCTGTGTTGAAGCGCTTCGCTTGGTCCACTCTTGTCAACGACGCCGTTCTGGCTAACATGCATCTTTTCGACGAATCCCTCTCGCCTGTTGGGAGACCATTATCATCTATTCGGCTACTTCAACCAGACGATGAGCCTGAGTCTGGCACTGCGATTCCGGGTCTTCTCGCTATACACGTTCGCAGGGGTGACTATGAGGAGCACTGTCAGAATTTGGCCCGATGGAGAAGCCGATTTATGGGGTGGCTACAGAGTCCTCTAATTATAGACCGTTTTGAGCCACCATCAGCTGAATCAGATGATGAAGAAGCTATCAGAGACTATTACATGGCAAAATGTTTGCCAGACATGGACCAGATCGTCTTGAAAATTAATGAGGTGCGATGGACACCCCAGGGCCGCGGCCTCAAGCGGGTGCATATAATGACGAACGGTCCAACGAAATGGATAGCGGAATTGAAAGCGAAGATCATGGACTTGGGAGGATGGGACGGCGTGCTCTCTGGTGACGACCTCACGTTAATCCCTGAACAGAAGTACATCAGCCAAGCTGTCGATATGGCTCTTGCAATGCGCTCTCAGGTGTTCATAGGAAATGGGGTGAGGGCTACGTATTCCTGAACACGATCGATGGCTGATATGAGGTTACAATTCAGTTCTCTTCCCTAAGTGCGAACGTTGTTATCCTACGACTTAGTCGGCACTTCGATCCTTTGACGAATCGTCTATGGTGAAGTTGTTCTTTTCACTTGTGTTTTTCCGTTAGACCTGCAAGTTATACACGTCCTTTCATCACACACTTCTTATTGGGCTCTGGTTAAGTTATTTCTTGTTAGGTGAGTTTAGCCCCTCCTTAGTTTGCATCCGTTGAATCAATCGATGTTTCTAGCTATAGTTCTGTCCTCTCCGATCCTTGAACTTTAGTCTGCGTGAGTAGTCTTCCTAGTTTTGTGATGTACGTGGGCTGATGTGAATGAACGAAATAGATGGTGTAATAGTAGCTTCTAAAGACCATAATTTTTTTCCGCATAATGACATAACGATCGTTCATTCGTCATTGGGAGCGAGCGTCTAATAAGACCGACGGTGTCCACATGCCAGCTCTCGGCACCTGCAACGAGCTTGTTGCCGCTGTCAGTCAAGTGCCTGGTGATGGCTTCCCAACTTCAACTTCTTACCCGGTCTACCACCTCAAGGAAACTGTTAAAGGCTTAATTGACGCAAAAATGCAATTCCGCTCACATCGGTAAAACTCAAACAAATTCGAGGATCCAAATGGAACAAGTGCAAGATTATTCTCACAAGCGCCCACTTACCCGGAAGTTGCAGCATTCGAATCCTGCTACCACCAGTTATGTCTTCTCCTATTGGTCGAAACTGTACTATAACGGTAACAAGCGGGTCCGCACCTTGATCTCTGCGACCTTATGCTTTTCTCCACAGCAGATGGATCCTCATGGTGCTCACGCGCCTTATCATTTCGCCCTGTACCTGTATAAGGACATCTTTTCTGACACGCAACGTTTCTGAGAAGAGGGTTAAATTGTGGAGCACAAGACAATTTCGGAGGTGCGTTATGTTTAAGATCTATATATATGGTCTTCGGGTACCTATCGATTAATTTCCAGAGTCGAAGTCCAACGTAGTTCCTTTCCATTTAACTCGAAATGGCGTTGTCCCTAATGAAGTATTTTTGTGCAACCGGTTCAGTCGGTAAATGGTCGCTTCCTCGCCACGAAGTCAGCTCATGGGAGATGGAGTCGGCTAACTTACGGGCACGTTGTTCCCGGAATTCGTCCCAGTCCTGAACCTACATGCCTTTCTCTGTGGTGATTTCTCATGAGCAAATCTAGATCATAGTGGAAACGTTGTAGCATGGTACTCGGACCGTCAGTTCATGTCCTTCACGTCTATGTCCACAAAGTGGCTCTGATAAGTCTACTAACACCAATAACATGCCAGCATGTGTTTCCATTTGTTCTTTCATTCCCTTCATTTTTGGCGTTTCGTTTGCTCGTTTGTAGCATGTTTTCCGGTTGGACAAGCTGATTACCTGTTAGGATAGCTGACTAATATTCTACGCTTTGCCCAGTCAATAGCCGACCTGCCTGCCTGTCAATAGGACCGCTGCCTTGGCTCAATATGGTGATGCTCTACTCTCATCAACATCAGTTTTTGCTGGCTGTTAATGTCAAGTTTGATGTGGCAACATGCTAGCATTTCCTTTCCCTTAGTGATGTATTATTTCTCATATCCTCAGCTCTGGATCAAATGCCTCACTGAATAGAGGTCACTAGACTCTTCGTACACAACTGCTGTGTTTAATGAAAGGCTCTTATGATCCGTATTCGAGCACAAAATCGCATCGGCAGGATCTCAATGTCAGGAAAACATGTCAAATGAATACTCTTTGTTTTCTGTTGGCAATGTCCAAGTGGAGCTTCCGTTTGTTCCTCATGGTCCTGCACATCGCCTCGTTTTTCTCCAGTACTTTTCGACACTAATATGAGCGCACTGACTCTTTTCTCGAGAGTATAAAAGTATGCAGAGACTTGCTCCTTTCTGCCAGGGATCTTCAAGCTGACACTCTACTTACTCTTACTCGAACCATCCGAACCGACAGTTAAACTACTTTAACATGTATATCACGAAATTCGCTGTTGTTTCGTCCCTTGCCATTCTTGCGGTTGCCACACCCACTCCTCAGTCTGTGAGCCAGTGTAATACAGGTACGCTTGCAAGAGAAATGAGATCAGTGACAATAATATTAATGAATCTATTGCAACAGGTGAACTTCAATGCTGCGATAGCGTCCAAAGCTCGTCCAGCAATGCAATTGCCGCTCTCTTGAGCATTCTCGGAGTTGTGCTCCAGGGTGTTGATGTTCCTGTCGGAGTGACATGTTCTCCCATAACCGTAAGTCTTAGCTAACGAGTCTCCTCTGATATATATGTGCTCACTGAGGTTAAAGGTTGTTGGAGCCGGTAGTGCTGGTTGCGACGCGGCACCAGTATGCTGCGAAAACAATAACTTTAGTAAGCTCTCATGTGTTTTATATACCATCGTTCAAACACTGACCGGTGGACTGACAGATGGCCTGATTTCTCTCGGCTGCACCCCTATCAATATCGATCTTTGAGCGATTTCTTTCATCTGGTGAAGTATATTTGATGTATGTGCGGACATCGATGGAAGATTCCGCTATCTTATTCATGTATTGAAATGGATTGTAACTCTGTCTATCGTTTGCTGTTTCCCAATATTTGTACGGACTAAATACTTGCCAAATCTCTGAGTAGCTCATACAACTCCAGTACGAACTGCGTGCACTGTGAAGGGATCTCTTGCGAGCATTCGATTTTTGTACGACTTGAGTCTGTCGTCAAGTTCTAGCAGCTAAGTTAATACTATATACAGGTGGATACAATAAGTCTTTGTCCACCCTGTTTTAGGAAGGTGATTTGCACTCCTTCTCGGGAAACGAACGACTGTGAAGCAAGGTGTCCCCGGATGTCCCTTGATCTTTGCCGATATCGAGCAAGTTGGCCAGGTTATATCCGACGCTTACAGTACCATACATAGCATGCAAATCCTCCTTCCATAAACAGGGGGCCCAAAGACTTAATGTACCCACCTGTAATTTAGTCGCATGGACTAAGATGCAAGAGGAAACGAAATCAATATATATAAGTCACCTTAATCGAACTTGGGGCCACAAATTCCTAATTAGGAAATGGGTCACCGTACCGCATCTCGTAGTACTAGTAATAGTCCTTTCTTGATGTGAGTCTCGTAAGTATTAATGGAGTATTAATTACTACTAGACTTACTATATTGCTAGTATTAATACCAGCGTAAGTTCATTCAAAGCTAAGACGATATATTCTTGCTTTATTACATAATACTATATAGCAGCCTCTTTTGAGCTTCTAATTTCTCACACCAACAACGGTGTTACATCGATTGTGAGTCGGTTGGAGGGTACTCTTGCAGGTCACCATAGAGCAACAAACAAGATGTCTTCCGACCTCGTCTGGCTTTTAACTCGCGTTCGTACTGTGATGCTAAGCTTCCACCCAAAGCCAACTGATCAATTTTTATTTTATCAGAAATCTAATTCATTTATTGTGGACACCGTTCCTGAAGGACCCGTCTTCTCAAAGGAACCTGTACGTTCATCCATTGCTAAAGCCAGACCTTGTGGCTGAGATAAAGGGTCTATTTGCGTAGGGTAACCTTCTCAACATTCACTCGCACAAGTACTCCGAACTTGCGAACTCGAAGGTACACACACCTAATATATTTCCATTGACTCTTCGTTTGACTGGTTACTTTGCAGACCATTCGTGTCACGGACACTCCCTCCGGCATCCAGATTATAACTCGAAAGTCTTCTGCATCTCCTCACTCCGTCAAGTCTGCGCGTCACGTCACTAGTATTCGCTCCAGATCGGGACCTAGGAGGGCAGCTGGTGTTGCAGCTCAGAAGGCAAAGGCTGGATACCGCCCTGACCTTCGCAAGGTGAGTTTTATTGTGCCATTCTTTCTCCGGACGCAGACCCGCTAGAACCCACTGGACCCACCGCAAGGTGAATGAAAGCTGGGCGTGGACATGTTTGCAAGAACAAACCAACTCTTCGTGAAGACGATCAAACTTCATCTGAGATCGCGCCATGTCGCTATCGGGTTACGTTCGATGCTCCTCGCGTCCGCCCGACTCTTTGGCGCTCACAAATTTATCCATCTCTCCTTGCTCTGGCATTGCACCTTATATCATAATATTGACACTTCCTTTCACTTAGGCTGCCATTGCTCGCGTATCTGCCCTTCTCGCCGCACAAAAGGAGAAGAAGCCCTTACCGGAGAAGAAGCCGCGTGGAAAAAAGGCTACTAAGTCTTCGTCCTCGTAATCCTAATGTGGCTCGTTCTATCCCATGGTTTCTATGTTCTTTCAGTGTACTGCTAAGCATATGCGAAATATGACAACGTCACGTTTTACTCTAATTATCACTGTCGGAAATGTAAAATCGAAAGAACGGTAAAGATGTCGATGCCATGCGATTGCACGGCTGGTCCTGTAACTACTGAGAAGATCATTACACACGTGATCCATGGCAGTGGCTTGCGCGACAACGCACAACCGCTCTCGGACTTAGCTTGAACTTCAACTACAATGTCATGGCGACCGCATCAGATATTTCAACAAGCGGAAGTCTTTTATCTCGAATAGCACCTTCGGTGCAAGACAGGTCAAAGGACCAGGCAGACAAGCCTCGGCTCAGGTAAAGAGGCATTTCTGACGAAACGGATCAGCGGTCCAATAAACGACACCGTAGAACAGATGATCGTGTCGACGAGGATAGCCTTCGCCTTGCCCCGTGGATGAAGGCTTTCAATGAGCCAGAAACTGAAGTTACACGTGAGGAATGGTGAGCCGTGCGTCTGTTTAGTAAGAGATCCCATCTGAATGCATTCAACAAGGCTACATGATGAACTGTTGCAGTTCGTGGATTATATAACTCCGAACAAACGAGAGCGAGAGGCGCGCAGCATACTGGTTGCTCAAATAGAGAAACTTCTTAAATCTCGCTGGTTGGATGCCGAAGTCACCATGTTTGGCAGCTCAGTGACGGGACTTGATCTGACAGGAGGGTGAGTGTGTCGTTTTGTGTTGCGGTTTGTTTTTAATATTGAATACAGAGACATTGATTTGGTCGTGTCTTTTGACGCCATTCATTCGATGTCAGAACTGGACAGGAAGGCCCGACTAGCAGCCATGGGCGACATCTTGAAACGATCAGGGATGACAATTTGGGTGAACAGAATTTTCGGTGCTAAAGTACCTATCATCACGTTCACGACCATCAGAGAATTAGGAGAAATCACCATTGACATCAGCATACGTAATGGCGAGGATGCCGGTGTTCGAGTTATACCGCTAATCAAACAATATTTGGCAGATTTGCCAGCTTTACGACCTCTGATCATTGCTGTGAAGGCCTTTCTGTCTCTACGTGACCTGAATGATGCATCTCAAGGAACGTTGAGTAGTTATGCGATTACTCTTCTGTGTATAAGCTTTCTCCAGGTATGTGTTCTTCATGGAAGTACTTTCTCCGTCCGTTCTTAAGACCTCTTCAAGCGGAATCCGACAGGCAGACCCAAAAAACATTTAGATGATCCACACACGGCAAAATCTCTGGGGTTGCTGCTGATGGACTTCTTTCGATACTATGGTCATGACTTCCCATATGCGACGCACTATGTCTCTGTATCTGAGCGGGATGTCCTTCCGAAAAAGTTGAAGTCTTGGGGAGTCAAGAGAAGCAATCCTGCAGTACTCGCCGTACAGTGCATACTTAATCCAGGTATGATCAGATTCTTAGTGCTTATATCTTTTTCTGAGCCCCATCCTCCAGAAAACAATATCACTCGTGGATGCTCAAAGATCTCTTTAATTATTGAGCAATTCAAGGAAGCGCTCGATATTCTACTGAATGTATCATTCAAGAGAGCTACGGCCGTCAACTCTTTACTCAGTCGTATTTATGAGATTCCCGAGGAGGTAAGAAACAGAGGTGCGGGTTGATCGACTGCAGTCTGTTGACGTAGCTGGTAGGATCAAACAAGGCGGACCCTGATTGACGAGTCTGTGGACTCTGGTGCATTCTCCCACGTTGCCAATTCGTGTTCTGGAGAGATCAGTACGACGACGCGGACGATCAGCGGGGGTGTACTTGTCAATCGATCGGATAGACAGAGGAGAAATAACCACGCTGGTAATGAGTCCGGACTACTCATGCGGTTGGGGCCTGGAGCAATGCAAGTTCCCACGAGTAGATCTACAGCCCAAGCAGTACAACAGTTGCCCGCATTGCGATGGAGTCACGGTCGAGGTCAACGACAGCCGGGGCCGGATCTCAGAAATAGCCAATTCAACTTTCAGCCGCAGTCGGGACATTACCAAGTTCCTCGAGCGAATCCTGTCCCGCGGGGACAAATAGAGCCAGGGGCTACAGCACAGCAAATATACCCTTCGCATCAGTCTAAAGGATACCACAATCATCGTTTTCGCAATAACACTGATTACGCCCATGCTGGCTAATTCAACATTTTATCCTGCTTGTGATTTTTTTGCGCGTCACTCTTACAATAATATCTCATGTGTAATAGAACTTCTCGCAGTTTCTGAGCATAGTTGTCCCTTCATCAATAAAGGCATATTGCACGAGAAAACCAGATTTTCAGAGCGCAAGTACTTATACGTTTGGCATACGATGACATATGACATGAGAAGTGGGAACATAAAACAAGGCAGGAAAGAAATGATACATTTACTCTTCCTCCTCCTCGTCGCCGCCCTCTTCCTTCTTCGCGGCTGCCGCTGCACGCTTGCGCTTGACACGACCAGGGCGGCCACCACCGTAAGGTGAGGTAAGAGCAAGGTCAACATGCTTTTGAGAGTCCAGACGGACAACGAAGGATGGAACGTTAACAATCTGCTTGCCAACGCTAGACGAAGAATGAGATCTGAAGTAACCTGTCAAACACGACAAGACTAACCGAATGTGACGCTGTCTAATTAGTACACGGGCGTGATGGATCGACTTGGCAAGACCACTCTTGAATACCTGCGTTTGCAGCCTGCGCTCCAAGAAGTCCTCAATCTTCAGAGCCAACACGTAATCAAGCCGCATGCGTGTCTCATCAAGCACACCGATTCGCACAAGACGACGAATGAGGGCGTTGCCTTCGAACAGACGCTTCGGGTCCTTTGCGTCGAGCTTAAGGAGCTCACGAGCGGCACGACGAATCTTGGACAGTACAAACGAAATACGCCAGATCTCACGCTTGTTGCGCAGACCGTATTCACCAGCGAGCTTCAGCTCAGCATCAAGGCGCGCCGATTCAAACGGACGGCGGGGAACCTTGTAGCTGTATTATCATGGGGCACAATGCGCGGCAGTCAGCTTAGCGCGTCCCTCCACATAATAGTGGATCTTGAAGAAAAGAACAGTGCTCACGTCTTGCTGTGGTTCCTCGGTGCCCTGAGCAATCATCAGTAAATAGTCCACCAATGTGGTGAGCGGCATACCTAGGCATTTTGTGTCTTGAGGAGGTTGTCGACGGTGAGTAGGTCCTTGGATGAAATAATGTATGTGACAACGCAAACCTTGCACATGGATCGTGAGAAAATAAACTGTATAGCATATAAGTCACGTGGTACACAATCTCTCTCCAAACGACAAACGACTTTACCGTGTACCGTAGACTAGCACCTTCGCCGACAAATCTCAAGATGCCGCACTCCTATGGTTACAGGGCGCGTACGCGCGATATGTTCAAGCGCGGATTCAAGGGTATGGAAAAGACGAACGTTGAATATTTCTTTCTTGAACGCTGATTCTCTTTACTTAGAACATGGTCCGATTAAATTGTCCACCTTCTTGCTGAACTATCGTGTCGGCGATATTGTCGATATCAAGGCTAATGCGGCGCAACAAAAGGGAATGCCACATAAGTTCTACCATGGTCGCACCGGAATTGTTTACAACGTGACCCCGCACGCAGTCGGTGTCATCGTCAACAAGGTGGTCGGGAACCGATACATCGAAAAAGGCGTGAACATCCGCATCGAACACGTTCGCCACTCGAAATGCCGACAGGAGTTCCTTGAACGTGTGAAGCGCAATGAGCAGCTTCGGGCGGAGGCGAAGGCAAAGGGCGGTACGTGACGATCAACTCCGGAACTGCGTCAAGATTCTAATACTTTGTCTTCTCAGAACCAGCACCTTCACTTCGTCGTGTTCAGCCAGCTCCCCGAGAGAGTCATATCGTCTCATCAAAAGACAATGCACCGCAGACCGTTGTCCCTGTACCATACGAAACGACGATCTGAGTGTGTATTATCGTATCTGACACCGCATATTGCTGAGAGCGCATGGGTAGAGTAGCGTGTACCGCTGTGGATGTTATTCTTTTCCGTTCTGTGAATCATGCATTTACAGCACTTTTATCGTTTCTTCATGATAGCTTTATTTCGCATATGCACGAAAACCATCTCGTGCAACAAAATCAGACAGTCACTACCCTCCGAACCTTTCTCGGGCCATCTGCTTAAACATCTCCATGGTTGCTCTGTCTTTTGAGCGTATGGCTTCTTGCCTCTCTCGGAACGCGGCTTCTTTCTCTTCGCGTCCCGTGACGCGCTTCTCTTCAAAGCGGCGACGAGCAGCATCGCGTTGAGCAATTCTTCAGAAGGAGAAGTTAATAAATTCAGATCGCGACAAGAACATTGACAATGAGACCTACCTCGCCTGAAAACTGTCTCCACCGCCCATTAGGGTGCTGTCGTCATATTCACCCAGTGTGTCGTCTTTTGCATCACGAGCAGCTCTATCCGCCTCTCTCCGCATCTTCTTCTTTTCGAGCATCCCTTCTCTTCCTTGTTCTTTCGGTCCCACAATCTCCTCTATTCGGTTTTTGTCTTCTTGTTTCGCACGCCTACGTTCATAGTTCCGCTCGGCGGATTGAGCCTCCTCTTGCGCCTCGTGCAATAATATGCGATCACTTGCGGAAGGAAGGGTGGGCCCTATCATCCTACTTGACCCCCCACGTGAACCATGCGAGGTAGTTGGTACATTCGCTATTGTGTCAGTATCCTCTGGATCCTTGTTGCTCGTTGCAGCTTCAACAGCCCTGCGTGCTGCGTCTATAGCTGCCTTGTCTGATCGAGTGCTCTTCTCAGTAAATGACCAACGGTGTCCAGTCTGCGCCGCCGCGGGCTGGCTTCTGGCAGCCTCACCAGAATAATACGTTTCTAGCAATGATAACATATTTAATGCGATATGACATGGATGTCTTACTCGAGATACTCACGCGGCAGTTTTCCGCGATTCCAAACCTGAGGATAGGTGCATTGTAAACTTCTGCACACCCGTCATATGGCACGTATTGTTCTGTGCAAACCTTGACAAACTTGCGAAAGTAGCTTTTGTGATAAAAACACCGAATTGGATCAGAATCTCTGCCGTTCGGTACCCTCGGAAAGTGAGGTCGCAACGTACCTGCGCGCTTTCTCACCCGACAGCTCGTCGAAGAACTGTCAAACGCGAAGTGTGGTAAGCACGATATCTGACCGGAGCACAGAAAGCAGCGATGCGAGGATGCAACGTGGTTGATTGCGAACGCTCACTCTGTCGTTCTCTTCCTTCAACCAGACCCTGAATTCGGCATTTTTCAGGAAGTAGTCACCGTCGGTCAGTGGTTGTGCGCCGTGCGGAAGGGGCTTTGAATCTTTCTCTCTCTCGCCTTCGTCACGTCGTCTTCGATGATCTCTTTCATATTCTGGCGACAAGGAGCGCTTTCTGTGTATCGGGGAACGTGAGCGTGAACGACGACGAGTGGCCATGAGTAGGACTGATATTCTTTACGTCGCGATCAGGACCAAAGCCAATGTGAACCGTAACGCCACGGATCTGGACGTGTGACTGTTCAAGCGGAGTCTAAATTATTATTATTATTAATGCACATCCCAGTAATAGTTAGTCTACGGACAGACGTACCTTCTCTTCAACCATCACATCATTTGCTGCAGTACCTCGGCGGATTATTCTTGCTACTCCTGCCTACTGACCAGTTGATTTATGCGTTTAATCTTGCTGCTTCTCTACTCATCTTTCCCGTTCTGTAACTTCTTTCTGTCTCCTATGCGAGAAGAAACTTAAAATCGGCCCCAAGGATAAGCATCGAGGTTGGCCTCTACGGAAGCGGTCCGGACATCTCCGTCAAAACTTGCACCTGGTTGGAGTAAAAGCTTCTCCGTTTACATGTAATATCTCGAAGAATGAGATGAATATCAGTAAGTTCTTGGTCGTTTCTTGATTCGTCACTGAAATGCTATCAGTGCAATATATTAATGTATCAGTTTTCAATGCAATGTAATGACTTTCATCGAAAGGGATTGAAATTGCGCAACCTTCTATTTCCGCTTTAATTTCCAGCCTCGTGCTGATATTTGGTCTCGATTTAATAGATGCTACATCACAGACGATCTCAAATTTCTGAAGCGTTTCAAACCTTGCTTATACTTCATTACCGAAATCCATGGCTCTAGATTTGGACGTACTGGTTCTAAGGCTCTGAGGCGAATAGTCATCTACTATTGAAAAAATATTGCTTCTAGAAAAGAAGTAATGATAATGGTTACGAAGTCTGCTTCGTAATTTCTGAAAACATGGAATAATGACTTGCCTTTCTATTCTGTCCGTACACATTGCAGCAACGCAGAGTTCAACTTCATTACTTGGCCGAAGTTGGTCGATGCGATTTCGAGTCGTCAAAAATGGCCGGAAACGCAATAAAAACCTCTGTTATTTGTTCTGCTGATGCTACAAATGAATGAATGATTTGCAGCTTCTGGCGCACTTCTGAAATCGGTTCTCAAATCAATCTATTGCACCATCTGAATCCCGCCGAACGGAGAAAGAGCGACCCGAATGGATACGTCGATTGGTGCTCTTATGGCGTCGTTTATTCCGTCATATGCTTTGCGCTTGTTTAGTTACAGGTCTTGGATGTTGTCTATAAAGGGGACTCTGCTGGGGGGGGGGAAATGCCCAGCAGACGAGCCTTTACCTTGTCTACTAACTATTCGAGCCAAGTCCTTCAGTCTTCAACTCGTCTCTGAGCATCATGCTGTTCTATCGCGTCGTGTCTTTCTTCGCGTTTATTTTGACACTTGGAATCCTCGCGGTCGCCAAGCCGGTCGAGCTTGAGAGTCGCGCTAATGCTGCCTCTGTTGAGAACATCGCTGCAACACTCAAGTCGAAGACTGACCAGATCGTACCGCAGATCAGTAAGTTATGGTCTTCTGCATATTACTAAACATCCATATTGATCACCTTTCACCTCTAGAGAGCGCGGCAGCGAACCCTCAAGCCAACTCCGCGACTATTACACCACTTATCAATGAGCTCGTCTCGGCACTCAACGCTGCTCAAAGCTCCCTTACTCGGGGAAGTGCTATCAAGCTTAAGAGCCGTCAGACTAAGGACGAGATTGCCACTACCTTCGCTGGCGTAGTCACTGTAAAGATTCCTGTTCATTTATGTTGTTTTCGCCTGAATCAGTGCCGTTTCAGGACATTACTGGTGCAGTCAAACTGATCCCATTCGGTTTTCCGGGTCTCCCCGGTCTTATTATCTCTCTGGACGTTGCTCTCGCTGGGCTCCTTACAGGCCTTGATATCGCGGTTGTCGGCCTTGGATTAACCGTTGGTAGTCTGTACGTCTTTCTGCAATCACCACTTATTTCTGCTGTATTCGATAACAATTAATCTTCAATAGACTCGGAGGACTGGGAGGACTTCTAGCTGGCCTCGGATTTGGCCTCACGCTAGGCCTCCTTGGACTGTAATGAAGTTACTTCGGGGGGTGATTAAGCTTGAACTTCCTTTCTTCCTTATGTTCTTCAAGTCCCCACACTGACTTGGTGCATGAGGAGAAATTATCTTGAAACACATGCTTCCCCCCTCAGTGGTCGCCCCCGAATTCATGTAATTGCGCGTACTCTGAATCCCTGTCTCGAAATATGGTGCTTACAGATTGATCTGTGTGTGTGTGTGTGTGTTTGACTTGAACTCAAATGACGTAACTTTTGAAAGTTCGAAAAAAGTTGATTCGATTTTTGATTATGTAAAGATTGCAAGATTACGGGCCGCTCTCAATTCGTTGTCACAACTGCAATAACTCGTTATTTCATCAGCCTTCATCACGTATACACTCGTCTTCTCGTTCCTCAGAAGTGCCCTATGGGAATCTGACGGCTTCTGTGCGGTCGAGAATAGACGTCTCATCTTCTCCCTTGATCACTTCCGATACTTCCAGAAAAAATCTTGCTTTGTTGATTGAAGCTTGGCGACTCGTAGTACGCCGCGTTCTTTCCCCGCGCATGCTCATTCTATCTTAGCCCGTCTGTTGTCCGTTGATGCACGCGAAGACTGATACAGGTGCCCATTGAGACACTGTGATTGGAGATCTTTCTCTAGTCCCTGCCGATGCACAAACCTGAACCTATCTTGTAAGAAACGAATTGTTATCATGCCAGAGCAAAAACTCATCTTCCACCAGAAGCTGAAATCGAAAAAATGTTTTAAGAGATTTTCGCAGATTGTTATTTGGTGCTTCCCCCTTATTCACTATCTTTATTGGGACCTTTGCAAACATCTCGAGGTAAAAGAATCATACGTGCTGCGGCTTCATAAAGATATTATTTCATAACAATGTGAACTCGTGTGGTGGTTTCTACCTTCCTGCAGGATCTGCAAGAAGAGTATTCTTGCAGGCGATCAATGGCCATGCGGACGCAAGATAACTATTATCTCCGCACATATGACACTGAAAAGATACGGGAGTCACCTTCTGTCTACTGGAGGCCTAGGAATTGTGGCGCGCAACCGACGAAAGTGATTCTCGCTTGGAGGATCCCGTTGACTGCGGCCGGGAAGCTCGTCACCGAGTACATTTCAACAAGGAAGTTTTTTTTCCTAATTTTTCTATTGCGGGCACCATGTCGCTACTCTGTGTCCAGCTCTTACTCATATAAAATGCCCTCTAGAATCTCAGTCTCGCTCCAGAGCAAACTATTGTTTTTCACTCGTACTTGCCATTCGTTCCTTCAACACGCTCATTTATCACTATGCTATTTTCTCGTGTCATCTCGTTTCTCGTTTTCTCTCTTACCTTGGGGACCTTTGCCGTCGGCAAACCTGTTACTACACGTAGCGATGTGACGTTTGTCCAGAGTGTGTTCACTTCACTTCAGTCCAACACCAACAATATTCTCCCGCAGATCAGTAAGCTCGTTACAAGCTCTTTTCTGCAGTTTAGGAATGACCTTCATCCGATACTAGAGGGCTTGACTGCCGAAGGCAATGCGACAAATGAGTCCGTCGGACCACTCATCATCGAGCTCATTTCAGCTCTTCAGGGGACTCAGGGTTCCGTCGCTTTGATTGGCCCTATCTCAAGTAATGCAAGTAATGACACCCTTGTTGAACTGATCGCTGAGACCATTGCGGTAAGTGACTAACGTTTTTTACATGTAATGGCATTCTGTTCTGATTTCAAATCTGGTAGGACATCGTCGGAACCTTGGATCTTCTTGCAAATTCGACGGACATTACAGATTTATCTGGACTTCTATCTGGCATAGACCTCGCCCTTGCTGAAATTCTTCTTGGCCTTGATGTAATCGTGGGTGGTGTCATTACTCTTGTAGCGACACTGTGAGTATATATCCTTTTAAGCCTTGAGCGATGGCTTATAAGTTTGACTAGCTTGGCGGGTTTGACGGTATCTTTAGAAGATATCGGCTTCGGTCAAACGATCACCGCGCTGAAGCTATAAGGACACGGTAGTGAATATCAGTCGCACTTCTTATAAAGCCTCCTCCTCTTAAAAGCTATCTGCTTTCCATCTATATCTTCAAATCTGTTGCACTTGCTAATCCGGGACAATAATCTTGATAAAAAAAAACACTTTGATCTTGAGCGATGTATCGGACTTGAGTTGTTTATTGGTCGGCTAACTATGCAACAGACTCAGAGTTTCACGAGAGCATCAAGATGTTCCAAGGTTTTACGAGATGATCATGATTTTGGACGAACTGAATATCAGGCAGCAATTCATAGAAGCAGGATCCTGAAATACTCTTCAGATCTCGAGGTACAGGGGAAAGGTACGCGATGTTTCGAACTGATCAAGGGCTCTGGAGAGATTCATGGTCTGCCTTCTGAGGACTCGACCAATCACATTTCTTACTACAAAAGTCGTATAAGTCCAAGCGGACACGAACAAATGGAACGCAGAGGATACTCTCGGGTGTTCTTATGCATTCTTCCGTCGACGCCCGCACTTATAAAACTTTCATAGCCTCTGTGGTTTTCACTTGACATGTATACTATAGAAAAATTTGCTTGTTCCGTATTTCCTCCAGAAAATGTCAGTAGAGTGTTCCGATCAAGAATTCCTACAGTTCTCTGTCAACTAATCAGCTGCTGTGAATTATTAGCTAGGCCACCTTGTCGAGAGGCTTTCGATTAAGGAAGGATACCTCGAAGAAACTGACTGTTGAAAGTTCAATGGAGAGAAGTGAAGACTACCTAAATGAAATGAGTCCGTCACGGAGGTGGGAGCGATAGAATTCGTAAGGTGTACATATCTGTCAATCGTCGGTGTAACGACTCAAAATTATTGGTTAGTTAATTTTGAAAGACTAAAGTAATAGCAATCTGATATTCTCAGTAGATTCTTCTTTGCCTCGCAGTTTGTACGGTCACCGATATATTTGTTCAGAAGAAACTTGACAGGTACAGTTGAAGACGAAACACCGAGATCCGCAGCGGTAGTCCAGAGTTTTATTCTTCCTGTCCCTTTAATCTTTTGTGTTCCTGATCCTTTCAACTCAGTACTTTGTATGTCCTTGCAGAACTGAGTTGTTGTGCTGTTGTATAGGTCATTGACAAATTCGGTTTGGGATATACAGATCGCGGAGTTTGAAAAGGCAATTAGCCAGATCAGGGATGATCAAAGGCAATTACAAACGGCCCACTATGAACCAGCACCAACATCTCAGCATCTTCGATTTCAAAAAGTCAGCTCGCCTACTTTTTTCAATCTTCTCAATCCAACAGAATCTTTTCAGGACCGAATTTGTGGAGCTGAATGATTCGTGCCGTGGAAGCCGTAAATCATTTTGATTTTGCGCTTAAACGCCGCGAAAAGGTGCTCGAAAAAGAGGTTCCTTGTATCCTCTGATAGCTTAAAATGGGCATTTCGGTTTGCTCACATCGTGATCGTCGAAAAGCAAGAAAGGCAATCCGTCTCCGTTGTTCGTACCGCCGGTACCTGGGGATATCAAATTCAACCTTGGTGGCCGCTCGCTCCACTAAACCCAATCGGCAATGGCTACCTGAGCTTCGTTTCTGTACTTGGATGATCTTTCTGATCATTGTTTTACGGTTTCTTCCGCGAAGCTGGCTTACCGTGGAGTTGAAGTTTAGGTCGAGGTCGAATCCGTGATGCGCAAATCTGAGTCAGAGCCTCATACTTACGATGCTTCTAGCGTCTTAGTCCAGAAGCTCCTTGAGTCTCGCTAATACGTTCTCAACAAATGTCTATGCTGGACCTTCAAAGTGCTTTTTGCGATTCAGAGATGATAGGCGGCACAATGATACCTTCAAGACTTCATTAAGCGCTCCGGTGTGCGTCATGCACTTCGAATGCCGATATTTTGGAAGCCGCATCAAGTCCATGTCCCATGGAAAAGGAGATCGTCCTGCCCATTCTGCATCGTTGAAACCCAAGGCCATTCGCCCCCTGGGACAATACTATTTTCTCATCGTACGTAGCGTCTGTCAACCGAAACAGATTTGCACCGACTTCCGTTCTATTCTCTTCTGTTTTCTTCCCAAATGTAGTGCGATCTTCTCCAACAACTTCTACACCATTGATTGTGATCTGCCTTACAACTGATCACTAGTTTTTTTCATGATTTTTTTTTTCAGGTATCTGCCTCATGACGCCATACCCTTCCGAGTTGTTGACTCTGGCAGAACATAGTTGTTCAGATCGGTGGCAGAAAGAATGGTATAAAAGACTGACTGAAATGACTGAAGTTGGTCAACAGGCGAACAAGTACTCGCACTGCTCTTTAGTCCTCTCATACAGACCCTCAAGCGCCTTTTAACACTATGTTATTCTCTCGTGTCGCATCCTTCTTCGCATTCTCCATGGCTCTTGGCGGTCTGTCTGTTGCCAGTCCCGCCGCTGAGCAGCCCAACTTGGGAGCTGTCCAGAAGTGTTGTCACGAACCTCAGGTCGACCACCGACACCATCGTTCCCGAGCTGAGTGAGTGTCACCAACTATGTTCCTGGGTGACTTGCACCCGCTAATGCGACCAATAGGGAACATGGTTGCGAACAACAACGTGACTGAGGCTGCGGTCGTCCCGCTTATGAACCAGCTCATTTCTGCGATCAACAACGCTCGCAACTCGGTTGCCACCATTCCTCGCAGCGTCCCAGCGTCCCTCCAGAAACGCCAGAACGAGTCCGACATTGCCAGCGCGGTCGCTGCGATCATAGAGGTGCGTCTAACGTCGGGAATTATAACACAATTCTGAAGAATTAATCATCAATCCAGGACATAACCAGCCTCCTGGACAGTCTGCTTGGTAGCGCCGCGGCGGTTCCGATTCTCGGTGTTCTCATTCCCGAACTCGATGCCGCGCTGACTACGCTCGTTGTGGGTCTAAGCGCTGTTGTCACTGGCCTCACTACTGCAGTCGGTGGCCTGTAAGTCCTGCTCCCTCCCCCCCGCCCCCCCCCAAAGAAAAGAAAAACAAGCTTCTTTTCCTTTCAAATAACCTCATGCTGATGATATATCACAGCCTGTCCGCCGTCTCTGGTATCCTTGGTAGCGTCGGATTGGGACTTTTGGGTACCATCCTTGGCTTGGCAGGTCTGTGAAGCAGTCCTACCACGCCTCTGCAGTAGTTAAAGTATACACGGATCGCCGGCATGAATTACTGTGAAGGACTTTCGGGAGCATCATATGTGCTTTTTTCTTGCTCTTTGTTTGTCGAATTTGTTTGTTTTGGTTGGTTTGTATCTGTTGAATGAGCTTTGTTGATTAGCCTGGTTTGGAATAAAGACGGCGTTATTGTTTACGTTTGTGGTGGCGTCGATCAAAAAGAAGATCTGCACTCACGAGATATTGATGAGCAACCAGCCACCACCGGCTCTTCCCTTAGCAACAATGTCAAAAGCACTCAAAGTCATCTGTAATCTTCATCCTCCGGCGGGCACTGTTATTCCGGATTCCCATCCGCCTTCCAAGGTGTACGAGTTTAAGATATCTACAGCTGATCCCAAGTCGAACGCGGAGTTCTATAACGCATTGCGCGAAGCTGTTATGCAAGCAAAGGCACGAATCGGTGCGGACTTAACAGTCTGGAGGGATGCGGTGGGGATGTTGGAGAATGAGAAAGAGCCGAAGAAAGGACAGAATGAGGAAGATGAAGGCATGAATGAAGGCGAAGAGGAATCATAGTGCAGATCATAATCTTGCCTTTTGGGTGAGCGACTTCTTCATTCTTTTCAGACGCAAGCTAAACGACGGCAGCGAGCGACTTTTCGAAAAAAATGAAGATAAATTATTGATTGTGAAAGACAACGTGAACCATCTACTGCCTCTTCTCCTTTCCTCTGGGGCGTTCCTTAATCACCATCTTGTTGCTGCCCTTCGGACCCTTCGGGCCAGGACGTCTCGTGCGCTTGCCCTTCGTGAGCCAACCCCATATCGAACGAGGATGCTTGTTACCCTTTGATTTGCCACGACCTCCTCCGTGAGGATGATCGCACCTGGAAACCGAATGGAGTGAATTTCGATCAGGATGTAAATTGATATTTATCAAACCTGTTCATCGCTGTACCTCGTACATGAGGTCTTCTCCCCAACCATCGCTTTCGCCCCGCCTTTCCGAGTGAACGATATCTATGCAACGGGTTGCTGACCTTGCCGATTGTCGCACAGCAGGTTTGCAGCACCCTTCGTACTTCGCCACTCTGTAGCTTTATTTGTGAATATTTGCCATCCTCCTCATGTGTCACAACCATTGCATATGTGCCAGCGGAGCGTACTAGGGCCATTCGGCGTTCGGGAAATAAAGAGATACAATGAATTGGCGTTCCCGGTGGGATAAGTTTGAGAGGAAGTACGTTTCCTGTACGGACCGTTGCTGCCCTAAGCAGACCAATAGTAAGAGATTGTGTCGATTTCTGCCTAGTCGACACTTCGTTCTCAGTTACATTCATGGAGGCGTCCAATATTCCGTCAAATCCTGGTACAGTTCCCGCAGGAATACCACATCTAAAGCTTTGTACAACATCTCCAGCTCTAAGGCTTTCAGGTGCGATAATATAGCTGTAGCGCAATCCATTGTTGGCTTTTGCTCTTCGCGAACGGATCAAAGCGATGTGTCCCGTACGTCCAGGGTCATATTCAATGCGAATAACATCGTGCGGTCCGCCGTCCATACGCATGAAGTCGACAGTACGAAGACGTCGCTTGTGACCTCCGCCACGGTGACGAATCGTTATACGGCCCTGGTTATTGCGACCTCCCTTTTTCCTTAGAGGAATAGTCAAGGCTTTGATTGGACGTCCGCGCCACAGATGATCGTTAAGAGGCCGACGAAGGTGTCGAAGACCTGGAGTAACGGGCTTGTATGTTTTGAAAAGTGCAGAATTCCGAGCGAGGGCATCATTGATATTGGATGGTAGCTGGACCTCCGTAGCATAGCACCGAAATGTGCCAGGGACTCCTCTACTTGTTGACGAGCACGTTCTCAGCAACCGTACACCCGCCCTCGCTGCTGAAAACATGACTGGTCTGGTGTAACAGAAAAAAACATCGTGACGAGAATCCTTTTCAACTTGAGCGTGACACGCTGTGACCTTTCGCAACTTTCATCAGAGACCGACCATAGTTGAGTTCAGACAACCATGGTATGCACTCTCATTTCTCGTCTTTGTTGTTGTGGACTGAATGACACTACTCAAGACGGCTCAAATCTCCACTGGCACCGCAGAGTTGCGAGACATCACAAAAATGGAGCGCATCGGCGCCCACTCTCATATTCGCGGACTCGGGCTGGATGATCGGTTAGAACCAAGAGCTAACTCACAAGGCATGGTCGGTCAAGGGAAGGCCAGAAAAGCAGCTGGAATGATCCTGAAAATGGTACAGGAGGGTCACATAGCTGGGCGGGCTATTCTTTTTGCTGGCCCTCCTTCAACTGGCAAGACTGCCATCGCAATGGGTGTGTTCGTTTTCACAATCAAACAACGTGTCTATTGAATTTACGCGCATATTCTAGGGATGGCTCAAGTTCTTGGGTCGGACGTACCATTTACAATGATTGCTGCCAGCGAGGTTTTCTCGCTGTCTATGTCTAAAACGGAAGCATTGACCCAAGCCTTCCGAAGGAGTATTGGCGTACGGATTAAGGAAGAGACGGAGATAATCGAGGGCGAAGTAGTAGAGATACAAATTGACCGAAGCTTGACTGGAGTTCGTTCCCTGCGACCATCTATTAAGTATAGAGCTGGCAGACTGACATCATCGTTATGTTTAGGCAACGAAAACGGGGAAATTGACCATAAAGACAACGGACATGGAAACAATCTATGACCTTGGAACAAAAATGATAGATGCTCTGTCAAAAGAGAAGGTCCTTGCAGGGGATGTGGTATCCATCGACAAGGCCTCCGGGAGAATAACAAAACTTGGACGTTCCTTCGCTCGTTCAAGAGACTACGACGCGATGGGTGCTGACGTACGTACTTAGAATGGCTCTGACGTCAACTCGACCTGATCGTCTCTCCAGACGAAATTTGTACAATGCCCTGAGGGTGAGATCCAGAAACGCAAAGAAGTAGTCCACACGGTCTCGTTACACGAGATTGACGTGATAAATAGCCGGACACAAGGCTTCCTCGCCTTGTTTGCCGGAGACACAGGAGAAATCAAACCTGAGTTAAGAAATCAGATCAATACCAAGGTTGCAGAATGGAGGGAAGAAGGCAAGGCAGAGATTATACCGGGTGTGAGTCCACTTAGTTACTTTCGCCCATATAGGTTGACACGAATTCGCCATTAGGTTCTCTTCATTGATGAAGTCCATATGCTTGACATCGAATGCTTCTCGTTCCTCAATCGTGCGTTGGAGAACGAATTTTCTCCCTTGGTCATCATGGCATCGAATCGAGGGATGAGTCGTATCAGGGGAACGAAAATTAAAAGTCCTCACGGTTTGCCCGTCGATTTACTGGACCGAGTTTTGATAGTCAGCACAAAGCCATATACAGAGGAAGACATCGAGCAGATCATAAAGATCCGGTGAGAATTTTGTTATTATTGCGTCTGAACAAAATGTCGCTCATAGGTCTGCTGCGTGTTGAACGTACTAGATGTCAAGAGGAAGATGTGACACTGACCGCAGATGCACTTAATGTCTTGACTTCAATGGCTAAACAAACTACACTCCGATACGCGCTGAATCTCATCTCATGTGCTCGTGTCATTGCTACCAAGCGTAAAGCGGAACAAGTGGACGTCGAAGATTTACGCCGTGCATACGCATACTTTATGGATGAAAAAAGAAGCGTGCAGTGGATGGAAGAGCAGCAAGGTTTGCTTCTTTTCGAAGAGATCGATGTCAATAAGTCAACCGTGGACATGGGTGACACCGGAGCCATGGAGGAGGATTAGACTGTTTTTGCGAGTTCGGTCCAGATCGAATGACTTCAATGAATCTGTTCTTAATTTCGAAAAATCCGTCCTGCCAAAATAATCTGGTATTGATATAGAATCGCGACCGAGTTTTTTATCATTTTCCGTCGGATATTGTGTTCTAGTTATCATCATACGTCTATTCTTTAGCGACTCGTTTTGTCAAGATTAGACGGTTGTGGGACAGACTAGACCAATAGGATGGAAGAGAGTAAGCCATTTCTCACCGATGCTTCAGGTTCTCGCGCTGAAATACACTTGCTGTAGTTTCATTGTATGATATCATATTCACACATCAATCTGTCCTTATCCACATTGGCCTGTCGCTTGAAGAGGAAACTTCGGCGATTCCTCTGCGATGACAATCGTTAATCCGTTATTGACGTCTTCATTGCCCGTGTCTATGCAATGCCCTTGTTGTAAGACTTGCTCTACTCCGTGAATCTGCCGTTCTTTATCCTAGAACCTGGTGTTCTGCCTTCCAAGGGTCTGGTCCTGCTATTGACCCAGTGGCGCAGCGCCGGAAACGTGGTGTCGTCCCTATTTGGCACTACTGGTGAGGTTCGGACAATCTGGTCCTGTTTACTCTACAAGCGGCAGGAGAAAACGAAATTATTAGGTCCACTTGCAGGGAGTTTGCACTTTTTCTTTTACGCCATGCTGGGGGATTCTCCAATGAGCCATTAGATCTGAGCTGACTGGATTCATTCACCGGAAAGAATGTCGGAACGGAGCCGGAAGCGAAAGAATCCCGTATTTACTCCGGAACCTGTATCACAATCACCCGCTTCCGAGCTATCCGCGTCTTTGGAAGCTAATTTTAGGTTACAGCGTCTCAGTATTGCGGTTGCGCTGATGTAGTGGGCATGCCGATGAGGTTTTCAATTGCATGGAATGCTTCGTTGGATATCGGTTCCTCCCAAGTTAGAGTAAATATGGCTTCTGATCCTGTGATCGATCTCGTGGCGTCGCTATACGATGTTGTTCTGGATGTGTTGGCGGTTCTGCCTTGCAGCTGGACATTCCACGTGCCATGCATTGTAACATGCATTACGGTCCGGCGGCATTTGTCCAGAGTTTCTGATCATATATCCGTGGAACTGTGGACCACAAACCTACTTAGACTCCCCGCGCTCAATCCGAATTAAAGCCATCCCCTTCCGCTCTTACGCCTGCTCCTCTTTTTGTTTGTGAGTTTCTATCATCGTTGACGAAGAAGGATATCACTGATTCTCGATAACAGAATATTACGCCGAAAGCTCGTCCACAAATGATCCGAAAAACAGTCAAGAACAATCTCAGCGACGTTCTCTCCGCTGTATTACGACGGGTGCGTGCTTCCTCTGCCTCAGTTGAAAATGAGCGCTCAGAGGACAAGCAGAAAGAGAAGGTTGACTCCGGCGACGTCACCCTTGCTGGGACAGATACTTCTGAATGCAGCACGCTGGTTAGTAGAACGAACTTGTCAAGCACCCAGTCATATAGTAAACTTTGTCTCCTAGGTCGACTTTGTCGTACATGAACCAGAGGCAATTGTCCTTTCAGAAGACCTGACAGAGTCTTCAGTCAGTCCTGTGTGCTTCTGGATGTCGATCTATTGCTAAAGTACTCATCTCCCCTCAGAGTAGCCTTCTGGACGATGAAAATCATGCATGGAGCTCGGCCACATCGACCATCAATATCTCGCCATACACCTCAAATGTATACCTGACAAAGAACTCAGATAGCAACGTAAGCTATAGCCTGATAGTAGCCTAGTCCAAAATCTAATATGCTACTTGATTCAGCTGAGCCTACTGGACGAGGATGAATGTACCTGGATTATGCCTCGACGCCGCTCAAATGGTCGCAAGAAGCGGACTCTTTTCAGCTCGAAAGTCAGAACGACGAAGCCTCAGAACGTCTCGCTTCCGTACGGACAAGTGAGCTACAGTATATCCCATGTGATGTCTATAGATTTCTAAAGAAGGTTTTCACCAGTGTCAACTTTTGGATCCGGAGGAAAGGTCTTGGGTGTAAAGAAACAAACGTTATGGTATTGAACTCAGGGAATTGTAGTGCTTTTTATTATTTGCTTTTTCGTAAGGACCTACTTAGCATCGCAAGAACTGTTATATACGTATATATTGCGGCACACCGTTCTTCTTTAAGTTCTTTGTACTGATATATCCAACCAGCAACTACAAATCCGAGTCTTGTTGCTGGCTTTAAGAGCGTGTTTGTGCGTGTTTGACTTCGGGGCTCTAAATGGCAATACCGATCATGGGTTATTTCAATCAGTTAAATTTGATTTGACTTTCTTGAACTCTAACCATCATCATCTCTTTCAAAATGGATGGACTCGGGGGTCTCTGACCCCACCCTCACATTTCTGATCTTTCTACTCATAGACTATAGACAATACCCGTTCTCGACGATAGACATAGACGTCAGCATAGACATATAGAATCTCGACCTTCGTTATACGATCATATAGTTCGATATGGACGACTTTAATCCATCTGGATATTTGTTTCCTCTTGCGCGTCTTTGTACGAGTTCGACTGCAGAGCTAGAGGTGGTTATGGAGAAATTGGCTTTGATTTATTCGAAGGGCGATGATGCACAGGTTGTTTCTGGACGCCACGGCAAAGGACGGGTCGATGGATCTCTTGCGCGCCTCGACACGAGCCTTCGTAAAAACAGACGTCGCAGGGAGACCCAGGAAGATACCGTAGTGGACTCGGGATATGCATCAGCGGAGGAAGACGAGACTGGCGAAGATTCTGACGACGAAGGCTTTATGGGGACCGTCGAGATCGTCAGAAGCGATTCGTTTGAGCGGGAGTTCACCATCCGTTGGTTGACAGGATTTATCGCACGTTCTTCTCAATGGGTTTATCCGATTAATGCCGTTCTGAGCGACGAAGAGGTGGAGGAAAGAGAGACGTTAGTCGAGAAAGCGGCTTCACTTCTATCATCCTGCGCACGCGTGGACGAGGACAATGACAAAGCACTCTCTCGGCTCTTTACCTTCCCTTTAGACTCTCGCAGTTCCGAAGAGTCGATTGACGTGGAGCTGCACGACCTCATTGCTCCAGAAGACCACAGCTCCGTCGGGTTGCAAAGTTGGGCAAGTTCGATTCATTTCGCTCGTTTGATGGCTGGAGATCCTGCTCGTTTCGGTATCCTACCAGACCAGTCACGTCGTATCCTAGAGCTGGGCGCGGGCACGGGAATGCTCAGTATTGCGACTGCGAAGATTGTTCATGCGCTGAGCGACGGCGAGTCTCCGGTGACCACGGAAATTATTTCGACGGATTATCACCCTGATGTCCTCAGGAACCTTCAGCGGAATATCGCTTCAAACCTTTCCCCGGACATCCACGCCTCGGACGCTGTTCATCCCTTTGATTGGCAGCACCCGTCCTGTGAACCTCCTTTTGATACGGTCTTTGATACGATTCTGGCCGCAGACGTCGTCTATGATCCTTATCATGCAGGTTGGATTGAAAATTGCGTATCAACTCTGCTTAGGAAACCAACCGAATCATGCCCTGAGGGAGGTGTCTTCTGGATGATCATCGCTTTACGCAACACCGGACGACACGAAGGCCTCTCCGATGCAGTCTTTGACGTATTCCCAACTCTGGATATGCAGTCACAGCGGCCTGCTGGCTGTCTGAAGGTTGTACAAGTTCAGGATTTAGAGAGGTGCGAAGGAGTGGGAAGGAGGGACGAGACTGGCTACCGGCTACTCAAGATCTGCTGGGTATGAACGCGACTTTCTCTTTTTCTACCGGGTTTATGTGCTCTCAATAGCTTATGCTATAACGTCACTCATGTTTTGGATACAGACCTCTGATAAGCTGATGACAATGTACCGTGTATTGGGCTTAATTACAGGTACTTTTCTACAGGACATGAATAAATAAACATTGCATGAAACTTTGAAGTCCAAGTGTAGTTGGTGCGTGAAGAAGTTGAAGTGGTAGATAATGCCGACAGCAAGAAGTGAAAAGGCAAAATGGTATTCGACATGAAGTTCATTGTTCCTTCCGGTTTTCATGGTTTGTCGTCGCTTGTGTCCAAGAAGGTAGTTTTATGCAAGAGCTTTGCCCGTTCTACGTCATCTACGGAGAGTGCTAAGCCCGCAAAGAGCCCAGGCAGCATCTAAGAGCTCCGTATCCTTTTCAGGGTGGAAATCGTCTAGCATCATTTTCCCAACGTCTATGCGGCGGACGTCGGAGGGTGACAGTTCTTCGTCAAACATAATATGGCTGGCGTCTGGCGTTATTGCCTCGTGGCTGTCTCCAATGCTTTCCATCTCGGTATCGACGATCTCGGTACTAACATCATCATCCTCCATCGGCAGAATTTGGTTATCTTGTTCGAAGTCGAGCATAGGCAATGCCCCGCAACGTTCAGTGCTGTTCTTTAACTCATCCGCCTTGTCTACTGTCATGCGGGCAGCTGCGCATGCCAATTCGAGTGTGCAACGGCCACGAACGTTTCCACGACTTCCTCGGCGCGAGGAAGCAAAATCGAGATAATCACGAGCGGATGGTGACTCTGGAGGTGCATTTTGCATATTTCCGGTTTGTTCAGGTTGGATAGGGGAAGATAGCATAGAGTCCCATAATGCTCCCGGGGAACGGAGTCGCGGTTCGTAAAAAGAACTGTGCCGAGTAAGCTTCGTTGGTGTTCGCGGGATACGTTCAATACGAGATGCAATCCGATCGAGAGATAAGAAGCCGCTCGCAGTACGAGCTGGAAGACGTGACTGTGACTTGGAAGGTGGGATGGACAAATGAGACGTCATGGGACTGAGACGGTTGGACGGATTGGTCGACAATGGCTGGGCGGACGAAGGACGTGCAGGATACATTGCGAGAGGAGGCGGGGCATTGTTCTCAGTTGACTTATTGAGAGCCTGCTTTCTCTCGGCTTGACGTTTGTTCTGGAACCAAATAGTGACTGACTTCACGCTCCTGAACGAAGTATGTGAACTAAGAAAGAGATCGTGATGAACCAGACTACATACATGTCTGCTTGTTTTGCAATCTCCTCACGATCCTCGCGAGTTGGATGACTGGACGTATGATATGCATGTTCGAGTACGATGAGCTGCTCCTGCGAAAAACGTTTGCGGGTACGTTTGATCTCAGATGGCTTCGAGGTTGTTGTTTGAAAATCAACATCGGTGTCGACAGAAGAGAAAGAAGAAGTGGAAGATAGGGAGCCTGCTCGAGAGATCGGAGAATGGGACATGGGTGGCTAGATGAAAAAGAGAAAGGTGTGTGGTGGAATTGAAATACCTGAAAACGCGACGCGTGACAAAACATCGACGCGTCTCGCTACTACTCGCTAGTGCTGACGCGACTCGCGTGCAGATCACTACAACCAGCACGTGAGCCTGAGCATGCCATATCTATCCCGTATCCGTTTTCTTTTCCACGTCTCTCTTTTCAAGCCATTCTCTGGTTGTAGAATGCTTTAATGATGAAGATGAATTTCGTGCTTGCCGTTTACGCTAGAAACGCGAAAAGATCTGGTTGGCTTCGATACGCCATTTCAGAAGTGCTCGGAATGAAATCGAAGGAAGTATTTCACGCTATAAACTACAACGTCCCTCCGATCTCGCCGATCCATCGGCAGTCCGCAAGCCGCGCACATGTAGTATGAATCTATGCATTGCTCTTGAGACTATTGAGTACGTGGAAGAGAAAAACTTGTGTGAACTGCCGGCCCTGCGTTAAGGAGTACTGATGCAAAGAGACTTGAAAACGCGGCGACATGTGTCTGAGCACTAAGACATTAAAGGCTTTCATCTGTGCTCTGCTTTGGCACAAGCCGATCTGTGCAGATGAACGGACTTGCAATTTGACTTGAGAGCATGAAGAAAGTCAAGGCTTGTTGATGTTGAGTTTGTAACAAGACCAAAATATTCCCACGGTTAGGCCACGTGAGCCGATTTGGCCACGCGCATGCAACTCTTGTTTTCGATTTGTTCTTGACGCGGTCCTCGCGACACGACACCCCCACCCTGCTCTTGGCTTGATGGCGCGCTTTAGGGCCTTTTTCGATGAGTCTGATGAGGAAGTCTCGTCTTCGAGTTCTTCTACACGGTCACCGCGACAATCGAAAGCAAAGTCCGTCAAACCTTTACATCAACCCAGTTATGCTGCTCCTGGTTCCACAGACTCATCCACAGAAGACAGTGAGGACGATGAATCATACGCTGCAGAGGAGGAATCAGGATCAAGTGATGTTTCGGGGGATGATGAATTGACTCAAGGCGAAGAAGTGGGAGAGGAGGAATCAGCCGCCTGGGCCAAACAGCTGAATCTCGAACCTCATAAAGTGAACGTTATGCAAACGTCCCTATTCCGAATTCAAGACGTGGAAAAAGTGACGACCAAAGACAACTTCACTTTTCTAACACGTCGGCTCCCTCCGGAGATAATTTCTGAGAAAAAGGCGTCTCGAACCCGTACTTCGTTTGCTCAACCACATTCACAACCACCCCCTCGGAAATATGTCCGGGTCTCACTTGACGAGTCTGTCTCTGCAACAAACGAAAATTTGTATGTTGACGCTGGATTGAGCATGGACCGCTCTTTTCGAGTTGGCTGGGGACCTGGCAACAAGCTAGTTCATGTCGGGACGTTGATCAGTACTAGCTCATCGTAAGTCTCGAAGACTTGATGTTGTGTCAATCCATTGCTGAAGTACTTATTTCTCTAGTCCATCGACAGCGAACTCTTCAATAGTAAACATTACATCACTCAAAGTGGATTCCCCTGCTACTCCCGACCTCCTACAGCATCTCCTTTCCAATTCTGAACTCGTTTCTCCTTCGGACGAGAATGACCATACTCCCTCCGCAGGGCCTAAACCCGACGTTACATTCTCCTCTTTCTCAGCATTGTTTCTTGCTCGAGACAGATCGCATGGAGCGTCAGTCTTTCGATTATGCCATGCGCTGTTTGACCCTATCAACCTGCACCTCAAGGATGATGTACTCTCGGATATTCGAAGTCGTGTCATAGCTCTTCGACGTGCCGACGCCTTGTCGTCATGGCTCGCCCGGACAGTAGCCGCGTCAATAGAGCGGGACATTAAAGGCGTTCCATCCAGTGATTCTGCTCAGTTGGCATTCTTATATCTTACAGGATACCAGGTGGAGAGAGCTGCCGAAGTCCTAATGGACAAAGGAAATGTCCGACTAGCCACCATTGTTAGTCAGATACCTGGCGACGCTGAGTTCCGGACCGACATATCAGAGCAATTAGAGATATGGAAAGAAGAAAAGGTGGACGCGTTTATGAGCGAGCCTATTCGCAAACTTTACGCGCTGGCCGCAGGCGAGGTGGTCGCACTGGATGGGAGCACCCGTGATAGGAATATAGATATGGTCAAGGGTCTTGATTGGTTACGGGTGCTAGGTCTCCTTTTGTGGTATTCAGCTTCTTTTGACGCTTCATTGGACGAGACGTTCAAAGTTTACGAGGAGTTTATCGAGGCGAACTACGATAAGGTAGGATATCCGACACCCTGGTACTCCAAATCTACCCCTACGCATCGCTGTTCAAAAGACGGTCTTTTCAACCTCATGAAGCTATCTTTGACGCCTTCAATGACGTTGGAATCCGCACTCGAACCTTTCGGATTTTCCTCGAATCCCCGTGACTATCGGATGCCTTGGTTCTTGTACATCCTTCTCTCGCGGTGTCTACGCATCCGAGATTTCATAGACCGACAAGTGTCTGTTGCAATGGATGTTGACACTGGCTCCACTCAAGAAGTCGAAGGATATAGTCATGTGGCGAATATCTTAACGACCAACTTCGCTGGGCAGCTGGAACAGGAAGGACTCATCCAAGAATCGGCATATGTGTTATTATTCCTGGAAGATGAAGTCATGTAGGAGCCCCTCTTTCTGTTGACCCCTCCTATCTGCTAAACGTTCGGTTCCCTAGGCGTAAAAGTGCTATCAAGGAACTTTTATCCCGGTCAGCTCCGCTTCTGGATGAATACAAGACCGCCGGGCTCTGTGGTAGTCTAAGAATACCTATGGAGTGGGTTGACGAAGCGAAGGTGCGGCGAGTAACAATTTGATCTACACTTTCTAACTAATTATATCAACTAGGCAACTTACGCATTCTATTCTGGCGACGTGTATCTTGCGTACGAGTTATATACGGATGCGAAAGCGCATCAAAGTGCTCACGAACTGGCAATCACGTACTTGGCACCGGAGGCGGTTCTGAGGGATGAACTTGATGTTCTCACACGGCTCTTTACGGTTCTGGATACGAATCGAGTCTCGGGTTTCGATGTAGGCGGTCAGGTACGGCGTCCGGTTGTCGCCAACTTGCCTATTTAAACTTACTCCTTGTGGCTTCCCGCCAGCTGTTCATTGACTATGCTCGCATTGTCTCGCGGGTTCCTGAACTGAGGGAGGTTC
This sequence comes from Sanghuangporus sanghuang, assembly GCA_009806525.1. Classification (NCBI taxonomy): domain Eukaryota; kingdom Fungi; phylum Basidiomycota; class Agaricomycetes; order Hymenochaetales; family Hymenochaetaceae; genus Sanghuangporus; species Sanghuangporus sanghuang. Next base: position 243,371 of record VVIT01000004.1, read on the forward strand.
AATTAGAAGGCGCAGAGCTTACGGAAGCCAAGAAATCGGAATTAGATGCGCTGAATACTCGAATACCCAGACTTATTGAGATTTTACCCGACGTCTTGCATGATAAACCTGGCACGGGAGATCATTGTAAGGCGGCCTTGTCTCATATGCTCTCGAGATTACTGGATTGCGTCGATCCCAGTGTAGAGGTGCGTTATCTCCGTTAATCAAATCGCATGTCTTCTGATATGGTGATGCATCAACTAAAGGTCGACATGCGTGCAGGACTAGTGGAGGAGGGTGCACTGATAAATCACGTCCATGCGTCTGCATATGGAAGTTTCATGAATACAATAGAGAACATGGCATGAATTTGCATTGATAGCGCGATCATTCTGACTAGCTTTCATTCCACACGTTCGAAAAAAAAATCCGGACTACCCTCATTTTCTATCTTGCATTTCGATCTGGAATGTGTTCTGTGTCTCCTCGTAATATTTGTAATGTTGTACAACAAGAGCGTGAGGTAGATGAGAATGGATGAAATGGGGTCGGTTTGCCGCGGGAGACAAAAAGGAGGAAAGGCAACGTGTGCGATGAGAGCGAAGAACCGGGTCGGTCCTGGGTAGGAACGTTGCTATGCAACGGCAGCCAACAATCCTTCCCTTCATGTCTCGTCCACAATAAGTACAATTACCTATACCATCCCTGATTCTTGATTCCTGAACCCGAATCACCCTGTACGCCCGCCCATGCAACACGCATCTCCATCGTGAACCGACCCTCGCGTGTTTTTCGCTGTCTTTATCACCCTGTACAAATACTTTCTTATTTATGCCTACTCGCCGTTCCTGTTGTGTTCCCTCCTTGTTTGGCCCTTATCGTCCTCGACTTGGACTTGGCTTTACTCATGCCGTCCTATAGTGGCCCGATCTACTTCGAGGCAGTCCCGTACGCGTGTTCGCCTTCGTGTAAAAGATGTTCCTCTGCCCTCGCCTCTACATCTCGTCTACAAACCTGCGCTCACGCGGTAGTCGCGAGTCCCAGTCTAGTTGAGGAGGAAGAGGACTTTGAGCGGGCGAGATTAGACTTGGAGACAAGAATAGACGCTCTGTCAGCGTGCACAAGCCGTCATGTGCATAGTACTAGCATTTCACGTCTGGTGCGGCCACCTTTCACCCATCTGTTCTCACAATCTCCGCATTCAACTCGCTCCATTCATTTCATTTTCTATCTAAGTGTATTTGGTCTGATTACTGAATATACATCGCATTTAGAATGACGTGCAAAGACCGTTTCACCCGGACTCCAGGTCGTTTGACTTTCTTCCTGCATCTACACACGCTCCGGCGCTGGCCTGTCGGAATGATGATGATGAATGTAGGCGTCGTTGTTTCACCTTTCGTATAAAGTCAACCAGATCTGACGCAGACGTTGGGTTTCTTCCCCTGTTGCCTTTCATTCAAAGCTGCCGAAATGACGCCGGTCACTTATTCGTGGAACGCGAGAACCGCAAGCCTTCAACGGCCCGGAAAAATCAAGGAGCGATCAGAGTCTTCGCGAGTTTCCCTCTCGAGCGCAATTGGGTTTGATACCTCGTCTCAAGCAGATTCAAAACCCTTCTCCACTCTTCCATCTTACGGACGTGCTGGTAGTACTAGTGAAAATAGTAAACATGCACACACCGCGCGCAACAGTATAAGGAGTTGGGCTTCGGGTGTAGACTCAGGGCAACATCCGTTGCTACATCGTTCGGCGCCTCTACGATCGGACTCTCTTCAGGTTCCCTGCGACGTGGATATGGATCGCGACTTATATTCGCCTCGAACAGTCCCATCTTCGTTACGTTCCCATCTATCTGCAGCTGCCGAGATGTCTGCGCCTGGCTCATCACGCAGCAGCTCACTTTCTGATCGGCGAACCCGAGGTTTTGACTCGACATCTTTCACGTCTGATCGAATGAATGAAGATGGCTTAAATTGCTGGCAACATGTGATGGACGAGGCCCCGTCTTTCCTGGCATTCTCCCCTTGCCCTTCCTCTTGCTCGTCGACCATGGGCTTTACTTCTACTCTACCCAGAGAGCCAGCTCTGATGAACGAAGCGACTTACAGGACGCTTCTTGATAAATGGACAGAATCGGAAGAATGGAAGGAAGAAGCCGCCCGAGAAAGGGAGGGATCTACTTCTGACTTCGAGGTCCATTACAACGTCGATACATACCCTCGATCACCAGCATCGTCACCTCATTTTTCCGACGTCGAGATGCACCCCGCGGTATTACCCGCCTTACTCGACCAACAGGACTTTTCAACATTGATGCTGCAAAGCTTCAGACTTGCATTAGCGGAGGCAAAATTACAGGAGGGCTGTGGCTTTGAGGGCTTTAGTGCGGCCGCAGAAGCAGCACCTGAGGATGGCAGAACATCCGTCGCGTCCTTTCCAAGTCATTTACAAGACTTCGAGTGCATGGACCAGTGGTCTCCTCCTGCACTGCGTTCATCCTCATCCGCAGTCCTCGTTGGATCCAGTTCCATCTCGATCCTTTTTTCGCCTCAGTCGGAGCAGACGGATCCAGCCGCAATCTGGGAAGCACATCGGACACCGGGTGATTCTTCAGACTCGCGGGAATACTTCTCATCGTCACCATTCGTGGGCTGGTCTTCTTCATCAGACGCGGATACTAAACCCGCTTTGCTCACATTAAACGCCATTCGATCCATTTCATCTGTAGCGCCACTCGCCGAAGTGCCGTTATATCAACCACAACCCATTCGACCCGTTCGCCCTATTGACATTTCTGCAAACTTGGAGAACGAGGTCCCCGAAAGGAGTTGCTAACGCACCATTCCGCGCACGCATATCATTCAGTGGATTTTGGGTCTGGTTCGGATCTACTCGAAGCCGACTTGCCCGGGAGCTCGTCTCTAACCACTTTGGTGTCATTTTGCAAATGGATCGCATTGTTACCTTTCTTTCTGTTGTTCGCTCTATTCGCTTCGTTCGCTTTGATCTTCTCCACGGTACTATCTAGTAGCCGTTGTTGTTGTGACATTCATGCTTGTTGCCCCACTCCATTTTCTGTAATTAGCATGTTGGGATGTTGGCTGTTGCTGTGATCAGGATATAAATTGTACATGATGTAGGTAATGCACTGCACTAGTCTGTATATTTTTGGAACACGTTGTATTTGATTCGACATGATGTGCGAAAACATGCCAAGTTGCCAATTCTGGGCAGAGTGTCACAAACTAGCGAGAATAGTTCTTTTTTCTTCTTCTTCTTTTTCTTTTAATCAGTGAAGTTTAATTGGCCATGATTTACATGGTTCTACGGGACAGGCAGCGACAAAGGAGGCAAACACTAGATGCGCAGCGGGTGACGCCCAGACAAAAGGCGCATTCAACAATTCATTATTCAGTACCTGTGATTACTAAGCAGTGTGAAGCAACAGCCGGCATACCGCATAGATATGAAATATGACGCGCCGAGAGTTTCTCGTCCATACTAGTGATGCCGGGTGGGAGAGGAGAGTACCGCCCACCGTCGCACATTGTTCCGATTTCCTTGCGACGTCGACGACAGACTCATACCGAGGCTCGTATGAATAGCTAGCACCCCTGTTGTCCCAGGTTTACTTGCTTCCACCAACTTTTGCCTAGCGGAAGCAGCGAAGGTAGAAAGGTTTCGCTAGGGCTCGACATTCGGCATGGTATTTAATTTCTTTGACGAGGTGTTCCGCCGTCAATTCTTGGCCCTCTTCGTGAAGAACTGGATCGTATTTTCGAAGCATCCTTTTGTGAGTTCTTCGCACTTTCTTTTTCGCGTAAGATGCATCTAAACCTACCTATCCGCCTTAGGGGAATCTGTTATCATGCTTCGCTATGCCGATTGGATATGGCGTCTTCCTCGCTGTTGCTCAACTCTTTCTGGATAGACCAAACAATGTATGTACATAAATTGCACCCCGAGGTGTGTCTGATCCGAGCATTCATGTACTGTGCTTCTGAATTAGTATGGTCTCGGGCAACCGGCTGCAATCCGTCCTCTCAACGACAACATAGACACTTCCCTTTCGCTTTACTGGGTAGATGGAACCAACGGTTCTGGGACGCCTTCTCCGGCCGACATTATGGCCCGTGTCACAAGTGGCTTCACGAGCGACCAAATGAGCACCGTTCATCAATTAGCGACAAGGGACGATATCGTCGAAGCCTGTCCGCAGAACTTCAATCTGTTCTCAGAGTGCTTTGCTGCGGTTTCTTTTGACTCCTTGCCTTCGTCTGCCGAGGATAACGCTTCGCTGAATTACACTATTTTCGTCGATGCCGGATTAACCCATGTTGATGTTGAGGACCATTCAAGTGATTATGAAAAACGGGTACTTCCTCTTCAGTGGGCAATTGATTCGGTAGGTCAATCTTGTCTTGTTTCAAGGTTGAGTTGATTTATGATGATCTGTTCAGGCTATCATTGAGCTACAGACGGGAAGCGAAATCCTCACACCTCTGGAATGGTGAGACCACTTCGTCTTATTCGTTATTCGTCGATGCTTAAAAGCTATAGGCCCTATACGCAGGAAACGAATAAAGAGCAGTTTGAGGACATCCGACTAAGTAAACTCTCAATCTCTCTGCTTCTTAGGAAGGGTTCTGATCGGTATGATAAGGTTACGTCCGTGGCCTTCGAGAACTTCTTGTACTCGCGCTGTAAGCAGCACTGCCGCTGGCAGTATCCGCCAATCGTCTCATATATTCTCTAGCTTCGTCAACTACATTGGAATGGCATACCAGCTTCCGGGTTTGTATATGGGAGAACGAGCAAATTTACTCGCGAGCCACCAACAAGCTATGGGGCTGCGGGAGTCTGCACGAATACTGTACGACAAAGAGATCTCACGACATCGTTTCTTTCATTGATGATTGTTCTGTAGGTCATGGTATGCAAGCCTAACGCTTGCATATCTTCCTGCATGGATCATCGTTGCAATCATCTGGCATTTTCGGATTTTCTCCAGGACGCATATCGTTATCGTGCTTCTCGTGCATCTTTTGCTGGGGTTAGTCTTTTATCTCGTCTACCATTAATTCTCTTGAGCTTATTGGTGCGGGTTGCGGAGTATAGATTCTCTCTAGCCAGCTGGTCTTTCTTCGTCAGTGCTCCCTTTGGAGAATCTCCTCAGTTAGCTGCCGTTGCTACGACCTTCTTGGCTATAGTCTTTGCCGTTATTGCTCAAGCTTTTGGAGGCGCTTCTAATGGAGCAGCGTTCATTTATACTCTCATTCTTCCGCCTGGGTTCTACATTTTCGCTGTCCGCGCAATAGCCGGATTTGAGAATCACCGAACCCCGACAAACTTACTGAAAGAAGACCCAGATAATCAGTTAACCTTGTTACCGTTGATAATTGCAGCCCTTGTGAGTCTCGTCACGTCTTTTTCAAAACAGACCTATCTGATTCTCTTTCAGATTGGTATTGTTGTGTGGCCTCTTATAGCGGTCTGGTGGGAAAGAAGGATGTATGATGCTCGAGAGCCACCACGATCACGATCGAAGCCATCCTGGCTCTGGTGTTTGGGGAGACGCAAGTCACCATCCACGCGTGATACGAAGTTTCCATCTCCAGGCGTAGCTATCTCAATTCGTAACTTAAACAAGACGTATAAGTCCCCATGGTACAATTGGAAGAAGCCAGATGTCACTGCTATTGCGGACTTGACTCTGGATATTCCGAAGTCAGGGATTTTTGTTCTGCTTGGATCAAACGGGTGAGTATCCTTTTTATTGTTGGATATAGGCTCAATGACTAATCTCATAATCAGTGCTGGGAAGTCAACGGTCCTTTCAATTCTCGCTGGTCTCCAGGGTCGGACTTCCGGAGAAGTGATTTACGAAGATGGTTCTTCAAAGCCACAGCATGGAGTGCTCGGAATAGTCCCGCAGAAAAACGTTCTATTTCCAGATTTAACTTGCTTGCAAACTCTGAAGGTCTGGGAGGCAATTAAACGCCCGCATGGTTCCAGAGGCGATGAGGATCTCGTCCAGCTGCTGAAGGATTGTGACTTAGAACAAAAGATACATGCTAACGCCGCAACGCTGAGTGGAGGACAGAAGAGGAAACTCCAACTTGCGATTGGTCTGGTGGGCGGATCAAAGAGTACGTGTGTTCTCGAGATAAATTCGGATACTTAAATTGACAGGCGTAACACAGTTGTGCTGGTGGACGAATGCACCTCTGGTGTTGACCCATTATCAAGACGAGCGCTGTGGCGAACGCTCGTGTCCGTCCGTGAAGATAGGACTATTGTCTTCACGACACACGTGAGCATTCCGTACTGATTCAGTATGTCCAGTAATTAATGTTCTGGTCAGTTCCTTGATGAGAGCGAATTGATCGGGGATTCCGTTGCCATACTTGCAGCGCCAGGCAAGCTTGTTGCGGCCGGTTCCCCCGTGTCTCTGAAGTCTTCCCTCGGCCGTGGATACTCCATACAAGTAACGCTGGTTTCTCCTGAGACATCGGAGAAGACGCATCTGATTCCGAACACTGAAATACTAGAGAAGATTCGCACCGTAGCGCCGGAGGCGCATTTGATCTCTCAAACGGATGTTCGTGCATTATATCATTTGCAGACGAAGGACTCGAGGGAAGTTGCCAAAGTTCTCAGTCTCATTGAACAGGAAAAGGGCGCGTTAGGCATTGCGTCGTATGATGTCCATGGAACGTCTATGGAAGACATCTTCCTGAGTTTAATGAAAGAGCATGGCCAAGGATTACCCATCGATTATAAACCAAACCCGATTTATCCATCCACTGTGCAACGGGTCGATACCAAGGAGTCGTCTTCTGCAAAGTCGAGCTCGCCTAGAATCCTTCAGTTGACTACCGGAAGAAAGCGCTCACCTTTTGCCCAAGCCTTCACAATATTCCACAAACGTTTCATCATTGCGCGCAGAAGCTGGCTCACGCCCGTTCTCTCACTGGTCATTGCTGTTGCAGGCGCGTGCATACCGTTATTCTTCCTCGATTCGAGAACGGAGACCTGTACCAGCACAGTCCAAAGGAATTCGACTGGGATCCAGAACACAACGTTGTTCTTGCCGCTGTCCCCTCTTGCATTCACCCCGAGCTTTGATCAATCGGGTGATAGTTCGCTTCTGACATCGCCGCCGGACATCACGCAGTTACTCGGGGTTTCGACTGCCTCGCTCCAGATATCAAACATACAGGACAACTCATCTTTCGTATCAGAAGTCAGTGAGAATTCCCGCAACTTATCCCTTGGTGGGATTTCCCTGGATTTATCCACCGGAAACTCTTTATTCGCATGGGAAGCTAGTCCACCTGGAGTGACGGGCCCGACTTTGCTGAACCTTGTAACTAATATTCTGTTCAACAACGCCTTGAATTCAACCGGGCAGGGTAATGGTGTTCCCAGGCTAATTACGCCTAGGCTTCAGACGTTCGCAGGACTGAATGTCGGCACACTTACTGCTCTCAAATGGAATATATTTTTCTTGATTGCCATGGTATGTCTTTTCCTGCTTGCTGGATTAGTGAAGGCTCAAAATATTCGAATCCCATAGGCCGTCTTCCCCGCCTTCTATACACTATATGTTTCCAATGAGCGTAAAACATCTGTGCAAGCAATGCAATTGTCGAACGGTTTAGCCGACCCCATCGGTCTCTGGCTCGGCCATCTCATGTTCGATTTGATATTCGCAGTAGCAACTGTAACAATTATCATCATCGTATTCGCAGTCGTGACCACTCAATTGCATGGTCTTGGATACTTCGTGAGTCGCTCTAATAATTGTTCCGTGGAAATATTGAGATCTTACGTTTCACATTCCGTAGTGGGTTGTCCTTGTGCTTTATGGAATAGCAGGGACTCTGTTCGCATATTGCATTTCTTTAGTCACTCATTCTCCGATCGCAGCATTTGCGATGCTTGCTGGTTATCAAGTCATTATGGGGACTGTAAGAGATCGTTACCATATTGTTTCTTCCATACACCCACATATTGTCACTACTCTAGCTCTATCTGTCGGGATACCTTTTGACTTACACTTACGCAAAAACGTCGGATGCACCACGATTGGTCAGCATTATTCGTAAGTGTCTCCTATCCTGTGCGGATGCCAGGGCTCACGTCTTTCACAGATTATACGCTTTCGGTCCTTTCTCCCGTGGCTAGTCCGGTGGGTTTAGCGTGTTTCGTTTGTCCTCAGCAATCTTATTTATGACCGTTGCTCAGATACGCGCATCCTTCGTTTCCGTGAACTTGTTCTCTTTGCTTTGTGATGCTAACGAAGGGATATCAACAAACTCGTTAGGAAATGTGAATAAATTTGGTGGTCCGATCATCTATCTCATCGTCTATTCCATCGTTCTTTTCGCCTTCCTCGTCTGGTTTGATTCCGGGTCCAAACTTGCCGAAACGGTATCTTCGATTTTCCGACGCAACAAAAAAGCCTTATCGTCGGAAATAACGAACGATGACATACCGGCAGATGTTCGAGAAGAAGCATGTACGGTCGAATCTTCTTCTGACCCTCTACGTGTTTTGCACGTTTCTAAGCAGTATCCTGGTTCAACCATCAAATCAGTGGACGACGTGAGCTTCAGGGTTTCTGGAGACACTATCTTCGCACTACTTGGACCGAATGGAGCCGGAAAGACAACCACTTTTAACATCATCCGTAAGCCACTGCAACGAATTTCCTGCTGCCTCCTATTCTGATTCTCTCTTCAGGCGGAGACCTGATTCCTGATCAGGGCGATGTTCTTATCAAGAACACGTCTGTCATTCGATACCCGAGGACTGCCCGTTTGTCTTTGGGTGTCTGTCCGCAGTTTACTGCGATAGATTCGCAACTCACCGTACGCGAACACCTGGCTATTTACGGCCGACTGAAGGGACTTCACAGGGGTTTGGAGTTGAACGAAAATATTGATCTAATTCTTGGTTCGACCTCACTGGCTCCGTATGCAGATAGATTAGCTAGCAAGTTATCTGGAGGAAATCAGCGCAAGCTTTCTTTGGCAATTGCGCTCATTGGTATATCTTCACCAGTGCGTCACTTCTTAAGTGAATTTACTAATATCGTCTACAGGAAACCCATCAGTTATTCTGATAGACGAATTTTCAACCGGCGTTGATGCGAAGATGAAGCGCGAGATGTGGGAAACGTTGAGAAATGTTGCGATCGGTAAGGCAGTTGTGATAACTACTCGTGAGTGCAGCAATCAGTTATCGTAGCACTCCTCACCAAGGTTTCGATATCAGACTCCATGGAGGAGGCATCTGCCTTGGCAAATAAGGTCGGAATTGTCGCGAGGAAGATGTTGGGTATGTATACTCCTGCATGCTCATTGGAAAGTAGTTTATTCACAGTTGTATGCAACCATCAGCCATCGGCTCGATGGGTTCCCTAGGAGATCGTTTCCCTATTTACGAAGTTCATTTCTCATGTCGCACTCGAGAAGAGGTAACGAAAGCACAGGAGATTATGGCCCGCATACCTGGATCTCGAAGAGCCGATGATGTTGCGACTCGGTTCGAAGTACCGGTAGACTCTGATAATGAAGATCAAACATTGGCGAGCTTGTTCAGGATTCTGTCTGAGCACGGAGACTTCTCTGAATACACCATCGAGAGAGTCAGCTTGGAGAGCGTGTTCTTGAAGGTGATCAGGGCAAACAACATAAAGGAAGAGGGCTCTGTTGCACGGACGCCTAAGAAGCGCTGGTATGCGAACCTTTGTTAAGGACGCAGCATCATATTCTGTTACTTGTAGATCATATTGGAATTGTATGAGCAATATCATGGTTCTTGAAGTTGTCCATACTAATATGTAGTCTGTTGACAAATGAACGTACGTGTACGCGGCGGCTTTTAGAGTCGGTTACGCGCCCTTATATCATTTTCTCAGAATGGTGCATTTTTATTGCTCTATATGTAATTTGTCTCTGCCAATGAATATACTCATGTTTAGAAAGGTCTACTGTATTCATGTGAACCATGACGCGTATAATCGCATCAGTCGTTGAAGGCGAGTATAATTCGGAATTTATTTCCATAAAGGAGAGAGGTCCAAAGCTGTACAAACAACGCGCCAACAGTGTGATGCTTGACTGCCACCGTCAGACCAATCTCTTCTATCAACTACCACCACCTCATCATCTACTCGACAATCTCGACATGGACGACGGTACGTTTGTTCAACATCCAGCATCCGCCGCCGACAACTGGCTCGACGGCTCGTTCCTTTACAACTCCTCGTGCTTCTTTTTCCCGTCATAGCGTTAGAGAGAGCATCGCGATTTCCAGTGGTTACCGAACTTGCAGCATATAGCATCGTTATCTTCATTCGATGACCTTTTTCACTTATGGCTAAAGGCCGTAAAGTGCGACATGGTCCTCTATGACCAATATGAAGCCCAGAAAATTTTCCGTGCACTTTTTGTGCTTCTGGTCCGCCAGCAAATGATGCAGGTGTTCCATGCCTTTGGCTGGCCCGTTCTCCGCACACCTTTACCGCTCGCTAGCCTTTCTATATTCGCCCCGCTCTTTTCGATATGCCATTCGGCCCCAACATTTGTCACCCATCACCATCCCTATCCTCATCTGTCGCTTCGTCGCTGTTACTCGGCATTGTGTATCTCACTGGGCCTGCTTAATCTCCTAATTTCGATTTCTGACCGACTGTCCCGTCATTCTCCTAGCCTGGCAATCTCAAGATATGGGCCCGCCGAGTTCAGCGGCAGGCATTAGCATTCCCACGCAGGATGCAACTATGGTCAATGCTCCTGGTGTAGACACAGCAGCTGACGACTCGGGCTGGCCGCCTGCAAGTGGTAGGTCACCTGGACATGGTGATAGCGCCCCTCCACGTCGCTCCAGCAGGAGCAGGAGTCCTGGTGCACGTAACGGCAGAGACGACAGGGACAGAGAGTAAGTCGTTTTAGCGTTCTTGGCTATTTTCAGCTCATCGGGTACCGGCCTGTAGAAACAGACGAGAGAACACAAATCCGGGCAACAATCTGCACGTCTCTGGTCTTTCCAATGACGTGGACAACGATGCCCTTGAGGCAGTGTTTATTAAAGTCGGTCGTGTACGTGTAGCTTCTTTTTCGCTTTTTGTCATGTGGACTAATTAAGTTTATTTTTCACAGGTTCAAAAGGTCTCTATTATGTACGACCCCCACAGCAAGGAATCTCGTGGCTTCGCTTTCGTGACTATGGAGACGCCCGAAGAGGCGGATGCTGCGATCAATGCCTTAAATGCGACCAAACAATTCGGTAAAGTTATAAGCGTTGAGAAGGTATATTTTGCATATTTTATTCGAGTCAGCGATTATCTCATGTGACTATACACAGGCAAGACGCGCTCGTGCTAGAACGCCTACTCCAGGACGGTACTACGGCCCGCCGAAACGTAGAGGAGACAGTACGCTATATGATACTTCTTCGATGTGCCAGCATTGACTTAATCTGACTGTTGCAAGACGAACGGCCCTACGATCCTCGTCCTTATGATTCAAGATACTCCCGTGACTACCGTGATGATCGCAGAGGAGGCCGCTACGACGAATATCGCGGTGGTGGGCGCTACGATGACCGCGGCGATCGTTATCACGGACGTGGAGACAGGGACCGTGACAGGTGACGTCTGAAGCATTGTCATTCCTATGGATGAACGACTGAATTTGTTTATTGGTGACAGGAGTGGCTCTGACCGCAAGTATGATGACAGACGCTACTGAACAGTGGATCCAGTTACTTGCTGAAACTGAAAGTATGTTTCAATACGCAATGCCAATGTCTTGTCCTTTCTTTCTTGTTGTACATGACGGTATTCCAAGCTCAGTACCTGTACCCGTTTGCCTAGCCTGTATGCGAGGATAGTTCACCAATGAAGAAGGCCTTTTGTCTGATAACTTTATTTCATCATCGAATCGAAGTGGTACAGTACAGTCACATCCCTAACATAAATTATAATCTAGGCTACAGTAGTTGTGATGGAGTTGACAAATGAATAAATAAGCAGAAAAACGATCACGTCTTCGTCGACAGTGTCTCTTTGGGTCTAGTCTAATCTCTTAGTCGTCTTTTGATTGGTTGCTTCCGACTACTTTGTTCACAAGACTGGCGGTTAGCTTCTTGCGTTGGTCATTAAGCAAGCCGAAGAAGCCGTCTTCTTTGCTTGTGTCGCGTTGATGGTCCCATTCTTCTACGTGATTTGTAATTTGGTATTGTTCGTTTGTGGAGATCGTGAGGAGAGAATTCAAGGTCTGTTGGAGTTATAGTTCAAGAAACGTCGTACGTCAGATATTTCGGAATGAATCTCAGCCGAAAGATGACGCGTTGAAATAACTGTATCTACCTTGGTGGGCGAGGAAGAGGAAGGGTCGCGAAAGTATGCAACGTCCTGGTCAATGAGAATCGTACGCGGTGGTAGACTGTCCGGACTCTTCAGAACGCGGAACTTCTGGATGTCTGCTCGAGGAAAAATCTAGACGATTCGTCGATATCAATGTGTTTGCTCAAACCTATCCGGGAGATTACGCTACCTTTGCAAGACCGTTGAATTGGGCCTCAATGGATTCTACACCCTCTGCGATACCTACTGGATCTTTGAAAACAGCATCCTTTGCATAGGCCTCGTAGGTCGTCTGCGAAAGTAAGACGGATGAATCAATATCACCTGACATAAAATCGCTGAAACCGTATGCCGCTGACTTCTCTCGGCCTGCAGGTATATAGCTACTGAACACGTCAGACAGTGTGCTTTACTTAAACTCGGTCTACGTACATCCTTTATGGCGGAAATGATTTTTTCCTCCGTCGGCTCCATAGGCCGTTCCGGAAGATCTTTAGACTGCTGGGGGGGAAGGCCGGAAGAGTTCGGCGAGCTCGTGATGGACATAGCGCGCCGAAGAGTGGGAGAGGCGGGGACTAGAATCCGTCTAGAGATTTGGATTGGAGGAGCTGATCGACCTGCGGATGAACAAGGCCACATCCACATGGAAGTATGGAAGTATAAGCAAAAGTACAAGGGATATGTGAAAGATGAAGGCGCGAAAAGCAAAAGCCACATACTTGGCAGCCGCGGGGACTGTTATATATACTTTTCGACGAAGGGTGGCTGAGTGTGATGGGGTTAAGATGTTGAGTTGCTCAAAGATGAAACGGTAGCTCCTCTGGATCTGGACGTCGTAGAACGAGGTATGAGCACAATGATGACGGAATGCAGTGCATCTTTACGTATGCTATGTCGTATTCTCTTCAACACTCTTCCTGAGGCGCGATTTTCTGCGTCATCATCGAGCGCGAAGCACAGCTCGATCCAAGATCGGTGATCGACGCTTATGTCATCATTGCAAGATGCTTCTTTCCCCGCGTCCACCCTAATTTTAATTAATTAATTTTGACTTCCCATCCAGCGAATGATGTCCATTCGGAAGCAACTCGAAGAAATCCATTTATTGCAATGCTCCCTAATCCCGCCGGAACTGTTTACCTTTGTTTTGCCACGGGAAGATTGCAAACAGTGGTCGCAGTTGCTTCACCGTTACACACAGGACGGACAGATTCCAGATGGACTCGGAGATTGGCAGCCTGCGTCAACTTGTCGCTTCGAAGTACGCATCGAAGATGGTCCGATATGGTTTGAAGTCGAATTACCAAGAGGCTACCCGGAAGCAGAAGCACCGAACGTGTTTGTGCGAGGGAAGAATCTTCAGAGAGTAGACCAAGAAAGATGGCGACGAATCGTCAATGACAAGCTGAGTCAAGTCAGGGAAGAAGGCACTGAGTGAGTTCTACCGAGCAACTTTTGGTTGATTGCTAATCATCAGAGAAGCTTTCAGGCCCAGAGTCTCCTATGTCTGCATCTCATACCTCTCCTTCACGACGAGTTGAAGGCTATTCGAGTCACACAGACCTCTTTGCAGAGCTCATCTTCTTCGTCTGAGATCACCTCGCAATCCACACCTGAGACGTTCCACGTCCTTTTCACCTCACATCACCTTATCTCCCCAACAAAACGTCGTAATCTTCAAAAGTGGTCCGCCGAACTATTACTGCGCGGATTCGCAAAAGTCGGATATCCAGGTGTGATCTACGCCGAAGGAACACGAGCGGACATTTCAGAATTCGTAGGACGTGTGAAAGCGTTGCAGTGGCTCGCACTGAAGGTACGCTTTGAAGAGAAGCTGGTCGAGGAGAAGTATGGGCACTTGGACGTCGGCAATGGAATTGATCATACTCCTGAGAGGAAGAGATGGATTGAATTGGAAAAGGTTGGCGAGGTTGTCGAGGTGATGCGTCGGTCCGGTCGCGAGGAATTAGTGACAGACATGGGCCTCGGAACCAACACTACTGGAAATGCCTCCACGTCCAGATCTTAGATCACTGTTCTTTGAATCGAAATCAAGATGTCATGAAAAGTTCGAAGCAATATAATGGGAGGGGGAAGTACTGCGCGTGAGAAAGTAGAGTCTGAAACGCGTGACTCGACGCGCTCATCTTCAAGCGACTCCGCCTTCCAGTACAGGGTCCTCTCCGACTTCCACACCGGGCGACGGTCTCAAATCTTTGCTCTCCGAATTGATCCGCAGTCCTCAGCCCACATCACAATTTTTCAATAGCGACCCTAGACCAAGTTCATAAGGCTCGACTGACGCAACTACACAACAGATCGCAGCTCAGTTAGTTAAGGGTTCCTGGCTGAGTATTCGACTATAAAAACATTCGTGTGTACGTATAGAATACATGTTTCCTTGTAGATACTCTAGAGTATTGATCTATGATACACAGAGTGATGCGATATGAGTTCGTATGAGTAACATCAACAGAAATAAACGACAGAGTGCAGATGAGTATAAAAGGTATGTACATCAGCGTGTCCTTGTAATACGATGGAAGGAATTCCGAGCTAAGTTACCGTCATTGTCAAGCGCACTGATATTGACTCCCTAATGAAACTTCGGAGTATCTCCCATATGTCGAAATATATATTTTGCTCCAGTTTCGGCGCCACGATTATTACCAAAATCGATTGCTGGCAATGGGAAGCTTGCCCACTCTTCGCAATAGGACTGTGTTTGAGGTGAGACTAGAGAACTATTGAATTCCAGTCAATATCTATCATCCGAGGAAGTCCTAAAAACCGGGAGAAACTTACCCCATTACCGAGAAATACGGCCGCGCGCTCGGCAATAGCCATATCGATGGCCTGCCCAACATATTTCTGTTCGTGGCTGAGGGCCATATCCCTGCTCGAAAACACGATGTCCCAATCTCCGGTGTCCATCAATCGGTCCTTCAGCTGCGCAACCCACTCTGTTTTACCATTAGTGAGGATGTACAGCCTCTTCAGTCGCGGTTCATTGTGCGGTCTACCGACCCTTGTCTCCCATTCGTGCTTCGCTTCTGCCACCCGAGGTACGATCTCCCCGATTTCAGGGAAACAATGACGCATGTATTCGGCTGTATTCTCTGGCGTGTTCCAGTCTGCACCTCCACCCGGTGGCGGTACGAACACATCAGGAATACCCGGTGCTTGTGCCCAACCCATGAATGAAGCTGACCAGTTCGCCAGGTGTTGACAGTGAACGACATAATCGCCCCTTCGGATGTGTATTGCCATAAGGTCTTGGACGACGTCCGGAGGAGGGTCAGCTGAAAGGTGCGGTGCAAAATTTGGTGCGTTGGTTCGTACTGCTGAAAGTACTAGCGGTGACCATCTGAAGTCACGTAAGATGGGAGATTCTAAAAGCGTGGAGACCACTGTCTCTATCCCGGAGTCTCCAAATTGCCTAGATAGAGGATGATGAGCATCAGAATTCGAAGAACAAAAGACGCGGGGAGGAGGACAAGCCCACTTACATCCAGTCGAACGGGTGTTCCAAGGAACCATAGAGTTCCACACAACCCTCTGCCATTCCGAGCAGCTTCGAGGCATACTTCTCCATTATCTCAATGGGAGGGCGCCCCTCAAGTCCCTCGTTCATTTCTTTGATGCTGACTCGTGTCCGTTTATTTTCCGGACACACCTGATCGAAGAACTCGACGCTGACGGCACGGGGGTTTGGGTGTTCTGGGGGAAACGGACCACCAGAGATGGGTCCTTATGTACAGTACTCGTGCATCAGAAATCAAATACACAGAGAGAGGTAAGATCATACCGTCGATGAGAGCTGAGAGTGGTATTCTAGAAGGGATAACGCGTCCTTTGTATGTACTATACGAGCTCGGGTGTCGATTCCATGTATACGGCTCAAACGCCCACCTGGAAGTTAGGAAATGTGAGTCAGAAGACAAGGCATAGCAAGTAGTTGACATACGCTCGATTTGAGAGGTAAGCCATATGAGTATTCAATATTCTTAGAGCGATGGTCAGTGATGAACAACGATCTCGTACCAGAAGAGATAACCTACAGGGCTTGGAAAACGTTGTTCCATCCTATGCCTACAGCTGGATCTGAGTACACGACGAGGAACCTAGTCTGGGCAAAGTCAACTCACAGCAATGCTGGTTAGATACGTAGATAAATCTCCCGTTCCGACCTTCGGGAAAGGGAAGTGATGCATTGTGCTGCGGATAACGCCGCTCGATTTCATAATAGCCGTCGTACGTCGGCGGCAAGGGCTCGGATTGGGCGGTGTGCTTGATGGTCATCCATGCTTGTTGAACGTCGGAGAAGCGCTCGTA
Source organism: Sanghuangporus sanghuang (assembly GCA_009806525.1). NCBI lineage: Eukaryota > Fungi > Basidiomycota > Agaricomycetes > Hymenochaetales > Hymenochaetaceae > Sanghuangporus > Sanghuangporus sanghuang. Next base: position 260,070 of record VVIT01000004.1, read on the forward strand.
GAGAATAAGACATAGAAGTACCGGCATGCAGAAAGCGCAACAGAGGAGTGTACGGCGGCGCGAGGGAATCGCATGTCTTGCACGCCGAACTGGCGAGGGCGAGGTGTTGCAAGGTAGGTATTCATGCTGGTCTCGCCTCCTTGACAGGAATTGGAACACTCTCATCGTGGCGTCCTATGTGAAGACAGGGGAACCGGAATATAGTGGCAAAGTAAAGGCATTATGATTACGAAGGATTTTATACTATAATTATTCAGAAAACAGATAATAAGCCGTATCAAAAGGAGAAATAAGTGCACAGCTATAAATGAATCGTTGGCTCTCAAGCCGAGCCCGAGACTAGAACATGTTCCGCAATCTTTGTTCGAGGAAATGATCGTCTACCCGAAGCAGTCTCATCTCGGTAATATCAGTAGACCACAAGTGCAGCGCTCTCACCCGCTTCACTAAGTTTGACGAGAGGAAAGATGTGAGCCTTCAGAACAGAGAAAAATAGGTCAGCATTGGTGTTCTTCGTTATACGGAAATAATTCCCCGAGAGATGCAGAGTATACTGAAGTCAAGCTCTCGAAAGATCGAAACAAACATTCAGATGGGCGGCAGGTGTGTTCAGCTGCGCAAAGCGAGGCGCAGTCACGACACAGCCGAAAAGCACAGTTGCCCTCGCGCCAAAAGCTCAGATTCAAGATCGCTGGGCGCATCATAATTGACCATGCATAACACAGTGGGCAGTTAGATTGCACTTTCAGAGAGAGAGAATCAGAACAGCAAGACGATGTGAGTGACTTGCAAGTTCTGAAATAGCTGATTCTGGATTCGACGAATGATATTATGTACGCTGTCGATCCGAACTCCGGACCGTGCCGGATTGCTATCCCACGGTCTTTTCCGTTTCGAGAACCCGTTGAAAACAGTCCATCCAAGTGCGCGGTAGCTTAGCTTGTTGTGCACCGTCCGTTTACCGTCTCTGCCTTCAACTCGTCGTCTCACCTCCGCCATTATCCTCGACGATGAACGGCCGTCTCCTTGCCTCTGCGCTGCGCGCTTCTCGTACACCCGTCGCTTCTACCACATGGCGTGCACGCACCTCGGCTGTTGTAAGCTCTCGTCGTGGAATGAGTGATGCCCATCACCAAGAGACTTTCGAATCATTTACCCAGCGCTACGTTGCGTTCTTCAAATCCTGTGAGGATCTCTTCGAGCTCCAGCGGGGGCTGAATAACTGCTTTGCACACGATCTTGTTCCCGCGCCGGAGGTCATTGAGGCCGCTCTTCGTGCTGCTCGACGCGTCGACGATTATTCCACGGCTGTACGCATTTTTGAGGGAGTGAAGGAGAAGGTCGAGAATAAAAAGCAGTATGAGGCGTATCTTGCCGAACTCAAGGGTGTAAAAGATGAGCTCGGTCAGTAGAGATCCTCTAGGGATGTTTATTCTTCGCTCACAACATGCTGTATTATATGTTAGGTGTAAACACGAAAGAGGAACTTTACCCCCGCTACTAAATGGCTTTGTTTCATTTAGGTGCTGATATTCTTGATCTTTTGTATAGCTTATATTGAAGCGCGTTGGACAGATAAACCTACACAACACGAAGCATTCATTTGCAATGCATTATTTTTCATTTTTTTCCCTACACGATGCAAAACATTCGTAAAACACAAGATTATCTTTACACAGCAAGAAGACAGAACTGTAAGTCAAAGGGTATGCACAGGGTTCTCCGTGAGTTCACGGTGATAAGTCTTAAGTAACGACAAAACAAGCAACTGCGACCGCAACCGCGAACGGAGTCTTCGTTACTTACGAAGGGGCTCGGCTCAATGTCAAAAAGGTGGATGAAGAAAGATTCTCGCCCATCGTCACCCATCGTCACCCATCGCCAATGTCACTAATACGTAGGCATTTGCGATGAGCACGACCAGCCAAATTGTATAACCAAGGAACGCGACGATCTTTCCGTTACTGAAGTCCGGCGCCTTACCGTCGACGTTCCCTGGTCCACGCGCCTCTTCGCTAGGATCAGTCGCGCCATCAACTCGCCCACACGGTCCCGACTCCTGCCGAACCAACATCACCTTCGGGTTCGACGTGAGCCACACGAGTGGGAATGCAACAAATGGCAGAACAAAGGACAATACGACTTGCGATGCAACAAGTAATGCATTAAGACCTGGGCGGCCCATTATCGAAGCGACGAGCATGGCGGGGACGAGCCCAATGAGGCGCGTCAGTGCTCGGCGAATAACGGGCTATTTTTGAATTGAATACTCCTAGGTTGGATAAATAAGGCAAAGTGCGACGTACAGAAACATGCCATTTGAGGAAGCCTTCGGATACTATCTGACCAGCTAAAGTCGCAGTGATACCGGCGCTTTCACCCGCACATAAGAGCGCGAGAGCGAAAAGAACCGCTGCCGCTGAGGCGCAAAGTTAATACATAGAGTTACCTTGCTATGTTATAACACACCTTTTCCAACGCGTACCCTGATGAGCGCGTACGCCTCAAATAAATCGGCTACACTCGTGTCCTCACCACTTGGGGCATAGTAGAATACGGCACTCGCGATAATTAAGATCCTGAAATGACGAAACTCAAAACACATGTAATCAGTACGATACATGTGAATGACTCACAAGGCATTTATGACGACTGCGAAGCCAAGCAGACTCAGCACAATATCAACAATACCGTGCGTCAAGTGAGCTCGGATAAAAACCAGAGAATTATTTCTCCATCCCGAATGTCCCGCGTTGTCATCTGGCAAATCTGCTTCCTCGGAGTCTTCTATGCGCCAGGATTGGAGCGAAGAGCGAAGCCAATCCTTGTTCAGCTTTAACGATGGGAAACATAATTTCCTGTCACTTGAACTACTAGCTGGAGCGGGAAGCGACTCGAATTTCTCAGATTCAGAAGCCGTCTTCTCATCTGGGTACTCCAAGACACGGTTCTGGGTTGCCAGGGAAGAACCGAGGAAGAGACCATGAGGCATGACAGTCGCTCCAATAATACCAATTGCTGGAAGATGATGGTCGTACATAAGTTCATATTATTACTATTAGAATTCACTACTTACAGACGTAGAGAGCTCCAGGTTTAACGATTGTTGAGGAAGGCACGAATCCAAGAAATGTGTCCCCCCAATTAGGCTTGACCTGAGTGATCACAAAAATCAAGCATAGAAAGACCGCGAAAACGAGTACTGAGATAAGGAGCTCAAACACGCGCTGCGGGTGGTTTGCACCTCGTCGTGGGCTGCAAAACGCCAGGACAATGAAGACGTCCGATGCGGTAATAAGCACACCTGCCCATAGCGGGAGGGAGGGAAAGAGCAAGCTGAGTGCAGTAGCAGAGCCGAGAAGCTCTGCAAGGTCGGTACTGATAATAGCAATCTCAGCTAATGCATACAGTGGGTATAGCACTAGCCAGCGGCATAGTCGCGGATGTCTCGTACGATTGTACAAAAGCAGCCGGCAGTGCGCGGCCAGATCTACACCGAAACAAACATTGAGCTATATTTAGCATTTGAATAGAAATATATTGTACTGACCTAGACCAGTGACGCAACCCAATCTGCTTGCCATAGACTATAAAATCAGTTCAACGATGATGGTCAGTAGGGCTGAAGGGAAGCTGGGGACAGCAAACTGACTTGGAATACAACAGCCATCTTTGAGGGGGAGGGAAAGTTAATTTATGATCCTCTCTGAAAAATTCTATAAATTCATTTACCAGACCCGCGAGCAACACAATAAATAGTAGTTTGTAGCCATATTCAGAGCCAGCCTCAAGATCCACAGACCAATTGCCTCTGTGAAATATACATTAAGATTACGAAACGCTCCGTATGCATACAAAGTACGCACGGGTCGAAGTATGCGACAGAACATACGGCGCCTAGGCCAGTGTGTCGTCTGAGATGGTGAAAAACGCTCCGGGCCCATCTTCCGAGGCGGCCGGGTTTGGGAAGAGGGTTCTGACCTTCCTCCCAGTCCGGTTTGGAGGGCAGTTGTGCCATGGAATCGAGTGGGACAATCTGCTCCGCTGGGCTGAGGAATGAACACATGGGGGTTGTTGGGTGACAGACGACTGGAGGGCGCGAAGCATAGCGGACTGTTTTGTATGTACCGATGAACTGGTTGCGGCAGCCCGAACCAACGTCGAGCGGGACCCAAGTAGCGGTGCGTCTCTAGAAAGGAATTCGAAAGTTCGATATCCCCCGAATCGCTGATTTGTAACTCGTCACCCGTGACTTCGAAATTTCCTTTCTTGGCACTTAGTCACCCCAATTGTTCTGAATACAGCCAAATTTGGAAAGTGGAATGGCCGTAGACTGACTGTCAAGCGAAGCATGGTGACAAGCCACTACATCATTGACGCTCTTTTGGATCCGGTCCAATCATCATGTTATATCAACATCCGTGTTCGCAGCCAATCAAGGTTGATATATGAGTAATAAAATGTCAAAGGATTATGAGCATGCGAAAGCAGACAGAATGCAAATGTAAGTACAGGATGGGACGATATGCGGTGTAAATGAAGCAAAATCGCAAAAATACGTTCACAAAAACAAGACCATCTCGTGACATGAAGTTGTTCCAAGTCGTAAGTTCAAGTCCGTTGCGTTGGTTCAGGGCCTGGTGCGACCTCTCGCACTTACATCTTTTCAAGCGGATCGATAATCGAACCCATCTGTTATAAGCGGCGACCACAAAACAGCCGTCAGTACGACCCCTTCAGTAAAAAGGAGTGCATCCTACCTTTTTAACGACGCGGGGTAGAGTTTCCCGCTGAAAGCCGAGGCGAGTGTTCCACTCCACGCCGAGTGGTGTGCTCATGCGTGACTCGAACTGTGCTTTGCTTGTGTAAGGATAAGGAAGATCCTTCACGGCGAACTTCAACGCCTTCTTGTCACGACGCTCTGAAATGATAATGTGTGCCTTGGTGTAATCCGCCCGCGATTTCGGGTCAATACCCGCAACTTTCTTGATCAAATTGGGTCTTGATGCTGTCTTCTTTATCCCCGCACCACCCCATGATCCCTGGAGCCACAAAGCCAAAGATGAGTAGCATGTTCTCCGCAAAAGCATGGCGGTACGTACCCAGCCTTGCAAGGTCGTATCCACTTCTTTGGGAGCGTCTGCATCTATTTCTCTTCTCTTCTCATCCGCAAATTGCTTAAAAGATATTAGAGTAAGATTTAGTTTATCAAGCAAAAACATGGTATCATTTACCCGAATCACGTTATCGCCAGCAAAAGCCCTGGCAACAAGTTCCCGTTGTTCGAAAGCCGTTATCTTCTTCCCCTGTTTAAGTGCCACCTCCTGCTCTTCAAGCTCACTATTTCCTTCTGAGTCGTTGTCTTCTGGCTGTTGTTCCGCATTGGCCTTGTCTTTTCTCTCCTTTTTCTTGCCTTTCCTCTTCTTTCCTTCCTGAGCGATCTCGTCGGCGGCATAAGAGGGACCGCAAGAACCCGTCTTCTCGGCAACCGCATCGTTGCTTCGGAGTAAGAGGGCCTCATCGGTAGTTATCTCGACGACTGCATCATCTCGTTCAATCTTACGTTCCTCTATTCCCTTCCTCTTCTGCTTTTTCAACGAGATCTCAGACTTCCGCTCCCGAGTCACATTCTTGCCGACCACAAGTTCGTTCTTCCGTCTCGTGACTTTCGTGGATGAAGAAGACTCGGCAAGCCAGGGATTTAGTGGCCCAGAAGCGGTGGCCGGCACAGTTACTGTTGATACAGTCCAGGGCGGTGGCGAACTGGCATCATCGTGAATAGTTAGAATGGGAGAATGGGCAATAGAATCATGAGATCGCATTGTTGATGTCTCTGACAATGCAGATAAGGGCGGTGGAGGGAGCAGTGAAGATTGAACCTTGATTTTTGAATCAGAGAAGCATACAACGAATCAATTAGATCGCGAAACATACCTGGCAACCGGGTTGGAATATCATGTGGCCACGGACTCGTTCGGCATGACTTTGAACGTCCGTATCCGAATCCCGTGCGTCGCCCGAGTCACTTCGAGCTGTCATTTTTCCCATTTCCTTGCGGAAGTCATCAATCTCGCGATCAAGAACGGTGTTCTTGCGAGCGGCGGCTTCCTTCATGAACTTCATCTGGAATACGCCTTTTGCCTTCTTATCGTCAACGATTTCCTCCTCATTGCCCTCTTGCTGCAAAGTCCTAAGCTCCTCAAAGGCCTTGGCTTTCAGCCGCATCACACCGTCCTCGGTCCCCCGGTCCTCATCTGATTCGCTTGTCTCCGACTCATCCTCTTCTCCACTACCAACGCCTTGTATTCGTCTTCGTAAACGTTCTCCTCTCTCTAACATCTCGTTGATGTCTTTTCTTTGATCGGCGTCCAATCCACCGCGAGCTCTCATTGCCTTAGCCCATTTCCCTGTGTTTTTGTGTCTGAATGTCGCACGTTCTCTGGCTCTCTCCGTCTCTGCCTTTAGTCTCTCTGCCTCCATATCAAGTTCGGATCGCCCATCGGAAGCGTCAAGCTTAGCCATGAGCTTAGCACGCTCCTTCTTATGTATGCGACGATACGTTTTGCTTTTAATCTTGGCGACGCGCTTGGCTTTCGCATCGGCACGGAAAGCGAGCTCCCGCATTTTTCGTAGTTCCGCTCTTCGTGCAGCAACCTCTTCAACTGAAAGATCTTTCATCATCAGATCCTCAGTCTTGTTGATTTCATCTTCATGCAGCTTCGCCGACCTCAACAACCGATCAATCGAGCTCTCCAGTTCTGTCGTGGGCTGAACAATTCTACTTAATACTACATTTGAAAACGTATTAATGAACAGCACTTACTTTGAATTTAGCTGTGAGTTCGAGATTGGACACTTTCGTTGTTCGTGGTACTTGTAAGGGAAAATTAAGGTGTTCGGCCTTGAAAACGCGTAAGGTCTTTGATCTATAGTAAGAGTATGCGAAGAATCTCACCTCCTGGATTCTCTTCATAATATCGGTCCATTTATCCACCTCTTGTTTTGTTTGTTCGTAGGCAGCTTCTCGTTCCAACTTCTCCTGAATTCTGGCGGGCAGAGGTGCAGGCAAGGGCTGATTCTTAGGATTCGAAGAGTCTATCAAGGGTTTCACAGACTTCTTCAACGAAGCTGAGACACCCTGTTTTGAAGTCAGAGGTTTCAAGAGGTCATTGAGACTGAGCTTTGACGGGCCTACAGAAAAGACATGACGAACTTAATGCACGCATCAAACAAGGGTTATGAAACGTACCAGAAGCACTCGCACTAAACTCGTTCTCCATGCCACTCTCCGTCCGATCCCTTAATAAACGCTTCCTCTTCCTAGCCTGCGCGAGGGCTCCGCTCTCCTCCATTTTCTCGTCCTCATCAGAAGCTTTCCGCTTCCCGGTGGTCTCCAAACCAGAAACGAATTGATCTAGCATGTCTAGAGCGGTGGCATCATCCTCGTCTTCCTGAGAAGCATAGATACGTTCCTCCTCATCCGAATCGTCTTCGCCCTCCCCCTCTTCTCCCTCGCTATCGGTTGCCTTCGAAATCAATTCTCTGGCTTCTCCTTTTTTAGGGGACAGTTCATTTTTCGACTCTTGCACGTCTTCCTCGTCTCCAAGATATGCGTCTGCTCGTCCATCTAGAACGTCCAGAAGATCCAAGAATTCACCGATTTCCCCATCCTCTTCCAATTCTTCATCTTCTTCATCTCTATCTTCTTGGGAGCTTAGTTCTCCCTCGTCAAGATTCACTTCTGCAAAACGGACATTCTTCCCTGCCTTTCTTCGCAACAACCTCTTAGACTTGGTAAGTTTCTAAGTGATTTCAGCTGATAGTTTCGGCGTCACAGTGGAAGAGAAAGTCTGTATACCTCTTGTTTAAAATTCGATCCTGCAAATTGCTCCTCGTCACTCTCGTCAAAGGCGGCATCACTGTCGATATCCTCGTCTTCATCGCTAGCTATGCGTTCTTCTTCTTCACCCTCGCCGATCAACCGCGGCCTCCTTCGTGACTGCTCATCCTCATCGGCCGATTCATCGTTATCATATCTGGCTCCACGAGTTTCATCCTCGTCGAAAGTTAGCGCAACTCCGCTACGACGATTTCTACCTGGTTGATAGTCATAAACATCTTGTACAGCATTAGCAATGGTCTTCGCAGATTGCTGGCGTCGCCTCGCAAAACCTGTGGCATTGGCCTTACGCATCAGCGCATTCTTGATCATTGATTTACGAGGAGTTGCACCTCGCTTCTGCGATAGTCTTGCCATATTGTGGAGGTTGAATAAGGCATTCAATCACTTCAAAAATCATCAAATTTCGTATCACGTGGTTTATACATTTCTAATTTGACCTCAATCGTTCGTTCGTTGAAACTGAGAATGTTTTCTTGTTCTTAAATAAAGGACGTGCATTTATCCGGTTTGTGATAACAAAGGACCAGAGAAACATGTTTATTCACATATTTCCCAAAAGTGAAGAGTAAACACAGCCTAAAGATGTTAAGAACGCTCACGATCATTGACTTTCAGTATATGCAATGAAACTAGAGAAAGAGCTTGATCCTCAGGGAACAAAATTCTCTCGCCTTAATTAGCAGTACATAGCGACGAAATCATATTGCACGACATGGATCATACATCGCGAAGGACATAACGGCATGAAACCCAGTCTTGCGGTACCGCAAAGCGCACCATTACTTTAGCTTCTTCTTCCTAAGTGATTGAAATACGGTGAGTCTTTGAAAGGGAAGTAAAGAAAGATATAACGAACGGGCGGAGCTGAGAAGAATGTCCACATCCACGCTTCCGGCAGTTGTGGGCACGGGGTGGAAGACGGGCGTAGCATTTACGGCAGATTTGCTTATCGCAGTTGTACTTCGACGCGAGAACCTTCAACGAAGGCTCAATGATACCGCCACGGAGGCTGGAATGTAGAGTGAATAGAAAATATAACAGAATACAACGAAAACCAACGCACCGAAGGACCAAATGTAGAGTAGACTCTTTTTGGATGTTATAGTCGCTGAGGGTACGACCATCCTCGAGTTGCTTTCCAGCAAAAATTAATCGTTGTTGATCAGGTGGAATGCTGCGCACAATTGATTTAGAATAACGTTACGAAGAATATCACGGGTATACTGACCCCTCCTTGTCCTGGATCTTATTCTTCACCGTCTCGATGGAATCCGAAGACTCCACCTCAAGGGTGATTGTTTTTCCCGTGAGAGTCTTGACGAATATCTGCATGTCTACTTGATTGTCAGCAAGGTCAAGCAGGACAGTACGCGAGTCACTCACCTTGAACTCGTCAACGTGGATGATGAGGTGAGAGGACGGGAGGAATTCGGCAATGTCCCTAAAACTGTCTAGGACACTGTGGGAGCAAATGTGTAAGCAATCTCGCATAGAAGATCTCACGTGCCGGTAGCGCGCAGGAGATCGCGTCTTTTTTTGTCATAGAAGTATTTCAAGCTCAGACTCAGCCTTGATCGGCGGGATCCCACGCGCGACTCGTTCATGTTCAGCCAGGAACGGGATTCGCTCGTGATGGACACAGGCGAGGAGAAGCTGCCGGAGATTTGGTTGCACCAGAGGCAGCCTGCTAATCGCCTCTCACAGTTGGGACGCGTCTTGTTTGTACTCTGCGGAGCAGTCCAGGCCACCTTTCTCTTCACTGGTCTATTTCGACGTTTCTCACAACACCATGTCGTTGCACCCGGGTCTTCTCGCCTTGCGAAAGTCGATCCTGCTGGCGAATGGCGCGACGATATTTTCCCTATTCGCGAACAGACACCTTGGGACATATCCACAGACTTCCCGTACCCGCGAACCCTGACGTTTGACGTCGATGAAGGAACTTGGTTGCGCTTGGATGTTCATCCGGTATCCGGTGAGATAGTGTTTGATATGCTGGGCGACTTCTACTGCTTGCCGGCTGCCGTCTATCTTCAACCTGAAAACAGACTGAGTGAACAGGCTCGACCGATCCTAGCAGGCGTTCCGCACGATGCAGATCCTCATTTCTCTCCTGACGGAAAGATACTCGTGTTTAGGTCGGATGCTGAACTTGGCGTTGATAACATTTGGATGACTGAATGGAAAGGATGCGAGTCAATGAATCTCAGACCCAACTCGAACAATGAAAATGTGAAGAACTTCGACTTGTCCGAGGCCTTGCGATATAAGGATTCCGACGAATTTTCACTAGCATCAGGTATCAAGGAAACTCCTGAGAGAAAGAGGCGTCGTCTTCTCAGAGAAGGCAGATCGACCGGTTAGTCTGTCAGCCATAAGGAGCCGAACGGGAAGAGCTTACGTATCATTAGCGCAGCGCGTTACAAACGAGACCTACCGATTTGTGAGCGACGCGAGATTCCATCCAAGTGGGTCAAAACTGATAGCAACAAAATGGTACACAAGCTCCCGCAGTCTTGGTGCAGGCGAGGGTTGGATATACGAGCTTCCAAAATTGGGATCGGAGGTTGCGAAAGGTAATGGAGAAAGGGCCGTCGGAAGGACGCTACCTGCTGGGTGGGGCTCTGAAGACTACGGATCTCAGCAGATTGGACCAGAACAGTTCATCTGGTCTGGTGAAGATGCAGTCATATATGCGAAGAATGTCATCGACGTGGATGGCACTTACCAATATAGCAAAGACCCACATTCTGGCATTTACTCGATCTTCAGAACGAATTTGACGACAAAGAGGACAGAGACTCTTGTCTCATCGTTGCCTGGTGGAGCAAGCCGACCTGAGCTTTCGAGAGATGGCAGAACGCTCGCTTTTGTGCGGAGAGTACGCGATAAGGAAGCGCTCGTCCTAAAGCAAGTATCCGATCACTCAGCATTTACACCATCTTATTGACTACCTGACGAACAGAGACCTCAAATCTGGAGCAATTCGAAATATCTGGTATGGACTCTCGTATGATCTCACGATCATCTCCGCTCCGATGGGAACCTACCCGTCCTTCGCCTTTACTCCGAATGACGATGCCATAATTATCTGGGCCGCCGGAAAAGTATGGCATGTACCTTTGTCCGTCGATGCATCCGGTGACAAGATATTGGGAGGTAAACCTCAAACCATACCGTTCAAGGCACGCATCGAGAAACGCCTTGCGCCGACTCGAACATCGAAAACAGATTTGCTCGCTCTAGAGGTAGCAGATACGCAGCGTCTCCATGCTCTCATCGACTTAGCCGTCGCAGATGATGGCTCCCGTATTGCATTCCAGGGTGCCGGTGTCTCGTACTATCTTGATTTTGATCCATTGTCTTCCATGAAAACGTCTACGCCGGCCAGAATCCCCGTGCTCTATGCTTCCGAGCCTTATTATTCGCCCTCCTTTATCCCTGGCAACAAGGATCTTGTCGTACATGCTCGGTGGTCGGACAGGAACCTCACTACATTCGAACTCGCAGATATCTCAAGCAAAAATGCGTACGAGCTCTCCGGACTACCTCCTGGAAGATATATCCACCCAGTCTTCTGCGCATGCCCGGGAAACAGCAGGAAGATAGCATTCATTAAGGCGTCTGGTGACTATTTGTCAGGATCTATCATCGCTACGGCCGAGCCTGGGTTATATATCGGTGACATCACGCTTCCCGATTCTCTCGTTGGCGCAGGTCTTTCCATACCCATTAGGAATGTACAACACCTTCGGACGGACATCTCTGTGGGCGACCGAACGATGATGAAGTTCCTCAACGGGAACAAACAACTTCTCGTTCATCAGTCAGACCGTGCTTTTGTAATTGACCTTGAAGGTGGACCGGACGCTTTCGGGGACTACAATCATACTACTATCGCAGAAGGTCGCTTCACCTCTGAAGTCGTCGTTCCAATCAAACAGGACAAAGTTGCATTCGTGGATAATTTCAATGTCTTCGTCACGGACATAGGGAATGTTGGTGATAGCCCACTTTGGAGTAAACCTGACAATGCAACGAAGGGCATAGCCAGGGTTAGCCTTGATGGTGGCCATGACGTGCAATGGGATGCTGCTGGGAAACGTCTATTCTGGTTGTTAGGTTCGACGGTGCCCAAGTTTCAGCCGTCTGTTGGTACTGAATTGGGCTTATCTAGGTCCATACTTGCATTCATTGGAGATTTCGCGTCTATCGGAGTGCTCGTCGAAAGTCAAGAGTGATGCCATGCGCTTCGGCATAGATTGTATCAAGAATTTGCTGGACATCCAAGAGTTAGAAGTGACTTACTCAACTGACATCGCGCGCCTTAAAGACGATGCAAAGGCTATCTCACACTCCCGAGGAGCTGACGCTCAAAATGCCGAAGTCTACGCAATCAGGAATGCCACCGTGTTGGCTATGAATTATGGATTATTGGATGACGATCTCTTGGACTCCGCAAATGTTATCATAAGAGGAGGTATTATCGAAGCGGTCGGTCCTTCAAGTGAGGTTGAGATCCCTGACGGAGCAACGATCCTCGAAGCGCAAGGGGCATTTATCGTGCCTGGTTTCATAGATGTGCACGCACATTGGAATGGATTTGGGAGCTCTTTCCCATCAAAGTCATGGGAGCTGCAAACGTTCCTTGCCTATGGCGTAACGACATTGCACAAGTGCGTTGTCTTCTTTTATCACATATCTATCTAATAAAGTGTGCTGAACCCGTAACTAGTCCAAGCTCGGATAATGTCCTTGGTTTCGTCGAAAGAGCGCGTGTGGAAAGCGGACAGATGGTTGGCCCGCGCATCTTCCATACTGGCGATGTAATTTATGGAGCAGGAGCCGGTGGAATCCACAATACTGTAGCTGACCTTATAGACGCTCGCTCCGCGCTAATCCGTATCAAAGCCGAGGGAGGTCCTGCAAGCTTTTCATACAAGAACTACAATCAACCGTCTCGGTGAGTTCAAGTGTCGATGCCTGCATATAAGATTTCTCATATGAGTGATTGTTGCTTTTCTGGAAAGGGCCTCTCGTCAAAGGCTTCTGCTGGAGGCTCAGAATCTGTCTATGCTTTGCTTCCCAGAAGGCGTAAGTACCCGTTCTTTGCTTCGGATTCTCAATCTCATACTTGTGAATAGGGAATGAACCAGGACTGGAACACAGCATATATTATTGACGGTAAGATCTCTTACCGAAATGACGATATTCCCGTGAGTCAGCGGAAACAACAGGAATGACAACAGTGGAACATGCTCTTCCTGTACCAGAGCTCTACGATGACGTGTTGACACTGTATGCTTTGAGCGGAACCGGTGCTACTCCGACGCACATCGTGAACTACGGTGGAGTAATGGGTGAACAGTACCTTTGGGCACATGAACAAGTTGCCAATGATCCTAAGTGTGTCATTCATCCAAAAACACCATTTCTGTCTCATGAATGACAATCGACTCTCAGACTACGTCGCTTTACAAGACACGATATACTGGAGAGTGTCATCGAGACAACTAGCCGCCCGATTGACTGTAAGTTCCAGAATTCACTGCTCGTGCCATTTTACTCACTGGTTTGCATCTTGTAAATAGCCTTCCAGCTCTTCAATACCTCCACTTCTATCGCGAAAATGGTAAAGAAGGGACTGAAGACGCATATTGGTGCCCATGGCGAGGCACCACTGGGACGGATGTACCACGCTGAGATGTTCTTCACAGCCTCAGGCGGTCTCACGCCTTACGAAACTCTCCGCGCCGCGACGAGGGACGCGGCGATTACTCTGGGCTTGTATGACTCTCTTGGTTCACTTACTCCCGGGAAACTTGCGGATTTGCTTGTTTATAAGCCTGGGGCGAAGCTGCTTGAAGACATTGAAGAAACTCAAGAGATTCGGTACATTATGAGAGGAGGACGAGTTTGGGATGCAGAGACGATGGTGGAGGAGTGGCCGTTGAAGGGGAAGAAAAGCCTGATGCCGGTTATAAATGCTGACTGAAAAACTTGTCTTCGTGATGATATAGTTTAGAAACCGAAATGAAGGGATTGCATTACGAAACATAAGCATCGCAAGCTCGTACAATTTTTTCGCCAAGGTCCCCAAAGAGAGGTATCCATGATTCTAAGTATAGACACCCTGCATCTAAACAACAAGATAATCATCTGCAGTAAGGGTCACCTCTTGCGAGAACTGTATGTCGTCGCCCGTTTCCACGTGCTTGACACTACCGACACCAACACCGAACAAGCTACCTTCAGCAAGGAAGGCCACACGGACAGGGAAGAAAGTCGCCGCGTCATCCCCGCCAACGGTGAACTCGAGTGTACCCGTTTGTGAGTCCGGGTCGGAAGAGGTAATAAGTGGGATAGACCAGTCGAGGGAGTGCGTGGAGGCGTTGAGCGACCAAGTACCTGTATGTTGGGAGATGGTCGGGTAGGAGCCCGTGCTTAAAAATAGGCAATATGTTAATGGGAAGGAACAAAGCATGGAAAAGTAGACTTACGGTAAAGGAATTGAGATGACCACGTCGTGCAGCGCGAGCTTGTCGTTCTCAAGTTCATACTCAATGTTGACATCGCATGTCCCGTCATTTGACGGAGTAGGCCAGCAGTTTACTTCAGGTAACAAGTCAGTCTCGTTGATATTACAAGATGCTGTGTAGACACACGTACTCGAAAGTGGCACCAAACTCTCATCTTTACCTTCGTATCTCCATTTCAAGACCGCAAGACTTTGCCCAACAGGGAAGGCCCGGGACGAATCCTTGAGCGCAATAAAACGATCGCCGGTTGGTGCGAACCTCGCAACATGCGGATGCTGCTTGAACTGTAAGTCACCGGCGTTGACGTCGGATGAAAGTTGGTCTAGGGCGAGTCTGATCTTGGCCTGTGAGGGGTCGGAGACTTGAAGATTCATGTCACCCCGAACTTCCATCGATTTTAGCCCGCCCTCGCGTAAGATTTGGAGGAAGATCTTCTCCTTGATAACGACGTGGACTCTGTCAGAAATCCAGTCAGTGTTTTTATAAGGACGATAGTCGGGATTTATAACTCTCACCCCTCCTGAGTAACAGTAGGTAAACTGCCGCGAGTACCAGCCGCAGCCGACGCTTCAGGGACCGGGATAGAAGGAGTGGGAGGTGCAGAAAGCTCCTCATGAGTTATAGCGGCTTCTCCGCCTAGAGCATCCAATAGCTCTGCAGTTTTTTTCTTACTACCGAGCTTCATACCGGATCCTTTGAAGGCTGGCGCACGTAACGTAGATTGCGCAGGTGATGATGTTCGTGCGGGTTGCGGGGACGGAGCCTCATAGCGCGGAACAGGGGAATATCCACCCATACCACTTCCCATACCGCCGCCAAAGCCACTTCCTCCACCCGCTCCTCCGCCGGCTGCAGCGCGTCGCTGTTGTTCGCGACGCTGCATCTCGAGCTGTTTTGCTCTGCGCTTGAGCTCCTCCTTTGCCTCCGCTTCCTTGTTCTAAACGAATAATTAGCGAAACATTATATCAAGTCAAAAGCGGTGACTGTACTTACTCGAGCAATGATGTCCTGGATTTTTTCCTCGTGACTCTCCATCTCAAGGACATTCCTGACCTGCATGAGGTTAATTTGTTCTCGGTATCCCAGGCTAACGATCTCATCAAATGCCCCCAGAAGTTCGAATGCGTTCCTCAGGATTTCGCGCTCCTCTGCGCTGCGACACATGTCAGATACTACACGAGCGAAGAGATGAAGCGTGTCGATGTCCTGAAGGATGTTCGATGCTTTATTGGTGATGAGGAGGATGTAGAGATCCTCGAGTGGCTGATAGACATAGCGTACGTCGGAAGTCTCGACTGAAGTATGTTGCGATCCTGCTGGTATGAGTTTTGGGAAAGAAGCAAGTAGTGATTCTATGCGAGCCCTCGTCATTTCTCTGAATTGACGAGAGATGACCGCTGTGCAGTTCTGTTAGGTTACTTGAAGTAAATCGCGTAGACGGTACGTACGTTTTCCAGCCTTGGTACAGATGGATGCTGCTAATACGACCTTAACAAGGACTTGTAAGCGTTTAATGAGAATTTCTGTATTTTATGCTCACCATTTTGAAGCGGCAAGTGTAAGTAGATCTGAACGTGTTAATCTTACTTCAAGTTGGACGTGTAACGTGTAACAGTGCCTCGTGCGAATTTATTGCTATCTTTCGACGCGTCCACGTAGATCTCAGCCAACGCGTTCAACATCGCTGACGGTGTCGGCCGCTCGTCCATGTCAGAGTTCGAATCTCTTGCAGACGTTCTCGCTACCAGCAATGGTGAAGGACCATCGGCACCATTGCGAACGCGTTTCTCGACGCCAGAAATCTCGCAATATCTTTCACACTTGACTTCCCTCAGTCTACCCTAAATCCTACATGAACCAACAACGCTCGCCTCGGAGGCGTCCCAGTTGACGAACTCACTCACCTCGCTTTGCCACGCTGAATATCCGACATTTCTTTCTTTGCATCGCACTTCATCTGTGCTGTCCTCGACATTTTCGTCTTTCTCTTCTTCTCTCTCTTCCCTGCTTTCCGCTCTACCCGCGCTTGAAACCCAAGCTCGACAATTCTCACAAGAAACTCAGGGAATACAAGAAGCGCGAACAAAAGCGCGCAGAGTTCTTGTGCAACACGACGCGCTGATTGACATACTTGATGTCCCCCAGCTTATTGATACCTGCGTGCGCAATGCGTATTATCAAGAAGCTATGGACCTTGCTACGCACGCAGCGCGATTATCAGAAACGTTTCCCGATATAACAGTTGTGCAAGACGTCGCCGCCGAAGCTGCTCATGCTATGCGCCTTATGCTTGCTCAGCTCCTTGCACTCCTTCGCGAACCCGTGAAGCTCCCTGCTCTCTTCAAGTCCATCTCTTTCCTCCGCAAGATGAACGTAATGGACGAGAAGGAACTTGCTCTTGTCTTTTTGACGAGTAGGCTTGTCAACTTCAAGAATATGATCGATGGAATTAAAGAGGACCGAACTGACCACGCTCGATATGTCCGCCGGTATAACGACGTCTGGCGCGAGGGCGTGTCGGACGTGATCATGCAATATACGACCATCTTCCTTGAACGAGTGCCTGTGACGGATCCTGATGCCGAAGATCGTATACACGAACTGCAATATCTGCTTTCCGCGCTGACACGTAATCAAGTCAGCGCGCTTCTTGCTGTCCTTCGCGCACATCTTTCACACATCGGCGATGCAACGTCGTTGTCCTCACTCCTTACGCAACTCACGCATTGCGGAGCTGCACTCGCACGTTCCGGGCTTGACTTCCGACCACTTCTTCCGCCCCTGTTTGAACATGCAGTGCAAGCGTCATCGTCAACAAGAGAGTCGAAAGGTATCCGTACACCCGTCTGAAGGAATATGGCGAGTGTTTGGTCAACATAGCGAAACGCAACGACAATGGAATACTGTTCGACGGGCCTAGCTGACTGCACCGAGAAAAATGCATCGCGGCTGTAATTTTGACTGATTCTTTGTTGTATGATACATGATACCCTAGTCAGAAGGCTATCGAAGGTAATATGTATTTGACTTGTCCATCATTGGCAGGATGAAACTGTTTGACGTTGGAACGCTGAAACTATGAGTGATTCGTGATCGCCCACAATATCTTATTGTTACCCCTGCCATGAATTATCCAGAATCCTTATTATCTAAGTTGCATAGGACACTCATACAATCTACCCCACTTTGTGGCTTATAGAACCGCGGAAGTGAAGGGGGTTCTGGACTAGATCAACTCAGTAGACAAAAGGACAATTGTATTTGCGAAGCGAAGAATTGACATTTGGATTAACTGCAGATAATAAGCAGCCCGAAAAATCACAGTGTGATTCGTCTC
Organism: Sanghuangporus sanghuang; assembly: GCA_009806525.1. NCBI lineage: Eukaryota > Fungi > Basidiomycota > Agaricomycetes > Hymenochaetales > Hymenochaetaceae > Sanghuangporus > Sanghuangporus sanghuang. The sequence goes on from VVIT01000004.1 coordinate 277,849, forward strand.
GGAATTTCAATGGAATATGCGATCATTTCGGTCAACAGGGAGATTACGCATGCTCAGTGAGGATAATGTTCCTCAATCCTACGATAGCAGCGGATCCTGCTGCGAACCAGCCCAACGTGGATTGCCAGGTTCCTTGCTGACCTGCGTACAATGCAACTAGGTCGTAGACGACGCTACCCCCCAAAATTGGGTCAACGAAAAGGCTCTGCATATAGTGCATTAGAATACTCGGCTCAAAAAGCTCAAGAATCTCTGAGTCTTACCGCGATCCCGAAGAATCCCGCCGTTAGAATTTTGACAAGCGTCGAAGGCGGGGCACTGTATTTCTAAGAAGATAAGAATAGACGTGATCAGAAACAACACAAGTTTCTGGCATGGATGGGAATGACTTACGATAACTACGCCTCCGTTATCGACAAAGTCGAGAAGCCCGATACCTGCAGTAGTTTTCACGACCCAGTGGGTAAGCGCATTCTGAGGCGAGTACGCTGGAAGGGCCGCCACTGCGTACAACTGAGCGAGCGAATTGATGGTAACGAATATCTGGGAGGCAGTAAACTGCTCATTGTTCCAGAAAATCATCCACGCAGCTGGACATAGAATTAACAGATTGAAATTATCGTTTTTTTTAGTAATGAGAGTGATACGGACCGATGCAAAGGTTGCCAAGACTATAGATAGGAACGTAATCTAGCTGGGCCTGGTCTACCTCATTATCATCGAGGAATAGTTTTCTAATCCAGAAGAGTTGCAAAACCATCTGAGGTGCAAAGAACGCTCCAATGAAAAGTGGATTTGGAGAGAAGGCATAGTGGTGCTACATCTTTGTTCAGCGTCCAATATACTTGGAATTTCGCCCTATTAGTACCTTGTCTGCGATTTCCTTCATGTTGGGGGAAGATACCATCCCATAAACTTGGGCGGCAAAGTTGATAACGAACGCGCCAGGCGCGATGATTCGTGCGGTTGAAAGATCATTCCCCATGATGGATGAATTCTTAGACTGTGCGGGAAGAGAAAATATGAGAAATACTTTCCGCTGACATGTCTGGCTTATATGTTATGGGAGGCTGGCTGATGCGGAAGAGCCAGTGGACTGACTCAGTTGTGTCTATGATGACGTCCTCGCCGATGAGAAGCTGAGGACTTGAATGATCGGCGTTGAATCACGTTTCCAGTTTTTCCCTCTTCTGGCAATCACGGGATCAACGGGTTTTGTTGACTTTTTTTCTACTGATGCCGTGGCATGCTTTCTGCTAGATTCCTGCGTGCTCATCCTATATCTATAAAATGCTTACCTCGTGTTGCTAAGAAGTCGATTCTGGGACTTCGATGGGTTTCCACTTCGAATAACAAAGTGCTTCAGTCCATCCAGGAGGCATTGGCCGACGTCCGCAACGCGCTCTTTCTCGTCAATCACGGCGAGAAGCTCAAGACCGCAGAATCGAAGGCAAAGGAACTGACCAAAGAGCTTGAGGTAGGACTTCTTTAAATTGAACCAACCCACATCTTTCACACGGCTTGACAAATTGCAGAACACAGAACTATGGACAAGGGACTACAACACCGCCTCTCGCAAGCAACAGCAGCTAGTCCACCTCCAGAAACAAACATCTTCCTTGAAAGAGATTCAGTCGAGCTTCGAATCTCTGTCCGAGCTTTCATCACTTGCGAATGAATCCGGAGATGACCAACTTTGCAATGAGCTCCTCCCAGAGCTCGAGGCACTTAGAAAGCGGGCAGACGAGCTCACCAAGTCCCTGTTGCTTTCTTCACCAGCAGATCCGCATGGGGCATACATAGAAATAAAATCAGGATCAGGCGGTACGGAAGCATGTGACTGGGCGGGTATTCTGTCCAGGATGTACACACGCTGGGCACAATCCCGGGGCTTTGACGTATCCGTTGTGGAGGAGACGATTGCAGAAATTGCTGGGATCAAGTCTCGTACTCTCCGCGTAGATGGTGCGTACGCGTATGGGTACGCGCAATTTGAGTCGGGCATCCATCGCTTGGTGCGAATGTCTCCGTTTGACTCAGCCGGTCAACGACACACTTCGTTCGCTTCGGTCCAGGTCTCACCATATTTTGGCGAAGAAGATGACATAGATGAAAAGGGCGGAACTTCGTCAGGGAGTGGAGCAGGGAAAGGTCTAGTGGAGATCAATTTCGCCGATCTAAAGATTCAGACGATGCGCAGTTCGGGCGCAGGAGGACAAAATGTCAATAAAACGGAGAGCGCAGTTCGTATTACGCATATCCCGACTGGTATTATGGTCGCGTGCCAGCAGGAACGAAGTCAAGCTAGAAATAGGGTTGTTGCATTGTCCTTGCTCAAGTCGCGATTGTATGACATGGAGCAGCTCAAAAAGTGAGTAGATGCTCTCCTTACCCCGCAATTGATTTTCTCATCTTTTCATCTCCTTCAGGGCTCAAGCGAAAGCTACAACGCACAGTAACCTCCCTGAAATCACATGGGGATCTCAAATTCGTTCCTACACCCTACAGCCGTACCAACTCATCAAAGACGTACGGACAGGCTATGAAGTTGGTACCGGCGGCGTGCACGCAGTGTTAGATGGTGACCTGGACGGGTAAGCTCAATAGAACTTACCGCTTCATAAAATTTCATCTAGATCGATAACGAATGCTTTTGCTAGATTCATGGAAGCCGGACTCAGGCACTTCCGTGTTTCATCCTCATAGAAGGCATCCGTTGTCCTTCCCGCGACTGCGCACATGCTATTGACCGGCTTACTAGCTTGAGAAGAACTGGCCTTCGCGGCAGCGCCGGCGCTATATTCAAAACCCATATATAATCCCATTCACGTCACGGGCCGTATCGCATGCCACATCATCTCTGCTCCCGAAGACACCGCTGGCGACCTGGTCGCATTGAGCATCCATCAATATCAGCACCCTTCCCGAGCTCCTGCTCTGCTTCCCGCTTTGCCACATTATTTACCACATGCCGAATTTGGCTGAACGGAAGAGTGAAGAGGTCTCAAGAAAGCGGAGAAGCTGATCGGAATGCTGACGTGGAGACGCAGACCCGAATTTCGGTATGCAACATCGACAATTTAGATACCATTCATGATTGTCGAAGCCCCTTGAGTGCAATAAATTATATCTGAGTGTCTTTGGCAATTCATCACTCATCGGCCCGGAAACACTCGCCTGAGAGCTGAACGGAAACGCCTCGCAAGCTGACTCTGATCCGTCTTTGAATAAGTTCTTCTCGATATAGGATCTCGTCTCTCTGAGCCAATATTGAACTGTTGATTGAGGTCTGAATATGACTCTGTCTAGGAACACGGTCCGCCTCGCAATTCATTCATAATAGTCCTGTTATGAACTGCATTACGAAGTCGCGCTTCAAATGACCGCAAGCTAGCCACTTCCGAAGTCTGCGGCGCCGTGAAAGAGATAAGGAGTAAAGGAGTACGTATGAATGGGAAGGGCCTATTGATTTCGTCCAGCCAGCCATTGTACTCTAGAAAACGACCCGATCTCCGGAAGTCACTCCTTGTCCTCTTAGCACTTATAGGCTTAGTCTCGGAGCGGAAGCGAACGCGGAAGTGCAGTTCGGTGATTCGGAATGATGAAATTGCACGGTCAGGTTCACGGTTGTCTCCGTTCATAAACAGCCTTAGCGGATCGCTCCTTGATTGATAGGATTGTAATACAAATTTAATTCAATTCAACGAAGATGGACAAGGCAAGAGGTCTATTCAGACAATTTGCTACGGCGCTCCAGCCCAGGTCAATACGGTGCTTGGAAGCAACGCCGATCGGTTCCAAGGTAATTATGCATTACATTTATTCATTTATAATTGTGGACAAAGATGTAAACCATCTGGGCTAGTCAGTATGTTAGACAGACGGAGTCTAAGAAAGGGTCTAGAAGAATAAATACAACGAGAAAATGGTCAAATATGTGATCATCGATTCCGCCACCCTCAATCAATACGTGGTATTAGTGCGTATCAGAGGACACGCTTGCAACTCGCGAAAGTATTCCGGTAAAACAGACAAAACGCTCCGCCAGAAGGATGATAGGATAAGTTTGGATAAATTTCTGTGAGAAGCTGTTCGCTGAAGATGGCAAACCAATACGAATCGTGAGCGACCAAGCAATAACGGGATGATAAGAAGACGCAAACGAACCTGGACATTTGAAAAGAATGCGCTCTTTTGCTGTTTCAAGCGCAATGGAAAGAACAAAGTAGGCAAAATATACAGAAATAGATTAGATGGTCGTGGGTAGGCGAATAACGTATGGGCATCTTGATTCTCGGTGCGGGCCGACTTCTTGATGTGTATGTGTATTCGCATTTAGACCGGGGTCGATCCGGCCTGCAATGCTACCGATTCGAATCATTACTTTTTTCGTCGGCCATCGGCAGTAATAGTCACTTCATTAGTACCGGGTAACTCGGGCAGTACGGGATGCATGAGCATTGCTGAAGCAGATTCGGCTCGTGGACGCTGTCGTCGCGTTGAACTTTTCGCAAGTTCACCTTCCCTCGCGTGCCTAGAGATGTAAGACATCTTGCGAAAGTTCGCGGGTTCCTTGAGACGCGGATACGAGGGACATGGTATCGGATCGCCTCGCTAAAAAGTAGTAAATCATTAGAGTTCAATTTGGCGTGGCAAGAAGACATGAGATTAAGCGAAACTCACGACTGCCTCGCGGAATTGCCGGATGCCACGCAAGACAACAAGCTCCACGCCGTTGCGTGCACACGCAAGTCTCAGACTCGGTATTTGGGGGTGCGATGCAGCGTCATCCCAAACATGGACGGTAACAGCCTTGAGATGTCGACGCGTCTTGACGAAATTGACCATGAGGTACAACGGTGTGTCCCTGCTGATTGAGAATGCTAGGTGTTCCACAGTGGCGGGTAGCTGATTCAGAAGGAGAGGAGAGATGTTCGAGCTCTCGAACCTGAACTCTTTGAGCTTCTTGCATCCATGCATCCACATGCCCTGATCACGCGACGTACACGACGGAAACGCGAGCGACTCCAAGGAAGGTCCACATCCATTCAATAAAGCTTCTAGAACGTCAGTGGTTGGGAGTCGTTCCAGCTCTAGGTGTTGAAGCGAATGATTAGAATTCTGCACAAGCCAGCTGATGAAATCTGGGCATGGCATCACTTGGAATCCGAATCTAAGTTCGCTCAATGGACATCCGAAAGGCAAAAGAGGGCTGTCATCGAAAGCGGGCAAACGAGGTGGCGTCCCTCTGAGCGAAACGGCCGTCAGGGCAGGCCAGACATCTGAAAGGAGCTGAATAGCCAGTTGATCATTGTCTGACCAGTTGGCGAACTTCAACGATCGGATAGATGGCCCTGCCCGAAGCAGATTGAGCGTCTCGGTATCAAAAGATGGCGCTGCTCGAAAAATACGAACACGTGAGGTAGCGTCGGGAGAGGATGTTGGGATGCCGCAGCCGTATATTGCAAGGTCGAGTTCGTATAGATTCGGGCAAGAAAGGACTATCATTGCAAGTGCATGATGTGAGAGCTGGTCTGGATGATTGTGATCTATAATAATTCGTAGGCGCACGACATTGTTCCGGAGAGTCCGACCCCGAACAGTGGCGGCGTCTACAGCTGATCGAAAGGCAAGGAATGCAGAGCTCGATCGAAGGGTTACGTGGTTAAACAGGAGTGCTTGTGATGGCGCAGACCAACTTCTGCAGACGAGAGCACAGGCCAAAAGAAATTGATAGTCTGGGTCCAAGTTTTCGTTATAGTATGCCGACTCCAGTATTAGTGTAACGATCTCCACGGGCAATCGACATGGCGCATTACGCGCTGTGGGCACGGAGACCAAAGATTTCTGAACGGACATATATGTCTCCTTGCTCTACAAGAATTTCGTCAACATGGAGCCTAAGAGAAGGCATTGGACGTACCAGAGAGTGCTGAGCGATAAGGATATTTGTGGTATACATGCTGTACTCTTGAGTCTAACAGGAAAAGTGGGCGATGAAGAGAGAATCATTTTACCAGGCATACTATATGTACCCTAATGACGGGATGGACCCTGAGTGGTAATGACCACCTAGATCTCCCGAAAAGGTGTGGTCCAGATAGGGTAGCTTAGCCGGAAAGCGAATACGAGTCGGAAGGGCTCTTCTCCGTGTCAAGTCTGATTGAAATGACACAGAAAAAAGGCAGTGGGAACCTAAATATCCGCCCATTACGGCTTTGGGGTGAACCAGACAGTCTAGAGCACCTAGTAAAAGAGATCCAAGAGAATGCGCCCGATGACTAGGGCGTGGCGCCTCCAGAGATGCTGTCATCATCGGATTTGTGGCCAGTTCTTCTCAGATTACGTTCATATGTCGCCTGTGGTGACTTGACATACAGAAGTGAGTCGGTCAAAAGTGAAAGCATCCCGTCACAGCCCCAAACATCGCAAGTCAACTCCCCTTGAGCTGGCGTGTCATCAGTTACGTAATCCGACCGCCAAAAGGTAAAATTCACGGCTTCCCTGTCGACCATGCTCCAGGTCTGCACAAGATAATTTAGCCTTCGCGCTGCACGCCCAATGAATCACCTGAAAAGAGATTGGTCCTTTGACTAGATGAGTATTCGTCCGGATTGTAACGGGAGCGCTACTATTCCTGCCCCTGCCTCATGGGGCGTCGTCTATACCTTCTGCGGAGTGCGGGACTTCATAAGTTCCGTCTGAGCTCAAGGCTCTGATGAAAGTATATTCTTCGGAGTTTGAGCGACCAATATACGCGCAGCATATACGATAACACGTATTCTTCATGTAGTTGGAAAAGCAAAAATTATTTCATGATAAACTTCGGGGGAACTAAGTATTAGTATGTAAGACAGGTCTTCACCGTGAGATCCATTGAGTAGACGTCTAATCTCTTTTCTTTTCATTACCCACACGACTCGTTGAGAAGCCGTTGAATAACAAGCATTTCCTCCGCACTCATCTGGTTTACGACACCAGAGAAATTGTTAGTGTCGTGGGATGCGCACTCCTTCACGAAAGATATCAAGTGGGCCTGTCCAGGAGTAAAAGCGATCAGAAAATAGTGAGTTGGAAACAAAAACGAGGCGCATTATAAATGGTGCCATTGATGGTAAGAGCAACGCCGACAAGCGTTGCTAGACCTCGCGCGAAGGCTGCTGTGGAAAAGCGAGGAATGCTCTCACCGTCATGTCCATCTGAGAAATGGGGTCATTCTTCAGATCTTCGTCATCCATATCGTCAGGAATGTCATCCTCATCAAAGGCACCAGCCCGCGGCCCGAGCATGTCTATCACTAGAGATTCAGCTCAGAATTTTTTACGTAAGAGCGCAGACACTCACCAGACAAGAAGGCTATCTCGTCTTTGTTCAACGGATTTACACCGTCCTCGTCTTCCCAGTCTTCATCCTATTACGTAGTTAATATAGTTGCCATCGATGCCCCAAAATCTGCAATCACTCACCCCATCATCCGATTCAGCACCGATGCTCCCAGCCTGAGCCGAAATTGTACCCATCGTGGCGGATTCGCCATTTGAATGCAAGTCGCTCACGATAAGCTTGAGAGCCTTCACAGGAAATGGAATTTTTGTAAATTCATGCGGCGCTAAAAGGGCACCAATCGTAAGATATGATAAATCTGATGTTAGGATTAAAAAACAACAGCGCACTCTTCTTTGCTCTAGAACGCGTGACAATGACTGGATATCGAGCTCGCATCCAATCAAACCTAGTAAAAATGGAATACAAGCACTCACCATCCCTTGTTTCCGGGGTTACAATAATGTCACCTTTCACAAGAAGGCTTTGTAGACTGGGCCGCTGCGACGCGAAAAGCTGACAAAGTCCGAGAGTACTATGAAAATAGTCAGCTTTAAGTTTCTTCGTAAAAATTTCTCTTACCTGACTCGACTTGGCCAGAACCCTTGGAACACTTCAGCATTCTCGCACCACGTCTGAATAAGAATATCGAGTCCAGAACGGCCATTCACATCAATACCCTCAAGGAGGGAAAGAACCGTATCTCTCTCGCTCTGCATCAAAAAGGCGAACGGAATGACGAGACTTTGAACAAATGTTGCCGTCTTCGCGGTCTTCATTCTGCGTACCATTGCCTGCAGGAGCTCAGGCAAAACGGAAACAATGGAAGAACTTGCCCGTCGTAATAGATGTATGATCAGGTCACCGATAACAAGGCCACCCGACTCATCTTCATTTTCTAGCAACTTTGCAATGACTGCAAGTATCTTGTCTACACCACTTTGTCCGGAAGCATCCCGCCAGTCGAGTATTTGTTTCACATCCTTTCGGATGATCCAAGTTAGACAATAGACGCCATTCTGATCCTCGGTGAATAATTTATCATTTCTTGATTGCGACACGGTACATACCTGCAAAACGTCCCTATCTTCTGCCACGCGCAGACAATCGAATAAACATGGCGCCAACGTAGTGAAGAAGCCTTCACCAAGATTCCCAGAAGGTGCACCTTCGACAAGGCTGGTCACCAGTTCGATTGCAGAACTAGTGATCCAAGATTCATCCGGTTTTGCAGAGCTGATGGCAGCGCAAAGAGTTGGCAACGATGTTTTGACAACGGATTGATAAACGCCGGGGCGTGAGGAACGAGCAAGAGATGTAAAAATCTCGGTGAGGATTGAAATAAGGATCGGGTCTAGGCCGTTCTGTCACAACACGAACAACCTCGACAAGAATTAGCCAATTACCTTTATTGTTGCGCGCCCAGACTTGTAGCATGGCCGTGACCAACTGTTCAGCGAGTTCTGGAGTTATCCAAGTACCTTTCCCAACGTTCATGACGGATGAAAGGGTTTCAAGCACCAGCGACAGTGTATCTTCTGTGGTTGCCAACAAGAACGGGCCCAAATCTTTTGCGATGCGGAATGCAACTGGAAGCAGATTCGAATCACTTATTCCAGATGCGAAACTACGGCTTTATCGTCAGAATGCGTGCCAAATCATTTGGAAAATACGTACCCCTGGATAGCTTTCACCGCAGATATCTTGATGGGTACACTTGCACTCTCCGTCTCCATAACTGAAATGGCCACTGACATATATTGGTCTGCTAAACGGGACGGTAGGAGGCTAGAATATTGACTAGCGAAAACGAAGCCACGGCCTTGTAGAAACGGACACTCTTTGACGTGATAAATGTCAGGCGACCTTCTTGAAATATGTTGAATACTAAGTAGTACAATACCTGACAGCGAAAGTAACTGGGGAATGAGATCGGACAACAGCGACTCGATATCTATCGGCTTTGATCGTCCCACTTCCTGCTCATTGCTACAAAAGTCTTGCACATCTTCTGAGACTGAGCCCAGGGCCAGCAAAACCGCTTCAACGGGCCGCCACCTGCGAATGTCGTCAATGTACGTTCCTGCGTATAATCAGAAATTGAATACCATTCAGAATTTCCAGAGTCGCGTGCTTGTTTAGACTCCGAGACTATGCGATTAGTAGCTTGTGAAAGTCCACTGATTGTCACGGCAGGTTCACGCTCAACAAGGTTCTAAAAAGGCAAACTTCAATGAAGATCCTTGAAGGTCAATCTCTGTCCTCACAGCCAGTAAGTCAAGACTTGCGACTCGTAAGGAGTACGATTGCGTCTCGTCGTCCTCATGAGCGACAAATGCGTTAGGGTCATTTCCCCAGTTTTCTTCCTGTGCGGTCCTTCAATATGACAATGAAAGTACTAAATGGTGAAGTCAGGCTTACGTCGTCTTCGGTCATCTGCATCCAACCGCATAATGCAACAATGAGCGCTTCAACAGTGGAGGACTGCAACCAGGATTTTGCTTTGCTACTCCGGGTAAGTGCAGCGATAAAGTCAATGACAGGGCAGCCAAGCATAGAAAGCTCAATTGCATCTTCCTCTGATGCCGTAGGGGGAGCAGCGGATGACGACAAATAATACCGAGAAAATATGGGCAAAAGGACTTGTAAATGTGCAAGTGCGGTGTTTAGAAGCTCATTGTAGTGAGGCGACAACGATTTGGCGAAGCCCATATGAATTGTATCTAGAGTCTGTAGGCACAGGTGTCAACATATGGCCTTCGGGACTACGCGAGACGCACTTTAAATATTTCAATGCGAATAGCGAGTGCATCCCAAGATTGTACGTTCGCGACATCGCTTTCGGGAGACACATTCAACAATACTTTAAACGCGTCAATCCAGACAGGAAGAATAGAACCAGTAGCTTCCTTGACAGCTTGAGGGTGTTGCTCTTTGACCATATACAACGTCGCAATGCACTGGCGGAAGACAGAAACGGCTCGGGCTCGAGTCAGCGGCGTATGCTGCAGCATATAGTGAGTTTCCTGAACATCGGGAAGAGAACCAGCCCTACCTGGGTAGAACCAAGAATACTAAGTAAGACCGGAAGAAGCTCGCGTAGTAGAGGAAGAATTTGATCCTCCGTAAGGTCGGATTTTATGAACTCATTCAAAACTTGCATTGCCCCATGTACCGAGTCCAAAGACGAGGATGATAGAAGGTCCATTAAAGATGAGAGAAGATCTGGATATTCATCTGGCCAATCGGAATTTGCAATGAGAGACAATGTGCGAGCCTATCGCCTCTGCTCAATACGAATGATGAAGTAAAGAAAAATGCACTCACACTCGATGATCTAATCTTTCGATTCGGGTCCGATAGAGCCTTGAAGATGGCGCCGCGAACCTGTGTCTTGAACTTTGATTTTCCGGCATATCAGCAGTTATTAAATGCCAGTTACTAGTGAGAAACGCTACCTCGACGGATGGAGCGTTCCCTTTGAAGGACGGAAAGAATGGCGACCACCTTTCCTTCACATACTTGTGAAGCACGATGACTGCTGAGTAATTAAGGGATAACTGTCAGGATTTCGAAGGGAATTAAATCGAAAACATTACTTATCTGTCTCAAAGACACGTCGATATCCTGCGAAATCGTGATAGATGCAAGGGCAAGACAAGTGGCTTCACAACCACAAGCGCGTCATTATACAACACATCGCGGTGATCAGAACGATCCACAAACCTGGTTTAGCAAAAAACTCATTCAATCTGAGCTCTGCACTCATACGCGTGTTTGGATCTGCACTCAAAGAAGAAGCAAGACATTGTAGGACTTCTGAATCCATGATGAAGCTGGTGGAGGTAGGGCAAGAGACGTCTAAACGAAACGCGCGTGGCCTTGACATGATGTACGCGTTTATGGGAAGCGTATCCCACGCCTAGATGGAATCGGTGTTCGAAGTCACTACTTAGATCTTACTCTAGTACTCTGTAATCTCCAATCCTCCATGTCGTCGTCACTGTCTTCAGTAGTCTCAAACCTCGTGAGGGCCTCCTTGGGCTCTTCTGTACCAACTACTGTCGTCGATGACGAGCTCGATCGTTATGTCGCCGATCTCATTGTCAAGGAAGCAAAACAGAAAGCTGAACGGTATTTGGAGGAAGGTGTGCAGGCATATTTACCGGACAGAGAGTGAGTGTCAGAATTTTAACTATTTGTGATCGTATTTCTTATGTCAATAAAGCAGTTCCAATTCAAATCTACCTAGAGCAAATAAACGCTTTCTGTCTGCGATCATTCGCAATACGGATGAACACAACCGAGCTATTCTCAGGGCACAAGCTGAGGCTGCTAAAGAAGCGAAGGTTGATAGAAGGGAGCAAGAAAGAAGGGAGAGAAGGACGCGCGTTCTGGAGGCCACCGAAGCAGAACGTTTGCGGCGGTTGATGGGCGGCCCCTCGCGGCGGCGTAATACTGAATGGGATAGGCGTCGAGACAGTGGACGTAGGAGGAGAAGCCGGGATTCTCGCGATGATGACAGTGCAGACGATCGAGATGACTCTCACGACCGGAGGAAGAAGAGGCATCGTTCACGATCTCCCCACGCAAAGGAAGGTAACACCGACCGTCATAGGAGGCGAAGAAGTCGAAATGAGGAAAGAGAGGACAGCTCTTCTCAGAAGCGTCGACGATGCTCAAGGTCAAACTCGTCAGATAATGAACGCCATAAATCTAGTCGCAAACATGGGGGTTCTGGCAGACACAAAAGACGCGACGAAACTCCTGAATCACTAAAGAGGCTAAAAGGAAAAGGAAAGGAGGTCGAAAGACCACAGATAGCTACGATATCGTCTCGGTCTTCGACTCGCGACACTCCCAAGGATGACATGTCTCCAGAGCCCCTCGATGAAGATCATTCGAAGCAGTGTTCACTTCGATCGCTGACACCTCCAAGAAAGCCACCTCCAGATTTATCTGCACAGTTCCAAGCGCGAAAAGCCAAGCTTGCCTCCACACCTCCACCTCCACCGTCTCCAACTTTGTCTGAGGAAGAGGATATTGAGCGCTATCGTCCACGACGGAGGAAACGTACACCACCTGGTGCTTCAGTAGCGGCCCAAGACGACACTATTACCCCAGAACTGCCTTCGAAAATGGACAAGTATTTCGAAGAATCATATGATCCACGACTTGATACGGGGCCATTGACGGTACCGAACGTTCCTAGCACCGGTTTAATTGAAGGTACTGAGTTCGAAGGTTGGGAAGCCATGTTGGACATTATTCGCCAGCGCCGAGAAGACAAGGCTGAACGAAAGCGTCTAGAGCGTCTGGGATTACTTCCGGACAAGAAGTCTAAGGAGAAGGACGGTAAAAGTCCCAAACCTACTGAAGCATGGACCATGGAGTCTGGAACGAGTGCTTTGGATATCAAGTACAATAAACGAGGTAGCGTCCGGGAGTGGGACCTTGGAAAAGCAGGGTTTTAGATATCACTTGTGTATATAATATTGTAGACTTCTTGTATAAGACATGTTGGCTGGCCTGCACCCACATACATTAAACACGCTGTCCTAATTTCGGGAGATACCAAAGAAGCTACAATTGGCAATGCAAGGACTAGCAATACAGTGACCTGATGTCTATAGGATTGGGAATATGACAAGGAGCGCGGATATGAACGACACACCAGTTCACTTGTGCTTAACCGTTTTGTGCTTTCTTCGTACATCTCCAGCAAGCCTGGGCTTTTGACGATTTCTATTCTTATTCTTCACATTCGCCGTAGTAAAGAAGTTTGAGGGTTTTCGCTGCACAACCAACACGGTCAAGCTTGAATTTAGCGAGAGTAGGAATACACCGTACCTTATTCGTTGTCATACGCTGCTCCTTTGCCTTGGGTTTCTTCTGTAGCTGGGCGACTTCAGACTCCTCATCTGAAGCAGTGTCTGCAGATTCTTCATGTCCCTCAGCCTCATCAACTGAGCCATCTTCGGTGTCATCCTCGTCAACTCCCGGACTACGACCTGCTCGATCGTTGGCAAAAACATCGGCCCAAGCCAATTCTTCCTCCACATCTTCCCCCGAGGGATTTACGGCACCTTTATCGCTGTCCGATATTTCGCCCGTATTGTCAGTCTCGTCGTCACCGAGTTCCTTCCATTCCTCAGCAGCATCCTTAGCACTGGCATCTTCCATTGGCTTTACATCCTCTCCCACAAAAACATTCTTTTGAATGATGCCATCAAGCTTCTGTGTGACTCCGGGCTCGAATTTCTCCTTGTTTTTTCCTTTCTTCCGTTTCAACTCCTCCTTCTCATTTAATTCTTCCGGTCGCTCGGGCGGAGGAACAAAGAATGGTATACGCCCACGTACCCAATCGCTCAGGACGATGCGCGCCACGCCTTCGATATCGGGCTCGCCTCCCTTTAGTAAACGACCCTTCATGCGTGCAAGTTTATCAAGGAACACTTCTGGCTCCCAGGCTTTCGTCGCGTCATCCGGAGACGGGAGAGGGACTCCATAGGTACGTGAAAGATACAAGGGCTTCACACGAGCCATAAGTGCTGGCACATGGTCAGAAGGCGTAGGGAGAGCTTCAACACGGACAACTCCCTTTAATACAGTCGAGGTTAGGGAATCATGGGCAGATGTAGGGACGATTCCCGGACAATCGACCAAGTATATTCGTTTGGTCAAGGTAATGTATTGCCAGACTTTTGTCTCGCCTGGGATAGGAGCAACCTTGCAGACTTTCCCGCTCTTCAGAGTATTGATGATGCTGCTCTTGCCCACATTAGGATACCCGACGAATCCTACTGATATTTGTTTCTTGTCGGAATGAAGACGTGAGAACTGCCGCAGAAGCTGGATGAAGGAACCTTTACCGAAGGAATGGTTCGGGGAAGCATGAAAGGCAAGAGTAGGATAGCGGGGTGTCAAGTATTGGATGTATCGTGCCTGCAAGGAAAAGTATCATTCAGTATTCTTGTTTAACCTTGCATCAGAATGTGAATAACGAAATCTAAATGTTCGTCCCCAAACTAAGAGCAAATCTGACGTTCAGACAAATAATCTGCTCAACTCTACGAAGACAGTGCAATATCACTCCACTGCGATCCCCCGGGCTTCACAACGAAGTCCAAAGGCAGTGAAGCGATATGCGTTGATCTTCCACGAACGTAACGGTCTCTGCTGTAGAAGTTGCGCTAGGGCCAGCAGAGGACCTGACAAAGTCCGTGGTATAGGAAGGATATGGAAAATAATCGCATGGATAACTGTACTCACTGTCACCCAGCTTGGCACCAAATCGCACTTGTTGATAATTAATACGACTTGTTTGTGCGCTTTTTCCTTCCTGATAAATTCCAGTACACTTTCGCACATCGTACCAAAAGGATCACGGGCGTCCAGAACGTGTAGAATAACATCCGACGAGTCAATGACCTTGTATAGCTCGCCGTATATTCGCCGCGATGTGCCCTTGAAATATATGGGCTCGATGTGATTTGCATGCGTCTGAGGCATAGGTTCTTCCGTCTCCACGGAAGCTATTCGGATAGACAATCAGTAAGCAGTACTGCCGTACATGGTGACTGCAAATACCAGCTGGCTCGTCCGCAGCAACTTCAATCTGCTCCTCCGCTTCCTGAGCTGCATCCGCACTTGTTTTCCCAAGTTCTTCAAAGCTTCCGACATCAAGACGAGGCTTTTTACGCTGTGCTTTAGGTCCGAACGTGTCTTTGAATGGCTCAGTCTCAATTATGTGAGCTCGCTATGTTACAGAAATGGTCAAATTATTAAAAGAAAAAAGCGATGAGCAGCAGACAGACCTTCTGGGCATGCGGATTGGCGGCTTCGTCCAACAACGCCATCGGCAGCTTGTTCCTTCGAAGCAGCACAGAGTATGGATCATGAGCCTTCGTCGTTAAATTTGACCGAAAATGATCCAGTGCAGTTTGAGATATCACTCTGGTGTTCCCTGACACATAAGATGAGGCGGATTTGTCAGGTAGCGAATCAGCAGATGAAAAAAAAATGACACACCGAACCATCGTCTATCAGGTTGAACTCTGCCCGGTTGTGTTTCCGCCTCTGTTTTTTGGAATGGGGCAGCCTGGATGATTTTGCCTTCACGATCTCGGACAGGCTTGCCTCCACTCAACATCTTGAGTCGATTCACTTTTTTCGCATCACGATAAAAATTTTCGCCCTTGGCCCTTTTCCCAAAGGCATCTTTTGAAGACGTTGAGCGCGTTTTTGACGCAGGCGTAGGCGCTTTGGCTTTTGCCATAGCGGAGAGTGGAACAGAAGAAAGCTCTATAAGACCAGAGGAATTAGAAAAAAATTATTACGTCATCCTGATTTGGAACAGAATTCTCACGTCGAGTAAGAAATCTCTTCTGAAGAAAGGCTCTTCAATTATTTTGGATTAACTCCAATTGTACTTGAAGACTGAAACGATCGCTTATACATATTCTCTTCTATGTCTTTTCTGTAGTCTACATAACTCCTAGGGATACAATATTTGCCATTCCATTCAGGCCGACGTCATCTACATCTTCGAACTAGGATTGATGTCTACAACGGTCTCGCAGAACTCCTTGATGAGACGCTTCTGGATATCGACTCCCTTTTCGTTCTATGGAATATCTTGGTGATCAGGATGGGGTATATAGACGGGTAGGCATACCTCGGTGTCTGCAATAGCCCTAAAGGAACAGGTTTATAACGAAATTCTAGACCTATACGAAAATAAGGCTTACCTCATTACAATATACTTCCTGCCTGTCAGCACTTTATCAGAAATATCACCTGTGACCTCTCCTCCAGGAACGGAGAGGTCAGAAGTGTTAACTATGCCACCTGCTTCTTGAGCGATGATAGAACCGGCCTTAACTTGAGGTAAGACTTCTTTGGACGTAAAGTGGTTTGATACACGAGACTCTTACGCAAACATCCCAAGGCCTTGAAATAGTCAGAAATGGGGTATTGGTTATGGGTAAAAAGGGCCTACCAGCATCCGATTTCCCTTGACGTCGATTGAGTTTATGCGCACTAGTATTTCATTTAAAAATAGACGCACCAGTACAAGTCCAGCGAACCACTCGCTACCGCGGCGAAGTTCAACGCGGCGCTCCCCATGGAGCGCAGTGAATGCGCCATCTTACCATGCTCAATCTGGGTTCCGTCACCCGCTAGTCGAGCAAATGATGTTGCGCGAGCATTCATATGTTCTGCCGTGCGGTCAGATCCCCATTCTATTGCTATGAGAGCCTGGGACAGAGAAGGAAGTGGGCGAGGAGGGACCAAAGGAAGTTTCTGTGGCGAACCGCCAGCCTTCACGAGATACGACCCCTGACCTTCAGCGCCATAATACTTCGTGAACAACATAGTCAGCTTTCACGAGCTAATGTACACGAACACTGCGTGATGAACGCGTACGGACCAGCCAGTCGATGAACGGGTTGTAGATTACACCCAAAACGGGACGCTTTTGGTTGATTAAACCGATGGAGATACAAGCGAACGGGAAGCCATGCACAAAGTTCACTGTCCCATCTGAAAGCCAGTCATTTCTACCAGGACTACAGTCACAGTATCCCGTACAAACCGATGGGATCGACACAGAAAATAGGACCATCAGTCAACTCAGGGAGTTTTCCCTGTACTGACGTCTCTTCCTCGCCCAAGCTGTCAGACATCAGCAATTACAGAATGTCCAAGTCGTAAGATCCACACTCACAAACCGAAAGTCGGATAGGCACTTCTTGTCCTCTGGTGTACCAGTTCTTCTACTCCCCTATCGTACTCCGTGACCAAGTCCACAGAGTTTTTCTTCACATCAATCGCATCTGCAGAGGCTCGCAAGATAGCGTCTGATCCTTCCAAAATGATTTTTCCAGCTTCCCGAGCCAGATTAATGGAAAAATCGAGAATCTCCTTCAACTTTGCAGACGTAATATCATTAGAAGCCATGTCTTTAGTTGATACGGGTCGAACGAGTGTCCTTTCGCTAGAACAGTATGTGGGATGAGTAAATTGTGACGAAAGTGAATGAATGCTGCAATGAAATGAAAGATCCCGTTCCGGACCGGAGAACGTGCGTTCTGATTACTTATATAGGTCGGAGATATCGCTTAACCTCGATCATGTGATGGACTTGACGCGACGCGTCTGCCGCTGATCAATCAGTTTGGAACTCCGACGAACAGCTGTTAAAGGCATATTTTGATACAAATAAGGAAAGAAACGAGGTCAGGCTTCGTATTCATACTCTCTAATGTTATTGACGAAACTATATCCAAGATCAATATCCGCATCTTTTCTCCTAATGTACACTTTTCATTTCCATACATGTTGGTCACTTGACACATTCACAGCAAAGCAACTCCATCCTTCTTGTAGACCTTTCCCATCTTCATTACGAAAGAGATGCTTCCTGGAGTCACGGCTGAATCAAAGTCGTTCTCCTGGTCACCTGTTGTCGCGATTAAGTCGGCTGCAAAGCCTTTTCGAATGACACCAAACGGCACCTCGTTATCCCCCACCACGTTCCTTCCTTCACGTAACTCCTCTATTCTCTCTAGCCGCTCTTTTCCACGGAGTCCCTCCCACTCCTTTGAGCGTACACACTCCCAACCGCCGAGGGTAGCCCAACGTAGCACCTCTCGCCAGTCCGCGCCGAGACGCACCATGAGCTGTAGTTCTAGTGCGTTGTCCCCATGACGAAATACGCCCGTATCTCCGCCACAAGCAATTTTCACATCTGTAGTTAACGCAGCCTGGAATGTCGCACATGCGCGCGTCCATACATCCTCTTTACCAAGCGTATGGTATGCAGCGAGAGTCGGCACCCACGTCACTCCATTCTGCGCCATACGTGCGAACAAAGCTGCATCATCCACTCCATAACCGTGTTCAACCGTATCGACACCGAGTTTAACCAGTGTGCTGATAGCTGGTGCAGTGCTTGCGTGTGCAGCAATCTTCAGGCCAAGGTGGTGCGCAGTATCAATGAGCGCCTTTAGTTCGTCTGTCTGAAACGTTGCGACGGAGGCCGCAGCCGGCCGAGCGGATACATCCGCAAGACGCGAACGGTACCTGTAGTCTGTTAAAATAGCATATTGGTTAGGAGCATTCTTTCCCATTCCAGGACAATACGAATGATTCGAACCTGCATAAATCTAGTGAAAATAAGTGAGTTCTTGTATTGAAATGAACAATGCCGAACTGAAAGTTATGAGACAAACACAAACCTTGATCCAATCCGCTCCAGCTCCCACCTGTCTCCGGACAGCTTTCCTGCATTCCTCTACTCCATCAGCAACTTCAGCGCCGATAATTCCCTCAACTCCCTCCTGGTTGAGGATGAGCTTGCTCCTCGGTCCTGTTTAGGGAAATCACCGCGGACAAGGGTGCGTATCAATAGTCCAATACGTTCGCGGGAGTAGACATCAGATGGTACGCATGTGCATCCAGCGGCCACCTCACTACTCACCGTAGCTTCCAGTGGGCACAAGAGCCCTGTTAGCGCAGAAATAGCGTGGACCAGGTGCGAGAGAATGCTTCCCCGAAAGGCATTTGCGCAAGGAAATATCCGCATCACCAGCGCCCTCAGTTCCTAGATCCCTATATGATCACGGATGAAGACGAATCAGAAAAGCGAAAACGGAAAGCCCGCATCAGCGGCGGTGGTCGGGCACACAAGGGGAGTGCGGGTACTTCCCTCAGGACGCGGCTAAACTCTGATTGTCTTTTGCCGTTCCTTCGATAAGAAAAAAAGGGGGTGGTCGATATGCCTTTATGGTCGGTTACTAACCTGACTGTCGTAAACCCTGCGAGTAGCGTCTCTCGCGCATGCGCGACGGCGCGTACCGTGCGTTCAACGAGCGGTTCTTTTGTCAACTGGTCGTCCCAGGAAGTTTCCGAGTACGGATGTAAGAATACTGTAAACAGAAAAGCAGCGAGACATCTCAGTCCCAATTCTTAACTCAAAACCACTATTCTTGAAGCTTGTGAGGAAGGGAAGCAGAAGGAATGAATAGAGTGCGTGAGTCTGGTAGATGCTTCGTATTCCGTATTCCGTATTCCAAGCGAAGTGCAGTGTGGGGTAGCAGGCTTCTGCCTACCAACGGCACAAAGATAAAACAAAAGAAGAATGGAAAATAGAAGCATATAGCAGATAAGTAAAAAGAAGCGTACAGTGAACGTGAACATCGACGAACCCAGGCAGAACCGTTGCCCGACGAAGGTCGATGATGCTGGGGTCTCCCACTTGTACGGCATTCCCCACGGCCACCGAGTCTAACTCACCAAGCGGCCGGACGTCAGAGATGAGACCAGAGACTGGATCAACGGTGATTGCCTGGTCGCGAAGGAAGCTGAGCGAGCGAGGGTCGAAGAGACTTCCAGCGAGGATCAGGACACACTGGGATTTGTCCTTGGCTGCCTCGGACGCAGCCAATTGCATAACTGGGAGTCACTCCTCTGAGACAAGCACACACGATTGTGGTTGATCCTTTCGATGCTGATTCTTCTGCTCGCTTTATCTTTGCTGCGCCAAAGCTTGATGACTGATGGGTCCTCGTTCTAGTTGCAAGAAATGAGTGATGGAGCGCGCTTTCCACCCACGTGTACCCCATGCCCCCTCCCGATGACGATCAGCCGGCAATTCGGCCGTTCACCGATCGCGTCTATTCCGGGATCAACCTTAAATTCTGATTCCGTCTGCGTCTGACGAGCCACATAGTTCGCCAAAACCCAGTCTCTAAACCAACCCTGACTCGGATAATAGAGCAGCCTATCTGGTCTCATTGGTCTTGAAAAAACTGACCACCACCACCATCTCAGCGCCCTAGTCACCTTATCTCAGTGTTCTAGTTTTGGCCTTCGGCACGGTATAACCTGTGATACACGGAAGCAGATAATCGCTCGCACGTACGTACAAAGAAGGACAATCTTGTCAGAATCTTACTCTTGGAAAATGCGTGTTCAATAACCGGTAGCCACCGTGCAATCTCACAACCAAACCGCACCCGCCATGAGAGATCCCGCCGAGCAGGCCACACGTAATATGAGAGTGAGTCAAGGAGATCTGCGGATGGACACGAATGGATCTATTACGAACCGTATTGGACGATATATTTCAGTGGCCCATGGGAAAAATGCGGTAGATGGACACGGAGATACGCATACGAAAAACAATCGAAGGCATTTCACAATTCAATACGGAACTGAAGATGCCATATGTATAATTGACGGAACAAGAACAAGTGTCATGAGATGGTGCAATTCGGAAAGGGTGTACGGCGTCATCACCGGACTGGTGTAGGCAGACGCTTGAATATGACGGTCCATGATCGGTCCATGATGCAACCTATGTACGATGTGATGATATAAATTAGGATAGAATTGAAATGAACAGGATGGTGACAAGCCAATGAGCAGATGCGATGCAATGTCAAGAAAGTAACAAGAACAGGCAGTGTGAGGTGAAAGGCATGGAACGCCGACATGAGCGCGAGAGCAGTGCGATAAGAGGGGGGCAAAAAGAGCCTGGTAACGGAGTAGGCTAATTGCTGCATAGCACGACGACATGATCAGGGAACAATGGTAGAGACAGCATTTGGAAAGCGTGGGTTGTATGACGGTATGAGAGAATGGCAGGAAGAATGGATGCACAGATGAGCGGAAGTTGAGAACTGTATACACGCGGAGTTCAAACATCCCAAAGATTTGCCAAAAGCGTATCATACGGGACGGCGAGCACAAAAGCACGATATTAATAGAGCCAAAAGCGGAGGTGCACGTGAGAGAAATGAGGAAGCATTATGTTACCGGCGCATCTATACACCTTAACACTGTCCCGCGCGCACACGCACATCTCTCCAAAATGAGCCTGGAGACGTAACAGCGAGCACTTGCTGAAGAACAGGACGGAGACGGAAGCGGCGGCGGCGGAGACTCGGACTCGGATGCAACGGGTCGAATGCACGATTCTCAGACAAAAATAACCATAGATGACGGAAGGCTGAGCGGCATGACGGGAGAACAGTACGGATACGAGTACGTGTACGGATCCGGAATAATAAAAGTAACTAGGCAAGAATCCAATCGCGCCGAACCTGTGAGAGTATTTCATGGCCTTCGCGAAATCCTTTCCTTCGGCAAGCATGTGACACTCTGAGGATAGAGGATCATTAAAGAACATGATGTGCAAATGAAATGGTTGGTGAGAGCCGGAACCTTGGAGACGGGCATCCTCGGCAGTTGAACACGTCAATGTGCCAACATCTGTAGTCCGAAATCGAAAAAAAAATAGGCGCCGATAGGCTGGATTTGAGTACCAGGTCGCCCGCGAAAGATTTTGAGTTCGCTCCGTGCTCACGGATCTAGGGGCAGACGAAGCACGTCTTAGCGCAGATCTAATTTCAATCCTCTTCAGAGTCCGTCCTCTTCGAAAGTGTGAATGCGCCTTCGTATGCAGGACTGAACAGGTCATACGCGTAGTGTCTCCATCGACCTGTGAAGTTCTGTCCGCCGTGAAGATATCCTCGGAAGATCCATTTACCCCAAAGCCTCTCGTTGACATCGTTCTGCGCATTCGGAAGCGGTGGTCCAAAAGCCGGTGTGAAAGGAGGTGGAGGCTACATGTCAGCGATTGGCATCAAAATATGGAAGAAACGAGCAAGATCGCAGAGAACTGGATGAGGCAGACTCACCGGAACACCCACAAGCACGATCAGTCCATCCCATTCACGCAGTCGTCCATAGTACATGTAATGACACCATGCATCGCCATGCCGTTTCTCTGTGAGGCCAGTGAAGACGACGTCTAGGATGCCGTTGCATGGCCCCTCTTCAATCGTTGCCTCATATTCCTCTTCCTCCTCGCCTTCTTCGTCAGAGTCTACATCAGAATCGGAATCAACATCCATGTCGTCTCGCCCGAGCCCAGCCTCCTCGAAGGCGGCTTCTATTTCAGCGAGACGGGCGGCACGCTGAGCGGGTTCTTGTGACGCGCGATGAAGGCAATAGACGCAGGTTTCCTCATTATGTGAACTCGGCTGGCTCGGACGTATTCTCTCGTAACGATGCCGATAACCCTCCGGAGATTGTTCTGTGAATGTCACCGCGTCCTGTGAAATCATGACAATGAATTCCAAGTAAACGGCTTGCCAGAAATAAGACTGACCTGCTCGACAAGCATGTTCAAGGGTGGCAAGTACGCATTTAGCACGCCATCATCTAAGCCATTGTCGGCCGTACGGAAATCTACAGGCTCTTCCGGACTGATGCAATGATACTCCCTCAACGTGAGCATAAACGGCCGCATTGTGCTGAACGGGAAGTTCTCGCCAAAATAGCCAGGTAACAGAGGATTCTGAATCATCGTCATGTACGAGTTTTCGTCAGGGATGAGCATCCTGCCAACCCACCGGCCCACCAGCGAACTGAACGCGTACCGAGCGTACGCACCAGACATAGGCGCCGTCCATGGCGTGTAACACCCCGTGAGACGCTCGAAATCCGCATCAAATCGCGAACTCAATGCAGATGCCAGCGGATATCTCTCATTTCCGCTTAGCGCGTTTCGAAGTTCTTCAGGTGAAATCGAACTTTCCCAATCCCAGGAGCCTCGGCTGAGGAGGCGAGCGCATGGATGCGAATTGAGCTCTTCATAATCCGCGCGTGTCGCCCCAGTCGGTTGGCCCATAGCAAGCGCGTGTTCACGGTTCGCGGGGATTCCCATTGGAATCGGGAACCCATTCAATTCACGCCGAGCAAAGTACAGCAGCTGAGCGGCTTGAACAATTGGTGGACGCGCTATGGTGACTCGCTGATTGAAGTGTACGAAGCGCGAAACCGAATTAGCGCACGGATATTGCGGGTAGCGGCCGTGCGCTGTTACGAGCGAAGCAGGCAGCTGTGGAAAGTCTTCTTGGATGAGCGGCAGGCTATAATGCAAGTCGGCAGCATGGAAGCAATTGTACTGCGTAGCCGAGCCGCGAAGCTCGTCAATAGATGATAAGAATAGCAGGCTAGTAGATACGCACTCGAAAGCAGCAGATGACGAAAGGAAGGAGAAGACGGATAAGCGACTCGCGGTCGTCGATATTTTCGGTGCGGAGTGTGGCTGAGCATCCAAATTCAGCCATCGTGTGCATATAGTCAGCACAAAGGGATACAGCTTACCTGCATCTGTCACCATCCACAACAACCATAATGCCAAACTCCTCACTGTATTTTCTTTTGGCCAGTTACCCTCCACAAGCTCTTCGTGTAGGCGCGCTCGGACGAAACGGTTGACAAAGTCTGGCAAGCGCGCGTACTCGATGAGTTGCACCGCGTTCTTGCCATCGTTCTCCGTCATCATGAGATATGCGTTCCAAAGGTCCATCTCGAGCGTCTCCGGGTCTGCATAGATGTTGCCTTCGCGGATGCGTTTGAGAGACACGCAATACGACTGGAGCTGCGTGGCAAGATTCTTGCTGAGCAGAGCGATAGGACCAAAGCGACGACGGGCGGCGGTGATGTCGAACTTTGCTTTGAATATGTGCGCGTAAAGCTCGGGCGTGCGCACGAAAACATTGTGCAGACGGCGACAGGTTACAAGAAGAGCGAGCAAGTGCTTGGGCGGCCCAAGGACGTCGATGCAAGCCGTCTCGAGAGCGATTCTAATGAGGATCTCGTATGGAAATGAGAGGAGGGAAAGGGAAGACATTTGTGAGAGAGGAAAGGGTAAAGGGAAGGGAAGAGAGGGAGAAATAGCATTATATAGTGCGGGGAAGAGGAGGGAGTGGAAGGGAGAAGAGGAAGCAGAGGACGGACGGGAGAGACTCTAATAGTAGTAAACGCCGTCTACTGTTAGTATTACATTACATTACAATACATTACAATACATTACAATACAGTTACAGCAGACCCCGCCAATTCATGAATACTTACTTAATACTGATACCGCTTCTCTTCCGTAGTACTCTTCCTCTCCTCTTGACTTTACAGCACACACTCGTCGAGAGCGCAGCACGCGAGCGACCGTCCGTCTACCAGCTCCGAGTTCTGGTCTGTCCGCGGCGGGACAGGTCAAAGCTCGGTCGTTCAGCTCGTCTGAAAATGAATTGCGATCACTTCTTCAAACGTAAAGGAAGAGCCAGCTGGCTGGCTAAAACGACGGGCATCTCCAACACACTTGTTACTAGTCCCACCGGCACTGCACTGCCCTCATATCATCTCATTAGCATCTCCGCCCTCTGCTCGGTCTCGGAGCAATCGGCGGCTTCTGCTCGGCGTCGTCCACTCTCGCCTCTCGCCCTCTCTCGTCTGGTATCCTTTCTCTGCCTCAGGATCATCGTCTTGTATCCTTTCAATGTCGTGAATCTGCGTTAATTTAGAACTGGGTTATCTATAGCAACTCCTACGGCTATTTGGTATCGCTTATATAATCACTTCCACTTTGTCATCACTATTTTCTACTCATCTCCCCTCATCTCCGTTCCCGCAGGCGCCTTTGCTCTCGGACACACAAGACATTCAATCTTTTGTGCCCTGGAGTAGCGCCCTAACAGCCTTCAAGTCTTCGAGTTGAATTGATCCTACGCCCGCTCTAAAGACTCTTACTTAATCGTTAATTCGAGTGATTCTCTCACGGACACGTATTATGCATGCACGAACTGAACTGGACTGGATCTTTTCCCTCGTATGCAGTCATCAAGCTATATATAATATTAAAAACCAGTACTTACTCCGCATCCCAATTTGTGGACTCTTTCCATTCATCGAATCCAACAGTCCAACAACCTCAGGTCCCGTATTTTTGGGTTCTCTCCTGATCACCGCCGACACGTATTCCCGTACCATCGCCAGCGGAGCCTGTCAGACGACATCGCCCATCATAAGTAATAACGTATATGTCCATCCTTACGCGAAAAAGAATGATGTTTGATGTCTTTCCGTCGTCAACCTTCTTCTCTTCACTTTGTTCCTCCGCTCCTTCCAAACGCCGTCCATCATCCGTAGGACATCAAGGATTGTGGCCGGGACGCGCTGAACACATTCTATTTCCGGCTTCCCCGTCGCTTCCAAGACGTACCCGCGCCTCCGCTTGAGGCAAGTCTGTGCTGCCATCAAACCAGAAGCACAGCTGAAACGTGTAAATGCGCGAGTACAGCACCCCGTGGTAGAAGTCCTTGACGTGGATAGAAGACGTGAGCAAAAAAAAATTGACAGGTATGTTATGATGCCGGGTTTCTCTTGGAACATCTTCGAACGGGCAAATTTTGTATACGTAGGTTACGAGTGTGCCCCGCGGATACTACATACTCTCACTCATGACGGAGGTTCACGACTACGTAGTAGTGCTATGCAACGCATCCGATTCCGATCGCGTTGCTCCAGCTACACGGCGTTCGCAGTTCTCACCAGTACACCGTCTCTCTCTCTTTTTTTTTCGCACACCGTGCTACAGAAGGCTTACAAGAGCCTTCTTCGTGGCATATAGGGTAAGCGCGTGACGCTTCAATCTCAAACCTGTTCTTGCCTTTTCGAGAGGATGAGATTGCGTTCTTCTTCCCTGCGCATGCCGCTCGCCGCGTTCTTCTTCGTCAAAATTACCAACATCTCTGTGTACTTCACTGTCACGCCACCCTCCCACCGCATTCGAACTCCGACTAGTTCTTTGTTTGTTACTTGCGCATGGGCTTCTGAACGTTCGCTATCACCGCTAAATGATGTGAAATAGCAAAGAAAAGCCATGCGGATCAAACACAGAAATGGATGCCTCCCGCCATCGCGTGGATCTGAATCCTTCGCTTTCGTATTTTCGCTAGGACTTCCTTCGTAACTGTTGTCTTCGTGTCGACTTGTTCAGTAGATTCATGGACTGTAACGGACATCAGACCCCTTTCGCCCGGAATTAATTTGATTCTCTCTTAATTTCGGGGCGACCTTACACGCGTTGGAGAGTCCCTGATACTATGAACAAAGGCAAGCATAGAGGTCTTGATCAGAGCACCAGAACATAAGAACATATCGACATTGGCCCGGCGCCGCGGAGGCGGTGTTCGGTTCGAGAACGAACGGCGAATCCCTCGTCAATTCATGCAAGGCGTACTTTGCTATAATATATTAACACACTCTATATACACTTACCTATCGTCTACCTCGTATATCCGAGTGAGAGCGGATGTACAAGTTCCCCGCCCTCGCCCTTGGCAATAATGAGGTAAGCAAGCAAGTTATGTTATGTACATACCAGATATTACAACAGCGCCAAACTCCAGGGGCAAGGAAATTCCAATCCCAATCTCTCTCTTCTTTTCCTTTTTTTCTTTCTTTCCTCTTCCTTCCGTGACGTGAATTGTATGTATATGCACTAATGGGGTTTTTCGAAGAGTGGAGCTTTGAAGAATGTTAACGAGAGAGTCTTTAGAAGAATAACGATAGCAAAAAGACCCGTCCGAGATGGGTAAGGAAGAGAGGAAAGAAGGAAGTGGCATATCTTAACTGGGTATGAAGCTGATGGATGGATACCGGGGCGAGCGGTGAGACGAAGATGTGCTGGGATGAGACGAGGTGAGGTAAGGACGGGGATTGAAATGAAACCAAGGAGCGAGATAAGCCAGAGGGCTCAGATCTCCGTCCTTACGGAACCTAACCTAATGTCACACACAAAGTGAATAATAGTGCGTCGACGGTGATCTACTCTGCGTGCTCTTTAGTAGTTGCAATAATAGCACCGCCAACAACTTTTTAATTTCCGCTCGTCTTAAAATATATTTACGAGTTCCGGAACGTCTGTTTCCATCTGGATTTCAAATTGCCTTTACCTTCCTTACCTCTTACCGTGCATTGTTTTTTTCCATGAATTCTACTTCTACGTCACCCTTCGTCTCCATCTCGTCTCACAAACACCTGGTTGGAATGCAATGTTAAAACTTTCTTCTCCGTTCTTGACCTGGACACATTGGTTTTCCTCCCGTTTTTCGCTTCTTTCACTTCTCCGTCGCGTTTATATTTGTCATAACTACAGGTACAGGCAAAATTGATCCGTCGCAAATTGAATTGAATTGAATCTGGATGCGGAACTGTAGATGCGCATATGCGCCCAATGGAAGTAATCCGGATAATCATTGCTGGTATTGTCGGAGTTCCAGGCTCCCCCCCAAAGCGCTTATTCTCCCCTCCGATCATGTAGAAGCGGGAAAAGGGGGGAAAAAGAAAAGAACAGTGGAAAAAAACTGTTCTCCGTTACAGAGAAGCGCTGCGAACTGTACGTATGCCCGCTCCGTATTCCGCTCCTCCCCTGAGTGCCTCAGTGACGTTATCCTAGCACATCGCTCTTGCCATTTGCGGACAGGTGCACCAAACAGACCAATTACGGATCGAGTTTCCCACACGTGCGCGCATTTATTGGACTAGAATGGGAGCAATTACCTACACAGAGAGAGAAAGTTTGAGATTAAGGAAGTGAGATTGGAAATAGACCTAGAATGCGTGCGGAGCCGGATTCCGGGGATTTTTTAATCGATATGAGCGGAGGTAAAGCGATTAGAATGGTAGTATTAGTGTGAGCACCTTGACAAGATACAACGGACCACGGCATGCTAGGAGTCGGGGAGTAATGTTTCGCGTCAAAGATACCCCAAGCCGAGACTCATGATTTGATTTTGTGTCTGAGTCTGAGTCGGAGTCAGACGCCATCCGTCGGTGGCAGCGCACATCCCCGATCGTATGGTAATAATCGCCGGCGTCTACGCGTCATGTTTGGAAAAGACAGAGGACTACCCAGGTTCTCAGATCCTCTGTTCCTCGAACTAGAAAATTCATAATTCACTGATCGTCAGCTAGTACCAAACTAAGTAAATTAGTTTGTACCAGCAAGTCCAGAACTCATGACTTATCTCCCCCACTGTCTCCATTTGTCACATTCTTACCAAACGAACTCCCTTCCCGTCAACCGGTACATTGGGTCAAGAGTATCAGGACAGAATCAAAAGAACGGCGACTGCAAGGATAGGTTGGATTAGAAAGGCTAGGTCTGACACTCCTGCAGCGTCCGATCTAGATGGTCCAAGAAAAGACTGAGCACGAAGCGTTGAACCCAATCGGCCTTCACTTTACGGCTGCATAGAAAGAATGATATCGGTAGAGATATCAAAACCCGTGATGAAAGTGGCGAGCAGAACCATTCTCCATTACGGAAAGTTATCGAATTTCGCAGGCGCTCTTTGTACGGTGGTCTCGTAACACATTCTTTGCCTTGTGCCCCGCACGGGCGACGAGGCTAGTCAGCTCACGTATCGTGAGACATGAGAAGCGTTCAGAACTTTCGTTTTCTTCGGAGAACAAGCGGAGAGTAATACGGCATGCGGGAACTGAGGAAGTTAGTGAGTCGCCTAGTAGCCAAGTAAGTCAAGTTGCCTGATTGTGTGCAGGGGGTGTCATCATCATTCCCTTCTTCGCAATCTGCACATGAATCGGACGAGCAAACTAGGCCCGCAGCATTCTCAGATCCACTGTCGGTGATAGAGTCTCCTTTGAACGAGTGTTACTCGCTTTGTGAACATCAGAGGAAGATCCACGAAGACGCGTTTCGCAGTAGATACCTGTGGAAGGTACGGGATGAATGCTCTTTAAGATCATCTTCACATTCTCCCGCGCGTCTCGGATTCGTTAAGTAAACTGAAGCAAACTGAGCAGAGTGGGTTGAACGAGAATAAGCTCGTCTTTCAACTATTTGGGAAAGAGAAGAGTCGGATAGCAGAAAGAAGTTATACCCGGTAGGTATGACGCTAGGAGTTCATGCTTCTAGACGGATTGCTCGTGTGAGCGCATAGGGCGACTCTACTTGGGGACATGCTGCGTAGCACGTTGCTGATTAGCAATCCAGATAATGAATACAGTCTGGAAGAAGACAACGGCATAGATAGGATTTAGAAGAGAATTTGGCATCTTAGATAGCTTTGTTAAGTCACTCAACTCAATTCGGTTCCCGTCTGCTGTAACGGAACCAACCCCACTACCAATCGTCACCCTTCAAGCAGGTGCGAAACCATGCATACACTAAGACATAAAAGAAGTGCGAGAAGCTCAGGAATCCCGTGCAGGCGTCATGGCACATTAATCTATGGCAGTCTAGCCCAGACAAATAAGTGCTTATGCACGTTTAGGGATGCACAGACTCGTGTAGACTTATTTTAGTTACTGCCTTCAAATTTCAACATGCACGCGAATAAGGTGACCTTATTGACTCAGTAAGTAAAGATTGATACATACCGACGTGTGCGCCGCGATTCCGTCGTAGAATAAGACGGTGGTTGAAATGGAAGGAGAGACGTGCAGAGTAGCTATATTTTGTACAAGCCGAAAGCCGTCGACCGCAGATCCGAATGACCCAGTTCCATCCATGCGTTGCGGTAGTCGAAGAGATCCAGAAACGGGTGCCCATACATTATATCCGAGTTTACGCATAAGAGCTTGAATCGCTACTATACCGTTGACGAAATTTGCTACCTTAAGCCTGCTACCTAGAAATCATCAGTTCACCATAGTTACAGTATATAGACCATACCCCGAATTGAATAGTTCCAGGACCCACAAAAGGATCGACAATTTCGGAGAAAACTAAGGAAAGTTAATGCAAGGCACGCCCTGGCACGCCTCGAAAATCGAGACAAGTTCCATGGAAAGAATCCAGGAAAAAACTTTGCAGAAACTATGTTCCCTGCAAGCCACGGGACGATAGCGAATTAGGAGTTCCGAAAAGATAGGAGCTCCTGTAGGGTTTTATAAGGTTTTGCATCCTAAACATAACTGCCACCGCCGATGAATACGTTCATAGTTTGATCGAAGTCGCGAAGGGTGCTTTCTTAAGCGAGAAGAGAATTCGCGTGTGAATCCACGCCACCAAGCTTATGGCTTCCGCGGTGTCACTTCTAGCGGTAATCGGACACACGGAGGCTAGCGCATAGAGATACGGATTAGTATATTCTGCTTACGATGTCAAGTAGCATTTGGGGCAAATAGTTGCATGCAGCGCGAAAAGGGGTAAGCGCCTAAGCTTCATCAATACCCCAGAACGGTGCAACGGCCCTCTGAGATTTCTTGACCGTCGCATAGACAAATGAAGAAAGGATGATGGCTCGGTAGTACTTTCGCCAGGCGGGATTACGGCTTGCTCATTGACTGAACCGCATAGAGAAATGGAAGAAAGGTTCAGTTTTCGGGCAATGAAGCCTACCGGTGCATGGCATACCACTTGGAGACACTAGACACCCGCGGAGTCACGGAGCAGATACGAAGTTCTTAAAGGCCCTGATGCCCCAGGTTCATGGCCTGTGGTTTGAGAAGCGGAGACTCTTTTAGAGTGGTAATATTCTCAGTGTCTCGCGCCAATAATAAGAGTGCGGTGGCATTGTAAGTAGATTTCTGTATGGAGAGTTAGAGCTTCGCGACATAGACGATACTCTGTATTGCAAATGCTCACCAATTATCAGAACCCACGGTTTCCATGTCAACAGCAAAGAATACGCGAGAAGGTTTTGTGCTTTCTGTATGTACTGTAAATATAAATGTTAATGCCACTTAGGTCGGAAGTGAGGCCATGATATGCGATCTGAAAGTACCACACAAGCTTCCACATCCTTCCCCCTTCAAGGAATGGACTTCAGAGTGGAATCGGAACATTCACAAGACACTGATTATCAATACTTGGGCATCAAAGAAGGAACGTTCAAAAGAAGTTGAAGAAAAAGAATAAATAGATTTTTCAATGTCTTTGGGTACATTCCTCAATACACGTGACCGCCGACGCGCGTCCAGCTTGCGCAACTCCATCGCGTCGTACCTAGGTATTATTCGCACTCGCTTTCTTTTGCTTCCTATTTCAACTGTCGACGAAGATGTTTCTCACTCGCTCAGAATATGGTATGTCTGAACAACATCTCGCTTTGTCTTCAAAAGATCGTCTGATGATATTGGTCCTGTTCTCATTATTGGTTTATAGACCGTGGAGTCAATACTTTCTCGCCTGAAGGTCGTCTTTTCCAAGGTAAACAACATCTCATAACATCTCATAACGGAAGAAATATTAATAAGAGGCGAAACTAGTCGAATATGCTATAGAGGCAATCAAGGCAAGCGAGAATATGTCCTGGACATCTGCTTGAGTATCAATGATGGCGAATGCTTTGGCTTTCCTTAGCTTGGTTCGACGACCGTTGGCGTCCGGACTCCAGAAGGAGTAGTATTGGGTGTAGAGAAGCGTGTACAATCGCCTTTACTCGAGTCCTCTACCATAGAGAAGATTGTTGAAATCGACACGCACCTCGGATGCGCTATGTCTGGACTTACAGCGGACGCACGGACAATGATCGACCATGCACGCGTCACAGCGCAGAACCACGCGTTTACTTATGACGAACCGATCAAAGTCGAGAGTGTAACGCAAGCTGTATGTGACCTTGCCCTCAGGTTTGGGGAGAGTGTACACGATGAGGATGCTATGATGGTGTGCTTTTCTTTACTCAAGTTAGACCGTGATGCTAACAATGCTAATTGATCACGGTCCTTTAGAGTCGACCGTTTGGTGTTGCGCTTTTAATTGCCGGAACTGATGAGAATGGGCCGCAACTGTAAGTACAAACTGTTCAAGACCCGCTCCTAGAGAGAGAAAAATACGATTATTTCCAGATTCCACACGGATCCGTCAGGTACCTTCATGCGATACGATGCAAAGGCCATCGGTTCGGGTTCAGAAGCAGCGCAAGCTGAGTTGCAGGACAAATGGCATACTGTATGTATATCACCTCAGGAAAGGATTGAACCGATAGTCTAACGACTCGACAGCGAATGACGCTTCGTGAAGCACAAATTCTTACACTGAGGATATTGAAACAGGTGATGGAAGAAAAGCTCGACCAGCATAACGTTCAACTAGCACAGGTATATCTATCTGTTTCTCGAAGTATAGCGTTGTACTAATGTTAATTCAAGGTGACAAAAGACAATGGGTTTCAGATCCTAAATGAGACGGAGCTCAGATCGGTTATCGAGGAAATGTAACATTGCTGTTTTTTATTGTAATACAGTTCTTTGCATCCGATCGCTCGGCTGTCCATTGCGATGAACTCGACCGCCTAAACTTGAGGCTCACGGTACAACCCTACTGTCCGCTTTGCTGCGTCTCCCGTTAAGATCATTCGAGCACAGCTATGCGCTCGATCTCAAACAGTACATCTTAAGGAAGCCGCGCGACCTCAACACACGAACGAGCTGGTAAATGTGATCCAAAAAACTCCGCGTACATGGCGTTCATTCGTGCAATTTCGTCCATGTTCTTGATAAATACCTGCAAACCATCAGCATCATACCGATAAAAACATCCAGAGCCAATCAGATGTGGATATTGAATATGATAATAAGAAGCACGAACGGTAGTTTTGACGATCTTATTGAGCGAACTGCCTGCGGCTTCGACGATTGCTTTGAGGTTCGTCAATGCTTGTAACGCTTGTGCCTCGATGCTTTGTGCTCGGACTGTCATCGTTGTCTTGTCGAGCGGGACGCAGCCCGAAACGAAGAGCAAGTTCCCGGCTTTCATTGCTTGGGAGTAAGGCGCATTAGGTATGGGAGCGTCTTTCAATGCGCGGAATTAGTGGCGCGGCGTGAATGAATCTCTGAACGTAGCAGTGATATTCGGTACGTACTTTCAGTCAGGACAGGCGTAAGAGACATGTTGCTTGAATGTGTCAAACAAAGAGTTTATAGTATTCTGACGCTCTTCCGGTTGTTCGATGGCGGTTATATATCTTGACGAACGTGGAAAGAAAGAGCGGATAGACGGTCCGCGAAATATCGAGAGATCCATGTGGAGAGCAGATTGATAACGAACTGAGTATCGTTCTAACGTATTATCCTAAGCTATACAAAGTGCAATTGCTATGTATTTCATTTCATGCTCTTTGTCACCGCATTTCTTATTCTGATTTTCCCCCTCAACTTTTTATCCCAAACTTGAGTTGAACTAATTTATTCTGTTACTGCGATAGCTTCGATCTCAAACAGAACGCCAAGTGGGAGTTTGGCAACTTCGACACATGATCGAGCTGGCTTGTGCGAACCAAAGAAATCAGCATAAATCGCGTTGATTTTAGCGAAGTCGTCCATGCTCTGGAGGAAGACCTAGTAAAAAGCCATAGTAAAAAGCCAATCATGCATATACACACATTCATTTCTCAGGTCGACGGAACATATGACGCACCGTAGTCTTTGCTACTTTATCAACAGAACTTCCGCTAGCCTCAACAACAGCCTTAAGATTAGCAAGTGCCTGTTTTGCATGCTCCTCGACGCCTCCTTCAACGACTTTCCCCGTAGATGGGCTCAGAGGAACACAACCCGAAACGAAAACCAAATTTCCTGTCTTGATAGCTTGGGAGTAAGGACCCACAGCACCTGGTGCATCTGAAAGCCAGATAATCAGATAATTGTAATCTATGTGTTGACCGAGCAAAACCCGCACGAACTCGATGTTGAGACTGCTGATAGACACATGACTCGTTTCTGTAGCTGATTTGAAGGTCTTTTCAGGATTCGAGAGGAGACTGATGGTGCGTAAATAATATGATGGCCTCCGTGTAAGCAATTAGATGCCAGAAGACGACGAGCCATAAAGATTTCAGCCTGAGCGGAGCGGTGTAGAAGCAAACCGGCTGAAATTCCATATATAGTAACAACGCCGACGCACAGCCGAAGTACGCGGATGACGTGATGCAGAGTCGATTTCGCGCGCGTCGCCGATTCGGACTGCTTACCACAGGCAGGACTAGGTTGGACCCTACTTTGTTGAAAAACAATTCAGTCCTTCCCATTCTTGCTCCTCGACGACCATCAAGATGTCCCTCGCAATACTCAGAAATTCCGTTTGCCGTCGAGCAACTGTATGTCTTTATTTTGCAGCTACGTGACGCGTCAGTTGAACTTGACACACGCAGACGAACTTCACGCGCCGATACGCGACTGGACCTGAGTCTGCCCCGGCAAAGGCGAAGTCAAACTGGAGTCTATACCTCGCTGCCGCAGGCCTCGCAGGTATCGGTGGATATGCCTTTCTCCAGAGGAAAGATCAGGCAATAGCGGTCCAGAAACCAAAGCAGGAGAAGAGCCCATTCGACCCAAATAACTTCGTCGAGTTCAAGCTCAAGAAGGTCGAGCCATATAATCATAACACGTCCAAGTGCGTGCTTTGTCTGCGTAATTTTTTACCGAAGTCACTGAACAAATTCGCCCAGATTCATTTTTGAGCTGCCGGACAATCAAGCATCTCTCCTTCCTATAGCATCCTGTGTTGTCGTCAGGTCCCCAGATCCAGAGGCGCTTAAGGATAAGAGCGGGAAACCCGTCATTCGACCATACACTCCAATCTCTCCGTCAGATGCTCCCGGTGAACTTACTTTCTTGGTCAAGAAGTACCCGTATGGTCTCGCTTCTGTGTATATTCACAACCTGAAGCCTGGAGAAACTCTCGCTATCAAGGGACCAATTCCCAAATTTGACTACAAAAGTAAGCATTGCGGTTGTCTTACCGGTACATCAGCAACTGACATTCTCATAAGTAAACGAATTTGATGAGGTTGGCCTCATTGGTGGAGGCAGTGGAATGTAAAGACCAATGTTTTATGATTTTTCGCCGATATACTAAGTTATTACTCAGCACGCCTCTGTATCAAGTTCTGACACATGCGCTTTCGAAACCGGAGAATAAGACGAAATTCACGCTTCTGTTCTCGAATGTGTCGGAGAAGGACATTTTGCTTCGGGAAGAATTTGACGAGCTGGCGAAGAAATTTCCGGACAAATTCAAGGTTGTTTACTATGTCGATAAAGGCGAGAAAGATTGGAAAGGTAAGGCGTGCCTCTTATTGCCAAGTTGTGATGGCAGTAACACATTGTGCCCCAGGTGAAACCGGTTACATCAGTAAAGAAGGCATCAAGAAATACGTGTCTGGTCCTGAGAAAGGAAATAAAGTGAAGATCTTCGTCTGTGGTGAGTGCAACTTCTCTTGTAAAGATTGTTCCGTAGTTAAGCTTTGTTCCGTAGGGCCTCCTGGACAGGTCGCTTCTCTTGCAGGAAAGAAAGATGGAATGAAGCAAGGGGAATTAAGTGGTATTCTGAAGGAACTTGGATACACAGGGGAGCAGGTAAGAACAATACATTTGAACGACCATGTTCTGTGTGACCTAAGCTTAATTTCCACAGGTTTACAAATTCTAGACTTGTGTCTTATCACTTGGAGCTTTCGAACTTCCAGCTAGTAGACAAAATAGGCACATATGCAATGGATCTGTCGATGTATTTCTTACACTACATTTAATAATAAATCAATAAATCACAGTACTAGCACCAGTACTGGTTCTCCACGAATTTAAAAAAGAGTGACAATTCCGTCAAGAGGCACCTTCCTAATTTGGAAGCCACGCGGCGGTCAAGGATTGTCCACGCACAAGTTTGCTAGCGGCTCATCAACACAAGAGACTCTCTTATTCACTTTGTCCTTCCCTTTCACTCGTCTCTCGCTGTTGCTCTGAGCCTTGCTCACCCTCTGCAACAGTGTCCACGTTGGTAGTGCATGTAATTCAAACACAGGTCTGGGATCGCTCACTTTCCTTTCCAGTCACAGCACACGACGGACCCAATATCAAGACTTGCCTCGACAATTCTGCCAAGATGGTTCATTCAACAGAAGAGGACGACGTCACTCTGGAGCCCCGCAAGGCTAGAAGCTCTGTTGTACAATCGCAGATGAGCAACACTGCTTCGGCAGTGTCTACCGCAGTCGACCCTACGTCCTTCTACGGAACCTCTAGTTCTGTTCACAACAGGCAGGCTAGCATTGCCCCGCAGGGAGCCCGTAATGTGCAAGGCAACATAGACACACAGAGCCCGCCGAGAGCGTTGCCTGCCCTGCCCAAACGACAAAATAGCGCCATGGGATCGTCGCATACGAAATACTTGCCTCCGCAGACCTCGTTTGGTGGTACATATCAAGAACCTACGATCGATCCTGCTAATCTCTACCCCTCGGAGTCTGTGCCTGACCTGGTGCAGTCGTCTCAGTTTGACCCTAATGCAGGTTCGAATGTATGGCCAACGACGTTCAATGATACGACTGGCCGATTGAGTGGGTGGGGCAACGAATATAACACGCGCCTCTCACCTGCTCATACGTGGGGCGCGGAAGGAGACGTACGGTTGATTGAGGATGCATTTGCCGCAGAACCGCCGATCGATGGACGTGACTTAACGATGGAACGCCGCTGGTGGGATTTACAAGTTCCTGGCGCAAGGGGGCGTCCTGGCCCTGGAATGCTTCCGCCTCGTTTGGTAGACAATTTGCATCATCCGGACCATTCGCTTGTTACGGTTACTGTCACGCCACCAGAGACGCTTACTGGCTCTGCACCTGGTAGAGGCAGTGGAAGCGGTTGCGGGATTGGCTCGCCGGCTCCGAGTTCCTCCAAAACGACTGTAGGTGGGTCGGGGAGTGGCTCTCACAGTCGATCGTCAAGTGCTAGCATTTCACCTGCTCCATCTGCTGAAGAACTGCGAGAGGCGGTCCCTCATCCCCACGCGTATTACTGCAGACGACATAATGGATGGGTATTGTTGGTTTGGAGGTCATCTAGCATATTGCCTCCACTGGCGCCTTCATTCACGAACAACCCGCATGCCCCGTTACCGGATCAGAATCGAAGGAAAACAACTACGAACTGCTTGGAGGAAACGCCGATCGGTCGGCAGCAGAACAAAACCCACCACTTCCATCGGTACGAAAAAGCTGTCGACGCAGCATATATGACGCCGAAGTACACACCCCGCTCTTGGGAAAGGCTCGAACGTTCGAAGCGGTCACATAGGCGCATGACAATTGGATCGGATGACCTCGACCCCATGATCGTTGAGCAAGCAGTGGAAGGTGATGAGCAAAGTGAACAAATAACCCAGAAAGTCATCGATGCAAGGGAAGAACTGGAAACTCACAATTTGCTCGACCTCTATGTTTGCTGTCAATGTTCATTTTATGTCGTCGTTTCAGACATGATACCTGGTGTCATTCCTATCAAGACGCTCGATGCTTTCATCACCGAGAAGCAGAACAATCCTCCTGTTGGGAAGTCGGGCCAATATTCTGTACATACAGCTATGGAAACGGTAATGATGTAGGAGATGGTCAGACGTTCTTTTTTAATAGAGTAGCTGATAACTTCATTCAGGGTCATTGAGAACAAACTATGGAAGGGTAACAACAAGATGCTCTCTGTTACCGGGAAGACGTTTTCTTCAAAGGTAGGATGGAACCCCACCGTGTACGTCCACCATCGTTTAGCCCGTGCGTTACATACTTAGTGTTCTGCTGATCCAGACAGAAGCTCTTCGAATCCATGGGTTTTAAGCTATACATGTCATCTCCTAAAGAGGGAGTGGAAGCAACGGCGACACTTCAACCGCCGGATACAGATCCTTCCTCGGAACTTGGTCGTCTAAGTCGCGAACGTCTACTTCGTGTGTGGGTTGAACTTGGTGCAACCCTCGTGGATTTCCGTCGTCGCTTCCGTGCGTACGATTGTCGTTTACTATCTCCTGCTATTCCTTATGCTTCCTTTCTGTTGTGCTGGATTCGAATTAGCAATTGTGCTTAAGGACCACACCCCCCATAGGCTTTGGATAACAACGGAGAATGCGCGAGAAATGTACCAGAGCGCCCTTGGTGCTCATGCTGACCAGAGTAAGACGCTCGCGGCGTTGTTTATTGATTGAGCTAACCATATTCTTCCAACAGGCAAGCGAGGTCAATTGCCCGATTCCTTACAAGAAGCAGTGAATTTGGGTCCAGATTGGGAAAAGCTTGGTATGACACCTTCCACATACGATGCTGGTGAGTATTATTCAATCAACTGGAGCCTGTTCAAGACTGGGTTGTTCATTATCACACCTTTTAAGAACTACTTCACTTTGCATACCTTGCGCAATGTCGTTGCGATCCTCAAGATACCCCCGAATACTTCCAAGCCCTCAGTAACATCATCGATTCATTACGTGCCGTCTTACAATGCCCATCCTCCCTTGAAACACTTCTCGTTGCGGAGAAGTCTCGTGGACGCTTTACTTTCGCGGATGTACAAACTGCTATTCGCACTCTTGGATTCGGCGCTGACAACGATCTGCGTGTGGATTACGACGAAGATGTTGATGACCATTTCCTACTAAGTGCATGGCGTGACGCATTACGGAGATCGTGGAGAGATCCTGACGGTGCTTCAAAGCGTCGGGACCTTAACGAGGCATTCCGTATTCTTGCGGAGAGCAGACGCAGTGCGGACCTGATCAAGGCGTTTGAGGAGGAGCAGTTGCATGGGATGACACCAGAAAAGGCATACGACACACTCGAAGTACCCATGGGCGTTGATGAGGAAATGCTTATTACGGTCTACAACATGAGGGTAAGTGATTCGTTATAGTACTCAAATAAAGTGTTTATGTCTTCCTGCAGGTCGAGGATCAGCCTTCATCTTTCGACAAGATGCGTGAGGCGATGCGAGTCATTGCTGAGTTTACTTTCAGCGAGCGATTGCAAAGATTCCTCGAGACAGGTGTCGATCGTAAGTTTATTCAAACATAGTAAAAAAATTCTTGTGAGGCTCAGACTCCTTTCAGCTGGAGTAGTCTCCACCCAAACACGACCAGAATGGCCTCGTGGTCTCAATCAACTCGGAAATACCTGTTATCTCAATTCCTTGCTTCAATATTTCTACACGATCAAGGATCTTCGAGATGCTATCTCGCCGCTTGCTGTGGAAGAGAAATTCATGGACAGTGATAAGCTAAAGGACGATGACTTGAAGCATCATCGAGTAGGTGGTCGTATGGTCTCTAGGTTCGAGGTGGTCCGTTCGCGAAAATGTAAGCAACTTCCATATGTTCTAGATGCAGCTCGTTTAGATTTTTTGCAGTCGTGTCACAGCTTGCGAATCTGTTTTTACAGCTTGAGCACTGCGAATCGCCTGCGGTTACTCCGACTCTAGAACTTGCAAAGCTAGCTCTTGTCACATCCAAGGACGAAGAAGAAGAAGATCCTGACCGAGTAGGAACGGACTCATCTCACAGCACAGATGCAACGCTCGTGGATGAGCCAGCACCAATCCGAGATAGTGCATCGCCTCAGCCAAAGTCACCTTCGCCAGCTTCCTCCATCCTGGGTAAGCGTCCAAGGAGTTTTAGCCGAAAGAAGTCTGCAGAAGGCGTTTCGATCGGGGACCAAGATCGGGAGAAGAATGAGTCTGGTCCCTCTGCGAAGGCTTCGGGGTCGAATACACCTGTTACTGCAACTGCGGATCCAGACGGTGACATTCGCATGGAGACACAGACGGATTCGCAGGTCGTGCAGCCTGCGTCACAGGCCCCTCCTCTTCCACCGCGCCCGAAGGCGACGGCTCAATATTCTGGAACTGGCATGATGTTCGGCAAGCAACATGACGTAGCAGAGTGTATGGACAATTGCATGTTCCAAATTGAAACTGCGCTCCTGCGATTCGGCGAACTCATCGGACCCGATGACAACAGCAAAAGAAGCATTGTAAAACGGTATGCACCGCCCAATTGTCGTGTTTGTTAACGTGGCTTGAAACTAAGGCTCTAATTGAAGCTTGTTCTATGGGAAGATTCGCCAGAGACTTTCCGTTCCTCCAGATCCGAAAAGATCGAAATCGTCAATTCATGAGCGAGAAGACTATTTCTCTCACCTCCCAGTTAACGTCTCAGAAGAGAGCTTTGACCTTTATGATGGACTAAGTGGCTATTTCGCTATGGAGGACGATGTCGACTTTGAAGGGTCAAGGGCAAAGATGAACGTCAGTCTCGTCGAATTGCCGCCTATCTTACAAATTCAGCTACAGGTTAGTAGCGCTTTCGCCTTTAGAGAGACATGTCATTGCTTATTTGACAACAAAATTCTATGTAGCGCGTACAATTCAATCGTGATACACTCCAGCCATATAAATCGCACGCATATGTCAAGTTTGGCGAGACCATCTACATGGACAGATTCCTTGACGATGCTCCAGCGGAAAAGAAAGCCAAGACTAAGCAAATACAGGCCGAGTTGAACTCGTGTCGCGAGCGTATTCATCGCTTGACACGGGGAAAGGTAAGAGAGAAGATCATTTACCTGCAGAGCGGATATGTTAACTTCTTATCCAGCATGCCCCTTTTGCTCAAAATCTCGGCGATTCGTGCGACTTCCTCTCAAAACAAACGGCGCTTGAGCTTCCGGAGGCAACGGACGAGTTAAAAATGATCCTACAGTCTGAGAAGGAGCGTGTCACGAATGAGATCACTACTCTTAGAGCGAGGCTTGGAGAGTTGAAGGCCCAATTAGAGGACTTATGGACGGGTGAAAATCGTGCAGAATATGAGCTAACGAGCGTATTCGTCCACCGTGGCTCATCTCCAACCTTCGGACATTATTTCATATGCCAGCGGTGGCTACCCGATCGTCCAGACGAATGGTTCAAGTATAATGATTCAGACGTGAGTGTTGTGGACAAGTCGGAGGTCCTTGCGGATACTACAGGGAGTACTGCAAATCCTTACTTGGTATGGTTGTGCTGTCCGATGTTTCATGATCATTTACTGACTTATATACTAAGCTTGTCTTCGCACGGAAGGGATCACAGGTGATCCAGACTGTAAATCGCTCAAATGCCATGGATGTAGAATAGATGCGGTAAATTTGGATATTTAACATCGGAATTCTTTATGTTCGCTCACACATTAACTTCATGCGTTCATACGTTGTTCCTCCCCAGCGATCTTACTTCATCATTATCCTAACCTTCCGGAATTGTTATTATACACACAATCATGTCTTTCAATCAGGACTCTCTTTCCCCGCAATAGGTAGTTATTGCTGTCATGGCATGCTCTCCGCACGATGTATGCAATTCATGTATTTCCCTGAATCATTGGATCCGCGCAGTGCAGGAGTTAGCAGCACGAGATGAGTGCAGACGAGCTTCTTCGGAATGAACATGAGTGAGTGTCAAGGCACCCTAGGTCCGACCTGTACAGGTGAAACCTAACTGACAAGGCCCGTATGTACGGCATGCCTGTCCCTACGTACCAGGCAAGACATCATTCCGAGCTCTTAGAAATTTTGACCGGAACGGGAATGCTCTCATTCGATTGGCTCATTTCCATTCTGAGCACAACATTCTCATGCTTCGGAAATGGGGTGTGAGCTAACAACTGTTTCCTATCGTTATGTCAAGCTAAATGCTTCAAGGTGAGCTTGCTCCAAGCATTACGGGACAACAAAACAAGTATTTGCATTCAACGCATATGCAATACCGCCGGGAATTACCAATAAGCACGTGTCCAACAGATTATCTTTGCTCCAAACCCAAATGGTAATCAGAGCCGGTTTGAAATGAATATCTGTAGAATCAGTCGAATTGGTAGTGGGTGAGCTTGTATTCACCATCCCTCCTATTCCAAGCCATGGCCCGATGCGGTGACACCGGACCTCATAGTTTCCGCCATCGATTGCGCCGTTGTTCAGTTGACGCTTAGAAAAGGGTATGAGGGCCTTGCTCCATTCCTTCGCAAGTAAAGTTACTAGTAAAGTAAGGACGCTTGGGATCATGTAGAGCCACTGAGCTAATGACGCAAATCGAAGGTGACAAGCCGAGCGTCCCACAATATTATAATTCGTCTTTGGACCTCGGTCAAGAACATCTTAGTGTGGTGTCGTTGTATGCGATACGTTGTCCGACTCGGTTTCCGAGTGCGCACAGTCGGAAGTTGATGCGGACATGACGCGTACGTGTCTTCCTGAGCCGTGCCGACTTCTCTATTGGTCGCACAAGCTTTCAGAAAAATCGTGACTTGGTCCAATAATTTCCGAATTCAAAACAACGCTATTGGACGGAACTGTAAGTGTATCGGCGAGGAGGAAAGTCGCAGGATAACACCAACAAATGTCGAGCTGTTACGGATCTGGATGCATAAATAAATGCTATAAGGAGTGATAGTATAATATATAGAAGTCTGACACTCGTTGAGAAGACATGACGCGAGGTATGCGAGATTGAAATTGAAGCGGAGGAAAGTCCGCTTCCTGAGTTTCCGTCGACCATGAAGAGAAGAGAGGTTTATGCAGCATCTAGATGACACGCCACAGTGAAGTCACGATCACGTTGCTCACGAGGCGACACAGAACGA
The DNA here is from genome assembly GCA_009806525.1 of Sanghuangporus sanghuang. Classification (NCBI taxonomy): domain Eukaryota; kingdom Fungi; phylum Basidiomycota; class Agaricomycetes; order Hymenochaetales; family Hymenochaetaceae; genus Sanghuangporus; species Sanghuangporus sanghuang. The sequence continues at coordinate 320,438 of VVIT01000004.1, forward strand.
AGTATAAAATCTCGATATGCATTTCCGGACTCGCACCCAACGAAACACTTTATTGGCCCCTGTGAGATGACGGTGAAGGCACAAAAAATGTAATTGCTCAGCTCATATAACGAAATTCAAGATCTCGACATGGAATTCGCGAGTCATCTCGCGCCCAGGTCGTTGCCCCCTGTGACCTCGACGACAAAGTTCAGTGGCTTCCATTGATCAATTACATGTAATGACTTTGACTTTGATCTACCATGTCCAAGCACGCGTAAGGCCATGCACGCAATTGGCTATATATAAATAATGGTTTTCCCCACTCATCCCCCGCAAACATCGATCATTCACCCTCTTTCGCTAGGATGATCAAGCTGTCTCCTGGTGTCAAGTTTCTCCTCTCTCGTATCCCCAGGCTGGTCCCGCAACTGCTCTGTACTGAAGCTCTCTATTATGCCGCTTCGAAACACTTGGGTTACGATCTTAAATTACCATTATATCTGAAAGTTGTCATATCTCCTGCTCTTCTCTTACTGTTTGCACACGCCAAAGTTACATGGATCGAGTTTCAAAGAACAAGGGATGCCAAAGCCCGTGGAGCGATTCGAGTACCGACAATCAAGGGATCCTGGCCAGGAAACGCTGATACACTGGGGCTCGTTTTTGAAACGGAAAAGAGTGGTCATCTTGGTATGTGCTTGATCATTCTCTATGTTACGGATCGGCGAGCCTAACGTCGTATATCAAAATTAATTAGCCGACGAAGCACATTTATACAGTAAAAGGTTGGGATGGACCTTCAATTGGAGGATGTTCTGGGAGGATCAGGTGTGCCAGATACCCCCCAGACGTGTATATGTTAACTCATTTGAGATAGATATTTACGATGGAGCCTGAACACATCAAGGCAAGTCTTCAATAAGCGATGTCATTCCTTCGCGATCTTACACTTTACTAGGCCCTGCTAGCCACCCAATTTGACAACTTTGAGAAAGGTATGTGCACATCCCCAAAACTGGATTGCTTTCCCTTTGCCTAGTCCTGCAGTTTTTATGTATTTATTACTGTTATCACTCTGGCACTGACCAGATTGTATTGAACTTCAACAGGCGATATCTTCAAGTTCAGCATGCGAAGTGTCTTAGGAGACGGTGTCTTCAACTCCGACGGAGAAATGTGGAAGTACGTTGCTGTCCATGGGTCATTTTATTTTGTCTTCGCTTATCCGTTTCATTGAACAGATTCCATCGCATGATGACGCGTCCTTTCTTCTCCAAGGACAGAATCTCACATTTTGAGATATTTGGTCATCATGCAGACGAAGCCTTGGAGCTGTTAAAGGCTCGCATGAGGGAGGGCCACGCAGTCGATATCCAGGACCTGGTCGCCCGGTTCACCCTTGATAGTGCTACTGAGTTCCTGTTCGGTCGCTGTGTACACGCACTTCGCGCAGGATTACCCTGTTCGCCCAACCTCGCTTCATCAGGCTACACAGAGAACAATATATCCGATCCTGCTTCACTTTTTTCTCGGGCATTTGCAAACGCCCTGCTGACTATCTCGATGCGGGCTCGTGTCGGATATGTGTGGCCTCTTTTCGAGATGCGCAAGGATATGACCGAGGAGGATGTAAACATCATCGATGCGTTCATCGATCCCATTTTGAAGGATATGATGGCGGAGCACAAGATTCCCGAAGGGAAAGAGATTGAAGATTCGACGCTCTTGAGACACTTGATCACACACACAAAGGGTAAGTGACTAATAGCTTGGAACTTATCCGTTTAACTGATAACGTTGGAATAATAAGATATCAAAGTCTTAAGGGATGAAATCCTCAACATACTGATTGCTGGCAGAGATACGGTACAAACATCTCTTGCCTCAAAAATGGCGAATATTCTGATCGAGGTCTCCAAAGACCGCAGCAACGTTGACCTTTGCGACATACTGCCTAGCAATGTATCCGCATGTCATGAAACGCCTGCGTGAGGAGGTTTTAAGCGTTGTCGGGAGCGAGAGGAATCCCACCAGTGACGACCTGAAGCAGCTAAAGTACCTCAAGGCCGTCATCAATGGTAAGTGAGTTCGCCATGTGTATGATCTAAAAGCCACTAAAGTTCTCTGTTTAGAAACGCTCAGACTATATCCGCCAGTGTAAGTTTCGAATATGCGACCTATACCGAATGGAAGGATGATTAATTCTTTTGGTGCCAGCCCCCTCGATCAACGCTCGTCAATTAATGCTACAACTCTGGTCAACAAGACGCCTGGTGCGAAGCCGTTCTACGTACCTCCAAGAACAATGGTTGTCTACTCGGTCTTCCTTATGCATCGTCGCACCGACCTGTGGGGACCAGATGGTAAGCCCATATCCTGCAACATAACCATCAAAGCGACCAGTGTGACTCACCTACCTGCTCAGCAAACGAATTTGATCCGGACCGGTTCCTTGACCACCGTCTACACAAATACCTCATCCCAAACCCTTTCATTTTCCTGCCCTTCAATGCGGGCCCGCGTATCTGTCTAGGCCAACAATTCGCATACAACGAAGTGAGTTTCATGCTCGTAAAGCTCTGCCAGAACTTCGATCACGTGGAACTTGCTCCTGAAGCGCAGCCGCCCGAGAGTATGCCGCCGGCTGAGTGGGCGCGCGATACACCGCCTGGTGAGAGGAAGGCTAAGGAGAAGATCTGGCCTAAGACACACTTGACGATGTATGCGAAAGTGAGCGAACCTACTTCACAGCCCTTCTTTTTTTTCTTATTAAATATTGAACATATGTATTTTTATTTCAGGGTGGTCTTTGGGTCCGCTTTCACGAAGTGTCGAAGGAAACGGTCCGATGAGACATTACTTGTTCCCCAATGCTTATCACCCTCGGCCTGCGTCTCTCAGCCGTATGTGTAAGTCGAGTTCTCGAGTTAAATCCATGACCATCCGGATGCTGATATATTTCTTTGTCCTTTCTGTTTGTTGTTACTCCATAAGCCTGTGCTGATTTTATAAAATAAACGTGAAATCCGGAGACACAGTTGCACAACAATGCTGGATTCATGAGTGAAGAATGGAGAATGAAGAATGAAAAGAGCATAACGTTCGGTACATAAGTGGAACGGGAAACTAACTAACTTAGCGATAGAAACTACGTTGTCATTCTGAATGCTTCAAACGTGGCCGAGTTACCAGGCTAGCAAAAGCGCTGGTCTTCGCCATTCCGTCGTGCCCGAAGCAATGCGCAGAAAGGCTGCAGGAATGCCGTACGATCGGTCGCCACAGGTATTGTTCTTGAATGACTGCGAAAGTTATACTGCGACCTTCCAATGGTATGGACTGCTAGAAACGCGAAGTATCCCAAAAGGACTCGAGTAGCCTGCTTATCCAGAATAGCGCCAAGCCTCCATGTGTGACTCAGACATCGTGAAATTCGCCCGTGAGTCAGAAGTAAGATGGACCTAGTCCGGCCAGGGTGGGCGTCGCTAACGATTACGATGATTGAGGGATTGTTGGGGAAATGGAACAGCGCGAGATAGATGCGAAGATAACCCTCCTTGCCATATGGATAAACGATTTGTACGCGATGGTACCATGAAATTTGGGAAAGGTTCCGCAAGATGTTCGTAAAGGACATCACTCCATCAGAGTTCATAGGATTCGACCCTTAGTAACAAACGGCCGCCCTACGCCACGAGGAAGTTTAAGCGTGGTATAAGCAGGGTCAATACATGTAGCGATGCGCCAATTACGTTGGCGAAAGTCATGGCGGGAAAAGCAACGACCTACGGGTAAGTTAAGTGAAGAAATATCTAATGATAGAGTAGATTCAACGTACCTAGCACCGTTATGTCGATAGTTTCAATGAAAGGGCCGGTCGAGTAGACCACTCTACCTGGCTGATGAATTGCCTTTGTCCTCTTTGGTCTCGCTCTCGGAGGAGATGGTTGCCTCGATACCCTCCAATATGCCGTCCAGTCTCTGGAGGATCTTGTCAAGGTTATCTTCCATTTGTTGAGCTATGGAGTTCGCTCCATCGAGTCTCGCTAGGATCTCAGCAAGATTTTGATCTGCGTGTTCGTCTGAGCTTTCGTCAAGTAATGCCGCAAGAGATGCGAGATCCTGATCGGAAGAAAGTCCGTTCACTGCGCCTTCGTTGGTCTTCCCCGTCATGACAGTTACTTGAGAAGATGAGCTGAATTGCTGAATGAGGCCAAAAATGATCCCGTGACTTGTTGCTGACTCATGCGCTTGACATAAGGGCAAAGTTCGAAAATCCGTTCGCTGACCGAGCGCAGAGCCATGGTACCCAATTGTATTGAAGAAGGATACTACTGGTAATCCCATTAGTTAACTCCGTGATACTGTCTCATGCTAGCACCCCTTACCGTACAAGGCCGGTCACAATCATGCGCATAGACTGACTATACAGATACTATATATATTCTCAGCACGTCTCAGTTCCTTGATGATGATTTCCTTGCCTTCATTCCTCGCTATGTTGTCCCCTGGTGTCAAGTTTCTCCTGTCTTGTGTACCTAGTCTAAGCGCTCAACTCTTGTGTATCTGGGCACTTTACTATGGCGCTTCAAACCATTTTGGCTATGAGATTGTGTTGCCCTTATACTTGAAAGTCGTCGTTTCTCTCGTTCTCCTCGTAGTGTTCGCGTATGCCAGAGGTATATGGAGCGAAATACAGAAGACGCGCGACGCAAAGGCACGCGGGGCAATTCGAGTACCCACTGTTAGGGGTTCATGGCCAGGAAATGTTGATACATTGCGTTTTGCTTTCGAGACTGAAAAGAGCGGTCACCTTGGTACGCACCCTTGCCATTCTTTGAATCATGTATTGGTTATTTATGGTCCGACTCTATAAAGCCGACGATGTCCTTGTCCATGTCAGAAATCATGGCTGGACATACAATTGGAGGCTGTTCTGGGAGGACAAGGTGTGCTCAACAGTCGAAGTGTATGAATCTGGTCACTGATTAGAGTAGATAATCACAATGGAGCCAGAGCATGTCAAGGTAAGCCTTTAATGGACAATGTCATGTCTTCCTTATCTTACGCTTTCCCAGGCTGTTTTGGCCACCGAATTTGATAACTTTGAAAAGGGTGGGCATTTCTCTCTGATCTTCTATTATTCTCCATCAGCTTTTCAACATCATAGCTATCCATGATCTATTCTGTATTGACCTATTTGAACTTCCTTCAACAGGCGGCCAGTTCAAGATTCATATGCAAAGTGTCCTGGGAGATGGTGTCTTCAACGCCGACGGAGAAATGTGGAAGTACGTCTTTGATTCAGGTTATTTTGTTCAGTCCGAGCTGATCCGTCGTTAGATTCCATCGTTCGATGACACGTCCTTTCTTCTCAAAGGATCGAATTTCTCATTTCGAATTATTTGGCCGTCATGCGGATGAAGCTCTCGCGTTACTGAAGGCGCGCATGCGCGAGGGCCACGCGGTCGACATTCAGGATTTGGTCGCTCGCTTCACACTCGACAGTGCCACAGAATTCCTGTTTGGCCATTGTGTGCACATCCTGAGCGCAGGTTTACCCTATTCGCCCAACCTCGCTTCGTCGGGATATGCAGAAGATGAAAGCTCTGACCCGGCTTCGCTTTTCTCCCAGGCATTTGCAAATGCCCAGTTGACTGTTTCCCACCGGACGCGTCTTGGAGACATGTGGCCCTTGTTCGAAATGACCAAGGATCTGACCAAAGAGGATATGAGAATCGTCAATGCCTTCATCGACCCGATTTTGGAAGAGGCGGTCGCGAAGCACGGGGCACCTCAGGACTTTACTGCTAAGAAGGAGATCGGAGAAGGCGAAACGCTCTTGGATCATTTGATTACATATACGAAGGGTGAGTAACAACCGCCATAAGAGTCAATAGGCATCATTGATAAAATCTGGAAAATTTAGATCTGACGATCCTGCGAGATGAGATCCTTAACATTATGATTGCTGGGCGAGATACGGTACGAAGCCTCTCATCGTCAAAGAAGGTCTCTGAGGTTCGTCGCTACAGACCGCCGCAACGCTGACCTTCGCAACGTACTGTCTTGCAATGTATCCGAATGTCATGCAGCGCTTGCGTGAAGAGATCCTTGCTGTTGTCGGAAGCGAGAGGAATCCGACGTATGACGACCTGAAGCAGATGAAGTACCTCAGGGCTTTCATCAATGGTAAGCAAATTAATGCGCATATAACATGGAAGAAGCTCAGATTTCGTTTGTAGAAACGCTGAGATTGTATCCGCCGGTGTAAGCCTCGAGTATTTTGTTCTTGTAAACGGACAAGAAGGCTGACGTTGTACATCAGACCTTTCGATCAGCGCTCGTCGATTAATGCCACGACGCTCGTCAACAAGACGCCTGGTGGCAAGCCGTTCTATGTACCTCCGCGGACCCGGGTAATCTATTCCGTCTTCCTCATGCATCGCCGAACCGATTTATGGGGCCCAGACGGTAAGGCTATACTCATTCTCCCTGAAAACACTTACTTAATCTTCATACGTACCACTACTCAGCACAAGAATTCGACCCGGACCGGTTCCTCGACCACCGGCTGCACAAATACCTCATCCCAAATCCTTTCATTTTCCTGCCCTTCAACGCCGGCCCGCGCATCTGTCTAGGTCAACAGTTCGCGTACAACGAGGCGAGCTTCATGCTCGTCAAGCTCTGCCAGAACTTCGACCGCGTGGAGCTTGCGCCGGACGCGCAGCCGCCCGAGACGATTCCCCCGCCGGAGTGGGCGCGCAATGCGCGGCCCGGGGAGAGGAAGGCGAAGGAAAGGGTGTGGCCGAAGACACACCTGACGATTCATGCGAATGTGAGTGATTGATTCGTGTTCTGTTTTATTCGGAATGGAATGCTCATCTTGTTCTCGTGTCTTCTCCCAGGGCGGCCTCTGGGTCCGCCTTCACGAAGCGCCGACTGGCGGCTCTGCTTGAACAGCCGACGAAATGACCGTCGTTTGCGATCCGTCATAACTATATCTATATCCAAAAAACGATGTGTACGACTAACCTCTATGAATCTTTAGCATATGTTCTCTCTATAGTATCAATATTAAAGAACAAAGCTTGGAATCTACCTAGGGTCTGAATGGGGCGCCGGGGGAGGGGAGGCGGTCTCGTCTGATCTTCTTAACTGGACAATGTCTTTCCATCTTCTTCATCCAGCATTCTAGGAACACATCGACTCCTATCAGCTCGCACCGCCCGGGACCGAAAAAGCAAGGAGAAGAAAAAAAGGGGGCGGGGAGAAGACGGACGGACTGTGGCTGAATGACGAATCGAATACTGAATCTTTGGGCCCTTACTGCATAGTCAAACAAACACTACAAGTACCTTCTCCAAAGAGTGCTTATCCGATGCGCTCGTCCCGCCTTGCCCCGCCTTGCCCCACCTTCTTTTGTAAACATCTGCGAAGTCCATATTTGCTCCGGACGCTCCATGGAATTACTACGGAACTATACACGCTGTCATGTAATGAACAACAGGGTGTTGCAGAGACAGTGAACAAGAAAGAAAATGAGAGTGAATCAATGAATGAAATGAGAATGAACTTGTGCAGTTCTCATTTACATTGGTACTATCAAGCGCGTCAGAAGAAGAAATGTACAACGAAACCGTGACGCAACGCAGCAGAAGTCAGTAGGGCTTTCCAACAGTCGCAGCAGAACGGAGACCGATGTGAAATTCCTCTTCGGAACTCAGATTTACTTATTTTACACTTCTACTCTTCTACCACCATAAACAAAGACGAAATACACGCACATATCAAACGGACGCCACGAAATGATCATGGGCAAATCTAGAACACACAAACACGAACATCAACACAATTCTATACGACGAACCAAAAACCATGTGAACACGAACACGAACACGTATATACAGTATGTAACATGTATAAACAAAAAAAAAGTGATAAATAATGATATTACGTGTGTGAAGGTCAGATGCTACACATTGCATTGTATGTTACGTATGTATGTCTGTGTGCAGTGTGTGCAATGTGGCAGGAGGGAGTAGTACATACACGCATTCGAGTATGGTACGGAGGGAGGTGAGGAGGAAGGTGAGGAGATACAAGTTAAGTAGCAGTGGATCGGGGGATGAAGGACGGACACGATGAACGGCTCGAGCAGACAGAAACAATCTTTTGATTGATTGATTGAAGAGTGAAAAGATAAACGTATGTATGTGTCTGTAGTAGTGCGCGATTTGCAGAGATTTGCGGATTTGCGGATTTGCGGATTGCAGGTAGATATACATGCTGCTAGATGAGACGAGGAAAGCAAACAAAGAAGTGCGAGGGAGGGGAACGAGATGAATTATTTGAGTCTTGTGGGGGGAAGACGGAGAAAGGAAGGGAAGGACGGACGGACGGAGGGATTGAAAACAGCCAGATAAGAATAAGAGCAGTAGACCCAGTGTCCTTTTGAAGGTTATTAACGTTCATAACTTCCCAGCTTGCACGTCTTCCCATCGCCTTACACACGAGTTGGGTCGGTAGTCTATCGTAGCAGTCAGTATAGGGAAACGCGAATGAGTCAGGAAAGCAATAAAAGAAATAGAAAGACAGAATCAAGAATCACGAAGACCAAGTAGCGAAACGCACCAAAGTTATCTGACGGATCACACCAGCACTTCCCCTGCTGGTGATACTGCCCCTGGGGACACCTCTGGAAGGGATCGTGCCGGTACCCAATATCCCTAAAGAAATGCACCTGGTCCTTTCTCGCAAACAAACTCGCCGCAATCGAATGCACAGGCGCATCTCCCCACCGCTCATAATAAAACCCGCCCGTCTTCTCCAGGTAATCAAAAAACGCAGTATAGGCAGGCGCGCGCCAAAAGTCCATGTCGGCAATCTCGAAGTTGGACCAGAAGTGGCAGAGGTTGAAGGATTTGCCGCCGTCGTTGCTGATGAAGCTCATCGAGTTGTTCTCCGCGAGGTGCTCCGGGTGGTCTTTTATGAAGTCCTTCACTGTGTCCCAGAGCGTTGGGATCGTCTGCCCCCATTCATACAGCGAGATGGTGTAACCGTAGACCTTTTGTTGCTCTTGCATCATGAGGAAGGGGTCGTAGTCGATATCGCAGAAGTATTTCACCCCCGGCTCGACGCGCCAGTAGTATCGGTATGGTTTGAGCAGTTCGTGTCGGTAGAAGAACTGGAGAGCGAGATGAGTTATCACCGGAACGAAACACTCAATTGGACACGCACCCCGGAATTGAATCTACACATATTCCTGTACCTGTGCATGACAACAATCAGCAAATCATAAGAAAGTTTGAGCGACGACAGCCAGAAGATCAAACGCGTTACTCACGATACACTCCCTAAATCAGACGTGTAAAAATAGAACAGATGAGCATCAAATTTGCTTCCTAGAGAAAATGGCAGTGAACGCACCCCCATAGATGATACCCTGCGCCATGAGTCTATTGCGACCGTCCCGCGCACGGTCTTCGTCTATCCAGGCAGGCTGCTTCCAGTGTTCTTCTGGAATGACGCCATAGGAGACGTTTCCCGAAGTAAGTTGGCTCGTCCGTCTGCGGAATGCAAAGTAAGAAACGACACCGGGGGCAACAAATGCAATCTACAAATCACGCACTGGATGAACCGCTCATGAAATGGCTCGTCGTTCAAGAACACCCAGGGGTAGTTGTACTTGTGATTGAACCTGTCCTCGACCTGCTTGATAGCCAGCGCCGCATCGTTGACTTCGCTATTTCGGACGAGCATGACGATGACGGCATTAGCGCGGATTGGCTGTTCTGGGGTGACACCTGCGACGGAATCGTTGCCGAGGCGCTCGGATAGGAGGTCGATGAGGTCTGAGGTGGAAGCACTGCCGAGGGGTTGTGAGAGTTTTGCGGACGCTGGACCTGTTCGCCAGCTTTGTACTTGGGAGTAGTAGCTTCCGTCCAGCGAGAAGCTTCGAATGTAGTGCAAAGTTACCTAGTAGCAGAGTATGATGAGCGCGAGAAATGAAGTGGAAGAAAGAGATGTACTTACGAGGAGGATGAGGATTGGAATGAGGTATCTCAGACCATATGCGACACGAGCGGACTGGGCGGGAGAGATGGGTACACCCATGGGCAAAGCAGCAGCAGCAGCAGCGTGAAGGGTGAGGGAGAGGAGGAGGAGAGGAATAGGTGGCAACAACGGGATGGGCTGCCTTTACAGGGAGCTCGGCGACAACGAGCACGACGAGGAGGACGAGTGAAGGACAAGAGCAAAGAGAAGAAAAGAATTGACATCACCATGTTTATTTAAACATTGGACTGAGACTGAGACTGCTGCGCATCCGCTTTCCGTAAGGTACCAGGGGTCCTCAGCCCCATTTTAGATCACACACTTGGTTGGTCATCCTCCTTCCTAACAACTCCACTCCTCCTCAGCCAGCATCCTCCTCAACATAACATCACTCTCACTCTCATCACTGATGGGCGCGACAGTCGCGTCGTCTCTCTCATCTTCACCGCCGTCTAACACCCTTTTCACTATTCGTCCCTCGTACGGCTCCCGATACACAATCAAAGGCGCGCACATGCTCAGCTGCGGAATCTGCACAGTTATCATTTCACAGCCACCAGCCGCCCTCTCTTTTTCTTTTTCTTTTCTTCTTTCTTCTTTCTTCTGCCCCGGGCCCGTTTTTCTCTATAAATAGAGTATTGATCGATGTGATGGGATGTATGGGGCCCCCGGAAGCACTCGCGTAAAGGGGGTATTATTGGCTCGAGCCGGGCTTAGCACTAGTGTAGTGGACTTGTTGAGCTCGACATGCGCAATGTGACTTATCCGGTCGGTCCGTAGCAGGGTCCGCTTTGTTGTTCTGGCTGGACTGATCTTGAACTCGGTCCCCGCAACGACCCCACGAGATCTGAACTGGTCAAGTTTCTTCTCTTCATATTGGCAAGATTCATTCCAAACTTCTTCCTCGAAAGCTTCCGTGCATATATATATGCTCTTGCTTGCGGTCCGTATGCTGCGCCACGCTGGCAACATAAACCTGCTCGAATCTCACGGCGACCCACCATCGACATATATATTGTATGTCCAATACGTACATGTATATCGCTCCTTCAACTTGAATTTCAGCCTGTTTGTTCGTAGAAATATCCGTATGTTGCGCCACGCTTCGCTGGTAATACATACTCTTACGCATGCGCTTATGTCGCGCTTGTCGGATGGTATAGTGACATTTACACGAAGAAATTCGAGGGTGCATCGCGAAAACATGGCGCTAGAGCCAGCGAACAGCCTTCCGACTGATCTTGTGAAAAGAAGAATCAATCTCATCGTGTGTGGTCAACGAATCGTACTGCGCACGTCGTAGGTATTCTGCTATTCCACGCATGCTGGCTTTCGGTGTCTACCGCATTTCTATAAAAAGTTTCCTTGAGTTTATTTTAGAGAGGGAGAAGAGATGGTTTCGGATGCTTTTCAACGATAGGGCTTCTTCCCTCCTACAGCCGACTTCGAGCCGATCACTATCGCTTCGGAACTATTACCGATTCGCGCGCGTTTCCCGCCCGTGTCACTCACGAACGTGGATATGCGAGTGTTCGCAGAACATCGTGCTACCGTATGTATGTATGCACGAGAGATACTTGCATATTCTATTTATTTCCATGTACGGTTGATTTCAAAGACAAGAATCATCGTCAGACCTTCGTGTTTGTAAAATTGTTTCACCTCTTTTTACCAGTCAGTAAAACCGAATAGCTGGGTGGCCGAATGGCGGGCCACCTACCAGATGTTATATCTATTTTCCACCGATCGGCATGATACGCGGTTAAATGAATTCAATTGCCATACAAACACTGTACATATTCCCAATATTGACGGCGCGGTGCGAAGCGGGTCTGAGACTTGCGAGGACCCCGACCGCGTGCGATGTGTGCACAGCACGACCATTGAGTACTAGGGCTAGTTGCCAAGCCGTAAATCTGCAGAAGTAGAAACCGTAAAGAACGGAACCGATGAATAACGAACTCCGTAAGAAAACTAAACTAGTAGAAGCCTCTTGATCATGAGAATCATACCGAAAAACCCCAGGCGGGAGAAGCGGGAGGAAGTGGTAGTCATTAGAAGACGCAGCAGCAACCATTCAACACCATTCAGCACCGAGGATTGGCGGATAGCGACGGAGGCGAGAAGTGGCCGCCGGCGCTGGTCGCATTTCCCTTTCGTTCCTGACCGACGAGACTCGCTGCTATTCGCCATGCCTGCAGAAGCATTAAGACCGCTCTCGTCAATCCCTATTGCTCTGTCTCTGCGCATATGAGCAGCATTGACTGAATCCTTACTTACCGTTTACTGCTGCCACAGCGAAAGATATCGAGGCGTCACCACTCCGGTTTTTTATTAGGTGCGTCCTTGCGCATTCGATGTCAGGATGATGATCGACCAGCATGGCTAGTACCCACTGCAATTGCCCCTTCCCGCGGTTCACAGTGCAAACAGAGAGGGAGAGAGAGGCAAGTGAATGCTGTCTGTCAATTATTATCAGCGATGCATTGCCCTTCCCTCGAACGAATAAAAACTAGAATAATGATTTTTATTCTCAACTCATCTCTTTGCATGATGTGAAGATGAGATGGGCACACGCCCTGGCCGCCGGCGCTATCTCATTCGCATTTCTCAAGTCGTCTAGATGAGAGGGAAAAAAAATCCCCTGATAAGCAACGTACAGCGTAACTCCTGCCTACTGCCTATTTTTATTTTTGGACCAAGGAATAATTGTGTGGTAACGATTAGCTGGGGCATTGTATTGAGCGTGTATATCTTCCCTGACTGCGGACTCCGGGTCTACTTGGTAGGGAATAACGGGACTATGGTTTCTTCTGATGCAATCTGAATACGTGTTGACGCCGCTGCAGATTCTGGTAATCTCTTGCCTGCAGTCTGTCCAGGCCGCCGTGGTCGTGCATAGTCTTGCTTTTCGACAAGATATGTTGGGACTGCGTCGAAGATCTGGTGGACACTTGCAACCGGTCTCGTATCTTGTAGTCTTTTTTTTTACGTTTGGCCAGGGACCGAGCCTAAAGATATCCTTGTTCGGGGTGATTCCAGAGAGGCGCTGGCCCTTGCGAAATCTATAGCTGCGGAGCCGCTTTGCATAGACGAGGGAGAATCTTGTAGCATTTTCTTCCTTCCAACTGAGCATCGTCCTCAACATTGCCCTGTCCTATGGAGGTAGACTCGCTCGTTCATCTATTCATAACGATCAAGCGCTATGCCTGGAGGGTCGCTTCTGACTTCGCTATGCGGAATGCAGCAAGGTGTCCAGCTCGCCAGATTTCGGCACCTCGGATCTAGAATCAAAGTCATTTGGACGCGATGATGGTAGAGACAGCATTCAAGCGCTGATTGGGGCCTTTCTGACACCGGACTCTAGAACACCAGGAACGATCGGAATTATCAGTCCTCCACATGTAAAATCGTGTATTCATCTGCATTGACGGCCGTATCAGTGAGATGCACAGAAGGTTTTACGAAGGATCGATTGGCAACCAACATCAATTCTGCGATTTTGATCAATATTGCTGCAGATCTTGTATCTGCCTGCCAGCTTATCGACCACGTCAGATAGAGCCTTTACTGTATATCTTCGAAGGGCTGATGCTTGTGCTGACTCGCGACCATGATGGGAACTCGGGCTCCGGTTGATTGCAGACAACAGAACAGCAGAAACGGACAAAGTTATCATCAGATCTTTAGATGTAAGCCCCACACTGATCCGACTAATCAGTATGATTATTATTGAACAACTTAAATTCTGGCTTGCCTATAGCATGCCAAGTCGGTCACAAATAGTACCAATGCACGACGTCAAGTCCAGGGAAAAACGATAGGTAGGTCACCAAAATCAATCTTGCAGTGGTCGGTATCGAACTTGGCCTGATTAAATTTTTGGCCACGACCGTGTCAGACGGGACTTTTCCTGAAGATTTGCAAATGGGAGATTGCTCATGCTGAATCCGAAACCGCAGGCTCCTTTTGTAAAAGACGAGGACTGAAGTTGCAATTCTTGATGCTGAAACCGCCGAACTGCGGTAATTTCGTCCTTTACGATTTTGAATGGAAGTCTTAGATCCCTTACGCGCAAATAGAATTATTTGGTCCGTCAGCGATCAGGATAAAATTGAGATTAGCATTGATGGCAAAATAAGACAGTGTAGTGTAGAAAACTACACAATACGTCAATATCGATCGAGGCTATATTCATTGTTCTGAAGAAAAGTTTTGTGAGTAAAGCGCCACAGAAAGACAGTTGTAAGCAAGGCAGAAAGGGGAAGAGTAAGAGAAGTCTCAGTTAGAGCTAATGGGCTTCATGATCTCAATATGAGAGTCAGGTTCATTAAATCAGATTTTCTAACATCATGGACGAGACGTCAGGAAGAAGACAACTGCATGCAGAAGCCGGTCTGTCTAGAGGACAAGAAAACAACGCTCACCAGTTCCTATCATTTCACCAAGTCCGTCTGGCAACCGCATGCGTCTCCAATCCGTGCCGTAGAAACCCAAGCACATTGTCCACACAAACGAATGGGATGTACCAGGTTAAGTCGACATGCAACGTCATCTAAAATCGAAACGCAACATTTCCTAGTACTGGGATGTTCCTCTCGCGAGAACAGAGACGAGCAAACAAGCCCGTCAATGGCACTGTCTCAACGGTAGAGGACTGTCGTCGAGCAGCGTGGCAACCCCGCTTGTAGGAAGAAGAAAAGAAGCGCGAAAAAAAACAAACGCCTTGTACTTTTCGCTGACTAAGCTGCTTGCGGCTGTTTGGTCCACGGTGGAAAGTCTGTTGCTCTGACTCGACTCTACGAGCGGAGTTGAATTTTCCTCTATTGTCCTCAAAAGATATATGCCTGACCGACGTACAGTGGTCCTCTGAGGGTCTCTTGCGCTCCCGATGCTTCGTTCTACGTCTTAAACCGCTACCAAGGAGCCTAACTTGAGGTCGTAAATGCATTTTATATTTGGGACCAGAGACAGTCTCAACTACAAAACTCTGCGGCCTTTTCATATTCTGTAAACTGCTGCTCTATGGTCATAGAGTTTCATCAAGGCGTTGATATTGATCCGTCCGATCCTCATTAACTTAGGTTTCGGGCGATGACGCTCATGACATTCAGCGATGCTCAGGTTCGTTGTGGAGCACACCAAATCGGGCAGGCGTTGTCTATTCAAGATGTGCACGCCGCGCGCGAGGTGAAGACAGCATAGCTAAAGCTAACGCAAGATTACAAGAACTTGATGCTATCTAAAGGTAGCGCAGAAATTTCGTATTGCTCTATGCTAGGGGTGGCTCATGGTATGCGCGAGCGTGCCATATCAGGTGAACAAATGTAGGTTCGAGATAGATTGCGGACTTGCGCTGAAGATTCAATTAAAAAGAATGACTCGACTTTATCTTCCAGGCTTGTTCCCGTTTGCTCGTTTGCTCTTCGGTGATACCTCCCTCCTTTCAGCTTCTTTCTCTTTCTACGAGCCTGGCGCTCTGATTTACTTTTCCGCTCGTTTTTCTTGACTTTCGCGTTTTTTTACAACTTATTGAATCTGCTGGACGCGATGAAGTTCTCTTCAAATGCCGCTTATTCGTTTTGGAAGAGATTTTTCCACAATAACGAATCAAGGCTTCTTCTGTTAGTCCTATGCGTCCTACTCGACTTCTGCCGCGACTAACAGGTACCTCATCGCAGTTTACCCGAAGATGTTCTAGTTGACGAGATTTTTAAGTGGCTCTCTGTCCGTGACATAGTGCGCCTTAGACAGGTGCGCGGTATTTTCCTCTCGAAGTATTCCTAGCGACTCAACAAATTATCTTTGTCGTATCAGGTCTGCAGGGCACTCGCATTGCTAACGAAAAAGCCCACGATATGGAAGCGTTTCTTACCATACATCAATCAAATTCAGCAGCCATTTGCGCCGCTCCCGCCGACCACGGCATATAACCTTTCTAACCTCACGGGGCACGAAATGGAGACAGTCGTAACTCGTGCGATTTCATACGACATGACGTGGAAGCGTAAGCAAATTGAATGCCGGGACACTTTCAGCGTGTTTGCCCATTATCATGTCGAGGAAATGGTACTCTTACCTGGAGGCCATTTTCTTGTCATGTCTGTCAAGTCGTTTGATAATCAATACGGAATTGTTATTTGGTCACTCGAGCACAGAGCGACTCGCAAACCTGCTCTACTTGCGTTTCGCCATACAGATGTTAAAGCATATGGTCTGACAGCTAAGTATATGACGATTGACGGCTTCAGGTCACTCGTGGTCGCTTTCTTGACGAAGAAGCACAAAGACCCCAGTGATAGACGGCATATGTAACCTTTCCCTGTCAATTTCATGGCATAATCATTGGTTTGACGCGTTTCACAGTCCAGAGACATTCGAAATGGGCGGAAGGGAGGACCCAGAAGACCCTTACATGCCAATAAAATACGAATGCACGGTGGTGTGCGTGTCATTGATGGTTCTTGACTACCTCAACGACCGGAGGGTAGGTCCAATGACGGATCAGTTTGAGGAGAGAATCAAGCATACAGCGATGTGCTTTGTCAAGGCCAAGACAGGCTCTTGGCTAACCCTAGCCCGGATTCGCACTGGGTCACAGCTGGGAGTAGTCAGCCTGGACATCTTGGACGAGTCCCCGTTCGTCTGTGTCGTAAAGCGACCCGACAAAATTGTATTCCAGCTGCTGACAAGTTCCGTCGAGGATTCAGAACGCTCTATTCTGGAATGCACGCGTTATCCAGAGTACCTGATGAATGTAAGGCTCTAGTACTCAGCGAAAGATTGTAGTATCTAAACTATTCTGAAATCTAGCGTCACTCAATCTGGAATTTCCGAGTCCTTCCTGATCAAAACCGAGTCTTAGTAGTGCGCAACATTGAAAAGAGACCCAATATAGACATGGAACACGATTATCTCGCCATTGAGTTGTTCCAAATTCCGCAACCCTACGAAACGCTCGTCACTGAAGCGACTGCAGTCAGGATTTTAACGCTGAGGCAGTACGTGAATGTGCAGATTTCGGATTTGCAGAGGACTGTGCCATCAAAGGAAGATGATTCGATCACACCGGATCTGCGGCTGCATCGTCGGCCGCAACCCTTGTCTATTTTCCTTCGTACGGAAACGGGGATGGCTCATCACAGTTTATGGCCTATCGAGAAACCAGTGCGGGGTCATAGCACCAAGACGTGCTTTATTTACGATCCTGCACATTGTAGGCACATACTCTTCGGTGACCAGAGGGATGGCATTCTGAACGAGGAAATGGATGATAGCAACGATGGAATGGACGATGGAGACGAGGGCAGGAGACTAAGAAGACGCAAAAATTATGCCATGCGTTTTATACCCGGCGCTCGTCGTGCTTTTGTCTACGCCATTCCGCGCGATTATCGCTCAACCGAGCCACCGATTACTGCGTGTTGGGGATTTCAGTACAACATGAAAGACCGTACGATTTATCTTGGAGACCAAAACGATGATGACGATAACGATCTGCCAGAGATGGACGTCCCAGATTCTCCGCTATCCGCGACTAGTACTTTACCAGACGATCCTGATGTTCCCTACTATCCAGACCTGGATGTTCCGCCCGTGTCCATGGAGAGGATAACCATGCTTGGTTCAATGAGGCTTCCTGAGAGTCTCCGAGCTAAGCTCCTCCAAGGTGTTTCTGGAGTGTCTTTTGACGAGGATTTTGGTCGCGTCGTGTTTGCGACGAAAAAAGATAACCGACTCCATGTCGTAGATTTCGCTCGTACACGTCCTCGAGGTACGATTCCCAACCGGCATACACAAGCTTCCTTGCCCCCACTCACCTTTAACATAGATGCCGACGACAATAGACACAATGCGATAATGGACGAAGAATTCGGCTACGAGGATAGTATGGAGGGCGTTGAAGCCTACTGACTTCTTTATCCATATGAGCAATGAACTCTGCTTTCCCTTGCATCAGTACTGAACAATTGACGACGTACTGTATCGCTTTCGCCTCGCTTTTATCGATAGCATATTTCGTGGACTTGCTTGATGGTCTTGAATCTCCACTTTTCAGCTTAGCGTATTATAGGATTCAACACTAATAGCCGGTTGGAGAATCAAACTTTTAATTAATTAATCGTAATATCCAGATAATTTCCACTTATTAATGGCCAGGACCACTACACAACAAGCTCGCCCTCGACAGCTTCTGGCTCGACCCCCACGCGCTCCAGAATCCTATCATACCTGTCGCGGTCGATACGTTTGATGTATTTGAGCATCTTTGCCCTTTGGTGAACTAAGAGACGCAATGACCGACGAGAATGGATGTCCTTCTTGCGTTCCATGAGATGCTTCCATACATTGCGTATCTTCATGGTCAAAAGAGCCACTAAACGGCAAGTGTCAACATGAAACCCCGAGAAAAACAAGCAAGATAATCACCTTGGACTTCAGGATAACCTGAGTCTGCAGCCTTACCCGAAGGCGAGAATGCTGCGATGATACGTCTCCGGTTCTCAAAAGCGATGCCTCTTGCGTTTGCGTTCCGTAAATCTACAATTCGCGCAAGCTGACGGGCTTTATTAGTTGCAACATGGTTCAGAACGTCCATCCTACGCCGCTCTCGTTGAGTTAATCCATCCTCGGTTCCTCTGTGAGCTTCGAAGCGACGATTGTTTTCTACACCTTGAGGTTCGAATTCAAACGAAGCGCTCTCCTGTGGAAGTTCATGGAAGAAAAAGTAGCGCTGCTCGTCCCAGCTTTCTGTTCCGTCGAGTCCATCAAGACCAAAGCTCGTGTATTCCGGAATGACGACCTTTTCTACTCTCACTTCTTCTCCACTCTCCTTCATCACCGTCTCTACGGGGCCGTCCAACGGAGGAGCGGGCACGGATCTCAACTCCTCCGGTGTCACTAGCACTTTCGCAAGGTCACACTTACGCCACTTCCTTTCCTCTTCTTCTGGATGAGTACCGAGAACGACATGTGGTTTGTTCTGATCGTGTAATCGTGCTCGCTCTTCCTTCTTTTCGACATTTGTTTTGCGGACGATACGTGCGACACGTTGCTTCTGTGACTCAGCGGAACGCACGGCAGTTGTATGTAAGGCTGCGGTAGCCTGAACTGCATTCCAAAACCGCGGCACAGAGGATGATGAAGTTGCTATACACGCTTAACAAGAACAAGTATCAGTACTAATTGTCCCAGTGACCTGACCGAAAAGATTGACGCACCTAATGATGAGCTGCACGCCCTAAGCAGCGACATAGGTACGGCGTGAGAAGAGCGAGATATGAAAGGCAACTCCGCTTCTGTACCCCCAAATCCTTGTCCAGTCAAGTCGAATAATAGTAGTGCTTCAATGAAATGGCTGGGCTTCAGGCTGGTCGAGTTTTTTTGTTTTGTTCCTACACGTGACCGTAAGGACGAATTTTACGTTTTTATCCATTTTTTGGTTCTTTGCCTTGAACTTTCATGTTGTCACCAAACTCTCGCCAAACGCAGCAATGAACCGTAAACACAGCAGTGCATATTCTTTTGCATAAGGTGGTCTTGCCATAGTGGCCAGTGCTCTGTGTTTTGCTCGTGGTGAGAGACAGGAACAATGTGCTGAACAATTGCAAAAGGAAGGATCATCGACGTTGCCATCATCCCAAGAGGATGAAAGCTGACTTCTATTGGCATGGCATGGCTATTGTGTTGGGTAAAAGTTTCGCAGAATTCGCACATGCAGTGGAAGACAACCGTACGGTGTTTCTTAGCAATGCGTTGACTTCATGTTTTGAGGAGCTCCGTACGAACCGCTCTTCAGCAATCGGGGCCGTCACAGGAGTTGTTGCTTTTAGTGAACGTAGACCGTTCTCGTATTTTCTTGCTCATCGTGGGCTTCGTATCCGGACAAATCTGGCTTTAGGCTCAGTATTGTTGGTGAACTCATGTTCTCCCTCACGACATGGCCCGCTTGCTCTTATTATCTTACCAGCAATTCGGTTCTCTTTTGTCGATTGCGCCAATAACCAGCCTCTCATCAACAGATGTCCAATTGTATTCCCCTGTGGACTCTCGCTTCGGACAAACGTGTAAGCTCTGGCTTCGGACATCCTGTGTCTTTGGCCCGAAATGGGACGCCTGCTCTGGCCCTCTGGTGTCTTTATTGTCTAAAATTTGTAATTTATATCAGCTCATGGAATGGACTGGTTTTCTTGTGTTGCTTCCTCCTCAGTCGTCCTGTGCTCTCAGTAACGCAGACTTTTCTGTGCGGAAAAAGTATAAAAGGCGGATTGCAGACTGTCTGGAAGAGCCACATACTTCAATTGCAACCAGCCAACCTACCAAACAACCGACTCAGTCGCTGACAAGCACATACCTTCGCGCTACTGTTCGCTACTCATTTGCAATGGACGAATTCACCTCACTGTCCCTCTCTCTCCCTGATACGACGCAGACGGTCTCGCTATCGTCATCGTCATCATCGTCAAGTCCGGGAGACTCCCAACCTGTCGACCTCGAGCAGGGTAACAGATCGGGCACCTACTGCGTCATTGCGTAAACGCACATAGCACTCATCGTCTTTCATGCACTGCTGCTTGCTGCTAGTCCGCCATGCACTCGGTACTCTTCCTTTTTTTTGAACTTATATACCCAGTTATTCGTGAGTTTCAATAACTTCTGCACACGAGGTTACGTCGACATTGACCACCGAATCATTAAAGGGACTTAATTTATCCTATTTACTTATTTCATCGACGTTGCGGCTTGATATCTCTGCCACGCGTCTTCAAGATTTGCTCTTTCTGGCCACCCCAACATTCGCTTTTATATTACTTCGCTCCTTCTAATTCTTTTGCGTGGGTGAAGGGTTTTATTAGGCCATAATTGGCCTTTGGGACTTCGTGATTCGGATTTATTTAGACTTTTGATCGAACTTCAACAGAACGATGTATCGTAGCCCCTCTTCTTGTTGTAGACAACTTTATATTTGTAATCTATATGTATGAAACTGGTTTACTTTGAAGTTACTTGAAAAAAAAAGGAGGATGGAGTGTGACATGCATTGATGGGCTGCTTTACTACTGCTACTACTACTTACTTAATCCACGAGTCCTCAGTCGGGATGTAAGGAAGATAGATAGAGAAAAAGAATGAGAGAAGAATGAAAGAAAGTTCAGATAAGCTACATGGTAAAAGTACGAACGTTCGCACTGGATCCGGGACGAGACGAGACAAGACGACTCATACAGCGTATCCGCGAGATATCTGAATAAAGAAAAGAGAAAGTGAATTACAAAAACATGTACATGAAAGCGGATGACTAAAGTATAAGTAAAAGGAGGAAAATGGACGGCGAAAAGAAAAAAAGCCGAACGGTTGAAAAAAGAGTGTAATAAGTCAAAAGAAAGGAGAGAAGTGCTGTCTGAGATGTGCGGTTCTACATTCGAGATGAAGTGGAGACGAAACATCATGCATGCAATTGTGTGACAATATACAAGATGGGAGGAAGGGAGTCCTTAAAGTCGGAGCAAACGAGGCTCTGCACGTAGTTTATCAAGGACGAAGCACGAGATAGGATCCGACTCATATTCGATTGCCGATAGATACACCAGGAGTAACAGACGACGAGGGCGAGAATGAACTAGACGGGCGTTCTCCATTTCGCTGCTGCTGCTGTTGCTTGTCTTTATCTTTCCAGAAGCTCAGCATGCCACTCGTAAAACTTAACTTCCGGCTTGCACGTTTCAGTGGCGAGGAATTACTACTCGTCAATGTCGAGTTTGGGGCCGTGGAAAATCGCCGTCGCTCAAGTTCTTCCCCATGCACGGCTACAGTCCGAGAGCGTGGTATAGGCGAGCGCAGCTCGTCGGGTAAAAGAGGTACAGCCGGGGTAGACTCGTCTATACGAGCGAAAGAACCTTTCGTCGGTTGGGCACCAGCAGTTGAGGGACGTTTCGGCGGACGTGCGTCTGGAAGCTTTCTAGTCGAGGGCGAGGGCGGTGACGTGCTAAGCACGGGTTGAGACTTCTTGTGGCCAGTTAAGTGGAAGTTATGATGATGGTGATCGAGTTGATGTTGTTGATGAGTGTTGTGATTACGGAGAGTATTTGTTGCCGATGTGGGAGTCGGTATTGCGGAACCATTTTGCATATACGATGGTACAATAGATTCGGACGCGGGTTTATCTTTAGACGGGGAATTCGATGAAGGAGAAACAGCAAGGAGAGAAGAGGTGTTTTCTGCAGAGGTAGCAGAAGGTTGGGAAATTGGTGTTAGATCTGGTATTAACGGTACGCGGGATGACGACGAAGAGGACGTAAAGCTGACACGATCGTGGTGATCTTGGCTGGCATGAAGACCAGGCACACCATGCGAGGTTGCCGGACGTCTTACACGATCGGAAGACCTCTTCTCCTCCGCTCGCACGCTAAACTTCCTCGTGATCCAGCCACTCGCCTTCCCCATCGTAGTCTTTGATTTTCCATTAGGCATAGGGGAAGTGGTAGAGGTAGAGGCTTCACTAGGCTCGGTGGTAAGCTGAGGTGGTGGGGCAACAGATGACGGCAGTGGGGGAACAGGAGGGCAGTTTGAATCCAAAGTATTCCTCCGGCTTCCGGAGCTGAATGACGGCTTTGAAGTACTGTGACGAAGATTGAGGAACACACTCGACTTCTCAGAAGATGATACAGGCGGTGAAACAGTCGGCGTTGATACGTCTGCCGGTAGTGAAGCTGGTGCCTCTGGACCCGGGATAATGACATTCAACGCGGGCGGAGAGGCAGGCACAACCGTCGGGACAGAATGTAAAGCTGGGGAAGCGGGCGTCGTAGGTGCAAATTCGCTAGCATCGGAATCGCCTTCATGAGTAAGTCCCGGAGGTAACAGAGGCGCCTGCGTTGGGGATTCTCTGGCTGCAGACTCCGCTGCGACTGGTTCCTCCGCCTTCAAGCCGAAAGACGGAAGATCAAGATCCAACGCCTGATAGTACAGAACATAGGCAGATCCACTATTCGAATCTCCGAAGTATTTCGAGATATCGGACTCTTTAATAGTGTCGACGCTGTCGTCGTCAAACACCAGCCAAGAAGCTCCCGATTTCACTATCGCGACATAATGACCGTGATGCGGACCACTGCAAGCCGAGGTTCCATTAGTGTCATGATAATAATAAATTGTCCGAGTCACGCACTTTCCAATATGTACAACAATTGCGAAAAGTCCGTATAATCGGTCAGGGTCGATGGCGTCATCGGCCGTGTTGAAGAGACGGAGTTCAAGAGGAAACGCGACGCGATATGCAAGTTTGATGTACTTCCCCACGTCTTCTTGATACTTGAAACGCTTGAGATGTAAAGCAAGAACATTGGGTAACCGTTTTATCTTCATCCTACGGTAAGAAAGAAATCCGAATGAGTTTCAAAGTTCCGTAAGCATACACAAAAGCCAAAGTAAGGTAACGGACCGCTTTTCCGCTTCTTGCAAACCGCAGCAAGAATCGCAGAAGAATTTGTTTTTATGACACAACATCTCACTCGCACTGAACTGCCGTAAGCAAGCCGTCACACTCGAGTTCTGTTCTATGTCAATCGATAAATCTAAGAATGCTTCGTCTCGGGATGACACCTGCCACATTCGTCAGCGAATATTGTTAAAGATCGGGTAAACAGTACGCACGGTCTCACACGTCAGGCATCGGGTTTCGCTGGTCAGAATTCCCTCAAACAAGTCGTGGACGATGTTCGACCGCGTCGAGAAATTTGACCTCCAGGTTGCGGTTCCAAGCGTAGGAGTGCCCGACGAAGTGATTGAACTTGACACTAGAAAAGGGAGGGATGGATTGAGATTTCAGATTGCCGCTTGCAAATATAAATAGATAGAAGCATGGACACATACGGTCCTCGCCAGATGAGCTTCCGGAGCGCGCATTCCGCGCTTCCTCCTCCAAGTCCTCAGCTATTTTATTCAAGAGGAAGATAAGCAACTCGTGAGCGTCTTGGTGCATCGTCGAGCGGAAAAGTTCATTCTCCTTCTTGAGCTTGTCGACGAACGCCCTCGGCGCGACGACACCCTTGTCCATTGCATTGTTCGAAATATGCGCAAAGAGAGAGCGAATTGCCGAGAGCATAGTCGGTGGAGAGGCTGGTATGGGGGGCCCGGTGAGCGAAGGGTTGCCATTAAAATTCACACCATCTGAGGCTCTGGAGCCATCGGCTGAAGAGAGCCTCGTCTGGGTCTTGGCGCGTGGTAAGGTAGATACGGCGGATGGTTTTGGGGACGAAGGCGAGTAGGTACCGGAAGGTGCTGCAGGGTTCGACTTGTCATTGACTCGGATGATAAGTTCCCGAAACGGATGGCAGAAGTAAAGCGCCTGCAAGACCGAGTTGATGTAGCTGTAAGAGCAAAGAATTAAACGGTCGATCAAACGCGACTGGCATACACATATATCCACGGATACGTACCACGTATTCCCGAACTATGTTGAGAGGCACCGATTAGCAAACAAAGCTTAATGAAGGAATTGTATGGACAGTGCTCACGTTCTCCAAACCAAACTGCTTGTGCTCAGCCTTGTTGATCGCGACAGTCTTGGCATGGTCAGAGGACGGCGGACAGGCATTGCTGGTGGAGCCATTGCCTTGACTAGGTTGTCCAAACCATCTCGCGAGTGCCATCACTTGCCGAGCTCAGAGCTCGCTCTTATTGTGGTGGTGGCAGCAACGGAAGAACGGCGGCGGCCCTCTTTCGCACTGGGACGGGGATGATGTATAGTAACAGTTGAGTAATGGGTCACTCAGGACGGTCCCGGGCTATAATCTTGTATACGTAAGCCATCAGGGACTTCCCATCATTAGGCATCTTTTCATCTATTTAGTACACGTCGATCAACCTGCTATATCGGGCTCATGTATTCAAGCATCGGACTTTATTAAAAGTGTATTATGATTTTCTATTAGAAAAGAAAATATCTTGGAGGTGGCGCAGTTTGAGTTTGTTGGGTGCCTGACTCCGGGTGTCTCCTCGACGAAACTATGGCTCCTATCGATTCTCCCATCTTGCTGTAAACAGTATGTATCATCATATATGTAATTCCGGCCAAGGGGTAATACAAGCCGGACCCTGGTGGTCCATCAACCACTCCCGCGTGCATACCCATTGTCTCTTCTAGCTCCCAAGCAAACACGACAAGGTATATGGACTAATAGATAGTGACTGCTACTACTGGATGATCTTTACCACCGTAACAGGATCGCCAACGCGAACGACTCCACGACCGTCTGGCACACCATTGCACCCAAAGCATGAACTTCCAGGCCGTTGAGGATTTAGCCCAGTACGGAATTTCATGAGCACTTTATACGGAACCGCCTTGTCACGTACTCCCGTTTCAGGGTCGACGTTCGGTAGCTTATGATGCGCACACACGGAACGAACGTTCAAACAGTGTGCGTGTGCAAACAATATCAATGTGAGCAAAAAAAAAGTAAGTTTGTGATGTGGATCATTATTAAGTCAGGACCTGAGATAAGTTAGTGATAGCTATGGATATTACGCACCAAACATCGAGTACACTTTGAGACGAGCGTAATGGTGGAGGAATTCTCTCCGACCCGGATAGTCTCCCAGATATCTTCGGCCCAAGGTACACCAGCCCCGCCCAGAACGATATTTGGCCGGAACCTATATCAAATGCATTTCGGACGCAGACGACCGCCGACGTAGCACAGACAGGAGACACGGTTCAACAAAAAGCAAGAATGTTCCGTGAGACAGGGCAGTTTTAAAAGCAAATTATCATCAAGGTATGATGAAGTGCGCTAACTTACCGCTCCATCACGAGGTTATCTGAACTCCAGCGGTCCGCGACGCCTTGATTACCAACCTCACCGCGCAGATGCCGCTCTACATCCTTCAAGCTTTCTTCTGACGTTACCAGGAGTGGGTAGCCGTCTTGGTAGAGTGCGGTCGCCTTGAGATCCGGGAAATCGTGCGTAGGCGGAGCGGGCCGTGGTCGGGGACCCTTGAAAGCTAGTAACACGTCTTTACCAAGATACTGAGACAGTATTCGCGTAGGTGCATCGCGGTCTCCGGCGTTGACTGCTTCACATATGAACCCATCTATATCGTTTCGACCCCAAAGTTCGACGTCTTCTACCCTGCGAGCCATTGCAATCAGTATCCGAATCAGATGCGGAGGGAATATTGCTTATGAGATGGATAAACGCAGGCACTCACTTCTTCCAGGTTTGCAAAATCTCATTTGACGGATTCAGCGGAATCGTGAATGGTTCGCATCCGCTATCCGCGGGGAAAGAAATATGTATTCCTTGAGATTGATCTCCCTTGTTCAAATCAATTCGAGGGTAGATGAGAACCATCTTCGCGCCACGAAAAAAAAGGGCATCAATGTCTTGGCGTTACCCACAGACGACTTCATGAATACAACATACCCGGGGGTATTCTCGCGCTGTTATGACCTTATGTGTGTGTGCATCAATGATAGCCAGTTTTCTATCGTGCTGTGAAGTAGTCAGGACTTCAGGTGGCCATCTAGTTTCATAGAAAAACAAGACAAACCTCTAGACCCTCCTCCGTGTATTTTGCTTCTTGTACAGAAGTTCCACGACAGCTCTTTTTTAATTTCCGTTTTTTTTTTCAGCATAAATAACTTGTGACGGTCAGGTGAACGTAAAAGTTCCACGCACCTTGATTGGATGAATGAGCAATTTTGTAACCTTTATGTTGGCCAGGTCGCATTTGTCAAGAGAAACAGTCACTTGAAACTGGTCCGAATTTTTCTCGGTTTTCGTCGATGCTGGCTTATTCCAAAACCGATTGTAGCAATAGTAACCAATCGTGGCGTAAAGCAGAGCCAAAGAGAAATATAGATCGTTTCGCGACACGTTCTCATTGAAAAAATCGCGCGCAGACTGGAGGTTAGATGTCGAGAAGTTAGCCATAACCAAGAAAGAACGGTGGTAGTGTTAGAAAGGAGGTGTTAACATGCGAGGACGGCGACTTGGGACTCAAACGCCAAGTACCACAGATGTGAACAAGAAGGATGAGTAATAGGAATGCAGCATTCTCTGAGTCCGGCCTCTCATATATGGAATGCGTCGTGGATAGACTGCGAGAGTTATCAGATAAAGATGGGCGTGACTATTGGACGAGGAAGAGCAACCAGTTAATAAAAGTAGAGTTCTTGACATTACTGGATTCTATTTATGCTGTTTACATTTGAGGACTGCCTTGTTGCGGTGCGATCAAACCATATCATCTTCACTATTCCTACATAGCAACTCCTTCAACTTGAACCACAATCGTAATCTGTGCGGTAAAACTTGTTCCTCAAGCCGTACGTAAAATAATGTGCACCCCACTGTCCGTCTCGATAATGTCGGACATCTGACCCACTTCCAGCGCATATGTTGTGTCTTCGAAAGGCTTTTGCATCATCCCGCGGCTGAAGTACCCTAAATCGCCCCGATTGGAGTGCGACGAGCAATCGGAATATTTGGTCGCGAGTTCGCCGAACTTTTCGGGATCTCCATCGATTTGAGACTCGTATTGGCGCAGCAGCTCGATCGCCTCCTCCTTTGAGCGTGTAATCGTCGCCTAGAAGTGAGGCAGACATAAGTGCTCATGTTGGATGGGATATGCGTGGATCGTGGGCTTACCTCCTTCCAACTAGACGGTCGTCGACTACCCCTGTGCTTCACCAGCAGGTGGCTTGCACGCACTTGCTGAGGTCTCTTCCCATCGAGGTTCAGCAGTTCCGCACCAGGCAGGGCTTTGATCTCGTCTGCGGAGAGTCCAGGCGGGTTCGTCCAGCTGGACTCCTGCGTAGTCTTGTTGAAGAAGTATGGCTGCTGGCGAGAGCGCGACATGCGCACTTCCCAAGGGATCGAATCGGGTGCCTGGACCCGCAGAGAACACCGTAACCAGTCAGACCGTCAGCTCGCCAGCTCATCATGAGGTGTAGAACGACGAACCATTGTTTACGAGATAAGACTGAAGGAGAACGAACGTGCTGAGCGAAACGAGGAGTATCGATTATGAAGTGGGTCGGTGTGACAGATTGGGAAGGATTGCGTGAGGACGGGCCTTCGCGATGGGAAATAAGCGGGAGGGTTTCCGTCGAAATTGGACCACCTTGGCTGCGTTGCCGACGCGTTTACTGGGCGCATCTGTTCACTTCACATTACGACGAGCACATACAGTATAGACTGCTTGGAGCGGAAGCACCACTATGTAGTACTGTGTTGATAGTGTTGTAATTAGAAAAATGTAACAAACGGGTGTATTCAATTAGCGGGTCTAATAGAGTCATTATTACTATGTAAGACCGCTCCCCATCCTCCTCTTAACCACCATCTGCTATGAATGTCGCTTCACCTCAACATCCAGTCAGCGACAACAACGGCAACTTCGAGTCTGACGGTCCTCTCTTCGACTTCTATCCGCCCCATCCAGGCGCACAGACAGACGCACGCTTTTCCGCGTCTCTCAACTCAACTCCTCATCTCCAGCCGCCGGACAACTATGGAACTCGCGACTCAAGAGGCTCCTCCGCTTCACAGTTTGACTCTATAAACTCACGTCGTATGGCTTATGGTCAAGCGGCTGGTACGCCACCGAGTAATGGCGGGTATGCGGACGACCCGCAACAAAATGAGCAGGCACCACTACCTATGACGGCGCGGCAACCACGCCTTCCTCCACAGACGAACTATTCCGATGAAGACCAAGGCACACCATCTCCTGCTGCTGATGACGATGACTTTTTTTCGCAAAATCAGCATGATTACGAGCAGCCATACATCCCTCAATCTATGGGTCCGCGATCACAACGCGGTACCTCACCTCCGCCGCAGCAGCCACTCCTCGACCATTCCCACCTCAAACCGGGCAACCAGGCCGCACTCCTCAGTCATGAACGGACTCTTGAGCTCTACCGCGCAAACGCCAAGAAGACTCAGGACCCGGAGATTCAATTCGAGTTTGCCGTCTTTATGATTGACGCATCCAAGTCTATGCCGATTCCCGAAGAGACGCCGGGCAATGTAATCGAAGTGGAGAAAGCTCTTGAAAAACGAGACGATCTCATTCGTGAAGCTATTGGCTTATTGAAACGGCTGGCGGACCGTGGCCATGGTGCTTCACAATACTTTCTGGCAGACTGCTACGCCAACGGGATTGGTACTCCTAAGGGGAAGCAGGACTTTGACCGCGCTTATCCAATGTTCGTTCTAGCCGCCAAGCACGGACATCCTGATGCTGCCTACCGGGCAGGTACATGCTGCGAGAATGGATGGGGTTGTCGGCGCGAATCAGCGAAAGCTGTCCAATTCTTCCGAAAGGCAGCTGCGTCATCTCATCCTGGTGCGATGTATCGCTTGGGTATTGCGGAGTTGAACGGCGAATTAGGGCTTCCAAAGCGTCCGAGAGAAGGCGTCAAATGGCTCAAGCGTTCCGCCGAACATGCTACCTCGGAATTCCCACATGCCTTACACGAACTTGCATTGCTGCACGAAAGAGGTATCAACAATGTTGTTTTCGTTGATTATGAATATGCAGCGGAACTATTGGCGCAGGCCGCCGAATTAGGATACGCTCCGAGCGCCTACCGGTTGGGAGAGTGCTATGAATATGGGAAGATGGGGTGTCCTCAAGATCCAGCACTTTCAATACACTACTATGTGTGTCCAGTCATTCCTTGACAGTCTCGTTTAAGCTCATTTTTTGTCATAGAACATCGCTGCTCAGCAAAATCACCGGGATGCATGCTTTGCACTAACGGCTTGGTATCTTGTTGGCTCGCCGGGTGTACTGCCTCAATCTGATACCGAGGCATTCCTGTGGGCGCAAAAAGCCGCGGAAGCTGGGCTAGTAAAAGCTATGTACGCCGTGGGCTATTTCCTTGAAGTAGGAATCGGGACACCACCCAGTATGAATGAGTACGTCATTTTTACTTGTGCTTGAGTGAGCATCGCGTGCTTAAAATAATCTCTTTCACTTCTCGCTTCTAGGGCTCTGCAATGGTACAAGAAGGCGGCCGACCTCGGTGACAAGCGGGCGCAGCAGCGGCTCAAGGCGCCGAACGGCGGTCCAATAACTCAACCGGGAGGAAGCGCTGCTCTGTTGCTAAGAGAAAACCCGAACAGTCCGCCGGGTAGTGCGAGCTCGAAATCAAAGGATAAGGACTGCGTGATCATGTGAACGACAATAGCGATCATCATTCATTCATCTCCTCTCTGCAACATCGAATTTCATGCGTTTGCTGGACTCTGACTGTTCTCATCCTTCTTCTCTCCACTCTTTTCACTTCTTCGACACACGCATACTTTTTTTGCTCCCTGTCCGCGCTTTCTCTCCACACTTTACCTACGCTTCGAAGGAACTTTTTCACCATCCCATCTTTAACTCTTCCTTATGCTCTCGTTTCGACATAGATCATTCCTGATGCCGCTATATGGTTATCTAGCTTAGCTTCACCCCTACATTAGTACATACTTTGATCGGATTCGGACATACATACATATCATTTTCTTTTCTTATTTTCCCTGCCGTTCTTCTGTAGCTCTTTATCAATGTCAGCTGCAGTCATGTTCATTCGTTTGTTTTACCCTTCCATTTTCCTTCCTTAAGGCTTCTGCATTCAATGGCATATAATAATTATTTTATAGCTCAAATTCGAAAATGAAAATGTAATTCACGTGGATGATCGACGTTGTTTTCCCCACATTGCGGATCTACGGTCACGCGCTCTGGTCTCCTTGACTAGATGCATATGACCTATTGAACTGACTTCTCTTCAGTCTCTTCCCGGTGTTTGTCGGAACGGGAAGCAATGCTCTCGTCCACAACTCGCGCAACATCTGCTCGTCCGTTTACCTCGTTGAGAGGTGTGGCCGGTGCGAACGGGAGGTCATCCGTAAGATGGGTTCGAAGGAACAATGCGAGGAGCCTTTCGTCCCTGAGGATCGCGTCCTCCAGTCGGGTGTTGCTGCGAGAAGTGAAGGCATTGAGGCTAGACTCGGTGAGGCAGAAAAGGACTTTCGAATCTGGTGAGTGCGTCGATTCGTGCTACTTCGACTGGCTAAGAAACGAACGTACCTCTTCACCAGTGCAAGAACGGCTGCCATTATTCGATAAGATACTCGTAGCAAACAGGTAGAGATATCCGAGTGACCTAATTGCACTATGCTTATAATATGAAATCAAATAAAGAGGAGAGATTGCGTGCAGAGTCATACGAACGGCGAAACGTCTCGGGATTAAGACCGTTGCGGTATACAGCGAGGTGGATAGTGAATCTTTGCATGTTAAGATGGTAAGCCGTCTTGCTTTTCTTGCTGTCGTTAATCCATGCTCATGCTCTGATGAAGGCAGACGAAGCATATTGCATCGGACCCGCTCCATCCTCAGAGAGCTATGTAAGAGTGGAGAGTTCTGAACATTGAATACGTTAGTGAAACTAGTTCCAGCTCCGTGTAGACAAGATATTAGATGTCATTAGAAGAAGTGGTGCTCAGGTAAGTCATCGCATAGCACTAATGGGGCTTTTTTTTTCTCTGCTAAATAACTTGTGCATATAGGCAGTTCATCCAGGGTAAAGAACTAGCTTCCCTCTAAAATGAGATATATATGTTCAATGAACTCCATGCAGTTACGGTTTCCTGAGCGAGAATGCCGATTTTGCACGACGTTTGGGCGAGGAGGGAATAACGTTCATCGGTCCTTCGCCTGAATCAATCGAGAGCATGGGTTCAAAGAGGTGCATTCATACTAATCATGATGTCCCCTAACCATCGCTCAACCAACGCACTCGCTTCCAGCGAATCGAAAGATATAATGTCATCCGCAGGCGTACCCTGTGTGCCTGGGTATCACGGTTCAGATCAGTCACCAGAACGATTACAACAAGAAGCCTCGCGAATAGGCTACCCGGTGCTCATCAAAGCCGTCATGGGCGGCGGAGGCAAGGGAATGCGTGTAGTCCATTTTGCTGAGGAGTTTCCTGATGCTCTTGAATCTGCCAAGCGAGAAGCGCAGAAGAGCTTCGGTGACGAGCGTGTACTTGTCGAGAAGTATATTGTTCGGCCGAGGCATGTTGAGGTGCAAGTGTTTGGTGATAGTTTCGGCAATGTGGTGAGTTTGTGGGAGAGGGACTGTTCAGTGCAGCGAAGACATCAGAAGATTATCGAAGAGGTGTTATTGTCCTACTGAGTATGCTTGAAATACTTTGCTGATATTGATCAAAGGCGCCAGCTCCGGGATTATCTGAGGAGCTTCGTGCTGAACTCTGCCAAAAAGCTGTAGCCGCCGCTAAGGCTGTAAGTTACCTGGGTGCGGGGACGGTAGAGTTCATCCTGGATAATGATACGGAAGAGTTTTACTTCATGGAAATGTCTGTTTTTTCCTTTCTATCATTGGAGACTTAAACTTATATTTCGATTTGAAGGAATACCCGACTCCAGGTCGAAGTAGGTCCATTAGTTTCAAGTTGGAACTTATTTTGATTTCTCAATTCCCAGCATCCCGTCACAGAGATGGTTACTGGCCAGGACCTTGTTGAATGGCAACTTGAGGTGATTTCCTCATTCATGTTCACTTGAGTTCGGACGCTGAAAAAGAGACAACAGGTAGCCTCCGGGAACCCATTACCTCTCGATCAGTCTGAGATTCCTCGCCTTGGGCACGCGTTCGAGGCACGTATATACGCTGAGAATCCTCGTAACAATTTCTTGCCCGATGTTGGACCACTCTTACATCTATCGACGCCTTCACCTTCGACTTCCGTACGGCTAGAGGAAGGTTTCTTGCAAGGCTCGAATATAGAACTATACTATGATCCGTTGATCTCAAAGTTGGTTGTACATGGAAGAGATAGGACTGAGGCGCTACGCATTCTTAGGAAGGCACTGGAAGAATATCAAGTCGTTGGAGTTTCGACTAATATTGAATTCTTGAGGACTTTAGCTGGGAATGAGCACTTCATCTCTGGAGAGGTGGAGACTGGATTTATCCAGGTAGGTCGCTGACTCTACAGAAATTCAGTCCAAGGCGATTGACATCCGTTCCAGAAACATCACGACGAACTTTTCCCACCGTTACCAGAGCCAGAGCCTGAAATACTCGCCCAAGCAGCGCTATATGTCGTTGTGCGAGAACTTCCATCATCCTCGTCAGCTTCGCCTTGGACTTCGTTGGGACCTCGCCGATTCGGAGGCGACGTATACCGGCGCCTGGTGACGCTGCAGTACGGCGATGGATCCTCTTCAGAACAACCAGTTGCGACAGTGAATGTCAAGTTCATCCGCCAAG
Organism: Sanghuangporus sanghuang; assembly: GCA_009806525.1. Classification (NCBI taxonomy): domain Eukaryota; kingdom Fungi; phylum Basidiomycota; class Agaricomycetes; order Hymenochaetales; family Hymenochaetaceae; genus Sanghuangporus; species Sanghuangporus sanghuang. The sequence goes on from VVIT01000004.1 coordinate 353,780, forward strand.
GCCTGTTCGACATCACCGTCACCACACCACCTTCTCGCGTAGACTTCCCCTCGGTCTCTGCGCGACTATCCTCTCCAACCTCCTTGCAATCAACGATATGCGGTCAACAACTCCGTACGACGATCGTCTCTCAACCGCCTGGAGCAAACACGCCTGCCTCTCTGCTTGCCGGATCTGAGAGGCTGCACGTCTTCCATAACGGGCATCGCAGCATCCTCCAGCTTCCCGCTCCTAAGTGGTTGCAAGCTATCGGCCAAGACACCATGGCAGCCGCTCAGAAAGCTGGAGGGAGCGTCCGTGCGCCGATGCCGAGCCTCGTCGTGGACGTACGCGTGAATGTGGGTGATAAAGTCGTTAAAGGACAAGTGCTTGTCGTGCTAGAGAGTATGAAGACGGAGACTGCGTTGAGGGTTAGTGCGAGCGGTGTTGTGAAAGCTGTTGCGTGTAAGAAAGGTGAGATGGTTGAGGAGGGGAAGGAGTTGGTCGAGATTGATTTGCGGAGTGAGGATTCGACTGAAAATTGATACGAATGAACGGTAGACGGGGAAATACCATATACAGTACATTGGCTATTGTGATTAAACATGTAGCATATAGCACACCGAGAGAGCAATCGCATCATCCTGTTCCTCGCGTTATGTAATTGAAAGCAAGCACTGCTCAGACGGAACAAATAAAAACACCCTCAAACACAAATAAATGTACAAAAAAGTAATTAAAATTTGACATTTAATTAAATACAGCAATCTCTGTAAATACACGCATGAACAGCCCGACATTATTTTTGGGGTAAACAAGATCTAGAGCGGGGAGGGCTACTTGCATACGAGATCTACAGAGCGGGGGGGAGTGTATGTAGGTACATCATAGAAAGAGAAGGAAAAACCAAGCTATGTGTTCTATCGATGTGTGTTTTTTCTTGCATTAGCGTCCTTTCGTTAAACTTGTGTCATCCAGTGATTCTTTCCTTTCCAATTTTTCAGTTCCTGCTTAGTGACGAGTCGGAAGGTTGTCGGCGACGAAGGGTCCGTCGAGGCCCTGAGGGTTGCGACGCTGGAAGTTCCAGAGATCGCGGCACATCGTCTCCAGATTCTGTGGTGCACTGAACCCGAGCTCTTTCTGCGCAAGCGAGGGTTCAGCGATGAGGTAGGGTACATCGCCCTTGCTGTTAATCGGATTAGCAAACTGCATTGAGAAAAGGAGTGGAAGGATAACGTACCGACGGCCGATGATCTCGTGCTTGTAATTAAATCCAGTCGCCTTGCGCATTGCCTCGAGGATATCAAGAACACTTAACCCATGACCCTTGCCGAGGTTGTAAGCCTTGAAGCGACCTGCGCCTGGTGCCGTCGGCCAGTGGGAGAAGTGCGATTTGTCCTCGAGTGCATCGAGAGCCACAAGGTGACCTGCGGCGAGGTCCATAACGTGCAAATAATCGCGTACGCAGGTGCCGTCGCTAAGAGTGTGGAAGCGCGAGATCAGTATGGACATATACGTTATTAAGGGAGATGAGTATGACGTACTGAGTCGGGTAGTCGTTCCCGAAGACTTTTAGGGTGTCTTCTTTGATGCGCCCAGCCGCCATGTGCGCGAGAAGGGGGAGGAGGTTGCCTGGTCGACCTTTAGGCTCTTCGCCGATGAGGCCCGAAGGATGTGCGCCAGCAGGGCTAGTTGTTAAAACCATAAATCAGTTCAGAACGCTCGAATCAAATACGGCAAATACCAACTTGAAGTAGCGAAGGGAAAGCGCCCGCCATCTATCAGGGTTTGCTAGAATATATCTTCTGAGTTCATCAGAAAGAGACGTCCTTAAGGACAAGGCATACCTGCACACATATCTTCACAGATCGTCTCGCACATCACCTTGGTCTTCCCGTAAGGACTGTCTGCCTTGAGACGAGTGGTCTCTGGGATAGGGATCTCTGGGGGAGTGCCGTAGACAGTCGCAGAAGAAGAGTAGACCATCCGAGGGCAATCATACTCGTCCATGAGTTGAAGCAGGTTGATGGTAGCGCCGACATTATTAGCGTAGTACGTTAAAGGTATTTCAGTCGATTCTCCAACTGCTTTGTACGCCTAGCGTTTCGGTTGGTGTGATCAGATGTGATTCGAAAGGTAAAGGTAGACGAAACGCACCGCTACATGGATCACACCCCAAATCCCACCTTTTCCGTACTTCTCAAAGATGGCCCTGACTGCTTCAGGTTCAGTCAAGTCACATTCGTAGGAATCGATGACTGCGGATTCTTTCACTTGCTGCGAGGCACCTTTGGGCAGTTCGGACTGGACGAGTTGAGACAGGCGTGTGATGGCGGACGGATACGCATTATGGAAGTTGTCTATGGAGATGACTTTATAGCGACGAGTTGCTACAAGCGTGTAGATGATGTGAGAACCTGAGACACAAGTCAAGCAATCAATAAAATGCTTTATGGCCCCTTCAAATGGTGCGTACCGATGTAGCCTGCGCCTCCGGTGACGATGACGCGCTAAAATATGCTGAGGTCAAAGAAAAGAGGGAGAATGAGATACGACACGCTGTACCTTGAGCGGTTCTGAAGAGGAGGACATGGTAGTTTGGTCGAGGAAGAGGGCAGCGTTTTGGTGTGCAAGCGGAGAATTTGGTAGGATCTGAACACTATTTATGCACTGATTCGGGCGCCGATCTTTCGTTCGATTGACTTTCCCCTGGCAGAGTGCCATATATGGAAGGCGGCAACTGACGGGCCGTGAAGAGACGATGGCCGATACGGACCGCTCGTCGTCCTCAATCTCCCGCTCCCGTGAACCTCATGCTCGTCGTTCAACGCAGACCAGTTCGTGCATGCGGGGTATGGCCCGAATGATCCGACTACACTCCGGCCGTCGTCACACCTCAGTCCGAAGGGCCAAGGCTATTGGAGTCCCCCTTCAAGAAGTTCCATCCGACAGAGAATGAACAAGTCATGAAGCGCGACAAATCACACAGATTATCCCGCTTGCTAAATCGCGGCTGTAAAGAGAAGTTATAATGGAAGACATGGAGTTTGAAGATTGAACTGGAGCTGGCAGCTGTAAAACATGAGAAATGAGAAGGTTGAGCGAGTCGATTGCCTACGAGCGACATTACAGTAATGTCCAATAAGAAACCAGTGTGTCCGGTGTCTTGAATACTTTTGCCAGATGCACCACAATAACATATTGATTTCAATTTTAATTCCTAATACAGATTCAAAAGGAGACAACGCGAAATAAAATGCCACAAAGCGGCGGATTGTTACAAGTAGATAGTATTTTGTCTTTCCCGATAGCCAATCCAAACACTCCGGACTTTGACATTCTTTCGTAGGACAGTGACTGTTTATGATCTTTGGACACCGCAATACATGTCGGCATAGTAGTGAGTGATCGATACACCTCAGGAGGCTTAGGCGCGATTTCTAGTGTCACCACGATCGCGAGAACCCGAACCATGGCGGCGCTTCATCAAACGAGCATTACTACGACCACGAGATCCTGAATCTCCGTGACGCCTCCTCGTCATTCGGGTGTGGCTGCGTCCGCGAGAGCCGGAACCGTGGCGGCGAGCCTCGAACTCACGGCGGGCATGGCTCCTTCCACGAGACCCAGAGTCTCCGTGGCGGCGGGCTTCAAGACGTCGGCGGGCATGGCTGCGACCGCGCGAGCCCGAGCCATGACGGCGGGCCTCCAGATCATGGCGAGCATGGCTTCTTCCTCGAGAGCCGGAATTTCCGCGACGGCGGGCCTCAAGATCGCGCCGCGCCTGGCTCCGACCGCGAGAACCGGAGTCACCGTGACGCCTCTTGGTCAAACGGTCATGGCTACGCCCGCGAGAACCAGAACCGAGACGGCGCGCTTCGATACTCGCGCGACGGGAATGACTCCTTCCCCGAGATCCAGAGTCTCCGTGACGGCGAACCTCGAGGCTACGACGGATCCTACCGCGAGAGCCAGAATCACCGTGACGGCGCGTCTCGAGCTCGCGGCTGGCGTGGCTCCTTCCACGGGAGCCAGAATCGCCATGTCTTGGGTCCCTGGCAAAGACACGAACAGGGCTACGACCCCTCAGGAGAGGTTCACCAGCCTCAATGTCTACGACAGAGCGGCTTGTGACAACGCCGGGAATCTCATAAACAGTCTTCAGAATGACATAGAAATTTGGGGAGAAGAGAGCACTTACTGGCTTTGCCGCGACGGCGGAAACGACCGCAGCGATCACAAAAAGGGCAAAGTTCTTCTTGAACTGCATGACAACAATAGCTATAGTGACAAAGGCGAGAAAGATTGTTCTTTGAGTCTTTGGATTTACTGGATCAGTTGGACCTCGACTGCTGAAGAAGTTTAGTGGGATGTCCCCTTGCTTTTATACTTGCAAGCGCCCCCCCCCGTGTGCCAAATGTTCCCACTAGATACGCATCATTGCAGGCAAGCATGCGCGATTAGGCTTGGCATCGTCGGGCGCAGAAGTGTTGAGAACTTCAGAACAACAGAAAATGGTGCAAGAAGGTACATCGGTGACACCAAAAGTAGAAAACGCTACAAACACAGCCACGCATGGGACCATCCTAATAATAGAAGCGGCCTTCTCAGAAAGCTAGGCGACTCATGCTCATCCCAGGGAAACCACTTCCAACACGAAGGGCGCAAAGACTTGGCAAGAAAAGCGCTCTTCCCATAAACATATAGCGCTTAGGCTTGGCTCCACTTGTTGTGCGTGCGCCTTCTATTTCGCTAGCTTTTCACATCAATTTAGTGCAGTCAGTATAAACTGAAAGAACGTACCTGAAAGTTGTTCGCTGTGCTGAGAATGGCAGGGACACAATGCAGCGGTAACTTTGCACACGACTGTGTAATTAGCCTTTGCGATACATCCAGCGTACCGGGAACATCTAATAAATAATTGTTGGCGCACCAGGCCAGCAGTTTCGCGTTCAGATGATCATGGTATTGGCGTGGGTAATCCGCAGCAAGGGCAGACCCACCACGCAATAGGCCATGCAGCCTCGCTTACGACAGCAGATGTCTTCCCCTTAGGTATTTCCTTGACCTGTCCAGTTCTTCTCAGTGACTTCGCGAATCGCCAAACTCTTGCGGCTGATCGATGACCAACGCGATTCTCCTGCTTCGTTAATTATGTTGAAATGCATCCGAGTGAGAATTGCTCCCTCATCATTCGTCGCAACTAGCCTCGTTAAGTCTCAGTTGAGGAAAAACCCCTCCACGAAAGGGACTTGTCTCGAAGGTTTTGTGTCTAAAGCAAGCTGCAAAAGGAGCGATCACCGACATGCGTGCATAATACGTTGAGACGGCCTTCCCAGCCAAGTCTTTCTCAAGATTAGAGATCTCGAAACGATCGACGACGAGAATTAGCGATGCGAAGGACCGTGGAAGAGACCAAGTATTAGATCGGACAGGAAAAGTCCTGGATACAGCAAGGTCCGCAAAGATGTTCAAGAATAGTTACAATTAATATTATTGTCGCTCTGGGGAGCCGTGCAACGCGAGATGTCGAGACCTCCTCGTTCGTCACGATCTTTTGTTCTTAACTTCGTAGTTGTTGATGGCTCAAGAACGCAATAAAGGATGCAGTTCGGTCATCCAGGAGCTGATGCCCACACTGATGCGTGGAGTCCGCAGCGGTGCTCTTCGACGGTTATGACATTCTATCTTCGGGTCTATGATTGAGCGATGGGAGCGAATAAGCTCCAAAGCGAGGAATCAGGTCTGTGAGAGAAACGCGGGGCATGTGATGCAACAAATAGATTCAAACAGCATGGAATGTGAGAAAACTACAACAGTGGCGCGAATGCCAAGCAGGGGAGCCTGGTGGGCATTTTGAAATCTGAGTGAAACGTAGTGGTGCCAAGGAGTCGAGGGCGGAGGTTTAGGCCAGTGGACAAGACGTGTACACGTATCAGCAGTCAGGAAACTATTGGCAAGGCAGGGTTTCCTGCATCGCTTGAGAAGTTGCAAGTCTAACTGGTGTCCTCCATTTTGATATCTGCTTCCTGAGCCTCAGGCTCTGTGGATACAACTTTGCTATCATCCTGGGGGAGTGCTGGCACGGTTTCCTGAGTGGAGCCTGGTCCAGCACTTGCATCGGTGTTAGATGGCACAGATTCCCCTCGTTGGACACTTTCCTTCTCCTTTTCTATCTCTTGTGCTAGGAGAATGACATCCCCAGCTCCGATTCTGCCGAACAGATGCATGTACTCGTCTCGAGCAAGTCTGAGTGCCAACCACGACAGCCGTTCTTTGATCTGAAAGGCAAAGCGTCAGAATGAGACTCATTTGTATTGGAAAGGAAATTCGGACCTCCTCAGCCTTTAAGATCAGCGGATCGGATTGTTCCGGGGGTCGAATGACAATGGACGGTGTGGAAGGAGCGGGCACGGTCTGTGGAGAAGGAATCGCTGTCGGAGGGGCTGGCGACGGCTGAGCCGGTAAGGTCGGCTGGGTTCCCGGTTTTGCTGGTAGAGACGGATGGAGCGGCGGACTGGTCGCTGGAGGCGGACGCTGGGGAACTGGTGCGACTGGAGTGGGTGCGTGGATAGTAGTTTGACTCGCTGGTTGCGCTGTCGGTCCATGCGCAGGAGACGCTGTTGCTGGCCTATTGACTGCCGCTGCTCGGGCTCGTGCTTCTTGCTGCTTCTCAAGTTGCTGCTTTCTAAACTTTATCCGTGCATTCTCCCTTTCAATACTCTTCACAAAGTCCTTCACGTCTCCGGGGCTTGGGAAACATTCGTAAGCTTGTAAGAACTCAAGTCCAGATCGGGACACTTACTTAAATCGGTTTTCGAGGTCATACAGATCCCTATAGCCCATTGCCCAGATTTCAGTTAATGCTTCTGAACCGAGATTATGAGGGAATTCTTTCATCGGCTCGCGCATTTTCGCGCGAATGGGCGCTGTCTCTTCTTCGAGAGATACAGGCAACGGAGGTTTGTCAAAGGGACTGCAATTCTCGTTTTTCCATCGCACCTATTATGGTCATCCTCAGCAGATGCCCAAAACATGATTGGCTATAGCTTACCCAGTTTTTTTCTCGTTCCAAAATAGTTTGAACCGTCTCTGCAAAGGCTCTCGCGTTAGGAGTTGTCTGTTTTATCTCGTCAAACACCCTGATCATGGTTTCGTGAACCCATTTCGCATCGTCTGGTTGCAGCGTGAAATCCATATGCAATGGCCGATTGCGAGGCGTCACCCAGTTTTGCTTCTCCGTTGGGGTAAATTGAAGGAGATGTTTAAGTAGGATAAGTAGTTGGAAGAGTATTTGCCGACGAAACTGGGTATCTGCAATCTTCAATGTAGTGAATATCAGAAGTCAGCGAATGCTGAGAAGAGTTTACCTCTAGATCGAGTAGTTCAGGACTGGTCAAGAATTTTGCGAAGAAGTATTTACGATCCCCGTCATCTGAGGAGATCGGTGTAGACTCTCGTTTGCGTTTCGAACCCACGACCACCTTGCTTCCCATCATCGCTCTCTCCTTTATTGTAGCCTCTTTAAAGACTGGAATAACGGCATTCACTGCAGACCTGAAGTTCTCGAAAGCTTTAGGATCGGTAGCGAACACAGTGGGTCGAGAAAAGGGAAGCTGGAGAGACCAGAATAGGTTATAGAACTCTGAAAACAGCTTCAGCCAACTAACGTGCCGTGAACGCCCTCAGGATGACATACCTTCTTTCTTTTCTTCCTCGGTCTTTTCTAAGCTTGAGGGCAACTTTGTAGGCTTATCATCTGCCTTTGAATTGGAATCACCTTCCTTCTCCTCTGACTTCTCCTCTGTTTTCATCTTGGCATCTCCATTCTCGCCGATATGGGGAGATGTGGCTTCATCGACGTCCATCTTTCCCACTGAAATGTCCTTCTTAAACGACACGGACTCCCACTGAGGACCGTAATCTCCGCGAAGATTAACGCCACTCCGGTCTCCAAGAGGGAAAACACTGCTCAGGAACGTCAATATTCGGCCACAGAAAGTGGTCGTATTGCCCGTCTTGGAAACTCGTCGAAGAAGGTCATTGAGGGTGCGAAGGAGTAAAAGCGCCTTGGTCTTCTGTGGTACCATTCCTACAGTTAGTCGAGCAGCCCGTTTCTCGATCCAAGAGAATATGTGAGAACATGAGGCGACGGTTTGCGTCTCCAGCAGGTCTTGCAGTACTGCGAGCACAAAAGCTGAATCGCACGCGTCGTGCTCTGTGAAGGCTAGGATTATGTCGAGCCTGTCGCATAGTGTATTATAATAAGACGCGTCTGGCTCTCCTGGAAACGCTCCTTCCGACTCGGCAACCCTATAGATCTCGTTCCGAAGTAAGAACTCCCACTGGTTCCTCCTGTTATCTACTGAGGTGTGTTGCTTCGATTCATTTATGGCATCTTCTACAAGGCGATTGATAACATCCTTTGGAATAGGATGCGGCGGGAGAGATTCGAGCAGCTTTTGGAGGCATTGAGATAGAGAAAACATGGATGGTCATGTACAGACTGCCAGTCAAACTTGCCGGTAGGTTCTTGTCATCCTGAAAAGGAAATAAGGATCTACGTGTTAGAAGCGCTTCGCGCCTTTGCTTCTGGTCATCCTGCCACGATGTAGAACTGGTTTCTTCTAATCAACCATCAGCACTTCAATACTCCGGGCAATATGTCCAGGAGAAACAGACCGTCTGCTGTTGATCTTTGGCCAGATAAGCCTGCCTATCTGACTGGTGATCAAGAGCCTATCGAGGTCGAAGAAGCGCCCGTGCCAGCACCTCCGCCTCGAAGGCAAATTGAAGATGATGACGACTTCGACGACGAAGATGAGGAAGAATCTGACTCGGTAGAAAGACCATCGCGTAATAAGAACTTGAATCCGACTTGCGTAACGCCATTGATTGCAAAATTGGCGCAGAATATATATCGCGATCTTCACGTTGCACGGACAGGACCACACCCAAAAAATGTAGACGTGCTCAAGAAGAGCAGTCTTGTATCAAGCGCCGAGTATATTGAGTTTATGGATCGTCTCCTTGAACTAGTTCATGCTCGCCCTTTCGACGTCTCCTTTGAAGATGGTTATAGACTCAACAGACCAAATTATCGTATCCGTGATACATTTCATAGCGCGGTGAAAGTTAACACGCTTCTCTATAGAGTACGTACTTTTTTATTCATCATAAGAACACGTATCTTAATCCACTATGCCGGAAGGTGGGTGATATAGTAATTATTCCTGCTGGTGAAGATGGAAAACACCCAGCACCTGACTTCCCTGAAAATGCGCCGAAAGCCAGACCTTTCTGCTTTTCCGGAGACCTGTTCTGGCAAGTACAACTATCAGAAACTATTTCGCACAAATACTAAGGACAGATAAGGTTTGGAAGAATTTTGTCTATCAAGAGAGATACCCGGTCAGCTCATGTTCAATGGCTACAACATGCTTCCAAGACTATTCTAGAGGAATTGGCTCATTCCCAGGAACTATTCTTGACAGATACTTGCGGAGATGTCGAGCTATCATCCTTTCTTGCTCGTTGCCGATGTATCAAAGTTAGCTCGCAGCAACGGCTGGAACTCCATAGAATCGACCATACTGAGTTTTTTTATGTGTGAGTCACTGCGTCTTTCTCGTAAAGCGAGTGTTCCGATTTCCCTAGCTTCTCTTATGATCAGACGAATGGCGTATTCAGAGACATATCCGAAGTAGAAGAGAATCCGAATGGATTCTCCAGACGTCTTGGAGACTGCGGTTTATGCGCTACAAAGGAGGAAGACATGGAGCGAAAGAACGAGGAATGTATTCGACTTCCTCACGATGGAGGACCCCTCGTGGGTTTGGAGCGCGCTGGTGTAGCATATCATTGCGAGGACGCGGTGCTAATTTCACCAGCCACTCCCGGACCTTGTCAAATAGGGAAGATAACGTCAATTATCGAGGAAGACGGACAGTTCGCTCTAGATGTCCAACTCTTTGAGCGCATGAATGACTTGATCAGATCTAAGGAAGATTTAGTAGCCAGTCAATATGAGGTCTGATTATAGTTTGAAGTGACTGATTCCCGACGCTCCTTCTGACATGTCATTTAGGAGCGCCACCTCTTCCTCACCGAAAAGACGCTGGAGATCAACTCGAGCCAGGTGTGTGGGAAAGCCTTTGTTTTGCACAAACGGGCAACAAAGAACTTTCGACTACGAGGCTGGCTCGACGCATCTCCGAATCACTTTTACATTACTAAGACGTCCCCGTCAATGGATCGAGCATCACAAGGCGAGATGGCACCCTTGTCGGTCCAGGACTTCATACTCTGCGGAATGTGCATCGAAGAAGAAATAGACAAGACACATGACTTCTTGGTTTGGAGAGAGAAAGTGAAGACTCGGCCTTTGCGTATTTTTGACCCTTTTGCTGGATGCGGTGCTTTCGTGCTCGGGATGTGCGAAAGCGGTACTATGAAGTTCACTCACGCTATCGACATCGCTCCGAGCGCCGTGGAGACAACCAGGTAGGTCAATAGCAATTCTCCAAGACGCCAAAGTCAAATGACTTGCATTCATGGCAATCAATAGGAGGAACAGCCCCGAAACTGTGGCGTATAACCAATGCTCGAATAAGATGTTGGAATATGCGGCTTCTAGAATGAATGGCTCCGACGAAACCTTAACCGATTTACAGAATGACGAGGATTTGCCTGAGCCACCGCGCCGCGAGGATATTGACTGTATCGTCTCCGGATTTCCATGGTAAGTAAGTCGCGCATTTCTCCAGTGTATACAGACTTAATTCTGCAACTTCAGCCAGCCACATTCTGCAATGAACATGTTCCAACGCGCGCACGATCTCTTGAACGAGCTTTTCTTGAACACTATTTCTTGGGTTGAGCATCTTCGTCCTAAGTACTGCCTCTTTGAGAATGTTCGTGGTTTTACGCGTCACAGGATCGGCGCGGAGCAGAAAGACAATTATACCGTTCAGGGTGGCATTGAACAAGGAGGAATCAAGTTCGTGTGAGTACATTGCAGGTGCCTCGCGTCGTCTCCAGCTCAATCCCCTCGATTCCAATTTTCCTAGATGCCGAGCATTGACAGCTTTAGGGTACGAGGATCATTAACACAGATCGATCATAAGTGCTCATGATTTCCTATCCATCAAGTTATCAGGTCCGATTCGCAATTTGCCAAGCTGCACACTACGGTACTCCACAAACTCGCGAACGCTTTTTCCTATGGGCTGCTCGTTCAGGCCTTCCTTTGCCCGAGTTCCCACCACCGACTCACTATTTCCCGTTATCCGGTTCTCTGAGAATCAGATTTACGAACGGAGATGTGATCAACCCCATCGCGAATGAGATGGGTCCTACTGCCCTGCCCTTTGTGACTGTCGCAGATGCGATTTCGGATCTGAAACGCTGGGACTGGTCAGTGGATTTCTACCACGACTATCCTGCACACACTGCACTTACGAGGAATACTAACCAGGGTCAACCCACATAAAGTGTACAAGAAAGATGCTCGGGATAGATTAGAGGAGGAGGCTCGTAGACACATTGTGCAGGTACGATCTCATCCTGGCGATGAGTCATGCGGCATCGGTGGTGTCGAATACGAACACGAACCTCGCTCGGCGTTTCAAGCACGATGCCGTGGACGGCCTGCAGAAGAGCTGCAGCACGTTACGCCGTGCTTGCCAGACGAGATCATTGAGAGAACTTGCAATATCCCTGTCGAGGTTGGGGCTAACTATAAAAGTCTGTATCTCATCCACAGTCGCACGTGAAGGCATGATGAGAAAGAATGTCTTGTAGACCTAAACAACAAACCCGGTTTATGGCAATGGCAAATGATGGATCCGTCATCTGCCAATGCACGCAAAGGGTACAAAGATAGTATGTCCAGTATCCCGGTTTCTTCTTCGACTTACTGAACTCTGGTTCGTATAGCTATGTATCGCAGATTGGAAGCAGATCAAGTTTTCCAAACGACGGTGACAAATGTGCTCCCGACGGCAAAACAAAGCAAAGTTCTCAACCCTTGGGTGAGTTTGCTCGGAGATATGTTGGCATCCGGTATGCTGATACAGGCATTTCAGTGCAAACGAATGGTCACCGTCAGAGAGCTTGCGCGATCCCAAGGCTTTCCGGACGATTTCTTATTTGATGCAGTTGACGGCAAGGTCAGAACTGTGAGTATGAGGTAAGCTATAGTTACCCTCCATTCTTTGAACATAGTTTGTTTCGCAGATGCACAGATTGATTGGAAACGCTGTACCATGGCCGATGAGCGAGGCTTTGGGTCGGGAGCTTGAGAAAGCGTGGTACAGAGAAATGCGTGGGCAAATGGACGAGGGCGATAATATGGAGTATTAAATAATTAATACAAATTTTTTGCTATATTTGACCTGGGGCGTCTAATTAGTCTGACGTCATGTATTGCCTCATCGCCCGTGGTTCTTCAACGCCCCTTGGAGGCTTCCAAATCCAAGATGAATTGCGTGGCTGGCCAAATGGAATCAGTATCTCTCCGACTCCCGAACTGCACTTGAAACTGCTGTGTTTTGTGTGAAAAGCAAAGGCTCGAGTGAGGTTTCATTTCAGGGCAGGAAACTAAGTGGCGGCTGTTTCAGAACCAGTGAGACCGTAGCGGGCAAAGTCGAGTTGAGAATTTTGAACGAAGCAGAGCCCAAGAAAACAACAAAAGGGCTCAGTGTTGACCGATATGCTCCAAGATGAAGAAATGAAATGTGGAGAGAGAGGAAGGTTCGAAGCAGCTAGGGTTCGGGATGACCAAAAGAGGCAAAGTAGGGTCTACGCGTGTAGCAATTGTGGACAGATGTATTGACCGTAGAGAAGGTCAAAAGGGCGTCATGCCGGTCGGTTCATCCTTGACTGCACTTCATCCAGCGGGTCAGCCTTAGGGTATCCATCGTCAATACTAGTCCTCATTGCTCGTCGCACAGTGCGTAAGTAGCTGACATTTCTGCATTTCTGCAAATTTCATAAGTCACGTTCGCCACCCCACAGCAGGCGCCTGAACATTACAAGCCGACTGGTCTAGCCCTTGCCTTGCCCTTACTCCACTCCACTCTCTTCATCCTCAACTCGCTCTCTCTTTCTTCCGGTCAAAACACGCTCGTCTCCTTCGAAGACGGCGAGCAGCACTCATAGACAATGTCTTTCGTCAAGCTCAGCATATTCGGCACGTCCTTTGAGGTATAGTCTTCCATTGTATGCGTGGCGCTGAGCCTCCAGACCGCTCATAGTTCTCGCCTCCATACACACTAGGTCACAACACGCTATGTCGATCTACAACCAGTCGGAATGGGTGAGCTCGGATTCCTCTCTATACTCCAAGTCGCGTCGTTGATGTTTGTTGATCATCCTTAGGGGCTTTCGGGCTCGTGTGGTGCGTCGAGTCTTAGATCATCTTGTGAAGATTTGAAGTTTTTGATGTGGATTCGCAATAGTTCCGCAAAGGATCAGCTCACGGGCGCATCGGTTGCCGTGAAGAAGATCATGAAGCCGTTTAGCACTCCCGTTCTCGCCAAGAGAACATACCGAGAACTCAAGTTGCTCAAGCACATCCAACACGAAAACGTACGTAATTCAGAAGCTCGAGACCTGTGGCAACTGTTCTGACACTGACACTTTCGCTTAGATCATCAGCTTGAGCGATGTATTTATTTCTCCCTTGGAGGATATGTCAGTTCATTGCCTTTTCTGGATGCCTTCGCTTCAGAGACTGACATTTTTTGTGTAGTTACTTCGTGACCGAATTGCTTGGCACTGATCTCCACCGACTGTTGACGTCGAGACCACTCGAAAAACAATTTATTCAGTATTTCCTTTACCAAATTCTCGTAAGTGAATGTTCGTCCAGGCGTGTACAATACCAATCTCATCATATGCAGCGAGGGCTTAAGTATGTACATTCGGCCGGTGTCGTACATCGAGACTTGGTAAGCTTACGTATGCTATCGAGAGAGTGATCAATATTAATTCTCGATCAGAAACCGAGTAACATTCTTGTAAATGAGAACTGTGACCTCAAGGTCGGTTCGGATACAGCAGTACCGTTTTGAATCGTTCTTAGGAAATTTACTTTGTTAGATCTGCGACTTTGGTCTTGCTCGAATCCAAGATCCTCAGATGACAGGATATGTTTCTACACGATACTATCGGGCACCTGAAATCATGTTGACCTGGCAGAAGTACGATGTCGCAGTCGATATTTGGAGCACAGGGTGTATTTTCGCTGAAATGCTTGAGGGAAAACCGCTATTTCCTGGGAAAGACCGTAAGAACATTTGTTTCTATATACCCTCATATGCAACTGATGAGACCGGAATTAGATGTGAACCAGTTCTCTATCATCACGGAACTCCTGGGTACACCACCAGACGATGTCATCGCGACCATTGCAAGCGAAAATGTACAGTTCTCCGCCTCCTGTTTCATTTCAACTTGCATCTAATTGTAGATGTTACGTAGACCTTGCGCTTTGTCCAGAGCCTACCGAAGCGCGAACGTGTTCCTTTCAAGCAAAAGCTCAAGTGCACTGACGAGAGCGGTTAGCATCCTCATCCTCTTTGTTTCCCATTACAATATTCATCTGACGCAATTTCAGCTCTTGACCTACTGGAAAAAATGCTTGTTTTCGATCCCCGTAAACGTATAACTGCTACTGACTCTTTGGCACACGAATATGTTGCGCCATATCACGACCCGACTGACGAGCCAGAGGCAGCTGAGAAGTTTGACTGGAGTTTCAACGATGCAGAATTACCTGTTGATACGTGGAAGGTTATGATGTACAGCGAGATCCTTGGTGAGTTTTGTTTGTTCGGTATTGTCCGGTCCGGAAGTTTACTATTTCCCCAGACTTCCACCAGGTCGGGGAATCCAATCTACTTGATGGTGATAGTGTGCCAGAGGGGTCATTAGCCGGACCTGGTGAGGACGGTGAAATAGTGGGCCCGGGTCCGAGCACCGTAGAGAAAGACGAAGTCTCTCGTGTTCAAGCAGAAGCTCAGGCAGAAGCTTGAGCTGGCTTGTCTTTAAGTTCGACGGCGATTTCATAAGCGAAGTGATAGTCCTAATCATTCGCTTCGGTCTCAGATGGTTGTTGGTCATGATTCACGGCTTTCCCGGTCATATTCGATCCTATTCACGATTAGATCAGTATGCCGCACGTCTCGTTTCTTTTCAATCGGTGTATCCTGCCATATACCATATAGTGTTTGTAATGGACTCCGTCTGGTCCTCTATCTTGCATTTTGCTTTCTTCTGCGCGTCGTTCTGGGGCTCGTTGCCTTGTACGTCTTGCGGCTCGTTTCTTGTGCATTTTACTTCGAGTTTGTCTGGTTCATTGATAGTGGATAGACGTCGAAGTTATTCTTCCGAATTAACGGGGCGTCTGTAAATACGAGTATTTGTTGTAATTCGGTTCTGTATTAGATTTCTAGTATACACACGAACTCAGAATCAAGCTAATCTCCACACACAAATCATCAGATTACACTACGGGCAATTTAGTATTTTTCATCGGATGATAAATGGATTGATATGTAATTTAATATTTTCAATATCATTCAATATCATACTGCATATCCTCATTAGGGATATTTAAAATATCATCGAAGCAGATATCCCTAAAAATTATCCCGATTGGTCAATCAGAATATCTGCTTTGATGATATTCTAAATACTTTGATGATATTTTAAATATCCCTTATGAGGATATGCAGTATGATATTGAATGATATTGAAAATATCAAATTACATATCAATCCATTTATCATCCGATGTAAAATACTAAATTGCCCGTAGTGTTATGTCTGTGCTTTACGTGATCTTCACGTGGTAACGAATTTGAATGGTGTCGCGTCGCGACTGCAGTCGGCACTTCGTTACCTGGGCCTTTCCCATTGCCTCTGTTCTAGTCAACTCTTACGAACAATCATCTATGCAGTCTCTCCGTACGCGAAGGCCATCCGATGGCCAACGCCAAAAGGCAGCGCCACGGCCGCAGCAGAAACTCTCAAAATCACCCTCGACTGCTGTGGCCGCTGCAAAGCAACGAACCCGAAGCACCCGCAAGTCGCGCGTGGATGACAAGATTCGCAAGCGGATGAGTACGCGATACGCGGATATATCTGCACCGACGCTGACTGGTGCTGGGGGGATACCTTCTGTGCCCGCTTTGCCGATTGGCGCGTATGGTGGGAGTGGTGCTGGTGTTGGTAGTACGGGAGGATATGGTGCGAGTACTAGCGGTGGGTACGGATATGGATATGGGGGGATCGATGAGGAGGGTGTACGGGATGAGAGACAAGCAAGGCAGGATGTACGAGAGACAGATTTACGCGCTCTGGAACAGGAAGAATTTGATCCCGATACATGTGAGCTGAACGTCTTGTTACAAGAAGCCGATTCCTAATATCCAATCTTAGTCCTCAAGAAAAAGATGGCAAATTCAACGGAAGCAGAGCTTAAAGCGCTACAATCGTCTTTACAATCGTATAAGAATGATACGGATGCGGACCTTCAAAGAAACGTCTTTAAAAAGTAAGTAGCGTAGTAAGAAGTTTGATATACTCCGTTATTAACGGAGTCAAATTTCAGCTATGTAGAATTCATGATGATCTCGAAGGAAGTCAGTACCCTTGAGAATGATATGCTGGAATTGAAAGCGAGTCTTTCGGAGTGGAAAAGTATGCCATCATTACTGCATATTGATGATACAGCTACAGTTGCAGGTGCCTCTCCCTGGTCTAGTCGGCATGATGAAATGCTTATCAGATCTCTTTAGACAGGAGAAGAACGCAGCGTTCGTCTGTCGCAGATTTGCGTGTTCTTTATGCATCTCAGATGCAGACTCTCCATGCTCAGATTGAAGGATCATCAAAGTTTGTCCCTGCCACTCCGGGCCGACATATCGTCACGCAGATGGAGGGAATTTACAGCCTCAATCCTGCGACCTACAAGGTCGAGCATGCGGTGAAGTTCGTGCTTCTCGACGATGCCGTTCTAGTTGCTCGGAAGCGCGCAAGAAGGACCGCGGATAGGCCGAATCTCGTTGCCGAACGATGTTGGCCACTCAATGATATTCTCGTCCTTGATACCAAGGATACTGCAAGTAAGCGATATTGAGGATTTGAGTGAAGGATATTCTCTGAGTAGACTTTAGCCATGACGAACGTCTTCAAAATCAGGAATAACAAAGAGACATATGTGTACAGATGCGATCTCAGCGGCGACAAAAAGATGCTATTAGCTCAGTTCCGACAAGTCGCCGAGGAACTCGCTGCGAGGAAGCGCAAGGAGCGGGAAGGAGAACATGAGCGTCGGAAGACTTTATGGGTAGGCGGCGGAGGTGATGTGCGTTTTCCTATTGCTCTTCTACATTTTTGTATTCAATCGGGACCAATGTGACAGCGTCGTTCCTTTGCATTTGATGTGGATGCGACGGCAGCGGAATGGATGAATGAACTGGCTTTGCATAGCGGCCTCGGCGGCGCTCAAGAGAAATCCGACAAAGACGCTCTATGGGTCGGCGAACTCACAGATAACTTGACCGTCGCGATTGCCCTTAGAGAATGGGACAAGGCTGTGGCCCTAGTTGAAGAGGGTGATTCCTTCGCATGTTTCTGTGTCCATATTGTCTGATGATATCCTTAGGGGAAGTAAAAAAATCAACGACGACATTACTTGAGTCAAAGCTGAAGATGTTGCGATCATCTTTGACTTCTTCTCTATTATCTGCAATCTCTGACCCAAGTAATCGTAAATCAACGGTAGTTCATCTTACGAGCTTGCTTCTACGCCTGCATGCTGGCCCTGCAGCACGAAAGGCCTTCCTGACTTCGCGAGCCGCGTTGACTCGTCAACGAGTGCGAATGATTCGTTTTGAGGGACACGTGCAGATGTACATCTCTGATCTTGCCACTGTTGTGTTCACCGGCATTAAGCACACGGCCGATTGGTTTCTTGCGAGCTTCAAGGAGAATGACGCGACGTCAAGTGAGTTTTTCGCTCGAGCACCTTAGACTCTGCTTCACATGGTTTTCAGGCTTCGTCGAATGGGCTAAGACTCAGATAAGCCTATACGCTGATATGTTCCGAAAGCAAGTCTTCAGTTCGGACGTTGATGAAGAAACCGTGCGCGAGTGTATCGCTACAACGCATGCGCAAAACAAAAAAGTGTGTCGATAGGTGGCCATGTAGTTGATGCATTCTGATCATTTTGGTCATCGAATTTCAGCTTCTTCAAGAATTCGGATTGGACTTCCATTTTCTCCTTGATGAACTTCTCGTAGCGAACCCTTCGAAGCCAGACGTGGCTCCAACAATAACCGTACAAGAAGCCAATGAAACAGAACGACGGCGTGCCGAAAACCATCTTCCAACTCCGACTCCGCGTCGGCAACGAGCTGTGCCTCCTGGATATCCGGCACCACCACCTCGGTCCCGCGATCGACCTCTCAGCATAATTCAGGATGGGAGGTTTTGAGATTTGACGTCTATTTCCCTTTTGCTACGGATTTGTGAATTTTTTGTTATCGATGTGAGTCAACACAGACTATATTAGTATAGAAAGCACGGAAATTAAAAGTTGTTTTCTCTCTGGCTGGCTTCTTTGATAGGAGCCTATTGTGCTTTATATCCTGAGAAGCTGTGGGGCGGTTACCCTAATATCCTAGAACTCTTGAGACCCTTGCCGCATGAGAACTTAACGGTGGCTCCGCGGGAAGCTTCCGTTGATCCCACTGATTTGGTGTGAAACGGCTACATCCAGACTTTATCCGGAAGTGGCTCTGATAGTAGAGCACAATGAAGAGGGTGAGTAGGTAATGTAATTTCAGGTGGTTTACTAGATGGTTATATCGTTCTCTGTCATCGTATAACATCGTTGAATCATAACGCACGAGAAACAACGGAAAACCGTCAGGTTCGATCGTCTCCACCGTCAAAAGAGACGTCTTGGGTGCTATTATGTATGGACGATTTTCTGCGTTTGCCTTACCTATTCGTCCTTGTGAACACACCGGATTACTCAAATCTGTCTTGCCAAATCAGATTTTCCCTTGTTCTGTCATGCATCCAGGTTTTTCCGCCTATTTCAGGCATGCGGAATCCGGAGGAATGTATCTTTATTCTCCGACAGAACATATGCAATAAGCACGATTTCGAGATGCAGGTACGTGCTTTTTTCCAAGTCCTCCGAGTATGGCTGTGTTATTGGATGGACCACAGTTATCGTTCTTTTACGTAATTAAGTTCGTTGCTTCTATGAATTCAGCACTCGCGAGCTAGGCATTGCTCTAATCTGTCCAGTTTGACTGTCGTTTTGATTACTTTGAGTACTCACTCGATGGTCAAGTATCACCCGTGCGCAGTGAGGAGCAGACCTCACGAACAACATTTCGACTGTCATATTTCTAGTCCCTATCTAGAACTATGCTCAAGTGTGTCATTTCTTCACTGCCAATGGCATCGCAAAGCTGATTTAGAATTACTTTACTGAGCGCAGCCACTGAAGCTTCTCTGAGAGCTTTATGTTCAGCGGCAAGGAGAGAGGAACAGACATTTTCTGATCCCCGTGGTCTAGCACGTCAGCAGATCCCATACAAGCAGGCTTGTTTCTTCGCCCTCCTCTCACCTCGTGGTTCTAGTCTAGCGATGGGTAGATAAGCATTGTTCTCCAGTCCTCATTCTTGTCGATAACGGATATGCATCGATACTTCTTGAACTTCGAACAGCTCCTTTGTGGCGCTTCCAGAAGAGAATCCTAGTGTTCCATCCAAGGACAGAAATAAATGACAAAAAGGGAAGGCAAAGAGTTGTGTACCGCGCAAGATGTATACCATGTCTAGGGATAAAGAAGCGCTTTGAAGCCCGGTATTTAGTTCCCGTATATCCCGATATCCGAGCTGATGAGTCGGAGAACAGCAATTTGCTCTTTTTAGTTTCTTTTACGAGCTCCGATACCCCCCTCAATGGCTCGTTTTCACCGACCCACCTGGAAAGTCCAGGACATCAAGCTGCATTGCTTCCGATTAAACTATATAATGACGCTGTTCTAGTCATGCAGATTTCCAACCCACTACTTGACCTCCCATTCACCCTAATGTCTTTTCCAACCATCGCCGATATGGTACATCTTGACATCGACAGGCTCGTGGAGAACGAGAGAAAGAAGGAGTTGTTCGAAAGATTAATTGAATACGATGTTGCTCAGGACATTCTCGGTCGTCCTCTTGACGAGTCCCTTGAGAGTGTTTTGGCACAATTCTCTGTCTCCGACCTTGATACATTGTTCTCGACTACTTCGTTTCTCAACGAAGCCCCATGCTTATTGTTCGAGGTCCGTATTTGCTCGCATTTCATTCTTGTCTAATATTCATTGGAATGATCGGTCCGTAAATCACTCCAACGACACAGGAACCAGCCCAGGATAATCGGTCATTAGTCAAGGACTTACCATCAACTAACTCAGCTGTCGGACTTCAGTCTTTATCAAACGAAATGCCTTCGGCTGCGGCAATCTCAATCGCAGATACAGAAAGTTGCTCGACGTCGGAGTGGATTAAACCGGACGTCTCCTCGACCAATGCCTTTACTCTCCGTCCTGTAACGCCAGGCGACTGGGCCTATGAATCGGAGGAACCCACGTCTCCACCTCTTGTAGGTATTCCCATATGCACTCTGGGATATTCGATCTGCAATCAGGTAGGCAGTTGACTATTCTTCAGGTAAATCCAGAGATTTCGCTCCCAAATACCTTCCGCGTACACCCAGCTCCGACCTTCCCACGCAAGAAGAAAAGTACATCCCTACCGAAAGGGTCGGGGAGGAGGAAGAGTCGTAAAATCCCGAAGTCAAGTACGCAACTGGACAATTGGTTCGCCTTGGGCTTCATTCATTAAAAGCCTTCCGTTCCCAGAAGTGCCAGACAACAAAAAGAAAAGCAAGACTGTAGAAGTCAAATGCCCGTATTCCTCATGTAAAGTGACTACCACAAGGAAAACTGACATGGAACGTTCGTCTTTGTTCTGATTACTCTTACGCTTAAATGCTCACCGTTTACCTAATATTAGGCCATGTCCGGACCCAGCACACAGGGGAAAGAATATACGAGTGTCCTTGGTCGGGTTGTTACAAGATGTTTCCACGTTCGGATTCATGCAAAACGCATTTCAAAAGCCACCTTTTTTATGAAAATTCACGCCTTTCGTGGACTTTTGTGTAATACAACATTTAAACCGGGTCGTGCTTGCGGGGTACGGTATTGCGGCCTCGAGATCATTGTAGTTATTGCGAAGGTAGCTGCGGGAGTCTGTGTTTTCTGTAAATAGCCCCTATGAATCGAACCTTACCTCGATTTTGTTTCTCACGGGCATTTGAATCTGCATCAATTTAGTTCGCGATGTTGTTATTTTTTTGTTTGCAGTGACATTCTTCCAATTCAAACTCCGCAGCGCGAATCGTTCACGTGCCGCTGAAAGGCACGAAATTTTGGATTGAGGAAGCGGTTATCTCGCTCAGTCCGCCACTCACTGTCCACCATGCATCTCATGTACACGCTGGATGAAAAGGGGAACAGAGTGTACACTCTTAAAGTGCGTGTATATCTCATTATTGCTTCATCGCAGTTATCTGATTCGTGCTGCGCTTTTTCTAAGAAAATAACAGACGATGGGAAGGTGACAAAGTCTGCGCATCCTGGTGCGTCCTCGACCCCTATGTCGGCTCTCCATCATGTATTTCTGACTCATGGTTCTTATCGCCCCTTCGTGTGGCTCTGTTTGACTTTGAAAGCTCGATTCTCGCCGGACGATAAGTTTTCGCGACACCGAGTAACGATCAAGAAGCGCTTTGGCGTTCTGCCCACGCAGCTCCCGGCCAAACCCATGTGAAAAGTTATTGCTATCACATTCGCGCAGTAAAGTACAACGACCTGAACTTTCTGGCTTTGGCCATGACAAGCTGCGGATGAAGACGAACAATAGAACAGCGCATTGATAGAGAGAGGGGTTTCAATGTGACGAAGGAGGTGTAGACTGCGCTTCGTGTGTACATTATCATAATTATCTCTCTTGTTGTTCACTCGCTTGTTCAGCTGTGCAGCTCGTTTTAGGAAGAAATGCATTACCGCGAAATGAACATACATGGAACGAAATATCATTAAATACAATGTCAAGAAGTACGGTGGGCACCGCATTCACTATGCGGATTTCCGAGTATAAGCTAGGTCGTTAAATAAGACTATCCGTTAAATAACAGCACATAGATTATTAAGACTTGCTACTCTCCGATCTGGACTCATCACTGCTGCTTGTTGGAGACTACCTGCGCGTAGGACGGTGCTTTGCGCGGCTCGTCATCCTCACTGGAGCTGGTGTCGGAGGACGATGCAACATGTTCCCAGTCGTCAAAATCAAGGTTGGGTGTGGGTATCTTGGCTCCTTCTGTGTCACAAGCAAAGTCGGTTTCGTCAAGTGCGATTACAGCGCGGACGTGCGGTATGACCTCAAAGTCGCCGGCTGCAAAATATACATGTAGTAAGTACATGTGAATCGCGCAGGAGAGGTGAAACGAGGTGCTAGTGCGAACCTTTCTCCTTACGGACTTTGGCGACGCGGATGAGGTCTTCAAGACGGACGGTTATTTGAGCCTCGTGCGCGTCGAGTCCGGCGACACCAATCGCGTCAGGTTTACTCTGAGACTCGCACACTGCGACTTCCTTCTTCAAGTCCCGTGCATTCACCACAGTCGCCTCTCTCGCATCTTTCTCCTGCGAAGCACGAGCACCACGCCCCGTAACGCCCGCAAGCCACCCATGTTTCGCTCCCTTCTGGTTACGCGCCTTGCGACGATCCTCGGGTCGCTTGGCGCGCTGACGCGCAACCTCGTATGCTCGACGGTCCTTCGCATCGAGCTGTGAGGCTTGGGGGAGGGATGGGCTTGTCGGCGATTGACACGTATCCGGGTTAGCCACACCAGCATCTGGTGTGCCAGCTGGCACGGGTTGAACGGCCGTCTCAGACGGAGACGACGCGGACGCGGACTCGGACACGAGCGATTTCACCATGATCAAGAATGAATGAAGGAACAGGAGGAAGAAAAAAAGAAGCAAAACCGAAGTAAGTGTGAGAGGTAGAGGATGAGAGAGAGGAGCAAAGCAAAGCAGAGGTGGTAAGTAAAGTGCGGTAAGCACGCAGGACTAAAACAAGAGAATGACGAATAAGCTGGGGTGGGGCTGAACCTGAGCCTGAGTCTGAGGTCTGAAGCGGCCGGAGCGGTGCTACCGCTACCGCTAAGGTTACCGCTACCGCTAAGGTTACCGCTACCGCTAAGGTTACCACATTGGTGAAGCATCGACACCATAATGACGAGCTTCGCCGCCTAAGATAGCCCATTTTGTTTCATTGCTTTACATTATATCATCCTTCATTTCCTCCCGGTCAGCTGTGTTTCGAAAATAAACCAGTTTCAGATTCGTTTTGCATCTTCCAAGCTTCCAAATCGGTCGTGTTCACCCCGCCAGATAAGGACAACGAGGGTCAAGACAACTATGTTTAGAAAGAACTCAGATTAGATAAGACTGGACTCGACTGGACTCGACTGGACTGAACGCATTCTTGTGGCGTGTTTGCGCTTGCGTGTCACGTCCGTTCACGGCTGAAGTATAAACATAATCTAGCGCTGCAATTTTGCAAATTTTGAGCTATATGAGTACAACAGATGTTTTGTTTTCAGTCTATATATGTGCACTTTGTTTTGCTTTCACCAGCTGAGATCGATATCAAATGAAAAACTGGATTTGTACTTTGCTCAGTTTATTTCTTGAGCAGGGCCGGCGGGGTATGGCCCGCGGAGAAACCCTTCACGCCTGCGTAGCTCGATTTGCCACTAAGCTCCTCCCTATATTACAAACATATAAATGGTCAGACGTGCAAAGCAGCTGACGAGAAAGATACGTACTCGATACGGAGCAGCTGGTTGTACTTCGCCACACGCTCAGAACGCGCAGGGGCACCAGTCTTGATCTGACCGGTACCCAGCGCAACGACCAGGTCGGCGATGACAGTGTTCTCCGTCTCACCACTGCGGTGCGAGACCATGACACCCCAGCCATCAGATTGTGCGAGTTGTGCCCTGTTTGCGAATACAAATCATGAACAAATTGCCCCAAAGGAATTCGTAGTAAAAGGTGCTTACGCCTGGATTGATTCCGAGATGGTACCGATTTGGTTGATCTGATTTTCAGCAAGTCCAAGTCGTGAGTACATGCAATTGGGACGGAAAAAAAGAGATAGGATCACCTTGAGAAGCAAACCATTGCATGCCTTCTTTTCAATGGCAGTCTTGATACGGAGCGGGTTCGTGACCGTCAAGTCATCACCAACGATCTGGATAGCAGCGTTCGCCGTGAAATGAGACCACGCTTCCCAGTCATCCTGATCGAACGGGTCCTCAATCGAAATAATCGGGTACTTCTTGACGTAGCTGATGTAAAGATTTGCAAGCTCCTTGCCGGAGATCCATTTGGTCGGATCAGAGTTCGGGTTCTTGAAGTCCAGATCATATTTACCCTCCTTGTAGAATTCGGAGGAGGCGACATCAAGAGCGATATTGATCTTGCCTTCGTATCCGGCTTTCTTGATTGCCTCAACGAGGAGGTCAAGTGCTTCTTCCGCACCGCCGACGTTCGGAGCGAAGCCTCCCTCATCACCCACGTTCGTAGCTGCATTTGAAAGATCAGACGACTCAATACACGCATTAACCCAGATCGCGCACCATCGATACCATACTTCGAGCTGATAACCTTTTTGAGCGTGTGGTACGTCTCCGTGCCGATTTTCATCGCCTCCGCAAACGTGGTCGCGCCAGTCGGGAGCAGCATGAACTCCTGGAACGCAAGCTTGTTACCTGCATGCGATCCTCCATTGATCACGTTGAATGACGGAGTCGGAAGAACATACGGCGGCTTCACGCCCGCAAGCTCGGCAAGGTACTTATACAAGGGGATGCCTTTCTCAGCCGCAGCAGCGGAAGCGGCGGCGGTCGAGACGCCAAGGATGGCATTCGCACCAAGCTTGCCTTTGTTCGGGGTGCCGTCGAGCTTGATGAGGAAGTTGTCGATTTCTTGCTGTTGCGTCACCTTGTATCCTTGCTTGATCAGCGCGGGTGCAATGACATTGTTCACGTTGGAAACGGCTTTGCTGACGCCTAATCCAACGAAGTGATAATGATTTGACCGATCAGGAAGGGAACCGATGTGAGATTGTGAAAGAAAGAGCGTACCTTTTCCGACGTAGTTGGCTTTGTCGCCATCGCGGAGTTCAACGGCCTCATGCACACCCGTCGACGCACCAGATGGCACCGACGCACGGAACAGGCCTAGAGGCACAGAAAATAAACCATCTGAGGCGCATATATCCAAGTCCCCCACTTACCCTTCTCAGTATAAAGGTCGACTTCAACAGTCGGGTTTCCGCGCGAGTCAAAGATCTAACATCACAGGTCATTACCGGTCACTATATGCGCAGCGATAGCAACCAATCTCGACCGAACATACCTGACGAGCGTGGATTTTTGAGATAGACATAGTGAATGTGAATGGAAGAGATGAGTATACGATGAGATGGTAGTTGTTGGGGAGGGAGTCGCGGCGTGGTAAGGACCGAGGGAGCCTTTTATATCAACGCCGATTATCGGGGTTAGGGCGACTCCAAACCATCTGCTATAAAATGTGAAGTATATTATTTTTGTACCTCCTCACGGTACGACTCATCCCGAAGAACATAAGTAAGAATTGCTTATATCTGTTTCCGTTATCTCTCTTCACCTTTGTGCTAGGAAATTGACGTCTTCTCGCTCATCGGGTAACTATTGCATGTATTGCATGTACCTTAAGCACACAATCAGAATCCGACCGCTTTAAGTACGGACCGCGACGGGACTCCCCAACAGGGGCTTCTGTTCCGAGGGTCATATCAAGCGCAGCTATACGGGCTCGAGGTCTGAGCTCCGTTCGGCGTTTCCTGCGCTCTTCACGGCCGCATCGCACTTGCACGGCCGTACGCATGAATCGAGGTAGGACCGATGGTCCGCATCTCTTATTATTATCTCCCACCTTACTTTTCCGCGATGTACAGAATCAGAATCAGTGTTTCTCCTCCCAGCTTCATTGATTCTTTCTCTTCCAACAACTCCGCTCTCTTGATACCGGAAGGAATCTGTTGACGGTCCCGACTCCGAGTCGCGATCGAACGGAAGGTCTCCTAATCACGTGATACAGTCGCGTAAACATAACCAAATAACACGTCCAAGATCGGCGTCAATTGCAGAGGAGATATTTTTCAGTACGCGTGTATTGCTCGAGCAAACGTCATTATTACATGCTACAAGCAGATACAACAAGGAGCTAACAATCAGAATTAAAATAAAAGGTTACAGTGGGTATGACAGCCATCGTGAAAAAGAATTAAAATTACGATACAATTTTTCCGTGTCGAAAACTCTATATTACAAATCAATCGGTCAACACTTTCATGAGGGCAGATATCCCGCGTCGCCCAAGGCCATGGGGCGGGAAGCAGACGAAGATCGGCTCCCCGTTCACTTCGAACTTCTTGCGGAACTCGCGTTTGTTCCCGAGAAGAGCGTGCTCAATTCCGCTGTATGTTTTGCTGAGGAAGCGGACTGTTGTAGAGCTCATCTTCGCATTGGGAGGAGTACCGAGCGAGGGTGCAGGAGTGGGCCCGAAGGTAAGACGAGCCTCGCCCTCCTTCGCAAGCGTGTGAATAGCAGAGGCGATGAGCCACTCCGTAATATTCTTGGGCGCATCTCTAGATTGGAGACTGTCCTTGATGGCCCACCCCTCTGCGACCTTGGCAAGGAATAGGAAGCCCACAACCTACAGAAAGAGAACGTATGAGCAAGTCCGGAACCGATATGATGCGCATGGATCGTCATACCTTGTTATTTTTGTCTCGAGCATAGTAATATTTTCGGTGCTCGGTGTCACGCCACGGCTCCACATTCGTCGTGTGCACTTGCGTACCCTTCCTCCCAGATTTCCACTCCTTGATCAATGCGTTAATCTCCTCTTGCACTTCTGGAGCCGGCACACCATGCTCCTCAATGATTCTGCACCCGAGCTTCTCTGCGTGCCGAATGTGCTTGCGCACTTCTTTGTTCTTCTCCGGCTGAGATATTCTCGGGTCGAGTACGTCTTCCTGAATACAGCACACCGCGCGCCAATTGTATGTCTCCGCAAGAATCTTCTCAACGGGTAGGCTCACGCACGACCAGATGGGGCTGTAGCCCTCCAAGTCGCACCATTTCAGGAATGCATCGACGACCTCCGGGAGGTCTGAAGGGTCGCACAGTGGGTTACCCCATGCGATGAGGAAGTTCTTCCGCTTGCGATTGTTCTTTTCTTCCTTCTCGACGTTTCCAGAGGCGTTCGAGTCTTCTTCGGATGACTGTTGGGCGAGTCCGAGCTCAGCGTCCGAGGTGTGCTTGTTGGCGTTGGGTGTGGCAAACCCCTGCGCAGCACCAGTGGGTGGATGCCGCCACACTTGGAATTTGTCCTCGACCCAAGTTGTGTTGGACTGCAATGCAAAGAAAGGGGTCAGCAAGAGCCCCGAGCACTGATGACCGCGACACCTCGTCCAAACATAGAACGTATGAAATTACGCCAGGTCCGGAGAGGAGCGCGGAGAAGACGAAGGATGATACTTACAGAATCGCCATACTTGGCGATGAGATCCTCGAGCGGTGGCAAGGACAAAGCGTTCTTGGTCACCATGGTATGTATGCCGTTAGGTTGCGCGACAGCTTGCACGAGTACGGTCATTGTTGAGGGAGACTAGGGCTAATGGTTGAGATGGACGGACATGTCACTGCGCTTTGGTCACGGTTTATATGAGGGACAAAGTGATCGACGGCGGAATGACTTTGCGACGGCTTACATTCGGTCCCTTGGCGCAGGTGACGTCAGGCACGGCTGATTGCATAATATTTGCTGATCCATGCTCCCTCGGAGCTTGCTCGTCCTTCTCTCCTCTAGTCTGCCGCCCAAACTGTATTACGGAACTAAACTACACAATATGAATTAGCTATCCGGTGCAAAGTAAATAATCAATGAAAGCGAGTGCAGCAAGTGTCGATAGCAAGTCCAATATGCAACGAATGTACTAGAAAACAAATTTTGCGCAATGCGATCATCGAAGTACTTAAAAATAATATTCTCATCTAACGAATGGACGAGACTCTTCTCCATGCCGGGGCCACATGCTGACGGAGCGATTATTGAGTTTTCTTGGCACTGCGCCGCACGGCCTGTAAGGGAGAACACACGTGAGTCAGCAGTCCGGCACCGAGTCAGAGAACGCGAACCTTCTCGACTCTGCGAGTCGCCCATTTCTTTTTACAGAAGTGAATCAAGCGCTGAATGTCAGGTATTGTAAAAATTGGAATCACAACGGCCATGACCGGGATCGCAATCTCCCAAAACCTATCAGGAGGTGTTTAAGACAGCTTCGGAATGGATGAACAACAATGAATGCTTACAGGATGTCGCTGTTGGTCACCGACCACATATGCTCGAAATTCATTCCCTGGTCAAAAATGCTCCACTGAGTCGTGGGCCCCTGTCTCACAATCAAACACCACGCACGAAGTATCCGGTCAGAAGGGTTAAAGGCAGGAAGATGATCGTGGCCAGCGTCAATCGCCGCCTAGAATGTAGATGAATTACATGTACCAATCGGACAAATCGGACGGGACCGACGACTCACATAACCTCATTCATCTCGTACGAAGCCATCTAATTACAACACGAGCAACATGTCAGCTCTCCTATCGTCCTGATCACCGCACTGTGAAACTAGCGCGCTCTCACTTACATTGAAGGTATAATTAATCAAGTTCTCAGAAATGCCGGAGAACATGTCAAGACTGCTGATGATATAGTCTATGTGGTCGTGCACGTCGGCGAGATAGATCTTGGACTTGTGGCTCATGAAACCTTCGACCTTGCCCGGGACCTCTTGACCAGAGGAGCTGATGAGTGCTGCACATCGATCGACGTCGTATCGGCGCAAACCGTAGACGAGCGTCTTGATTGGTTCAAGAGTCCGCTTATGCAGCGTTAAGTCCCCAGACATTATGTGTACTATGGGTCATTAATCATTGATTTATTTTTTTTATTTTTTTTAAGAATCAGGATTAGGAGATGCTTACAGTACCGTACGGTCTTCATTTTTGGTTTGACGAGGATGTCACGCTCTAGTTTGAATATTTTATGTTGGTACTCATCCACGACTTCTAGTGCCTGATCGACGACTGACATTCCATCATCAGCTTTCGGCAAACTAAAATGAAAGACATAGATACTGACTTAGATCCAGCAAACTTTGGACAAGAAGCGACGGATCGGCTGTGGCACGCAGTCCGGTGTCTCGCTGCCGCAACCGGGCTGTTATTGGTACAGTGAAGTCTACTTCTGGTCTTTGGTTTATCGAGATGACAGTACCTGCAAAAAATGGATTATAGTAGGATGAAAATTATGAAGATTGGTAATTCCGAAAAAACACACCGTCACGGAATAGGAAGATGAAGAATGGAATAACGTCGACGTTGACGCGTTCACCACGCTTGAGCTTCTCAATTGACATTTCTTCAGCAGCGCGTTTCCGGCGCTGTGAAGGGGAGCTTAGAATCAAAGATCACTGAGATTCTCAAGTACGATTGGCTTACCGATTTCAATGGGGTCCTGGTGGTTTCATGTTTTCCTTGCTCGAGATCCAAATTGGTCCTTCTCAGTCTCAGAGATCCCTTGCGCATTGTCGATAATTTGGAACCAGCGAGCGTCTTTTCGTCAGGCCAGTCTCCAGCCGCGGAATTGTAATCATCGCCTTCATCACCTTTGCGCATGATATCCGGACTTGCTGAGCGAGGTAGTCGCGTAATCAACGGCGCCACGGTCTCTCGCTCGTCCTCATCCTCGCTATCTGACCCAAGCGTATGCCGTAGGATACGAATGAAGAGATGCCGCGGATAGTAGTCTGCTTTTGATCGTGCTTGATTGCCACGCTGGTGAAGTACGTCTTCAAGTGCCAAGGGATGAATATCTAGCATCCAGGATAGTTTTCATTTCATGTCCAATACGAAGAGGTACGAGAGAACATACCGTACTTGAGCGCGAGCGTACTAATAACGTCCCAACTCACTCCACCAATATTAATCCATCTCACTTTTACCCATGACTCTCGCCGGCTCGCTTTTTGATCCAGCATGAACTCTTCAAAGCCGCGGTTTTCCATGCGCCCGAAGCTCGCGCGCACAGAACTGTAGTCCACAACTTCGATCGTGCATCTCTGCTTGATATGGCCATAATGCAAGTATGCACTTGCGCGCCGCGGATCAATCCCTGGCTCGGCGCCTACGAAGCCTAGACTCATGGCAGACGAGCCACGCTTCATTCGAATGACTTTGTGCACCGCAGAACGGAAGCGGTCCCTTGGTGTGATTGCTCGCGCGGAATGCGTCGCCGTGGTGTCGTTGCGCATCGGTGCTGCTGGAGCAGACGCCGTACGGGAGAAATTTGATAAGTTCGGATCAGACATCACTTGCTCCTTGAAAAGAACGCTAGGCGAACCAGAGGGTGGAAGGCCTGAACCCGCTGCCGTTGCCTCTGAACCAGATGCTCTGGCACTCGATGCTGCTGGCTGGGGGTTTGCTGAACGTGTCGCTTGGTTCCGTGGTGCTTGCGAACGCGCGTTGTCTGCTGTGTGTGACAGCTCAGAGATAGGCGATGACGGACCAATGAAATCGTGATCCTCCTCTTCCGAGAGGTCGGGGGTAAGCGAACGACCTTCTGAATCGCTGAAGCTGTTTTCGCGGACCATGGTGGTGGGCTGTAAGTTCAAGTCTTTGCCAGAGGGGTGAGAGGGGCAGAAGAGACCAGTAATGCAACGTTGCAGGCGCGTAAGGGCAAGCGAAAAGTATAAATAGATGAATTAAAATATAGAAGGAAAAAGAAATATGATAGTCGTTATGAACAGCAACAGCTAGGCGATGTGACTAGATCAGAGAGATTGTGCTCGAAGGTTTTCCTCTGAGTCTTATTCAGCACAACTTGTGGTATACTCGACTTGTTAGCCCAAGAAGAAGAAAGCTATAGGATTGCGTGGATGTTGGCGGTATGAGGCGATCATAGCTGCGGTGGAAAATGATGCTATTTGCTATTTTTGCCATCACCCACGACTGCCGGTCACCGTGCTCCATAAATAGAAATAGATCCTAGTGATCGGCACTTTGGTCTAGACTACCGCACGGGACTAATATCAATATCACATTGTAGTGAATATAAATTTATTGTCTTGGCGGAACGGATGGACAGCAGGAATCAGATTTCGTACAAATGCATGCGGAATTGTTTGACTTTTGGGACCAGAGAACCTCATAACACCGTCACCATGAACTCATGAATACAATTACATACATTGCGATAAACAAACGAGTTCACTATTGCTTGCTACATCTCGATGGACGAAAGATACTCGGCTGAATACGCGGTTAATGCTCAGATATTTATGCAGGAAACTAAATTCGGTGCCATTCCGCCGCTCCAGCCATATAATACATGCATGGATTCTTTCAATTTCAATTTGTGGCGAGATCGATCACGACTTTCTCTCCGCTGACTTTGTTGTTCCTCAACAAGTCTAATCCTGTTTTGACGCGATCCAATAAGGAGCCCTCCTTAAAAAGACGTATGGGATTCGGACGAATAATCCTCTTCTCCAGAAGCTGCGGCAGTATTTTCTGCAAAAAGTTCTCCCTCGCAATAGGATCCTGTGAGAATAGAATCGCTATCAGCGTGCTGAACCAAGCCAAGTAAGAATCCTATTCTCACCTCGTGAAACCTGAATGTATACACTGGGATAATTTTGGCCTCGCTGAACAATGATCCAACCCAGGGTGGGACCGTCGAGAAATACTCGCTGTTCAAATCGTTGGTCACCTTCGCGCCCTCCTTCACAGGTATCAGCAGGGCGAGGCGCGTTCCCTTCCCGACGACAGATTTGTAAGCCTCCATGCTCGGTTTTGCTGCGATAGTGTCGACAATAATTGACATTTTGGCACCGCCCGATGCCTGCAAGATATCCCTGGCGAAGTCGGGAGACTTGTAGTCGAAGCAGTGCTTCGCGCCTAGTTCCTTGAGGTATGCATGGTTGTGAGACGAAGCTGTGGCGAAAATATTCGTGTATCCTGCGAGCTTGAATATCTGGATCATGTATTGGCCGGAAGAAGCTCCGGCACCGTAAACCAGGATGGGCACGTCGGCGTTGGGAGGAGGCGTGGGCGCAGGGAACGACTCAGGAAGAGGTAGAGCAAGGTTGGCGGTACCGAAAATCGTAATCATTGCGCAAGCATAGTTGTCTGGCATTGAAGCAGCTTCATGCAGAGAGATCGTATCAGGGAGCTAAGAACGAATTAAGATACGATGCAACGAATGCTTCAAGTAATGACTGACCTTGGCTACGAGATAGCGGGGGACGAGAGTGTACTCTTGCAATGCTTTATTCTCCCTTGCTGGATAATTGAAGGAAGAAACCTGTAATGACGTTAGCGGAAATTCTAGAGGCATTCGGAAGACTACGAGCCTTATCTCCCTCCTTCAGATCGGTGATACCGTGCCCAACAGCCTTAACTACTCCAGCACTAGCATAACCAAGTACATGGGGGTACTCGCTAACCCCATACCCTCTATCAAGTTGGTATGTGTCGGGGGGAATGAGAGCAGTATAATGTACTTTTATAAGGACATTTCCGGGACCAGGCTGCGGCGTAGGAAGCTGCACCTGCTCGAGAATGCCTTTGGCGGTCGTCGCTACGGCGAAATGAGTAGACATAATAGTGGAAACAGAGAGATGTTTCCGTGGAAAGCTTTGGCTGTATGCATCAGGACGTCAGACCTTGGAGGAGCTTTAAGTACCGGTACGGAACTTTCTGGACGTCGATCGTTGGCGGCAAAACATTCATAAGCAAGCTGACGAAGATTGATGATGGGCGCTGATGGGCAGGATTGCTGACTCAGACGGCACTGTGAGATTGTTCTCCGGAATTTGCTAAGCTAAGTGTTCAAGCGTGGTGTCGAACTCGTAAATACGGAAAGTAAAATTGGGGCAACGCACGTTTCTAACCGAATCTACAGTTCCAACGAGATAGCAAGAAATACGTCAAGGACGGAGTCCTGGAGTTGGAGATGGTGTTGGCGTATCCTCCCCAAGTATTAGCGCAGGAAGTGATAAACGACGTTCGTTAGAAGGAAGCAAAGGCGCGTTGGTCGATGCGGGCTCTGGATTCTCGCGGTCTAGAGGCGTAGCTGATACCATCTCTTTCACCCACAAGTCCCCCATAGGCGTTACGGGTTCGAGGTTCTCCTTTGAATCAATGTATAGGTTCTTCAAGTTCTCCTCTGCCTCCTCCCTTGCCTCCTCCTGTATTGACCGCAATGAAACCGGTTCGAGAGGATACAAGACACCATTGACGCGTGAATCGATGCTTCTCTCGATTTCTCGCATCTCTTCATCGCCGTTCCATAAACCACCAACGAACTCATTGAGGTCATCGTATGACTTGGCTCGATGTATTTGCTGCACGATATTCTGCCTCTCAGCTTTCCGGACATCTTTATTCGCTCCTTTAAACGTTACCGCGCAGAACCTAGTATTTGAGAAATGATTATCAAGATAGCGTCCCTGATTTAAAGTTCAATATGAAGAAGATCGGAAATCATATAAGGAACGCACTAAACGTATATAAGATGGAACAAACGTCTTGATAAGGTCCGGAAGCGGATCGGGCGAAAAGCAAGTAGGATTTGATTCAGCTGCAGTCGCAATCATGCAAGAATGGACGCCTTGAAGTGTTGATAGTTGAGAAACAGGAAGGTCAAAGAACGAGCAAACGCACCAGTAATATTTCTGATCCGGATCGCATCTTCACGGCTTACACAGTCACCGTTCTGGATAACCGCAACGCCTTTTCCCATTTTCTCCACGAACTCCACGATTTCCCTCATACGTCCAATAAGGGCCTTCTCTCTTTGACGCATATTCCTCGTTCGACAATGCACGGTCAGCGTGCTGATCCCAGTATTCACTATGCGCTCGACAAGCTTGAGTGTCTCGTCTTGCGTTGGCAGCAAACGAATTTTCGCTGAGACTGTAATCTCCTGAGGCATTGCAGTGCGTAATGCCGTCAGTATGGAACAAAGGAGGTCGGGATTTGTAAGAAGTGCAGCGCCCATCCCGGCATGAGTAGAGAAGGATTTGGGACATCCACAATTTAGGTCTATGCCAGAAACGTCCTGCTGAACCAGCTTTGCTGCCTGCACAGGAAGCGCCGGGTCCGCAGAACCGATCTGATAGATAAGAAATGGTTTCTCTATTGGATGTGTCGTAAATATTGCTTTTGTTACTCCATTATACGATATTACTCCTGTATGAGCTGCAAACGGGATGAGATAGAACCAGGTAGCAATGTGAGACGACACGCACGGTCAACGACCCGTTCGGCATTTAAAATAGCTTTATCGACTACCTCTGGAGACCAGACAAGAGTTGCGCCGTGTTTTAAAGCAAATAAACGCGTAGGCACTGCAAAACTGCGTAAGGGGAAGAAGTGTAGTTCAACAGGCGCCATCTACGTACAGGATCCAGAACGGACCATCGGTGCCAGCATGACACCATTCTTGAAGCTCTCGAAGGTCAGATGATCCAGTCTTTGCCTCTTCAATGGTCTTGGGCTCGACGGAGGGGAAGGACTTGGTCGACACGACATGTTGTTGCTAATAACCTGTGATATATACAAGTTCTGACGCGACAGAACACTCTTGGTCGTGTTCCGCAGCAGTTTCATCAACCTGAGAGGAACAGTTACCAGCTGTTGAAGAACGGAGCTGATGATATGAAAGAGACAAACTAATCCTTCACGTTCATGGATGGATGGATGGTGAAAGGTCAATCGAGTCAAAATTGAGTTTGCTCCCGTGACTACGTGGGTAAAAAATACTATTTTGGCGAGTCCGGCAAAATGGATCGGCGTACACAGCCTCTTCCGATCTCTCCATCCTCCGGGTGAGTGGTACGACATTCCCCAACTCATCTTCAGCGACAACGGCCATGTCATTCATCGATTGGAATCGCATAGGGACTCACCTGGTGATATCTATCGCGCAGTGTGTGCTCTCTGCCTTAGTTCACATTGTCTGGTTCCTCGACATACGTATAGGCGTGCTCCACAAGCCAGCTTCGTGTCGGCCATCGCAATTTCTTTGTTTACGTTCGTCGAAAGAGCCTCGGAGACGGATACATCTTGACATTTACGAGCCTTCATCGTTCGATAAATCTCAGAAGCCTCTTCCTGTGCATATAAACTTCCACGGTAGCGCATTTGTTCTCCCCTGCCACGGCTCAGATGCAGAGCTATGCGCTTACTTGTGCAGGAGACTCGGCTGCGTTGTAGTGGATGCGGATTACGCCAAAGGACCCAAATACCCATATCCGGCTGCTCTCGACGATGCTCTCGATGTTCTTTCATTCGTAGCATCGCAGCCGCATAGATTCGATCTTACCAAGGTCACTATCGGAGGTTTCTCCGCCGGAGCGAACATTGCAATCCTGGCCGCTCTTCGTTCAGCCAATGGACCGCTCCCTGTGAAATCCATCGTTGCATGGTATCCTCCTACAAACATGACCAGACGTGGAAGCGAAGAGCGAGAGCTCTCCCCATTCCTACGTTGGCTGCACCAAGCCTTCAGGTCGAGTTATCTTCCCGAGGGCATCGACCGCAAAGATCCTCGTGTTTCGCCTCTCTTTGCAGACTCCAAACTCTTTCCCTCTACCACTCTCATAGTACGTTACTCTACCCTTCCCAGTCTGTATACTTTTAACTTCTTGCATTACGTACGACAGGTTGGTGAGAATGACAAACTCTTAATCGACTCAGTGGAGCTGGCGAACAAATTAACTGCGGACGGCGTTGATTGCGTCCTATATACCATCCCAGGCGCTTCTCACGCATGGGAGAGATTTGTGAAGAAAGACACGGCCTTGTGGGTAGCAAGGGACGAGGCATTGCGATTGACTGAAACACGGCTGCGCGAGGTTTATTGCAATTGACGGAAGGATATGTAATTTGGGTTCATTATACCATAATTTGCATCTGAACACTTGTAAAGCATAATATTATAAATTCTACAATGTCCTAACACCCCCCTCCTCCGCTTCATCGTTTACGAATGAAGATTTTCGGCATAATAAAGTGAGCAATCTCTCCTGGTCGTCCCCCATAATGGCACATCTCTCCAGCCAAATTCGGGCAGATGCCTCGTCAGCTATGACAGCAGGTTCTGTCCCTCCGGAATTTCGATGGCGTATATGCGCACTGACTATTGATTTGATGGAGTCGAGGGCCCCAGCATCCCCTACTTCATTACGCAGAGACTCCAACGTTCTGTGTAAGATGAGCACATACGTCATCTGTGGTCCTCGTACGGATAATACCGTAAGGATGGCCCTCAGTGCATCTCATAAGTGGTCAATATGAATGACGAAGAGTATTGGGCACTGATGCTGACCTCTTGGACGCGAAGCAGAAAGGTAGGCTTCTGCCGAGGTTGTCGCCAGACCAACATTAGCATACCACTAGTACTATGTTTAGGATATAGACACCTTTTTTTCATTAAAAATTTATGACGCACACCTTTTTGGTTGTTTTATCAGACAGGCGGCCAGCGAGTTCATTGTCACCCATTTTCAGAGCACAGCGTATTGCGAGGTCGACAAGCTGGAATTCACGACCTTCACCGAAAGAGTTACTCTCTTCGATTTCTATTTGCGAGAGAGCAAGAGCAAGAGCTTTGGGGTATTCTCTTCTTAAGTATAGGTTGTGAAGACTGTAGTCGATGTTTCGGACGTGCATTTTTGACGGAGCAGGAATCAGTGGCGGATCAAACCACTGCGGGTAGACTTGAATCAGCCAAAGAATGATAGGGCGATTTTCTCTGGAGGTCGCTGGCTTACTGCTGGTTCAGTCATTACTTGTTCTTCCGCGTAGCTTATTTTGCTTTTCTCTAGCGCCGCTCGCATGCGATCTTCCCTAGCATGAGAGGTACCTTCATCAGCAATGTCAAGGTTGGCAAGTTCATCAAGCATGATCCCAGTTTATATCCGGCTAGATGTGAAAGAACAATTTTGAGAGAAAAGGCCTAAAAGGTTCAAGTGAGATCATGGAAGAAGACTGAGCGACCGCGAGCCGCGTTTCGCGTTGATCGAGGACGAAAAGAGGTCTGTTTATTGGTTTGACGCGGTGTGACCGATATAGTCACAATCAGGCTTGTCGGCCTCCTCCCACGGACAATGTACTGTACATCGCTGCTAGCATGACTGAGTGTTGAATAAACACAAAACGAGAAGCTCATTCACCGAGAAGATCGAGAAGTTTGCCTCGTATCGACTGTTCGGTAGCGCCACAGCCGCTCTTCGAACCTTGCGGCTCTTCCGTGCTTACGCGCTTCTGTGCAATCAGACTGTGAATCCCACGCGCTTCTTCTCGCGCTCAAGTAAAACCCGAGTTGAACTTAGCCGGGTGTTTGCCTCCTAACCATCACTGCGGTCAGATTGGTCGACCAGCGAGCTAGTATGTCGCTATTCTCAAAACTCACTGGTCCTCCTGATGACGACCTGGGATTGAGTAACATCGACGCTTCTACTAGTCGGCGCGATCGCACTCTAAACGTGCGACGCTGGAGGGCGTTCGGTCTTGTCATCGCGTCTTTCTTGCTTTACTCAGTCTGTGGAAACGCGTTATTTTGGTCTAATTCGCGTCCGAATTCTACCCGAACACTTTCTCCAGACATCCTCGCGCGTTGTCGAGCGCTGCACCAAAAGCCCGGGCCGCCGGAGGACTTTTATGAAAGAGAGGTATCAGACCGGTTCGTTCCTGGTACGAAGGCAACTTTAATCCAGAATGCGACGATATGGACGGGGGACTCGGATGGAACAGAAGTCATTACCGGTGACGTATTTTTCGACGGTGGAATTATCAAGCAAATCCTTTCGGGCTCTTCGCAAACCAGCGTTCTTTTGAACAAGAAGGAACTCGATTTCAATATCATTGACGCTCAAGGCGCATGGCTCACCCCTGGGTCCGTTGACCTTGACCAATCCCTCGTTGACAAGTCCTTACATCTTCTTATAGCATCGTAGATGTGCATTCGCACATTGCTGTTGATTCGGCACCTGAACTCAACGGAGCGAACGATGGGAACTCGATTAAAGGTTCCACACAACCTTGGCTTCGCTCCCTTGATGGCTTGAATACCCACGATGCTTCCTATGAACTGGCAATCGCCGGAGGCTTAACGACAAGTCTTATATTGCCTGGATCCGCGGACGCTATGGGTGAGCAATTTTTGAGGATATTCGAAGTGAGAATATTTGACCGCCTGCAAGAACAGGTGGCCAAGCATTTGCAATCAAGATGCGGCCTACTTCTGAACGGACTCCGACTTCTTTGCTCCTTGAAGCACCGTATGGAACGAATGGTTCGGAGGTCGACTACAGTAAGAAGCCGCGGTGGAGACATATGAAGTAAGAACGTCATGTAATGCTTTTATTCTGGTCTTATTTTCTCGTTCAGGCACGCTTGCGGTAAGTATGGATCTCTTGCTCAAACCCCGGGAAAGTGTTAAGCGAGCGTTTGGCGAATGCCAATAAGGGGAGAACCCATGTAAGTAATGCCTTGAGGTTATTATCCCGTAAGCAAGCAGACATTCATTATTTTGCTTAGCTCAGGTTTTTAACCAAGTTCGAATGGACTCTGTATGGCAACTCCGTTCGACGTACGTCCTGGTTAAAGAGGTATCACTTTCGTTGCGTATGAAGCTTTTTGGCGTTTAGGTATGATACGGCTCGTCAAATCAAAGAATCTCAGGACAGCTTCTGCGAAAAGGCTCTCAAAGGTGACCTAGATGTCAATGCTAAATTCCCCGAGGATCTGCAGTGGGAGGCGGCTGTCGATATCCTTCGCGGCAAAGTCAGGGTAGGTTTATCCGCCGAGCTACATAATTTAGCAAGTGCTATATAATCAATACGAAGGTCCAAACACACTGCTACGAAACAGTTGACCTAGATAACTTTATCCGTGTAAGTGATGTGTTCTTTCGCCAGAAATTTTCCGCTTTGTAACATTTGACTCCGCCAAAGTTGTCCAATGAATTCAAATTTCCTGTTGCTGCTTTTCATCATGCGCATGAGACGTATCTCGTTCCGGGCTTACTCAAGAAGGCGTACGGTGGTACGTATGACCACCTGATTTGCTTTGGCTATTTAATCTGAAAGTTGCGGAGACACTCCGCCTGCCTCGGCAATGTTCGCCTCGTTCTCGAGGTATAAACGTGAGGCTTTCAGGCACTCCGTGTACGCGCCAAGGATATTGCACGATGCGGGATTAAGGGTTGTAATGAAGGTGAGTGAACTGTAACACGTTAAAAAAAGCTCTGATTTAATGACTTGCTTGTCAGAGTGACCGTAAGTAGTCATCCACAGTCAATGTAGCCGTCCCTCTGAACAGATATCAGATGCTGCTATTGTATCGAGATATTTGCTGCATGAAGCTCAGCAAGCTCATTACTACGGTCTTCCTCCAAGTATTGCTCTTGCATCCGTCACGAGCACAGCCGCGGGAGTCATCGGTTATGATCATCGTATTGGTTATATTCGCGAGGGATACGATGCTGGTGAGTAATTAACCCTTTCGTCGTTCATCTAT
The DNA here is from genome assembly GCA_009806525.1 of Sanghuangporus sanghuang. Lineage (NCBI taxonomy): Eukaryota > Fungi > Basidiomycota > Agaricomycetes > Hymenochaetales > Hymenochaetaceae > Sanghuangporus > Sanghuangporus sanghuang. The sequence continues at coordinate 393,611 of VVIT01000004.1, forward strand.
GAATAACGGATCTTATAGATGTCGTACTGTGGGACAGCCATCCCCTCCAACTGGGTGCTACACCGAAACAGGTTTTCATTGATGGCATCGCTCAGCTAAAGTCCCCGCATGTTGTAGCAAAGCCAGAATATCTACAGAAGGTACCGAAAACTCCCAACTTCGACAAGGAAACAAAGAAAACGGTTGAGTACGAGGGCCTTCCTCCTCTTCTTCCTCGAGAAACTTCGTCGGAATCAATCGTCATATTCACCAACGTCAGCTATGTGTGGAACTTTGACAGTACTTCAGGGGAGTTTCAGAGTACGGCGATTGAAGATCATGGTATAGTCGTTTCAAAAGCCGGAGAAATTATATGCAGAGGCTCCTGCGCGTCGTTCTTATCTTCAGGCGATGTTACCTTCGTTGATCTGGAAGGAGGTTCAATTGCTCCTGGCTTGGTGTCCTTCGGCTCAGACCTAGGCTTACAGGAGATCGGGATGGAAGAGTCGACCACCGATGGCACCGTCCTCGACGCCTTTTCGCAAAATATACCCAAAATTATCGGCGAGAATCCCGTCATTCGCGCCGCAGATGGTCTATTATTCGCAACAAGAAACGCATTACTGGCATATAGAGCCGGAGTTACCTCTGCCATCACAGCACCTGCGTCCAATGGCTTCTTTGCTGGCCTCAGTGTGCATTTCTCGACAGGTGCGCCATTGAAGACCACACCTGGTGCCGTGATTCAGGAAGTCACGGCACTACATTTCTCCATTGGTTCTGTCGGACAACCTAGTGTCAGTACACAGATCGCAGCGCTTCGCAGGTTACTCACGGTAAAGCAAGAGGGTGATCTTGGCCACTGGATTAACAAGGTTCTGACGGTCAGTACACTCATTGTTAATACCACCGACCTATGGTGTTAACCAGAGAATGCAAATTACAGGGCGAGATACCATTGGTTATCGACGTACACAGCGCCGACCATATCGCGACTCTATTGATGTTAAAGAAAAAAGTCGAGCTTACTACGGGAACAGCTCTTCGGCTGACTTTGACGGGCGCATCTGAAGCCCATTTGCTCGCACAAGAACTGGGAGAAGCAAGAGTCGGAGTCATACTGAACCCCGTTCGTCCCTTCCCTGCAACTTGGGATCAGAGGCGCATGTACGTATCGTCTAGCCGATTATTTGTCTCTTGTATTCTCATCATGTGCGCGTCTTCAGATTACCAGGACCTCCACTATCCGAGGAAAGTGCGCTGGTTCGGTTGATGAAGCACAATGTCACAGTTGGGTTTGGAGTTGCCGGCGGAAATCTCCCGTCAAGTATCACACCATGGGCTGCACATAACGCGCGGTTCGACGTATCCTGGGTACGCTCTCTTCATCACTCTATTTTTTAGTCAATTCCGGATCTGACGCTGAGTTGATCTTATTGTAGGCATACATCGAAGCAGGTGGTCAGATAAGCGAATCCGATGCGCTTGCAATAGCTTCTACGAATGTTGAGAGATTGCTAGGCGTTGATGTCGATACATCATCGCAGAGGGACCTCGTGGTAACGAAAGGCGGTGGTTTAATCAATATTGAAGCGAAGGTTGTTGGGATCATTTCACCTCGCCGCGGTCAAGTCGAGCTATTTTAACCTATTTATTTTTCTTGACTGTGAGGATATACTTTCTTGAACAAAGATCTTGGTGTAATAGGTTCAAATATACCTTCTCAACGAGTCCGCACGTGAATTGTTTGGGGAAAGACTATAGTCCTAGCAATGATAATGGAAATTCGCGAGACTATAGGATAGGATGAGGACTCCGGACAGGAATACTGAGCACCATGGATCGAAACGGATAAGCAAAGGAGTTGTGAAATTCGCTGTTGAACCATTTCAAGATGTCGAGTGTTCTCGTTCGCGTTCAGCCTGGATCCGCATCCGCATCTGAAAAGGTTCAGAAGGTTGGTGTAGGCACCGGATCAAGAATCAAAATATCAAAGCAATCATGCAATTAGATCAGAGTGAAAGTACAAGCATGGGCAATGCATCGGATAATATCTCATCAAAGGTGTGGACGAAGCTCTCGGAATACGTAAAATTCAAACCGTGTATCAAACCATCTCCTCTTTGCAATGATACTTTCACCAGATACGAGGGAACTTAGGTCTAAAGTCAACAGATATGTCGGTGCAGACCAAGTTGTCATCGTCGACGGTGTATCCACGGACTTGAACCAGGAACTTTGCTATAATCCAAGTTAGCATCGATAAAAGTGGCCGCAAGACGGAGCGCTGACCTCTAGGCACCTCCTTCGGCAAGGCAACCGTCTGTTCGACAAAGTGATCACCTTCTTCGACCGGGCATTGGACATCGGCTTGGGCGTTGCGCCTATCAAAATGGATGAGTACTCCTATCGAGTAATCGCGAATATCAGACTTACGCCTCCTCGCACAAGTCAAAACGCTTGTCCAAAATCTTGATGGTACCGATCCTTACTATCACATCTGCATATGCACCATCCTATATTTTCCAAATTGAGTCGATTTCCATACTGTTTACCAGATTTTTCTCACCTCGATCCGCTCTTGAGCGTATGCTGATACTTTCACAGTCATATTCTCTCCTGGCTTCGGTGGGTCAGGCAATACCTCAATGGATTTGATCTGAATGGGATCTGAAGGATCACCTTTACCCGTCTATCAGCGTCATCAATGATTTGCCGGGACGGATACACGTACCGCAGTCCTCCCATCCCCAACCCTCGGTGGTCTTCACAGGTTCGTCTTGGACCTGCACGATATTCTCTTGCAACACCACTGATCCGCTCACGACAGATACTGGTACAAGTAAAGCAAGAAGAAGAAAATTCAAGTACTTCATCGCGTCAGGTCGTGGAGATGTACAATGAACGAGGGCGTCGGTGTCGTCGTTATCGTCGTTGAGGAGCAAGTACGGATCCAAACAAGCAAGCACGCCAAATACGTCAAGCTCCGTCTTTGGGGTCTTTGCATCATGGCGACCCTTGACACCTATAGGTCACGTGCTATTTCCTGGCTGTGTGGGGGGCTGCGCTCAAGGCGGGGCGCAGTAGAGCTTGGTCTCTTGTCCATCATCTTCTTTCACACTTGTTCTCATTGTCAGTACCTTCTTGCTCTGTTGGACGATATTCTCAAACCACTTCTTCTGTCGGATAGCACATCGCCAGTTACGCAGTCGCTGACATTAGCCGAGTGGTCAAGTCATAGCAACACACTTTCTTGAACTACAAAGACAAGAACCATGAAACCGCGAGACTATTGCTGCTGCGCTATCCCAGTCATGAATGCAGGCATTTATGCCACTCTAATAGAACAGTTTACCCTCAGTCTGCTGGTCGGCATTCTTGCTCTAGCGACTCCGTCAAGTCTGTATTCTTCTTTCGTATCGATCGCTGGAGTGATGTTAATGACGTTATTATGCACTTGTAGTTGTAGGCGCTTCTGTGCCAGGCATTGCGAAAATCGTTCTCGCAATAATATGCTTCGTAGCTGCTGGTGTGCAAGTCTTCGGCTTCCTGGGTGTATTCAAGGTACGTTTATCATGTTCCAATGCATCTTAATGAATCCACCTAACTCGATATTCTTTTAGGAAAAAGCTATCATGTTCCGTCGGTACACGACAATTCACATCATGCTCACCATTGCCGCCTTCGCGGTAGCAGCCACTTGGATTATTATTTCTGCGGCGCGACACAACACTGCCTTGAAAGATTGCGAAGGTGACTTCTTCTCGAACTCGACGACGACGACGACAGGAACCGACACTCTCAACGAAAGCGAGACATTGTGTAATATATTCACCTGGGTCACTGTGGGCCTTATGGGAGGTCTCTGGCTCCTCCTTGCCATCATGCAGGTTCGTAGTTGTCGTTGACTACCGGCGTTTCTATCATTGATGATAATACTCGGATTTTCTCATATCCGTGTTAATATATCAGTTCTATCTATACACCGTCATATCCTCTTATGGCACTGGCCAGCGCCGAGACCATGATGAATACAAGTCAATATACTCCGTCACTGGTGTAGAAAGCGGTGCCATTCCGCTGGCCGACCGTGCAGATCCATGGGACGCACGGCCCTCGGTTGACGACGACCGTGAAGCAACCGTACCTCTCGCACGCGATGTTGGGCGTGGAACTGGGCATGCTAGGAACGACAGTGCTGCGAGTGTATCGACGATCTTAGCAGAGAAACCACAGACGGAAGCCCGCTCGATTTATTCGGAGCGCGCAAGCGCTACGGGTGGTGGCGCGTACCCTCCGCAACGTCAAGGAACTTATGCAAGTCCGCGTAATGGTTCTGTCGACAACAATCCGCTCTACGGTGGCGCAGGTGGCTTTTCGTATCCTTCCAATGTGTACACGCACGATCCGCAACCAACGCCTCAAGCATTCGGCAGCGGTGCGAATTACTCCGGAGGAAACTCTGGGTACGGATTTGGAAATACGAACCCCAATGACCTTGCGAGACCAGGGAACACGCAAGCGCACCCTGGTACGTCGGATTGAATGAGCTCCATCCACGTGTTTGTGTCCGGTAGTTTCACTTCTGATTGGCCGTTCTGATATTACGTTTAATAGCTGAAGGCATGTTTGGCCGAAAAACTTCAAGATTGCAGAAGGTGGATCGTAGGGATTATGAGTACTAAAGACACTATTGAATACTTCAACCACTAGACGCTTAGTATTACCTATACCCCTTCTGCTGCACAGCTCTCAAGTTATACCGATGGCACGTTTTGCTATATTTTCCACTCTCTTGCGCATTACAAATCCCCTTGTTTCCTGCCTGCACCACCCTCATGATTTCGCTCGGACAGTGTCAGTTATGCAATGTAATATTCCTATCCTCTGTGGATTTAATCAAGGACTGGACTTCGCCACTGTAAATAAACTTTCCACTTCCTATTACAGTCCACGCAGGCCTAGCAACCATTTTAATTTGTTGTGAAAGCCAACGATCCATCATCGAGGGTATACCTCGTCCCTTTGATCTAATCATTCTCAGACGATGCCAAAGATGGTTTTGCTTCTGTCAAACTTTCCTCCTCCCTCCAGAAACACCATACACTCCAGATGTCCTAGTTGAAAATGTTGCTCATTAGCAATACCTCCTCTACTATAATCTACCAGGCTCATAACTTACTTTTTCTGAAGCAAACACAACGAAGGCTACCAGTGGAGCTTAATGATGTCTGGTTAGAGTCGCCAATTCCATGATAGGAATGCTGACGCACTTGCAGCATTGAAGAAATCTACGACACCACTGAACAAGTTATCATCAGCCATTCCGACTAGAAACAATATATCCGGACGGTCCATGATTGCAGCGTTCAGGCTAGAGAACTCTTAATTATTATTCGCGTCAAGAAAGTAGTATATGTGAAAGTGAATACATACATCAATGCAACGATTCGATAGGCACTGAACAATGCAATACGAGAGAAAAGCGCCATCCAGTTGAAGGCATTTCGATTCAGAAAGGTTCGTTTTCGGTAGACTAGTATCGCAATTGACACTGGAACGCAAGTATGAAGCACAGAAAACTCTGTGAAGTGTTGAATGACGTACCTTCAAATCCAACTGTAATCAGAGATATGGAGCAGCTGAAACCAAGAACGGAGCGTAAGCTAGGAAGCAAGCAAAGTGCGTCAGTCGCATTATTACTACGCACCAATTTAGATGACTCACATTGTCAACACCAGACCCAATGAATGGGTAAAGTCTCCGTTTTCAAAGATGATACAATAGAACACTGTGGGAACGGAGAGACCTGAGCCAGGAATTGTACTTTCGACTGCCAAGCCTTTCGCCGGATCCATTCCTATCTATAGGTAAAACATAATTCGAGACGAAAAGTAAGGCCAACAGTAACACGGGTGACTTGCCATCATTGTGGAAACGGTGAAGGCGACGAGGACGAGGATTGGAGTGACCAAAAGCTGAGCAAATGGTCATCACCAGGCAGACTAAATAAAATCTCGACCAAGAACACCCACCGCACAATCAAACAAAATTTTCTTTCTGCTTCTCGCTGATGAACCCATTCCTCCGTGCTCAGATGCAGGACACTGCCTCAGCAACTGCCATAACTGCATTACTCTGCGTCAATACAAGTCTCGGATGATCCAGCGACGAATTTGACTAACATGAATGACAAGGGCAAGATTCGTGGAGCTTGTCCTATCGTTCATATTAGTACCTCTCCTGGGTCAATTGAATTAAAGTCACTTGCATTGCCTGAATCCCATTTATTAGAGACGCCTGGATAAGACCGGCATTGTACGATGGATTCAATGAAAGAAGGTCATCACTACTGCGGTCACGATATAAACTAGGAGGGACACAGTGATCAAGAAGCGGTTCAGAGATGATGACTTAGACCATATGCTTACAGCAACGAGTATATGATTGATGAGAGTATCCATGAAATGCAGAAGTCGATGAAAACTGGATGACGTTTCACTCGCTTTGAGAACAGAACAGTGAGAAGGAGGATGGGCAGGAGGATTTGCCCTCCAGCGATCTGTATGCCGAGGTAAACGTTCTCCTTGACTCGCTGGACTGTTTTATGTTTGTAAATTGTAACGCTCCGAGAAATTGCGACTTACCATGCTGGACATGATCCGCTTCAGATTGAAGTAAACCATTAGCTCCATCATCGGAAGACATGGCCAAGTGCCTGTAACTTGGTATCCAAAGGACGGAAAGATTTGAAACCGAAGAATGGCAGGTACGATATGACCAGTTTACAAACTAGATCAAAAGGAAAGCCAGTTACGCCCTATGTACCACACACTCCATGCGATGGTCCCAGGCTGATATATCAACAGTGTCAGAATAGTGCAACGGTCAGAATCAGATTGGCATATGCATCATCAGAAGGTATAGAAATCTGGGTTAAGGATAAAGGTGCCGTAAAGGGTCAGCCAAAATATGCACTGATACATATTTGATCAGTACTGACATTGATCACTTGAAATTCCTTCATCTGGCGGAGGGCGACGCTCGTAACAGCTCACTCATACAACTATCGAACTTTTCTCATATTAAGTCAAGGTACACTCGTGCATTCCTCACCATTCTCTTTGCCATCTTTACTAGTTAGCATGGACAACGCCATCTATCATCTTCAACTCAGCCACTCCTTCTATTCATGATTTTCGCCGCTCGGCTGGATATCGGTTAATAGCACCAGTACGACCAATAGATCAAAGGAACTCACGTAAAGATACCAATCAGCTCAGTCTGATTCGGATAGATCGTGTTCCCTTAGTATCCACGGTTAATAACAATCTTCACATTACTTGCGGGAAGACCGACCATCGTTCGGAGAAGCCTTCGAAGGGAAATTCAACTGTCAGGACGATTTCTGCTATTCTTAGGCACAGACTTACTCCGTCTATGATCCTATCATTGTATTTGAATAGATGGTTTCCTCCGTTCTCCGTCAAGCCCAATTGGCCGAACTGCCATGGCATAATACTATGTCTAGTGTGAAAAATCGACATGCATTCTTGCAAGATCCTAGTACGCACCCTCTATCGAGTCCGATCAGTTAATGATATCACGCCTAAGGCGTTAGTAACTTACCCATGTCTCGTATCTAGTGCCCGTTGCACCCATGCTGGGTAGATGGACGTCTTGTTGTCTGCAAAGCCTAGTCTCAACAAAGATAGCATTGCAAGCATGCGAGCTTACCTAATCCTGAAAGGCCGAATTCTTCAAGGACCAATGGCTTCCCTGACATTTTGGCAGCTAGTGAATAGTGCGCATGTTGTAGCGCGGTTTAGTAATGACTAACCAATCTGACACGAAATACAGTGCGCGCACAATTAGCATGAGCTTGAATCCAGTCTAATCCCCAGTCCGTGATCGAGAAGTTGGATCCAGGGAAGTCAAGCTGCGAATACCAGGGTTGCGCATACATGTGCTAATAGAATAAAATGAATCAACTTATCGTCCGCCGTTGGGTCAATGTCAATAGATAACAAACTGGATACTTACGTATACACCAAAGTCGATGTTCGGCAATAGCAGATCTTTGTCGAAGTCTTCTCCGGCTGCGAAGAGAGCGATGATTTTCTCCCTTCACAAGGGGAGAGAAATTAAGTACTCACCACGCCCGTCGAAGTTATAGTCGGTTGAAGCCACACCATTGGACCATCTGAATTCATATGGTTAATATCGTCTTTGTTTGGCAGCATAACATTTCGCAGTGTACATCACAGGTGGATCTGTCCAGTAGAATTGGCCTTCACCACCAGTTGAGATCAGATGGTAGGGATCACTTTTGAACAGCATTCAAAATTGATAAGAACGCGCCTTTATAGAGAAGCAAAGAATACTCACAGACTACGAACAAAGTCGCTCTGCTCTCGATACCACGCATGCAGCGTGTCCGAACCAGGCACGCAATTCGGGCCTGCAGGAATCAAGTCACTCAAGCAACGTGCCTCGTTTATAAGTTCCCAAGCGAAGATCGAAGGAGACTCCTTGTACCGTTCCACGATTATCTTTGCGTACCTCTCTGAGAAGACATCATCGGCTCAAGAGTGAGAAAATGATCGGAAGTGGGTCGGATGCTTGACGCACGGTATCCTGAAATTACGTTTCTGTACGTAAAGAAGAGATCGTGTGTTGCATTCGAACCAATCATCCAGTTGAGATACAAGTCCGAACCCTGAAAGTCTTATCAGTCGATGCCGTTGTAGTATCGACTTGTAGGGTAATCACCCCGTATCCAACCCTATAGCCGGCGATCATGTTGAATTGTTTCGACTTTGTGTATTATCCGGAATTGCCTCTTACCAGTTATTCGTCAAAGTAACGATCAAACGAATATCATACTTCGCCGCTGTCCTCACGACGTTGTCCAGCCTCCCCAATCCTTGAGAGTCGTCATTGAGCGTCCATTGGCTACTGTTCCAGACCTGGTGAACAAAAATAGGATTGGCAATCCTCAAGCGTAAATGAGAATGAACTCGCCTGGTAATATGTCAATCCAGAATCGAGAGCGTACGGAAGCTCAGTTGCATTGATCGCGTTGAAACCCTTTACAAGAAAGAATCAGAACCTCTTAATACCATTAAATGTTGCTGCTCACCCACGTCCGCACCACCTTAATTCCTTGCTCACGCATACCTTGAAATGTCAGTTCAACATCATGTTGGGTCAGCAGGAGAGGAAGCCACTTGAAGCATAAACATTTCAGACATGGAACATTTTCCGAAAAATGATCAGGAATCATACGTAGGAGTTAGCGCCAACAAAACTCTGAAGGATCCAAGTCAGTACTTTTAGCGCCAGTGAAGACGTTATGAAGCCGGATGACTTACGAAGGGTTTCCCATCAACGACGAACTGAGTTCCATTTGTTGTAGCAAACCCCGGAGGAACACGACGAGGGCGCGCAGACACGCCCGATCCGGCAGGGAAAAGCTCAAGAACAAATAGCACAGCAGCGGCAACAGACCAGAGTCCCATCAGCATCCTTACGTGCAGAGACGTTTCATCGGTCTACGAAGAGTCTACCCAAGTTTTTAAAGAGCACTCAATCTCTCGACGCATGGTGCCACTCGAGAATTGATAGAAGTTCGGGCAAATGTCGGGGTCACAAGCAAACTCAGAAGCGCTTTTGAGAAATCTTGCTTGTTTGCTGGAATAGACGCCGCATGTAGACTCATTCTGAATTTCCGTCGTCGATCTTGTGACCGCGCTAGATCACCATTCGGAAGACCGTAACGGACCGGGCTGGATGAGTAGGAAGAAAAAGACCGCGCAATGCTTGGGCGCGTTGACTATGGTTTTAGATCTGGTGCTGATACGAGTTAGAAATCATGTGCTTGTCGTGATAATCATACACATGCTTCGTCGGATGGCAGAGTCTATGTCGGGTAGCAAAAAATGAAATTGAATAATACAACTCGTTTGAGCGGAAGAAATTTACCACATCAGATAGGAATCAAGTGAAGCACGGCGCAGGCGAGGAACAGAGAGAAGAACAGTCTCAAGTAACGGCGCATAACGATGTTGGTATAAATTAAGCATCGTCTGTCATTATAGCGATGAATTCCTGCTCGTTAATTTCCCCGTCTTGGTCCAAATCGAATTCATCAATCATTGCTTGTCTGCTCAAACACATCAAGACATGAATAGTCAGTACTTGGGTTCAGAACTACTAGCAGACAAACTGAGGAGGACAGAACGTACAATTCCTCGTCATCAAGTTTATCGCCTAAATCACGAGCTACTCTCCGAAGATTCCGCAGGCTGATCTTGCCCGTGTTATCGTCGTCGAACAGCTGAAAGGCGCGCTTTATCTCATCTAGTGGGTCGCGCGCGAGTATGCGTTCGCTCACTACGAAAAGTTACAAAGAAACGCGAGCGCTTGTGTCAGCCACTACTTCCTAGCTGTGGTCTACAAATACGCACTAATCTTAACAAAATCCTCATATTCCATCAACCCATGTCCTGTCTTATCATGATCCCTCAGGATCTTCAGCACCTCAGCCTTCTTCAAATCGAACCCCAGCGCGCGCATAGCAACTTTGAGCTCGTGGTAGTCAAGACACCTATCCTTGTCCGTGTCGAACAGTTCGAAAGCCTCTTTGATTTCTTGCTTTTGTTCATCGGAGAGCTCGGGTCGGGCGTGAGTACGTCGTTTGGCTTTTGAGGCAGCCGAGTACATTGTTGGAGGGATTGTTTGGGTTTTGACAAGGTGGATGAGTTGTGTGAGAGCGACAAGATGGATGTCGCGTGGAACGTTGAAGACGCGTCTGCACGTGGCTCAGCGCAGACGAACAAGACGCGTCGCGTCACACACTTCTTCAAGATTTATTGGCAGTTTTCGAATTTTTGTACCACTTCAACAGTTACAAAACTACTACATTTTTTTCGATACACAAGAACATAGGTCGTAAATACGAAATTTATGTTGCATCATTACTTACAACATCACAACTCCAATCCTCCCTTCCAAGCTCACAAATCAAAAACCAAGAAAAGACAGACAATTGAGTTATAGATTGTCATTAAGCGGTCTGCACTGGCGGCCCAGACACGATCCGATTACATTAAGCCCAAGCCTTGACGTCCTCTGGTGTTGGTCCAGCAGGCTCGTCCGATGCAGCGAGGTTGCACTGATGGAACGCACGCACTTGATCAGGCGTGAAGGCACCAACCACAGTATGCAGGACCCCGCGGTTGTGGAAGATGACGAGGTCCTTTGGTTTCCTGATTCCAGAAGACGAAGTCAGTGACCGTGGAATACATGAGCATATAAGTGCAATCTACTGACCAGTCATGCGGATATACCAGCGAAGGAGCGATAGCCGGACGTTGCATCCTATAGACAAGATCGCGAACCTCTTTCAAGTCCGTCAGACGCGCGCCATCAGGATACAATGCGCCCTCCCTCTTTGCACCTTCGGGAAGCGGATCGATGAGCAACTCCTGTATCGCACTTGGGTGAACCTGAAAATGCAAGTTTCCGGTGACTGGGTTCTTCCAGAGCTATGACAGCATTTGATTAGAAAATGAGCGTATTCGATTGGATGCCACAAGCATACCATCGGCAGGACCTTGATCTTGCTCTCATCCCATGGCGGTAGCTCATCAGGTTTCATCTCAAGTCCCTCCGTTTCCATACCGAGACCTAGCGAGTTCGAGCGAGCCGTGGCCATCCAGACGTACGGATGAGGTGCATACCGGACGCGGGTTCGGACAGCAACGCTCTTCAGCTCCGACGGCAGAATGTCAAACATTGTTTTGCCGTCTACGAAAGCAGTCGTGCCAAGTGGGACGGGAAGCTCATCACCAGTTCCATCGTCATAGCGAACGACCTGCGGATCGCCCTGTGGGACCTCGATGCCATACAACGTTGTGACCTTGGGTGGATTGAGATTGTACAGAGCAGCGTCGATGTGCCATCGATAGAAGCGGGTATAACCCTTCTTCTCGTCCTCGGGCGAGATCCGTGTTTTATGGAAGGTCGTATGCGAGGGATGCTTGAGCTTCGCCTCGGCGAGACCTTCGTGATTATAGACGACACCATTGCCGATAAGTTGTACCTGCGGCACGCGCGGGATGGTCTTTAGATCCGGATGAAGCACGGACTTGACTTCCTTGCCGGTTTTGTTGTTTCCGTGACCATAGGTCTCGCAGCTCGGGTCGAAAGCCTAGCACCGCATAGTAGTCGGAATGCGAACATGCAACATTGTCTCAGGAAGATACGTACCTTGGTCAGAGCATACTGCTGCTCAGGAGAAAGGTCGGTATCTCTGAACAGTATAGCGCCATGCTTGATACATACGTTAGGGACAATGGCGCATATAAGCAAGAATAAGAATGACGTACCTTGTAAAGGAGCTGCTGAACCTCCTCGAACTGCTCTTCTGTGAGCTCTCCTGGCTTTACGCCCTTGATCTCCCTACCAAAGTCTGGGCTGAACTTGGATGTGTTCACAGACGGGGGCACGGGAAGAGGAACGACTTCGATAGCCATGGTAGACAAATAGAATCAGGAAGAAGCAGAAGATAGGGAACACTCGGAGAGGGAGAAAGTGGCTAAGAGGGAGATAAGTAGGTCATGCACCAGTATTTATACCTATACTTATCTACGGGATAATATTGCGCTCGGTCAACCGGGTTTCAGTTATTCCATGTTTTCCCGACTATCACCTGCGCAGTATGTACCAAGAAAGCGGTGCATATCGGGGCATCTACTTGACCGTACTTGCTCCAGTCGAAATCAATCTGTGGAAACTCGTTATTTTATTTTCAACTCACATGAGTTTGTTTACGTCAGGCGTGCCGATCACTCCATCAAAGTTGGCCGGACGGCGATCACTGCAACTTCTGACCTGGCACTCTTCGGTGCGTGTCTCGTTTCCACATTCCTCACGACCGTCATGGCAAACCCAAACGCTAGAGAACGTCGGAGAGCTAAGCCAGGCGTAGATGATGCCAAAAGCCAGCCAAAGGATTCCAAAAATCAAAATGACGCGTCTGGAACGCGAAATGCTGAAGAGACTGTTCAAAAGAAGAGCTCAGGAAGCTCATTAAGATCTTGGTTGATCTACGCTATTATTTTCGCTACCTTGGCCTTTTACGTGCGTAACAAAATATGCTTCTTTGTACTAGCATAGTCGATGCTGAGAGCTTGTGCAGTTGCGAGACTTTTTCAAAGTCCTCCTTGAACCTTGGATTGACTTTGCCGATTCGAAGCTCCACGGCGTGACTTCGTCCGCACCTGGAGAAATTGTCGCAGACATTGAAAAGCGAAATGCGATCGTGGACTCGTTCAAGGTGCGTGATCCTATCGCCTAAGTCATTGCGTCCATCCTTACAGCATGTCCGTCCATCTAGCATGCATGGCACGCCTATGGCAAGTCCTTCGTCCTCACTTCTTGTGGACATGTGCATCTGATGCTTTTCCTAACAGAACGCGACGCGATGGGTGCAGATGAATACCATCCTATCAGCCATCAGGGTACCAACCTCAGTGAAGCCGGCGGTATTGGATACACCGTTGTAGACTCGCTTGACACGATGATGATCATGGGTCTTGACGACGAAGTCGCGCGGGCGCGAAAATGGATTGATGAGAAACTATCGTTTGAGAAAGATGGGTCGTTCTCTACATTCGAGGTATGTCTTTTGCTTTCCATCCAGCTTTCCCTGATAAATTCTTGATGCTGCTTTAGACAACAATTCGTGTTCTAGGCGGGTTGCTCTCTGCATATCATTTATCAGGCGGGGACAAGCTCTACCTAGAAAAAGCGGTCGACCTTGCAGATCGTATGCTTCCAGCATTCGATACTCCCTCAGGGTTACCACTATCAAGTGTCAATTTAGCAAAACGCGTCGGTATACCCGATCGTGACAATAACGGCTGGGTGAGCACGGCAGAAGTTTCGACGCTTCAATTGGAGCTGCGATACCTCAGCGAGCTGACCGATGATGATACCTATTGGAGGGCTGCCGAAAAGGTCCGTGAACGTTTCATCGTTGCAAGGATGGAATAGTTGATTCGATCGTAACGAATAGGTCATGTATTTGATCAGGCAGAATAAGGAAAATCCGCATGTGGTGACTATTTTCATGGAGTACGTATCCTCTTATCCTGTATTATTTCAACTGCTAACAATCTATACAGCCCGGAGTCGGGAGCTTTCATCCCTTTTGATATTCGCCTAGGCTCGCGTGGGGACTCCTACTATGAATATCTCTTGTGAGTGTTTTGGGTAACAGCTACGATCGGTGCTTAACCAAGCTATGCAGAAAACAATATCTTCAGACAGTAAGTTCGCTTGCCTGAGCGAAATTTGCATTGCATCATTACTCAAGATGCTTCCTATAGAACAAGACAGAAGAAGTTTACAAGAGCGTAGGTCCTTTCTGACACAAGTCTATTCCGCAAGCTAAGAAGCGAAAATATCAGATGTATTTGGAGGCCATGGATGCCGTCAATAAGCACCTCGTGAAGAGAAGCAAGCTTACTGGCATCACCTACACCTCAGAGTTAATTCCTGAGCGAAGACAAGGTGGGGATGCGTGGGTACTCTAGGATATCATCAATCCTACCTGTATTGATCACGAAGTCATTCAGATATTGGCGTCTCGTTCCCAAACAAGATCACCTCGTATGCTTCCTCGGCGGCTCCTTGATGCTCGGCGCAACAACAGCAGGTGCCCTCAAGGAAAACGTGTCTATCCCACCTCATCCATCCGAGCTATCACCCGACGCGAAACGCGACTGGCGTGTCGGTGTCGAGCTCATTCGTACGTGTATGCTCACTCATAAGACACAAACGTGTGTATTTTCTTCTTTCTATCCTTGATGTTGTAAGTGGGGACTAACCAATGGGACTGCATGAGAAAAGCGGTTTGGCGCCTGAAATTGTGCATTTCAGACTCCCAAACGACGGGGTTGACTCGACAATGATGGGTGCACCGAGGGATTGGTATATTAAGGGAGCAAAGTACGTTCTCCAATGCATGGTATGCACATGCCCAATTATGCCTCTTTCTTCGATACAGACCGGGCTATCCTCCTCCTCTCGACGCGCGATACATCCTCCGGTCAGTCAATACCGATCCTTTACACTTTCGCATGCACACTAACCTGTTTCTGTTATGATTGCAGACCAGAGACAGTTGAGTCGCTCTTCATCGCTTACCGCTTGACAGGCGACAACATGTACCGCGAATACGGTTGGCGGATCTTTCAAGCTATCGAGAAGCACTGCAAGGTATCGACGGGTGGATACGCCGCTGTGCTGAACGTGGACGAGCTTCCTGTGACTCTGGAGGATAAGATGGAGACGTTCTTGCTTGTGCGTCGATGATTAATCGTCCAATGCATTTATGTGGGCTGATTTGAGGACATTTACAGAGCGAAACATTGAAATATCTATATTTGCTTTTCTCTGACGCAGATGATATCCCGTTATCAAGTACGTTCCTCATCATGCACTTCCATTATATTATACTCACTTAGAAACGGCTTTACTCAGAATACGTGTTCAACACTGAGGTACGTTTCGGTCTCTTGATTCGTTTCAATAAATTGACATTTACCTGATATTTACGCTGACTTCTTTATGCGCAGGCGCATCCCTTACCTATCTTCAACCCTTCAATCCGCACAGGTTTCTCTTAGATATCTCAGTCCCGTTTAGCCGCAATTTGAATATGTATCCGTGCTATCTCCTGATATAATACTCGAATATCATATAAGAAGTGGAAATATCTTAAGGAAATGCATGAACATTGTTGTGAGCCCTTCACACTACGGGCAATTTAGTATTTTCCATCGGATGATAAATGGATTGATATGTAATTTGATATTTTCAATATCATTCAATATCATACTGAATATCCTCATTAGGGATATTTAAAATATCATCAAAGTATTTAGAATATCATCAAAGCAGATATTCTGATTGACCAATCGGCATAATTTTTAGGGATATCTGCTTTGATGATATTTTAAATATCCCTAATGAGGATATGCAGTATGATATTTTCAATATCATTCAATATCATACTGCATATTCTCATTAGGGATATTGTAAATATCATCAAAGTATTTAGAATATCATCAAAGCAGATATTCTGATTGACCAATCGGGATAATTTTTAGGGATATCTGCTTCGATGATATTTTAAATATCCCTAATGAGGATATGCAGTATGATATTGAATGATATTGAAAATATCAAATTACATATCAATCCATTTATCATCCGATGGAAAATACTAAATTGCCCGTAGTGTGTGAGCCCTTCACCGTGAAGGCGATCACGTGAGACGAAAAAGTCTAAAATCGACCTCTAAACAGGACCAACTTCCCCTTCGCCATGTTCCGACTGCCTTGCCTGTCCGCCGCAGGGCCAAAGCCATCATCTACCTCTTTCCTTGTTCTTCCAGGTAGACGACACTATGCCGTCTCAATCCGCCCTTCCACGGTCTGGCCGGGAAAACCAGAACCGCGCGTCTTCAACGAGCGCAAAACATACCTCTTCAACCAATTCACCTCCCTTCTCAACCGCTCCTCCTCACGTCCAGTTCTATTCATACATCATAAGAACTTCAAGGCCGATGCTTTGATAAAACTGCGAAGAGAGATAACCGCGACGGCCTTGCCGAAAGGCGCGAAGCAGCTCTCTATGTTGGAGGTTGCGCCGGATCCGGAGACGGTACCCCGGCTGGCGATTATCCAGTCGAGTGTTTTCGGAGTTGCGTTGAGGAACTTCGCTCCGCTCGATAGTGAGACGATCCAGCTGATAGCGAGCATGGCGCATGGGGGAGCACTAGCTGTCATCACCTTACCTTCCCTCGATCCACCCGTGCTCCAGGGCATCTTACGCACACTCGAACACGCTATCCCGCCGAAGAAGCAGGAGGAAGAGCAGCCGAAGAAAAAGGGGAAAGGGAAAGACGGCGATGAGGAGGGATTCGTACCCGGTCGAAGACAAAAACGCCAAAAACCCATGCTGGATCCGGAGCTCTCTGTCGCTGGCGCGCTCATTGAAGGCAGGGTATTCGGGGTAGAGCAAGTGAAGGACGTATCGAAGCTCCCGACACTGGAAACGCTCAGACAGCAAATCGTTGGACTGATTTCGAGCCCAGCGGTACAGCTGGCGATGGTGCTTGGAGAAGCGAGCGGTGGGCGGTTGGCGAGGACTTTGGATGGGTTCAAGAAAGCTTTGGAGGATGGGCAGACGACGAAGGAGGAGACTACAAGCGCCCCTTAGAACTTGTATGTGATGCTCTTGCTCTATTATAGTCTTGTTTCATGATTATTATTTCTACTTTTCAGAGGTCGAAGCCATACTTATGATAATCGCAGCGTGCCATTCTTCAATTCAACCTTTGGGTATTTACAACTTTTCATCATGGAGGGCTTCCAATGATGCCCAAACTTGCGAAAAACCGAGGTCCTGACTACGTCAATCTTTGTTAGAATGATAGCTTATGGCTTGACACTACGTCTCTGGATTCTTTCTGACTACAAAGTCTCTTTCAGCTGCCTGATATCGGGTTATCGTTGTGAGGGACTTCGCTTCGGTCGTTTTGGCCGGAGTACATTGAATGCAATTGCTCAGCTTTCGCCTTTTTCGATAAGTTTTCCGAAGCAACAAATAAGCAATTCGATCTGGCCTAACTTGCTCGCTCAAAGGTTGTGAAACTACTCTCAAGGCATTGCAACTGGTCTTTTTTCTATGGACATGTCATACATGTATAAGCTCGGGTGAGTGACGACGGGTTTTGCTGCACGGAGGCAAGTGCAGCGGTCGTCTAGCTATCGCTCAAATAAAATTCCGCGGAGCCAATCGAGAAAGGTTGCCGCAAGTAATCTTCCCATCCATGACGACTTCACTTACAGCACGCGCCGTGCCTGGTGCATTGCAGATACCCTAGGTTTTTTAAAAGAAAAAAATAATGAGCAAAGCTATATGCGGATACAGAGGCTCGTGAAGAGAACCCACCCAGCACGTATGTCCAGCAGCAATAATCAAACCCTTCACTCTCTCATCCTCACCAACGATTGGACATCCACGAGGACCAGAATTCAAGTTTGGCAGATAACAAGCCTGGCGCACCGTCACCTCCCCATCGCGTAACTCCGGACTGATAGCAGCGATCTGCTTGATCAGCGTGTCGCAGACTTTATTGTCGACCTGGACTTCTGCCGTTGACGCTGGGAGCGGGAGGCAGTCTCCTGGCGAGCAGACGTAGACTTCGTTGTTCGGGCGCGCGTAGATTTCGGGGGTTGCGTCCCGCCCGTCGGGCATGGTTATTTCTGTGAAGAGGCAGTAGGCGGAGACGGGTCGTGTAGGTCGGACTGTGATTGAATGACCACGTGTCCCGGAAATGGGTACGTTTGGTAGAACTGTAGACGTCCACGGACCAGCGGAGACAATGACATGCGTAGCTGGGATCGTATCGGTCTTTCCCGTCTCCTTATCGACATACGAAACAGCCGAAACAGCTCTTGACTGCTTCGAGCCCGTCGGGTTCTCCACATTCGTTATAGAGGTCACGTTCCCCAGAACAAGCTTTGCGCCCTTCTCCTGCGCCAGCGCACACATGCTCGTCGTGAACTCATACGGGTGCACCTGCGCCGTCTCACCCTCCCCGGACATCGGCTCGTAGCTCTCCGTCAAATCCTCCTTTACCCAGTCGAGATCGTCCGGAAGGACTCTTTTCTTCTTCCGTCCCTTGTGCGCGGATTCCTGAACAGTCTCGGACGTATGCAGCCCGTCCTTCTTATTCAGCGATACCTTCGAAGTCATAGGCCGCCGATCCCCGCAACGGGCGTATCCTCGCCCTTCCCCTCCCACTGCCCGCAATTCGTATACCTCCACCCCCATCGCTCCGCACCTCCATGCTCCTTCGCCAATCGCTCGTGCTCGGCGAACGTAATATCCACGAGTTCCTTCGGGTACGCCCATTTTGCAACTAGCCCTCCGGCCTTTCCGGACGCACCGCCCGCGATGGCAGTCGCTTCGAGGATAGTCACTTTTGTAGTTTCGGGAGAGTACGACGGATGATGCGTTATGTAGTATGCGCTTGTACAGCCTATGATCCCTCCGCCTACAACCACGACGTTGTGCTGTTCCGAGTTGTCATTTGCCATAGTACTGAAACTAGTGCTAGTTGACTGTATGTGTGGACGCGCCCGGGGGTTAAGATCGGTTTGGCGAGCAGAGCATAGGATGAATAACAGTTGATACGAATATTCCTCACGTGTAATGTACGCTCTCACCGATGAATTCTGCAGCAATATGGATGACCCAACTCCACTGCCAGCAATCGTTCTTGCTGAAAGTCCGAGTCCTACGATTCGTAAACCAAAACGCAAGGTCACTCCGAGACGTTGCCTGATGACCATAACTTAATATTCTTGCAATCTGCACTTTATTTAGACGACGACCTCATCAGACTTACCTAGAGTGTAAGGGAAAAACAGCGGCACTAAGATTGAGCTTAGCTTTATACTAGCGTGAGACGAGGGTAGAATAGACGTCATGTCATATATGCTGCTTATAAAGTGATCGACACATCTTAGGAAATAGCCAACAACATCATGTGTACCCCGTATATTCAACCACAAAGTCTAAGTGATTATACTAAAACACTCAACCAACCAACACCATATTCCTAATCAATGCTAACTAACTAACCAACTAACAATACAATGTAAGATTTTCTTGTTCTTGTTCTTATTTCTTTCCAAGTCATCATCCCTGTGCAAAGCAAAAAAAAAAGGGGCGATTTGCCCTGAGAAACTCATCAAAAGAATTCAGAATTCCCTTCTGCCCTTCCTCAAGTGCCGTACCTTCTGAGGAACCCGAATTGGCGCTTGCTGTTGCATATGCTCCTCCTCCATAAGCCGTGCAGCATTTATCTCATCAAACCTCTCCGCTTCCTCAACCGCATCCATATCATCGAGCCACCCCGCATCTTGCTCGGATTCATTCTCAGGGAGCGGCAAATTGCTTGTCGAGGGTGTGGAAACTGAGTGAGAATCACGCCCGCCGCAGCCTGAATTGGACATCGTATCGTTGTCGTTATCATTCGCGTGGTCAGTCAAGAACGCCTCGTCCTCTTCGTCGAATTCGAGAGGGACGGACTCGTCTGTCCGAGCCGGTCTCATTCGTGGTGATTGCAGTCGCCGGAACCCTCGACTCAGACGTCCCAGGCTGTCATTAACGCCTTCCGTCAGATTAACTGCAACGCTCCGTATCGGTAACGAAGCCTTGAAAGAACCAGGACGAGCTCCATTGGGCAGCATCGGTATTATAGGCGGAGATGAACTAGGGTACTCCAGGCCCGCATGAATTGCAGAGGCAAGGGAATCGTCAAATGATCGAGCACCTCGAGCATCTTGAGGCGTCGAAGCGGCACTGATGAACGACTCGCCCTGCTCTGCCGCATAAGCACTTGCTTCAACCTGCCTGCGAACTTCGATCTTGTCTACTGGGATCTCGAAGTGCAGCCGTCGGATGAGCGCGTGATAATCTTCGCTGAACGCGAAGAACGAGAATTGATAAGAAAGGTAGATGGAGCCTGGGATGATTCTCGTTGAGCGTGAACAGGTCGACAATTCTGCTTGTGCTAGCCATCTAAATAAACAATTAATTGTCAGTTACTATAGGTTGACTATCCAGAGGGAAGACGCACTCAGACTTCGGTAACACGCGCCGCTCAGACGTTTCCTGCCCTATAACCAACAACTCCTTTACGTCGTTAGACTTGGAATCTCTCGTCAAATTCCAAGTCGCAATGGTCGTATCCTTCGCGACCAATTCAGTCTGCAGTTGCTCCATACCAGTAGACGCAGAAGTCAACGCAGCAGATTTCGGTGGAGACGCGCTAGTACGTCCCATGAATCCAATTCCAGGTAGGGAAATGCTTGTCCCCGTAGGAATCGGCAACGAAGACAAGAACGAGCTCGTCTCCGCAATGCGCGTCGAGATAGTCATCCGACGCAGAGATAAAAACCCATCCGTAGGGTCGAAGGTAAGAATATCCTGATAGTTCGTAGGCCTCGATGGAAGCCGTGGCGATACAGACTGTGTACGCAGATGCGGTGCTGAAGATGGTATTGATGATGATACAGATGAAGGTGGTGAAAACGTATTAGGTGGAGGAAGGAACTTTGCTGGTAATGAATCCGCTGAAGATGATATGAAAGTGAAGGCCAGAGGGATGCCCGGTTGTTCCTGAGAACTGACCGGTTTCGAACGAAGTCGTACGATCGGCCTGACTTCTGTTGAAAGACTTTGCTATGTGGTAATGAGCATACATGAAGAAATGAACAGTGGTGAGGCTCTTACGATAGTGTCGACGTTCTTGACCTTTCCCTCAGTATGACTTGCATCATCCGGCTTTCCACCGTAAGGATTCGTAGCAAAGATGTGGATGGTCCGATTGCGAGTGCTGATGCCAGCCCATCTTCCGTCAGTTGAGTGACTAACGGCCTCGATGACACCACTTGTCCGTCCTCGACGAAGGTCATAGATATGCCAAGGCATTGATGATGTAGAGTCCTCTGCTGAAGAGGATCGACTCTCGGCGCTCCCAGTAGAATCCTTCCGAGTCGGACCTGTTCCAGGTTTGTTGCGACCGTAGACGCTTCTGTTCAGAGAAACAGAACGCAAAACAGCTGAAGCAGGTCTGATCTGGTATAAACGGACGATACCACCATCACCAGGAACGACACTCAAGCTTGTCCCATCTTCGGTGAACTTGAGCCCAGCTACGACCTGTCCACTCGGAATAGTGAAATCGGATAACCGCTCGGGTCTCCCATTCTCTCGATCTTCGAGAAGCGGCTGCAAATCCAAAACCGTAATGTGCGCGGCGTCCGCACGAGCACCGCGTTCGGTCGCGGTTGGCGACAGCCCCTGCTCGCTGCGGTCCTCGTTCCCAATTTGACTATTGTCAGATGGTGATCGAGCGTGACGAGTGTCCGGAGAAGTTGTTGGTGCACTGCGCGAGAAGAATTTCCGCAGTCCCCCCGTATCCACAGAAGTAGAACTGCCTCTCTCCCCTCGAGCAGCAGCTACTGCAATCCCGCCTAAAGTCTTCATGCCGCTCAACAATCCTCCACCTACCTTTATTGCCGCGTTTCCGATATCGGCCTGCGTAACATTCAATGATCCAATCTGAACAGACGGCGCGTGAGGAATCGCCATGCGCGGGTATAGATTCGTAAGCGATGAAGGAGATTCTGCGGAATGTGGAACGGATGCGAATGCAAGCAGTCGTGAAGAAAGAGCGAACACGGCATGAGGGCGATCCTGTCGTGCAGAATAGACAGTTTCTACAGTGCCCTCTGGAGTATGTAATGATACAGGACGAGAAAAGATGTATAATTGGCGTGATTGAATCGTGTGCAAAATGTTAAATGTCCGCGAACAGAGTATATGCAGTGAAAAAGGTGAACTGGTAGCCTGTAAACGTCGTCAGCATAGAACATAGGCACGAAATGTAAGAAGCACTTACGACAACAGTGAAAGAATTACTCGCTTGTACTGATGTGATAGTAGCGCCGGAAAAATCCAGCTTCTTGACTATTTCATGAGTAGCCAAGGAGTAGACTAATAAATAGCTTGCATCATGTTCTTCGATTCTGTACAGAAGAAGTCCAGGATTAGTGAGGAGAGTAGAACTTAGTCGAGGCTTACACAATTCCTAAAAGAGGCCTTAGTTGAGCGAACCTGTCTTCAACACAGCCCCTGTGTGAAGAGGACCGTGGGGTCGGCAACACGCTGCATCCAACAACCGCTCCGGATAGGCGCCGGTTGAGGATCTCACGGACTTCACCCAAGTGAGTGGTATCCCAAATCTGTAGGCCATTCTCGTAGCCCACGAACAATAGCCGACGAGCCGGGGATGATGGAGACGGGAAGGCCAACGCCGCGAAGGACGCAAAGATGACCTTATCACTACCAACGCTCGAAGTCGGATAGCGGGTATGCTTTGCAGCTGATGGTGGAGGCATATCGTCCTCTTCATCAGATTCACTCGATTTAGATGAGTGAGGAGTCATTCTGAGGCGTGCACGATCACGATCCCTGGATTCTCCGGAGTTCCCTGTGCTTCGTCGTCTAGTCTCTTTGGCATTCACAAAGGGGCCAGTTGACGGCCTGGATGTAGGATAATGGAAGCTTGATCCGCTGACTGTGACGTTCGATATTCTCGGCGCTGCGAAATTAGCAAACGGGCTCGCGAACCCCAGCTGCGGCGAAGCCGGTAGTAATGCCTGGACATTGTGCAGCTGCCGAGAGAGTGACGATGGAGAAGTGGGATGCCTTAAAGAAGTACTTTCAGCATCGGGTAAGAATTAATATGCTTTAAGTGCGTACCGCGAAACGAGGATAGGTGCTCGGGTGCGATCCGAACTTGGCGGCGGCGAGGCTGGCGGCGAATTAAGGCTCGTCACCTCGGATGTTTGCTCTTGAACCCGCACTGGCTCCCCAGTGTGAACCGCTTCCATGACATCCGACAGAGCGCTGAAATGAGGGCCCGGCCGTTCCGCAGGCTCATCATTGTCATCATTGCTTGAGGGTGTCGTTGACCGCCTTGGCTCAGGCTGTGGCATAATCGCGTTAGTGAGCTCTTCAGGAGTCTGCCGTGTAGCAAGGTTGTCCTCTAAGACAGTGAAGGGATTGAACTCGAGATCTACCAAGTCTCCATCCGCATCCGGACCGGTCTCATCAGCGCTGACATCCTCAAGCGCTCGTTCATCTACAGCAGACGCTCCAAGCTCGTCCTCGTCCCTGATCTGTACAGGATCCAGTTGCGGGCTATCAATCCCAAATCCGTACTTCTCATCGTCATCGACTAGAGAGCCCTCCAACAGAGGCGGCGGTGGCATCGGCGGCGGAGGCGGGTACATGGGATCACGGTCAGGCAAGGTCGTGACGAGCACCTGGCTGTCGAGCTGATATTGCTGGATCTTTCTATTATTGCGTTTCCTGGACGTAGCATTCTTTGATGTGCGCGTGGAGGGCGTGTTGTACATTAACGAGCCGTAGGACCGATGGCTATGCGCAAGGAGTGCTGATGAACCTTGCAACCCAAGCCAGCGAACGAAACCAACTAGTTAAAGAAAGCGGAAGATGATAAGCTAAGGAAGCTCAAGCGTGATGATGATAATGATGCAAGAAGAAAAGCAAAGAAGAAAAGATAAGAAAAGAAAGAGAAAGTAGTCCTATAAATTAAGTAGTGCAAGTGAATGCAATACTAAGAGGATGATAGAGAAGAGACGGGACGTGTCGCAGAGTAGTAGTAGTAAGTCGAGACGAGTGAGCTGAGCGCGTCGAATGGATATGGTACGCGCTGACTTGATACGATGATCATGATGACTCGTTCCCTCTATGTACTCCCCGAGTGACCTCAGTGCTAACCTATTTAGGCTCCCTTTCTGAAGAACATTCCCAACCCAACCCATTCCCATCCCACACCCCCTAATCAAGCTTGCAGTCTCTTTCTTCTTCCTTACAATCCATGATGAGATGACCTGCATATAGGCACCGATAAATAATATGGTTTATTCATGTTTCCACCTTCCTTTTTCGTGGTGTCCTTCCAGAACGGAGACATCTACAGGTCCAGGCCGGCTCATGCACGAACCCCCTTGAGGCCGGCAGTGTTAGACTTCAGTCTCAGCCAATACATCACACTCGAGGCCAAACCCTAACGGCGACCTCATTCTGTATGCACATCAACGGACCGCACCATAAGCACGGGAATACTGTATCTCCAGCAAATCGATTAGTGATGAACTCTAGTACCAATACGGTACGGTGATGCAAAGGGAAACAGGGGAAAGGACTTCTATGGAGATACAATGTGGCGACCAGTAGGGAACAACAATGTGGGGTGTAGATAGATAACAGCCCGCATGAGAAAGCAAATTCGATATTTATTTATACTTTGGGACCTACTCGATTCGGAGAAGAGACGGAACTATAAAGAGCGACAAACAACGGGATATTAAATAAGGCCAGCGAATGCAATGAGCGTGTCTTTCTTGGATTTGATTGCGATATAGATAACAGGAAGGTTGATAGCTTGAACGATAGTGCTGCTGCTGTTGTTGTTGTTGTTGTGGATGTATGGTTTGAAGTAAAGAGGTGATGAGAAAACGAGTGACACATGTACAAGAGACGAGCAAAAAAATAGCAAAAACACCATAACAGCAAACCAGAGGGTGCGACTAAATATGAATTTAGGATAGCAATAGGAATCCCGGTCAACTAGTAAGAAAAAAGGTCCTGAACGTCTAGCCAGATTAACGGGGAGAAGCGAAGATGGATAGCATCTTCTCAGCTCCCTCCTTGTACTTCTTCAACTTTTTGGACTTGGGTTTGTCTGGTTCATCAGTGGTGATTGTCCGCACGGTGCCATCTGGTGATTGCTGTCCACTAGACAAAACATCCGCAGACGAGGCAGGATTGGGGCCATCACCATTGAGGGACTGATCGTCAGAGGACGGAGAACCGACAGATGTCGTTGATTGTTTGCTCTTCAATGAAGGGCCAGTAGTCGTGCTGACTTGAGTTGAGGAGGCTGGTGAGAGTATACCGCCGTTGCTCGAGGAAGCAGAAAAGATCGTGTTTGCAGTCGACTGATGGGTAAGGATTTTGCTGGAACCATTCGGATAAGCACTTGGTGGTGACGATCGTTTCTTCAGGAACTGCTTCGGATGCCTGCGGAAAGTAAGCCCAGCGTTCCGCCCACGACGCTGCTTATCAGAAGGTGAAGGTGATGGTACATCCGAAGTCGACATATCCGATACAAAGGACGTTCCAGAAGTATTGCGCCGCTGAGTATTTTTGCTAGGAGTCGACGACTTGCGGAACACCGCGAGCCTATAGCGATCAACAACGCCGCGCGCGAATAGACTTGTACCCTTTGCACCGTTGTGGTCTTCTGCGCCAACGGGAAGGGCCTCAACGAAGTCCCAATCATCATCTTCATCTCGTTCAGTCAACTCATCATCGCCGGCATCCGACAGGTATTGGTCCAATGCATGAATACCAGACTTTTCACGACGAGGGCGTCCACTACGTGCGGGAGGCACTCTCGATGTAACGGCCACAGCTACAGGCTTTGGCTCGACCTCAGTTGCTGGCTGACGTGCTGGTGACGCTGCTTGGGGAGTCACAGGTGTCTGAGGCGATGAAAGTGCCCCTTCAGGTTCTCCGTCCTCGATAGCAACGCCATCCACTTTCTTTCCTGGCACATCTGTTGGCTGCGTCGCTGATACTTCCTTCACCGGTGTCGATACCTCTTCTGCGACCTCCGCTGCCGCCATCGCAGCTCTATGAAGTGCAGCTATCTCCTCCGCAGGCGTTAGCTCGGGTAGATTCGCCATCTTTGCCTCAGGTGTCTTCGGCTCTTCGGCTTCACTCCCTGGCTCAATACCGTCAACTTCTTGACCCACATCCATGTTAGCCAGTCTCTGGATGTCCTCCTCTTCATCAGTTTCTTCTTCATCGGGTTCATCTTCTTCAGGATATTCACCCTCCTCATTCTCATCCTCGATGAGTACCGAGTGCCTACCCTTGAAGGAATATCCATCAAACAGGACTGGCCTATTTTCCAGCATTTGGATGGCCTCGACTTTTTGCTGCTCAGGCGAACTCGCACCCGCATCCTCGCCATTCGTCTTATCATTGGTTGCTCCAGCGTCTTCGCCTGTCTCCATGGGATCATCTATAATAGGCTCCATGCCGAGGAAAGTGTCATCAAAGTTCTGAGTGTCACTTGCGTTCAAGGGGTCGATAGGCGGGATATAAGGAGCTGGCAAAATTCAATCAATTATTTGAAGGATTGGATTTTGAGGCTGACTCACGAATATAGCGTTTGTAATAAACATGAGACCAGTCTCTGTAGAATACTGTCAACTATGTCGATTCAAAAGATATTGAAGACACATACATCATGGAGAAATAAGGGTGGCGTTTGATGCGAGGCTGCCTGATTCTCAATGCAGGATTACGTTGAAGAAGCTATTGATTAATTAGTCGTTTCCCAAAAAATCTACAGTAAATGAATGAGATACTTACACCGCGGATGAGCGATTTGGTATCCTGGTCCAAGACTCTATCTGAGGGGAATCTGAGTTCGTCTTTGAGCACTCGACAATACATGTCCGCATGATTGTCCGCCCAGAATGGCGTCTAACAAAAGAGTCAAAAGCCGAATAGATATACACTCTATGCACTTACGATGCCCGTCAGCATCTCAAACAACATCGTTCCGAAGCTCCACCAGTCAACCTCATAGCTATATGGTTCACCCTGGATGACCTCGGGCGCGAGATATTCCGCAGTACCGCAGAACGTCATTGTAGAATCGGCCTGACCAATTGGCCAAACAGCTTTATTCTCCTCGCCTTTCATCCAATGCGGGAGCGGTTGTTGTGCGTGGAAATCGGTTCGAGAACCCGAAGGGGTCGCAGGAGCTGTGATAGGAGATGTCCGTCGAGGGAATTCTTTTGAAAGACCGAAATCAGTAAGCACAATGTGCCCATCTGCACCAATCAAAATATTCTCCGGCTTCAGATCGCGATAGATCACGCCTGCCGCATGCAATCCGTCCACACCCTCGACAATCTCTGCGGCATAGAACCTTGCACGATCACGACCAAGCCGGCCCCATCGCGCAAGTTGAGTTGCAAGGTCTCCACCGGGGTGGAAGTCCATGACAAGGTACAAATTTTCCTTATCGTGGAATGACCACCACAACTTCACGACAAATGGATCCTTCCCCTCGCGGGCCATGCGTTTTAAAACGGCCTGTTCAGTCAAGGTATGCTGCAACTCCTGATGCGCAAGGACATGGCGTTTTGTGATTGCCTTCAGAGCATAAATATTCTCGGATTTCCTATGCCGCACGAGTAAGACCTTTCCCGCACAGCCCTTTCCGAGTACGCGCATCATGTCGAAATCGTCAATAGCTACTTTCTTCGCTTCCTTCGCTTTCTTTGCCCTTTCTCTAAGACGAGCGGACTTGGAACGTTTTGGCCTTCGTTGGCGGTCAGTAGTCGACAAAGATGAATCGTCATCCGCGGTCGTCGTGCTCCTGCCCTCTTCAACTTCAGTCTCTATCTGTGCCTCGCTTTCGTATTCTGCAGCAAATTCATCCCCGTCGTTCCTCATTGATGACAATTGCAGCAGCCGAGACATACGAGTGGCCTTATCTGGGTCAGCCGACTGTGAGCGGGGTATCCGACTTGCGATGGTGGCGTTAGTCTCCGTCGGAGTCGATACGGATTCTGGAATATCTAATGAATTGCGCGTAGTGTCCGAAGGCCTAGGGGTTCCAGGAAGATCCTGCGCAGCACTCTCGATTTCTTCATCCTTCTTCACAGGGATGTTCTCTGCTGTCGCAACATCTTCTTCTTCCTCTTCCTTAATATTTTCGATCACTCCTGAGGTATGGCTGGATTCCTTGATGTCCTGGTCCCTCTCTGGCTCGATTAAAACAGCCGATTCAGCCAGGGAAGCATCATCTCGCATCTCAGCTTTTTTGGGCTGGAACTTCGCAGCGGATAAATGCGCCGCCAAATCGCTTCTTACACGCTTTACAGCTCTTTCTATGCGTTCGCTGATCAAATCGTCGGCTCGTATCCGCACAAAACGCCTCCATGCCTTGGAATGTTTTAGAGCTGGCTCATTCGCGAGAGCCGTTAAATAGCCCGCAAGTGCCGTACTTAGCGCGCTGTTTGCATCGGATGCTGTAAGAGAGGACGCATAAAGATCCCATGTTTCCGACTCCTTTGAAGGCAAGGTTGCCGAAGTGGTCATCGAAATGGGTGTTTCTGGTTGTCCGCCATTGGCCATGCTAGTTCTCGAGCTTGTTGTTGGGTGAGCTACTATCACGTCCTTCGGACGATCTCTCCTATTCGGACCCGGCGTAGTGAAACGGGAAAGTGTATGAAGGAAAGAGGATTTGCGTTTCTTGTCCGTCAAAACGCCCTCTACATTCTCGTCGGGATGCCGAAGAGGAAGGTCGGGTAAGGTGAGTTCAGGATGGGCAGAAACAAGCTTTCGATGCAGAGCCAAGATTTCTTGGCCAGATCTTGTGAGCGTCATATGGTGTGTGAGTGCTAAAACGGATGAGGGATTAGTCAAATTGATATCCGACAAAGGAGAGAGACGAGAGAACAAAGATCAGAGCGTGAAAATACGAAGTGATAAAGGCGCAAGAGCGGAAATGCGTATATGCATGGATTTTTACGTAATTAGAAGATCCGTAGGCGTGCACTTGAAAGGTGGTCGCGTGCATAGCGCAAAATGGTAACGAAGAATGAAAACAAAGTAATGCAGCACCGCCCGTGAGTGTTAAAGGAAGGCTGTATCCCCTCCAGACACTGCATTTCAGAGCTACAGCAAGCTCCTTCCGTCGCTCACGACGACCACAAAGAGTAACGATAAAGAAATCAACGCACTCTTGATGTATATGCTGTAATTGCTCCTATCATAAGGTGATTCAGCAACGCTAACACTCCATGGTCCTTCCTGAGCGTCAATGCGGACCAATTTGCGCCGAGTAGCGCGTTCGAGAGGCATCTCCTGCGCCCTCGTCATTTTCGACTTCCTGCTGGGCGACGTCAGGTCAATTGCCGTCGTCTCCCGATGCGATTCGGGTGCTGATACCAAGCTGTCAGTGGGTTTCAAAGACAGGGTAGAGGGCGTAGATGTTTGCTGGAAGAAAGAAACGTCAGCGACGCTAGCGCGGCCGTTGCGATCTTGCGGTTTTCCCTGTCTGTGGCTGAGAGATACGAAACTGGAGCCACTACCGGTACTTGCTACGTCGACGCTGCTACGTTCTTTGACAGTACCGAACTTCTCTTTCTCCTTGGATGATTGCGCGCTGCGCGATTCAGTAGTGATGTGATTGAGCGATGGGCTCGCTGTAATAGTAGAGATATCTGTGCTCGTAGATGAATGTAGTCCAAAGATGGATCTCAAAGCCTTCTTTGACTTTGTGTCGTTATCTGCTTGAACGAGTCTGTCGGCCGGGAAAGCACGAAGGACACGAACAGGCATCAAAGGGGAAGGCAAGTCTCAGACGATAGCCTGCTTAGCGCCGATACTTAGCGAGGATCCGAGGCTGATGGCGATATGCGAACCGTGACCTGGGTTGGGGAACTGAACGGATGACGGGATGTACTGGTAAAGAACGTAAGGGGTTGCCAACTGCAATTATGGCGAGCGTACGTAGGCGGCGTGTATTGCGTGGCTGCCTCGAGGCCGACGGTTGTTGAGTGGGAAAAACGTGGTAAGCCGAAATCAGTCTCGTCTCGCGATATTCAAATGCTTCCTTGTAAGGTGGCTCGACTCTACGGAGAACGGCCGTGCTGTTTCACTGAAACAGAGTGAGGAATGGTAATACTGGGTGAACTGGAGTGGGTGGAGGTTGAAGAAGGAGGTTGAAAAGAGAGGAAGAACGGCTTCTCTTGGTCCTGGTAAGTTTAAACTCTCATTCCTGCTAATTCGAGGTCTCTTATATAACATTGTGGCTCCAAATCAGGCCGTGCCTTTCACATTCTCTCAAAAATGAAAATTTAGAAGCTCTCTAAGCCTCATTAGAACTTTCGTAAAGATACGAATTCTTTTGTCGTCTCCCTTCTTTGCAACGATTTATCGTGAAGATGAAATACAATAGCCAGCGATCCCCATGATTCTTTGCCGGTCCAGAAGTGATCGACTTACACTATTTCGCACTTTTGTACGTACATTGACGTTCTTGTTCTCTCTCTGCAATTATCTACTCGCTCGACGACAAGAAAAGGCAGATACTGTAGCTTGCAAGCTTGCAATATCAATCATTCATCAAATCTTCGTATTGAACTGACTGACCCAGATCAAGTAGCCCTAATCAACCGATTCTGGAACCGGGATCTTCCGATTGGCTGGGACGTGTCACGCGTTAGGATTACATACGCCATTCAATTTCACGCGTCCTCTCCTCTCCTCTCCTCTACAAATCTGCAAATAAATCTACACCATGAATTGATACTCAGTACTCACGCTCCCCATTTTCATCCCCCGCCCCGTCCGTTCTTCTTCCGCCAGTGTCCCATCTCCAACTGCATCTCTTCCTCTGATCAGTGATCATCGCGCCACAATCTCAATCCTCCTTGCAAAATCTTTCAATTCTGATATTTTGATTTATACTGCTTCTCGTCAGAACAGAGCGGAACGATGGCTGCAGCCCCTTCTGTTCCTGAACATCACGTTCCTGATGGAGAGGAGGAAGAGGTGTACGAGAGCGACGACTATGATGTTGAGGATGATGAAGGGGACGGCGACTACCAGGGAGATGATGGTGAGGAGGAGGAAGATGATGAAGGCGACGAAGAGGATGAAAGAGAGGGAGGAAAGGTAGTATCCTTCCTGCTTTCCTCTGAACTGGTATCTTGTGCTTACGAGACGCGTCTTTGCAGAGTCTCACCTCTCTTCTGGTCGCCGTAGGTCCCTCCGTTCATCATTCCGGATAACTCATCTCATGCCGAGCCTACTTACCCTCAGGATCCAAACCAATCTGCTCAAGTCGACGAGGAGGATGAAGGATACGCTCCTCCAGGAGAGACGGACCCCGCAGACGAACCTATTGACGGCAACGCACGTGTGCCAACAGGAGATACATCGGAAACAAAAGGGGCACTTTCTACCGTTCCGTCCGCCGTTGCTGCCGTGGGTTTGAAGCGGAAAACCTCTGGTGACGAAGACGATGAGGAGGATGAAGATGATGAAGACGAGTCGGACGCGAAAAAACTCAAAGCATAGTTGCGAAATAAAATCAGTCTTCCCGCTTTACTCGTTTCTCAGTGAAACTTCTTTTACTACTCTACGTTTGCATGCTATTTATTCCTTTTCGCGTTGAACGATCCTGCTTTGAATTTTGTACATACTGTTGTTACAATATAGTTTTGTCTGTAGACTAATCTGGCTTTTTGAACGGAAAGTTACAGTTCGCTCCGACATGATGATGGGCCAATCCCGACTTTTTCGGAGCGCATATACCCAGAATAATTTACGGAACCAACGCCTCCTCTTTCCATCCTCCCTCACCAGCACTCTCTCTAAAGAACCTCGTACGCCGGTTTGGCATAACGCCCACTTCAACGTAGTCCACTTCCAGAGGGTCGATTATAACAAGCGCGAAGTTCTTGAGTGCCGTCGCGACGAGCTCTTTCTTGTCCCCAGCCTCGTCACTCTTTGGAAGAGTTTCTGGAAATTCCTTCGCATTGCCCGAGTCAGACAGACGACTTCCCGGTACAGGTCGCACCCAAGACGCGCGCATATGTGCACCCGTCGCGTCAAATCGCTTGATACGCTCCTTCTCCCAGTCGAATCCCTCCCCTCCCAGTTCTTTAGCTGGAAATGTGCTTTGTAGTTTTGCTACTGCATTCTCGATCGTCCGTTTGTCTTCCCCCGAGATAGAGTCTGCGCCGATGAGATGAAAGTCCGGTGAAGAGCGAACATATGCATTTCCTAAGATGCGTATCTGAGCTTGGGCCTTGGGTAGCCACCATGCTAGCTCGACGCGCGTGTTTTCGGCCAGTTGTGTCGCTTTTGCCGTTCGAACGTCAGTAGTCGTGAGCAATATCGGGTGTGCCGGAGAGCGAGGCGTCAGAAAAGCTCGATGCACTACTGTGCGGACGCGCGGTGATGTTACCCCCAGAATAGAATTACTCCCAAGTGTTGCGAACTGATACACTATCGATGAACGCCCATAAATAAATTTGATCTATTTCATCATGAAATGTAAGAGGAATGATGCTAGCGCTACTGACCACAAGCGTTCTGGTCCTCCCGCAGAGCCTCATCGATAATGCGCTGCCAACGTGGAGCAGCGCCTTCAGTCGCCATCAGATGTATTCCCTGTTGGTTAAATTTACGTGCTGGTTTGAAATGACTAGCGAGCGTGGCAAGTCGTTGACCAGTGTACATGAACCAGATAGATGGTCGTCGTACTCAAAGCAGCGTTTGTACAGGAAAGTGCCATTGTGATTATTCCGGATTAGATAGCAAACACTTCCGATATCTTCCACCAGACATCTTCGTGCACTCGAAATTAACGAAGATTAATAGTGAATACAAGTCTCTTCGATACCTCTATAACGAATCACAAATGATTCTCTCATTTGCCCTTATCATACATGAACTCTTGTTTCTCGTCAGAATTACTCAATAGTCTATCATATTACTTCGCCTTCGCGATGAGTTCCTGTAGTCACAAATCAGGTTAGCCTCATCCCCTCAAAGGACAACATCACCTACCTGCAACTTCTGCGGGTTCGCACCCAGGAGGTCGTCGACTTTCTCGCCGTTCTTGAACAACATGAAGGTGGGCATCTATTGACCATTCAGGTGACATCACACCGTACAGCCAATGGTGTTTGAATACTTACAGCCTTTATTCCGACTTCCTGCGCAATGTCGGATGCCGAGTCGACATCTACTTTGTAGAACTCAACCTCGTCTCCAGAACTCTCCGCGAGCTTCTCGAAAATCGGCGAGATCATGCGGCACGGACCACACCATACCGCCCAGAAGTCGAATACGGTGTACTTGTCCTGTTTGATCTGCTCAAATGCACGCGAATCGCGTCGAAAGAAGTTGGAGGTTACCCGTCAATGGGACAATCGAGAGATGGAGGTATAAAGTGGAACCTACGATTTCCTTGAACTTGTCAAGCGTCTCGACTGGAGTAACACCGCCCATTGTCAATCAATAAACTTGAAGTTGGCTATATGCGTGCCGGATAGTTTATAAGAAAGAAACAATGAATGATGAAGCGCAAAAGGGCTGCAAGTGGGCTTGTTTAAATAGTACTGGGACTCGCGATGATGACGCCTTCGGGAATAGATAATTTAGCTCGGTCAAGCAGTGGTCAAGCTGACCAAGCAGGTCGTGCCGTCACGTGCATGGCCTGCACTGACTCGGACTCGGACGCATGATGAAAACACCGGAGAACAAACGCTTTCATAAAGGCGCTTTCATGCGTTGCAAAGATATTGACAGTTTATATCTATCGCTAATCCCTAGTTTTACACGTACGATGGATCAAGGAACCGAATATGGTTCTCCTACTCATACAGGCTAGCAGTCCAAAGGAGGGTATTCACAAAATGATTGAGGTCATTACAAAGCGGAGCCAAGAAAGAGGAAAGCGCTCAACAAGAAGCTCGAAATGAACAATCGCCCCGGCAAACAACAGGGCCCTGTGTGAATCAATCTAGGTCTTCCAAGGACCTACGAAGCTGGTAAATGCGTTCCTCGACGTTGTCTAAAGCTTTGCTAAGCTCATTGAGCTCTACTTGCAAGGCCTCGCCTCCAGTCGGAACGGGTTTTGATAGCAAATCGTTCGCATACCCGAGCTGTCTTTCCTCGGTCAACGCTGCGATGATACCCGTAACCCACTTCTTCTGCTCCTCTACCCTGATCATCTCCTTCCTCCTGCCAACCTCTTCGCGGCGACCAACCATGAGCAATGTCCACATATTGCTGATCACTAGAACGACGATGACGAAATACAAGATCGTCGTGCTGCTGGACTGATCCCATGCATCGCTGACAAGGTCGAGCGCATCGAGCGTGGACTGTTTCGCGACCTTCCAAGCTCCCATGATAGTATCGAATGCCCATTGTGTGGCGCGTTGGTTACGCTCATGCTCGCGCTTCTTGCTTGCCTCTTCTTCGGACAATGGCAGAGTTGTTTCTCCGCCTTTCGTAGGCCCGAGTGCCTCTATGACGATAGGCGCATCAACAACTTCCTCCATGCCTTCCGGAACAAATTCGTTCTTATGCAGAGCGATATATTTGCGCATAGCTCGCTCGAGGTCAACATGATATCGCTTCTGGCCGTCGATGGAAGAGCTGTTAATCATAGCTTTTGTCGCGTATTAGTCATGGTGTTTCAGAACATGCGTAAGACTCACATCTTATAAAACTCCTCCCTGTCCAGTCCACTTGAGTAGTCACGATGACCCTCGTAGTCGCCGCATTCGCCCACATGATGCATGTTCGCGTTTTGATAGCAAATACACTTCCACTAGGTACATCGGGAGTACGAGTGGTCGTCACCGTGGAAATATAATCGTCAAAATCACAGTGAACTGTTTCGTCTAAGAGTTCGCATTTCGTTTGCTTGACCACTCCGTTCAAAATTTTGATGTATGAAAATTTGCGTGAAAGCAGCTTCGTTTCTGGGTCTGGTTCCCAATCGGAAATCTGAAGATCTTAACGTGAAGAATTAGACTGACAATTCCGCGTACATACAACAGCAATGACGGACCTTTTAAATTCTGCTCTTCTCTCATAAAGTCCTTGATGAAACCGCTCGCAAACATTAGATTGTAGATCTTTTCCGGAGTACCCGGAAACACCGCAACCATCACTGTTTCAGCATAATGTTGACCCTCCTTGCCACATTTACACATGGTAGCTTTGCCTCCAATCGGGCTTACAAGGGAGGTTCCTGCAATGGATGAACCATTTGCCCTTAAACTCGTGTCTTCTAAGGATACGCGTGCGCTTGCGTCGCCGGATAGAAGTGAATCGGCGTCTGGACGTGCTAGCCTCCAGATGTTGTGAATGACATCGTAGGTGGTATCGCGTGAAAGGAAAGACGCGAAGGTATACTTCGCGGTGCGCGTCGTGATCTGGATGGCATTCGGGATGAAGAGAGCAGTCATTCGTTTTTCTATCGCCGTTATCTCATAAACAGGAATAATTAACTATAAATGAAATAATCAAATCAGCTGATACCAAATAAAATGAAAATGCGATGCGAGCGTACATCGGTAACCCATCCAAATATGTTGGCATGAAAGCAGATATGGTTTTCAGAAATATACAGACGGCCTTGGATTAGTATTTCACGCTGGAGGGCGCATCCATAATCTGAGATATGTCGTAAGAAAAATTGATCAGAAAGGATAACCAGCTTGGAATACCTTCAATCAAATAGTCTCCTTCTGGCACCTGAGGGAACATATCATGGAAATCCGCATTTCGCTTGCTACTGGCGACTGCAAAACCTGTCACTGGGATCTCATCATCGAGTTCGAGCCCGTCCTCTGAACCTGAATCTAAATCCGAATAGTACTGCTCGGTGTCTCCAGCAGCCGTCAGGGAGCGTGTACGTGCATGACCGGCATTCGAGGAACCTCGTTTCTGACGGACACCGACGGTGTTTCCCGGCGGACTCGCGGGTACATTGCGAGGTGAATTAGGCTGAGGTGCGAATTGACTTAAAGACTGAGCGACGGCAGGATTCGCCATAGCGAGACCAGAGGCAGCGATAGCGCTGGCTAAACCTGTAGCCTTGCGCTTCTTGCTGGACGTCGTTGATCCTCGCCGCCATGACATCTTCTTGTTAGAAGAAACAGCAGACGAGACGGACATAGCATCTGCATCCTTTGAGCCAGGATGCAATGATGCTTGAGAAGTAGTGCTCGTTGACGGAGGCAACACATCTGTTTCTGATGTGACCGAGAAATTTGCGGTAGTGGGCGTAGTATCGGAGGTTGGAGACTCGATGAGACCGGCGGCCCTTGCTGAAGCGTCCCATTCCTGGAACGCTTGTATTGATCCTGCCGAAGGTACACTAACCGGGATTGACGACATGGAAGGCACATTGTTCTGAACCTCCTGGTTCTTCAGCGACTTCAGTGACTTTGAGGAGGTCTTTCGTTTAGCCAGGTGATTGACTCCGTTCATATTACTATTGCTCTCTTTTGGCAACCCCGGTGGATGAGAAAGGACAGGTTCAGGAAGCTTGGGCAGCTGACCGAGATCAATACCCAGACCTACTTCTGGGCTTCCAGAGGGAACACTTTCGGGACTCATTGTTTGTGGGATGCTCGTGACGTCCTTGAGGTCCTTCGGTGGAGTCGATGGCGTAGTTGTCGCGGAGCGTGACCTTCGCGGCGAGTCTTGACGGTGCAGACTACCCGGCGTCGATGGTGCAACTGGAGAGTTGTTGTTCTCTGTTGTGAGAATGACGGACGGAGGCGTGTTCACTTTGGCTTCAAATGTGCTTGAAACTGATTGTCGACCGCGAATATCACCAACGTCAGAGATCGTACGAGAACGCGGATGGCTGTCATTTGCCTTGACAAACTTTGAGAGGAAGTTGGGTGCCATCGCATTCGACGACAAGACGGGGACTACCAGATGGATATCGTCCGCGAGGCGAGTTGCATGAATGGACTGCGGTATCCTGAGTGTTGATCGTCGTATTTATTAAATTGACGGCTTCACGGTGTCGGATGGTGAGCGGCGGCCTTGGAGCAGGCACGTGACGTACACAATCATTCAGTCGGAAGCGAGTTAAAATCCGACTCTGCTAATAACGACGCAAACGTCCATGGTCGTCTATTTCTTTTGCTTTTTGACATTTTGCATTCTTAGCGTTGCACGTCAGACTGCGACAATTTCCGCTTCATGCAAATGCGCTGTGTAGTCTGATTAATGTCCGCGACCGGACTCGGGGAAGCCGAAGCTGGAAGTGTTTAATGTCCCTGTCGTTACACTGCCGAATGCGTAGCCTATAGTCAACCTCCGGAGTAAAGAACGGTTGCTCATCACTTACTGCTCGTATATGCAGTCCGCATCTCGAGTCCAGCTTGCTTAAGATAGCTTGGATTGCGACGACATTGTGAAGTCAATTGAATACTGAGACTCTAGAGGACCAGAGTGATACTGGGGTTCCCGCATAGCAATACAGGCCGGCTTTCGGGCAGAATTGCCATATGGATGAGACAAGGTCTTGCATTTCTCTTCAAAGGACTATCTGAACTGTCGCGCGGTGAACTCCTCCATACGTTCCTCAAGTTGTCTTATTGCTTGTCTGCTTAGATATTTCGATACTGTCCCAGAGGAAATATTTCCCATTCTGTTGCGCCTTTGTTGCTGGTGATCTCAACGAATCTCGTTTGCCATTAAATCGTCTTCCTGATGTTGAACTTGTTACTAAAAAGTCGGAAAGAGCAACAGTCGATGTATGGATGAGATATTTGCTATTAAGTTTCCTTCTACTAAAATAGGGTAATGCGTATAACTGACTGCTTTTGTCTCAATAAGCTTGCTTTTTACTGGAAAAAAATCCTTTGGATAAATACACAATCACGCCGCTATGGACTTGAATGCATAAGATGTTTATAATAACCAAAATAGGAAATAGTACAGATCCAGTGGAATGGAATCGCAGATCCTCCTGGGCTGAATAGGACCTTCATCTTTACAGGTAGCGCCATCGTACTTGACAAGAAATCATGCCACCGTGGAACTCTGCGAAGACAAAGGTAAGTGTGTGCTCAATTGTCTATCTCTTCGGATTGACAATGTTGCAAGGTACAACTGCGGTATGCTTGGACACACACTGTAATGTGTATTTGTTGATGTATCGACTCTAGGATCTGCGTGCAGCGATTGCGTTTGCTACAGGAGAAGAAAGAGGCACAAGCGAAGACGTCACGCAGAGACATCGCGACACTACTAGAGCATCGGAAGATTGAGAAAGCTCGAGTAAAGGTCGAGAGTAGTGAGTGAAATGATCGTGACAGTCATACGGATGCTATATTTGACTGAAATCTACTTGGGCGGCTAGTCATCAACGAAGATATCTACATCGAACTTCTCGAGCTACTTGAGCTGTATTGTGAGCTACTTATCGCACGCTTCGGTCTTCTCGAGCAAAAGTGAGTGTTATGCAACTTCTTGCGTGGTATGCATAGGAATCAGATTTTATTAGTACACGCGAGCCCGATGCGGGGGTAAATGAAGGTGTCTGTAGCATTATTTACGCCGCCCCTAGAACAGAATTGAAAGGTTTGTCTTAAACGGTGGAACTACTGAACATACTACCTTCGTCACCTGTATCTAGTTCAACGTACCCAAGCTGATTTGATTTTGTAGAGCTACATGTGCTACGGGACATGCTAATGCACAAATATGGGCGAGACTTTTCCGTCGGCGTGATGGAGAACAAAGATGGCTGTGTGAGCGAGCGAGTGAGTTGTTCTTAACATGTAATCCTTATCGTTCTCAATCTTTCATTTCATTTAGGTCATGAAGAAGCTTACTTTCCTCACGCCACCAGATGACCTTGTGAACGCGTACCTGAGAGAAATTGCTAAGGGCTATGGCGTTGATTGGTCCCCTGAACCAAAATCCGAGGGTGATGATGAGTCCGGCGGAGGAGGCGGACTTAAGGTATAGTAATCTTCTGGTAATTGGTATTTGCTGTGATTCTTGTTGATTGACGGTTCACAGGAAATTGCTGAGGATTCTTCACAGGAGATACCTGTCGCTATTGGAGCCAAGATTGCGGCAGAGGAGAGAGTACCTAATCTTCCCGCCATCCCACCAACGGAAGAGTCGGATAAGTCAAAGCCTGGGGCAAAGGCTTCAGACTCGACGCCGGCCCCGACAAAACCCAAGGTATACGAGGATGAATTTGTGTTGCTTGCAAAGCGATTCGAAGCGTTAAAGAAGCGCTAGCATTCTTTTCGTGTATATGTATATTGGGTGTGATGGATTTGTCTTTGTGTGGAATAGCCTGAGTGTACTCGTATGAAACTCTAATTTGTCAGATCCAAAGCGTAAGCTTCAATCAGTACATTCTATGACCTTACCAAGTATTCCCAGAGGAAGTCGTGGACCTAACTTCGAGATATGAAATGCTTATTCATTGATATTGAAGCCTCAGTTTCTTGCGGTGTGATATGCGAAGTTCTCGGACATCCGTTTCTACATCCATTATACACATATTCGGCGGAGAATTTGCTGTCGTTCTCGAGCATCTAATGTGCAGGCAAGATCCCATTTACGCTCTAAATCGGTGATGCAGCCCATGGGCTCTCAATAACAGAAAGGCTATTCCCAAGCTGTCCGCACTAAAACAGAGCTTGTCATATGAGTGGATGTAGTGGTGCAGAAATACATGAAGGACGATTTTCTTTGACTTTTCGTCGAATGGGAAGAAGTCAAGGCAAGGAGCACTTGAATCTCTTGTATGCATATTGATTGTTTTACGCCTCTGAAATCCACAGTCTGACGGGAGAAAAAAAGGGGGGTTGTAGCACTCCAAGGGCGAGAAACACCGCCCGCTTAATGGACCGATAATAGTTCCACGGATCCAACATCATTGTCAGATTACGCCAACTCTCATAGCTTCTGAGACACACGATCGAACGTTTGAATCGTCCATATTGCCGGAGAGGGGCAAAACAATTGTGCTTGGACTCTTGTAAACAAATTTGCCTCGTGCAAGGTTCTAGCGAGTTTCTTTCTTATTCGCCAGTTTTCCCGAAAAAAAGGGTGTCGTTGGGAGGTCCCACCTATCATGTTACGGAGCTTGAGTTATGATCTTCTCTCCCATTGATATGTCAAGTTTTCTGCCCTTGATTCGCCCGACTATCGTACTGCCGTGAAATCTCGGATGTTCTCTGTAAAACGGTCGGAGGAACGATACCCTGTGCGTTTCAATCGGATGATTCGGGATCGAAGGAGATATCCCTTCATGCGATCGTTTCAATGTCCATGTAAAGACGCCATTTTGGAGGACTCGGGAATAGCACGCCTGCCGTAAAACAATATTCGAGATGAGCTGAGACATTGCAATACCTTCGTAGGACAACGAAGGACGGCTAAAAGTCGATACTAGGGAAGATCCAGCGCATAGACAAGTGTAGCTAATGCTATTTCTTCGAGGCTTTGCTTGCCCTATCGTATCCGGGAGTCATGAAACACCAGACGTAGAAAGGTCTCGTGGGTATTGATCTTTGCCCCAGTT
The DNA here is from genome assembly GCA_009806525.1 of Sanghuangporus sanghuang. Taxonomy (NCBI): domain Eukaryota; kingdom Fungi; phylum Basidiomycota; class Agaricomycetes; order Hymenochaetales; family Hymenochaetaceae; genus Sanghuangporus; species Sanghuangporus sanghuang. The sequence goes on from VVIT01000004.1 coordinate 434,469, forward strand.
CAACACGGTACTGTCTCCCACACTCGAAGATGAAGCCACAGAGTCATCAGGATATTACGTGGTACCTTTAATCTTGGTGCGCACCATGAGAGATATAATTTCGTTCTAGAATAGAGTAGTATGTAATTCCAGCTTTCTGACGGCAGTATACTCTTCACGATGATAGTACAAACGATGAGATTGGATATCGGAAAAAAGGATAAATGCTAAGGTCGAGAAGCAAAAGTTTTGGCGGTAGATATTTCCGAGCCGTAAGCATCATACGGATGATAAAGTTGTACCGTTCCACGCACTATCCGTGTATCATCCTATAAGGTAGAGGAAGTATAAAGTCGACTAGCTGTCACATGTGACTGATATCCCTGAGAAACCCTGATCTAACCCAATTAGGAAGGACCCTAGCGGCAAAAATCTCGAGTCAAGATTTCCCGGATACCTGAAAACCACTGGGACATGAGCTGTATGTCCACCAATGTGTCTGGACATCTCTGAAAAGACTTATTTTCATATATAGTCAGTCTGACTCTCCATTCCAATCACCCATGAAACCAGCCAGAATTAGTGATTACTAATATTTGTTAGTCATAAACAATACTACTATATTTGGGCATATTAGTAATTCGGATTATTCCGGGAAGCGGCAAAATTCTTGGGTCAAATTTTCCTTTTTTTCTGAAACTTCGCCAGGATGTTGGAAAATAAGTTCTGAGCCATTTAGCATAAAAAACTTGTTTCCTTAATTGGAAGACCAATTCTCAATATTTAAAGAAAATAAAACCATACATCTGTAGGTATTTGGAATCTGGAGAGATGTATAGGAGCCAAATTTATGTCTATGTGTTGTGGGAGGCTGAATTAAAGTGTTGTGTTGTGGTGCTAAATGAGGCAGGTCAGGGTCGCGCGAGTCGCGTCACGGCTAGTCGACTTTATACTTCCTCTACCTTAGGAGCATACAGTGTTGTTAAGAAAGGAATAGCGCAGGCAGAATGATGGCAACGGTAGTACCCGATACACGTGATGCTTGATTTAAAGGTTATATATGACCACCGGAAAAGTGTGTCTGGTCCGACGATCAACCCTGAAGAGTCTGAAATACGGAAGAAATTGTATTTTATTTGCTTCCGTATAAAAAGGAAAAGGACTCATGATGGACTTGCGTCCGTGACCCCAACAATCCAAATGTCGCCTGCCGTATGTGTCCCAATTTCCCATGACCTGCATATCGAACGCGAATCCGATAGCTACCAGGCACACTTTATTGACAGTAGCTCTCAGGATGTTGACCGGACTATCCTTCAGCGTATGACTCGACTCTCTTTGTCTAGAGAGATTCTCCCGGGCCACGAAGAGGACAGTAGCCAAGGAGCTACAGATTTTGTCAGTAATCTTGGTTCTACACCCCCGAGTCCCACTTCGGACAGCGTCACGTCCTTTGATTTCGAAGAAAATTCCATAAGTGGCCGCTTGTCATCACTATCTCCTCAGCCTTCACTTTATTCTTTGACCGAGTCATTAAAAGAACAAGTGGTCCGCTTTGAGTATGGCCGAATGGTGAACACCCACTCTGACGTATATAAACTCGCAGCGGACGAGGAAGAAGCTCAAAGATTAGGTAAGTACTAGCGTATCTATTATTACACTGACTTGTTTCACTAAATCATGTATCTAGATCAACAACACCGTCTGTATCAAGTAGCCTTTGGAGACTACGTCCCGCCTTTCAGGGAAGTACTCGAAGACAACGACGACCCCCTTAGGCTGAAGGCATGTCTTGATATTGGCTGTGGCTCAGGAGCTTGGTAACTCCCGTCTAATATTCACTCATATCATTCTCGACCTATTTATGTTTTTGGGACACAGGATACTCGAGGTTGCGAATGCTTTCCCTCATGTCTCTTGTACGGCCGTCGACCTTGTTCCTCTGCCAGCTATGTAAGTATCGAGCTATTTTCAGAGCCACAATTCAGCTGACCTCCCTCTGGTATACCCTCCTTGATCGAGCGGACTGAGATTCCGTCAAATCTCCGATTTGAGATCGACGATGTCTGCCTAGGCCTTGAGCACTTTGCAGGGGATTTCGACGTTGTTCACGCTCAACATATATCCTCAGGGATCAAAGACTATTACCGCCTTATTGACGATGTGGCACTTGCTCTTCGCCCACACGGCCTTGCGGAGTTTACTGAGAACGATTGGCGCTTATATGATATAAACAAACGCCCTGTCATCTCCACCACCAGTGAGATCTGGGGGACTATAGAACCACCCGAAGGCTGGACGGGTCGGGGCTTGGCTCGTTCGGGCACGAGTCCCACTCGCCGTGTTCCGAAGGGAAGAGCATCCAGTCCCAGCCCATACCTTGCACGGTTCACGATGCTCGTGCGCCAGGCCGCGCTCAGGCGCGGTGCCCATGTGGACGCCGCCGCTCTATTGCATCGGTGGATCTCAGGACATCCTGCGTACGAGGACGTGATATATCGCGAGGCTTGGCTACCTCTCGGAGAATGGCTAGACAGCATCGACGTTCGGAATTGTCCCGACCTTAACTCAATTACACCAGAGGAACTTGACAGACTTCGTCAGATAGGAAGAGAGGGTGCTGAAGATTTCCTCGTAAGTATCTTTGTCAGACTAGACCAACCGATGCAATATTCATTCCTACAGGCATTCATGCGTTCTGCACGTCCTCTGTTATTGAGCACTGGGGTTCCAGAGATAGTAGCCGACCAACTCACAATCAAAGCTTCTCAGGAGCTACGTGAAGCACGTATACCTTTATACATTCGCTCACAGAAGGTGTATGCTCGAAAGAAAGAAAGGCGACAAGATGCAGCCGCCTTACTCCTATCATAAACACCTTCTATAATCTTGCAAAGTCTTTCAGCTCTTCCTCCAAAGATCTTGCTGTCCATCGCCAGATTGAAATCTACTTTGTATCTACCGTAACCTCGCTGTGATTCCTTTCTTGACGCAACTATTTTCGCGGAGCATATGCTCAGTTACAATACAATACAACATCTGGTCGTACTCGTCGGAGGAATTCTGCCTGTATATAGTACCGAAAAAAACGCCTGCGTTATGAACGGAAGTCCGCTTGTTGGCGCTTATTTTACTGTTCAAGGACCTTAAGAGCCACCCTCCGAGATCACGCGAATCTCGGGCTCAATTATCGCTTTCGAGAGAACCACGGTGGCATTTTTTTTTTCGCATGGACACATGGGTCAGCATCGACTTCTTTTCTTCTTTTACTGACGAAACGGAGCGAAGCGTAAGAAGCCAGACTGACGAAACTTCCCGTCTCGTTCGGCCATCGGCTACCGTACTAGTAGCAAACCGGCTCGTCTTCTGTCTAGCTACTTGGTTTGCTTAGTTCATTGAAACTTGTACTCTGATGCGCTGCTTCAGGTTGCAGTTACAGCTGATCTTCAGTCGCTCAGTGAGCGAACGGACCGACTGTGCAGATCAATGACCTGACTAGATCCAAGAATTCTATCGTTGCGATATATCCTCATCAGAACTGATCAGAAACAGACCTAAATAGACACAGACCAAACGGAACGTCTAACTCTACGCTACGCCACATTACACGCACGGAACTATGTCAAAGGGAGCAAAGCCTAATCTAGGCTGCAGAATCTGTTTCAGGATAATCGATGAAGAATCATGCCAGAGCAACAAACTTAGAAACCGCTTACAGTTTATCCAGTCGCGATCCACAGAAACACCTTCATAGCAAACACCAAGTAAGAATGACGATTCGATACATTCTACACGTATGTACGTACAATCACGAAAGCATTTGATACAGATTAGCTAAAAATGCGCAGCGTCCGGACAGAAAGCAATCGAAAGCACATGAAACACAGATACTTAAGAAACAAGGGGAGAGAAAAAAAGATTTGGAAACAGTAAGATAACGTACTGCAGAAGTACGCGAGATCCCGAATAGAAAATACACTAGGGTTAGCTCAACTTGGGCTTCTTCGCGCCAAGGTGCTCAGAACTCCCACGTGGATCGCCTGACGCAGGCCGTTTCTTCTGTTGGTGAGCTTGAGTCCGGACACGAGCTGACTCCTCACGAATCTTCTCCCGCATTCGCACAGCGATCTGGCCTACTTCACTTTCGAGACCATTGAACTTGATAGCGTTGTCAACCATGAGGTGCATATCCACCTCCCAGGCATCGATAGACTCATATTTGTCCGTGTCGAGCTTGCTACGAATCGTTCGCAGATCTCGAGCGTCTTTCTTCGGAATGACATCGTGGTAGGTAGGAATCCCAAGCGCGACTGGATCAACTGGCTCCCAAAAGACAAACCAGCTGGAACAAGAAGATCGTCAGTATCGGCAGAAGAGTAGAACAGCGATCACAAAGCAAAACTTACGTTTGATCGCTCATGAGTCTCGTCATAATGCTCATAAGACTACGCTTCTCTTTGAAAGAGAGCTTCTTTTCCATTGCCTTCACCCATTCCCGTTTGAACACCTTTTCTACTGCCTCGGCATTAATTACCGGAAGTGTCCCAGGAGGGTTGAACTGCCGGCAATTGGCGAAGACAAGTTCAATATCGCTTGCAAACTCCTCCATTGTAGAGTAGAGGCCCTTCTTTAGACGAGCGCCTATTGTTCCGAAATCCATGGGATTCTTAATCTCATCGTAATATCTGAAAAAAAAAAAAATCTGTGAGCCTTTGCCACGAGATCGTGTGCCTCAAAGTACTTACGTCGGACAACCATCTCGTATCGGATCAACGGGCTCTCTGAAGAAGAACGACTGAGGCATATTCATAAGGGTTTTCAGCACATCGCGACACCTCGGCTCGTTGAGAGGCGTAGAGGTTGTAACCGGAGGTGTCGCACCCTTCGGCCTGATAGGCGGACCAGAGGCAAGTTGAGCCACTTGAGAAGACGGAACGGGCGAAACATGCAGCGCTTCCTTCTCCTTCTCCTTCCCTTTGATCGAAGGCGAGGCGTGATTGGGCTTCTCCGTTGGTTTCTTCGCCTTCGGCGGAGCTGGTGCTGGTTTTGGAGAAACAGGTAAAGGTACCGGTGGAGGTACCGGAGGATGATGCTTCTCTGTAATTACCGGACGTTCAAACGTAGGATGTGGCGGTTCCGCACTTGCAAGGCTCAGAAGTTCCTCATCCGCGTCAAGCTCGACATGCTTGCGTGGTTTCGAACCAGCAGACTTGTTCGGTGACTTCTCAAGTTCTTCAATGGCAATAACTTCTTGTAACAAATCATGCGAGCCATCATCAATGTATGGTGGAGGTGGCATGTCGGTCGCCTTCAGCTTTCGAGGCTTCTTAGGCTTCGGCGGAGGTTTCGATCCTTCCCCATTGGGTAAAGATTGCGACCCAAGCTTGAGTTTAAGTTTGGGCGTAGGAGCTTCGGGGACGACTTCCAGAGCGATAGCGCTAGCATCTGGAACAGGCTCGTGCACCACCGGAGGCTGAGGTTTAGGACGCTCGACGGGAGCTGCAGGCTTTGGCATAGCTTTCTCTGCTGACGCAACTGTCGCGTTGATCTTCGCCCAGACTATACATTCCTTAGAAACAGAACAAGTCAGAGTGTGTAGTAGTCACATACCTTTGTCAAAGAAGGCCTCAAGCGAGACAGACTCGACATAAGGGTATGAACCTGGAGGATTATACGTTCTGCAATTCTGAATCATCAGCCGGAAATCCGCCTCAAATTCGCGGCGGTCTTTGTACAACCCATTCTGGAGCTTATGACCCATAGTCTGCAGATCCATTGGAGACTTGATGACGTTGTAATAGCTGAAGTAAACATAAGGTGGGAGTCTGAAACAACAAAGAAGGGATAGACTGACTCAGCAGCTTTATCCCGTACAGGATCAACGGGCTGCAAGAAAATTCGAGCCGACTTGCAGTTATTGAGGCGCTTCAGAGCCGCTTGACACGCCTTCAGATCCTGAACGTTCATACCCATAGCCTGCGCCTTCGGGACCGGTTTTTCCCTCTTCTTCGGAGTCGGAGCTGGTTTCGGCGGAGGCGGTAATGGTTCCTTGAACTCGGATCCAGCATGAGCAGGAACGTTTGTGGTACCACCAAGAGAAGTTAAGCGAAGCTTCGTAGGTCCGGGTGTAGAAGGCGTGGTCGTAGTAGGCGTCTGCAGGCTTGATCTTCTTGGACCGATCTTGATCTGAGGCTTTGAGGATTTAGGAGCAATTTTGATGCTCGTAGGTACAGGACTCGGGAGAGACGGAGGACCTTCAACCACGGGCGTCGGTGGCAGATGAATGGTATTCTTGGGTAAAGGTTCATCTGCTCCTCTAACAACGAGATCCGCTAGCTTAAGCATGCAAAAGCGGACTTCGATGTCAGCTTGCGGGTCCCTATCGGAAAAAGTTCAGCCGGGTCTCGACAATAGAAGAACGCTTCACCCACAGAACTACAGGCATCACGAACTTCCGCAAGATCTCACTCTTCCCAACCTCCCTATCCTTCCTCAGCGCACGAATCATCAAATCCGTCTCCGATTTCTTGTTCTCCTTCACCTTATCAGGGGCCGTCCCGTCCTCTTCAATAAGTAATGACTCCGCCTCCTTCGTAGGAGCTTTGATCTCCCCAATGGACGCAAGTAATGCCAAGCTCTCGCACATACTCCGCGCAACATGCCGGCGGACGATACGCGACGAATCATTCGCGATCACAGCAAGTATGTAATTCATTATCTTTGGCGTGTACCATTTCGTTAAGAAAAGTCCGTCGAAGCCTGCTAAACGAACTGGTGTAGCGTTCCCTTCCCGAGTTGATAGGAAATATATCTTTGGATCGCCCGGGGTAAGGTTTGCCATCATCAGCATAATATGGAACTTATCCAAGTATGGTTAGCATCGTCACTGCACGAGGAATGATAGAAACAGTACCTCCAAAGAAGCAATGGTCACAACATTATGAACAGATGGTATAAGGCGATCCATACTTCGATACCTCTCAACTTCTGTGAGGGCAGCTTGAAGAAGCTCATAATCTTCTCCACTCTGCTCGAACTTGGGAACTGATAAAGTCAGCTCCCCGCGTTCAGGAGGTATAGTTGAGACCGTGGAACAGGCAAGCGCAGTAATCAATGTGGCGATATAATACGCATCGGAGAACTACTTTTATGAGCATGTGAAGTCTATGAGCGATCATCACTACAACATACCGCGTTCGTTGTGTTATCATTATATCTCAACTGGTCGATGAAGAACTGCCGTATCTGAGGCGGAGTCTTCCCGTTCTCTAGACGCACTTGAGAAATTGCGCTGACAAGCGCCTAAGCCTAATGTCAACAACAATTTTCGAAATCGAAAAACAACAGTGACTGGCCTTTCGAACGAAATACTCCGCAAGATCAGAAAAATCGTTCGGTCGGGGGACGAACTTGTGAGAGAAAAGATCCTGGGATGGATCTTCGGGTTCGTAGCAATAACGAAGGAAAAGCTTAAATAGATGGAAGAGACCGACAAAATCAAGCTTTCGTGTTGCACACTAGGTGAGAGCATTAATAAGAACTGCATACATATAAACGAAAATATGTATAACTCACTGTAACAAGTGCAGAAGCTGCTTCGCATCGTACTCGGAAGAAATAGTTTGTCACCAGCACAGTTTTGGTAAGTTGGCTAGACACGATGGGTGTTGCTTGTCTTGAAAGAGCATGAAGGGCCTTCGAGGAAATGCCAATCAATCCAATCGAATTGCCTTGCATGAAACTAAATACCTACCTCCACCTGTGCAACCACGTCTCGATCGCGCTGCAGCTGCGACACCCACATATAATCCGGCTGCTCGAACTGTATCCTTGCAATCCACTCAAAGTCAGCGTCCATCCTGATCCACTCATACGTCGCGCCCGCCATGGCCTGCTCTTCCTCCTCCGTCCAGTCCGTCACCTTCCATTTCTCACGCTCCTCTTCGTTCTCCCAAATCTCCAACCCGAAGCTCATATCGACTAGACCCATAGCTTCTACTGCCTCAGCATCGCCCTCTGCTGCGGCTTGAGCAGCAGCTTGCCGCGCCAAATAGCGCTTCGTGTTCCGCCGTACACGCTTGTATTTCGTGTTGAAAGGAACCTCAAAGCGCTTGATCGGAGCAAGGATATCGAGTACATGTTCGTACGGAGTCCCATCGGCCTCGTGAATCCGTACAGTCATCTGGCCCTCGAAGAACGGAACAGGCTTCAAAAGCGACATCGATACAGGGTCGTTCTGGTAAATCATATACGCCGGACATTCCTGTCGCATCTGAATTTCGACAGCCATCTTCTTCCGATTGAAAGTCGCAAGAAAACTGAACTGAGGGCACCCACTGCCGTGTATCCATTGATCAACAAACGCTCGTAAGTCGACACCACTGACCTTCCTGCATGTTCGCAGGAAAGAATGCGTCGACAGGCAATTCTGCGCCATTTCACCACTGATCGCGGAAAGAAAGATTTTTGGAAGGACTCGCGATAAACCGAGAGACGTTCCCGACTTTCCCAGGCGACGGTCGAGAATATGAAGTACTAACGGAGCTTTCAAGTTGATGAAAGCCAGTTTCGATGCATCCGGGGGTTCCACACTACTTGGCTGACAGATAGGCGGCATGGCACCATTATCAAGCTCCAAAACGCGTTCAACGTCCTTCTTGAGTCGGAATCGGTATTCGTTATTACCCATGAGCTTCTTCAGGCAAATACCAGCGATGTACAATCCCAGCCCATTGACGAGCCATAGATCTGACCATGTCTTGGGAATAATGTTGACACCAATCCATTGATATGCGAGACTATGCATAAGAATCTGGCGAGACTCATACACCTGATCTATCGCGTCTTCGCCATGCAAAAGATCCGATGAGACGATCGTCAGAGTCGCGCTGTCGCATCGCTGCGATAACAACTCATCCACAAATACTATCTTGTACGAGCCAAAGGGATATGAACCGCAGTCGGTCGAATAGAAGTTCATCGCTGATCGCATGAACGACACCGTGTTCGCCAGATAAGAGTCGTAGCCCGGTAGGCAGAAGGCATGCATGAGTGTCTGAGAACCGAGAGACTCGTCTGAGAGTCCGGCTACGTCGGTCGGAATAGGATACACGATAAAAGGACCGGCTGCGAAAGCGATGTGTTGCACGGAAGTGAGAACTGGTTGAGAAAATACGTAGATCACTTTGTTGGCGTTGTTAGGATGAGCAATCTGAAAGCACCATTAGTATTTTTACTTCAGAAGTTTCTCATTTGATATACCTTTTCGACAAGTTCACCACTGCAAACAACGATCGTAGGTGTAACGAGACTGTCATCGTTCTCCAGATCCGCTCCTCCTGAAGTATCTTCAAGAGTCTTCGGCACAATGAACTCAAAGTCCCACGTGCATTTCTCCCAAAGATTATCAAGGCAAGGCACCCAGCATCTGGCCGCATCAGGAGACGATGGCGTGGTATATGCATGCGGTACACGCTAGATTTTCCATGAGAGTATTAGCAGATTACTTTTATACGGTCCCACATAAATAGAAATCACCCACATAAGGGTATGCCTCGCTCGGCAATACAAACTGGATACCTTCAACAGGATTCTTCACGCAGTACGTGATGCGAACTTGGATGGAAGAGAACTCGGAAGATGCTGCAGTCTGCTGAGTAAGAGGAATCGTCTGGCTTGATGTATGAGGTTCAGGCGTCCCAACTGAAGCACCGGTCAGTGATTCGGGAGTAAACTGAAAGAAAGAGCGAAAAGTTCAACGTACCATCTCCATTAAGCCGGCCTCCCATGTTCCCCGCGCTTCGCACATGAATCTGTCGCGGAAGCGGTATAGCGAGTTCACCCTCGTCGCACTCCGCCAACGACGAGTACATCTTCCGCTTAACCTCCGGATGGCGGTGGCAATCTGTTATATCAGACATGACGACGTTTGAAAGCGGATCGTGGCATAACCAGTCCGGAACGTTGTATCCGTTCACCTGAATTGAGTTGATGTCTGTTTAAAATCATGATATGAAGGCGGTCAGTTCCATTCCTGGTGTCTCAGGAAGAAACAGCGTGATACGTACGGCATTGCCTGGCGTGAAGGTATATGGTCTTCAAGTCTTTGCTCGTCGGTATGATTGTCAATTCGGTATAACCCTATCAAACGAAAACTCGTCGGTCAGAGAGACGCGCCGCAAGAAGATGACAACGTACGAAGAGCAAGCCCGAGAAGTCGATTTCCAGAACCACCTTTTGGTGACTAGTATATATCGCAAAAAAGAGTCAACCTCGACGTCTCCTTGGGATCAAGCAATGGATACTTATATAGAGAAACCCTTGCGGACATGTTCGCGCTGCATAAGACGCGTTTGAGAAGGATCTACTTGTTTGTTGTTCGACTGAGGAGTTTAGTGGCTAGCTCTTTCTTTCGTTGATTGACGACAACGCCCAAAGCAAACCACACGATGGCGTAAATAGATATGTATTGCAAGCAAGGCCTAAGTTGTAAAAGCAGTTTGTCGCCGATATCGTCGAGCCAGATGCAGCTGAATGTCCCTGGACGAGATGGGCGTGGCTCTATGGAGGAACAGATGTGACAAGAGTGACGCGGAGTGCCTTGAGCTTAGTAAGCCGAAGTTATTCATACGGCACGTGCCGCTTTCCTTCTCGTCATCATCGTTGAAATTAGATTGTAAAATTTCCTTGTCTTTTCAAGATTGTCTTCTTACAAATGAAGAATGGCATTGAGATGAGAAGATGACTGATTTCCCGAATATTTGCTCCATTCACCGGCCGGTCCATGTCACCATAAATTCGTGATTCGCCTTCACTACAAATCATTCGATAAGTTGCCTCAAAGGAACTCTGACTTCTACTTATATCATGTTCACTGGTCTGGTCTGTATTCTTTCGCCAATTACAGAGCTTCGCCTAATTTCCATCGGATAATAATTAGGTAGAGCACCTCGGACGCGTAGCCAACATCAAACACGATGAAGGCGGGTGCACACTGACCATCAGGAACGCTGCCCCAATACTGGGAGACTGTCATATTGGCGATTCTATCGCAGTCAATGGTGCTTGTCTCACTGTTACCGCTTTCCAAGCCTCAGAAGCAAATAATGGGGGCTGGTTCGAAGTTTGGTTGGCGAACGAGACGCTCAGTCGGACAGACCTCGGTGCGCGAACCCCTCTCTGTATATGTATGTACTGTGACGACGTAATGCTGATTTATATGCTATGAGATAGGAGATAGGAAAGTCGGAGACCCTGTAAATCTTGAACGAGCTATGGGTGCTCATGTGCGTTTCGGTGGACACTTCGTCCAAGCGCACGTCGACACGACGGCTACGATCGTCTCTCGAACTCCAGACGGAGATTCCGTTCGCATAGTCTTCCAGCTCGCACCTCCCACTCCATCCGTCCCGTCCGTCCAGCAGTATCTCATCCCAAAGGGATATGTAGCAATTGATGGAACTTCGCTTACAATCACACACGTTGACGATGCTGCACGTACGTTCAGTGTTATGCTAATCCAGCATACACGTGAACGAACCACGGTCGGGTTTAAACAGATTGGCGAGAAAGTGAATATTGAGGTTGATATGATAGGGAAGTACGTAGAGAAGAGCGTCATTGCTGCTCTCGGTGGTAATGACGAAGGGAATATCGGAATAAAGGCGATGATAAAGAGAGTTGTGGACGAAACCTTGAAGGAGAAGGGTGTCCTGTAGTTGTTCGTCAATCGACTTTGATTCGTTCGCACGATGTTCCTACCCTACCCTGTATGCAGACATAAAAGTGTCGGCTGAATATCATAGAGCCGTATACTGCGCTGACGTCATGTAGTGATGTATGGGGCGAGTCTGCAAACGCAAACAATTACAAATAGCTATGGGTGGATAACCGGTCAATATTAATGCTGGCCGCCTTTCCCAGACAAGACGACCGACGAACTCTTGAATCCATCCTTATCCTCATCCTCTACAATGTCAATGTTATAGCCTGGTACTGGTCTGGTATATGTTTACTACGGATGGTGATTCCAGAAAGAAAATAAATGATGTAAATGACGTCTACACGTGTTGTTTTCCACGTCGTTCCATTCCATATTGAATAAACCCGATGAGGTCTCTTGTTACGAGCTGTTGACAGAGTACTTATGATATTGAGTTATGATGAATGGAGGATGAGAGAAGGAAGTTGTGGCGCCATGTGCGAGCTGTTTTCGATCATACCCGAAAAGGATAACCGTCGCTCATGGATCATCATGCCTTGAGCTTCAATTCACTTCAGGGCCAGTCACTAAACGCGTTTATTACTCTTCTTCTCCCTCATCTTCCTCATCATCCACTTCCGTCCCGTCGCAGCAGCCGACCTCCGCCACTCAAATCTATTGTGTGTGTCGGTCGTCGCTGCTGTCGTCTATATGGCAATCCTTGGCTTCTTCAAGAGGGGCAAGTCCAAGGTTTCTACCAGCTCTCAGTCTAGCTCGACATCGCCCCAGGCTCTCCAAGCTGATGACGCCGCGTCCTCTGAGAGCTACGTCCTCCCTCCTCGCTCAGGTCTTCTGCTTACCGTAGGGAACGGTGATGATGGATATGCCTCTTCGTCTGCGAGCTTCGTCTCGGCCGCGTCTTCCAAGAAAATTAGACTTCCCTTTTCTAAGAAGTCATCCACTCCAAGCTCAAGCCCCTTGACGCGCCCGCTCGATCAACCAAGGAAAAGCTTCAACTTTTCATCGGACAAGCTCTCTTTAAGTATCGACACCTCCTTCGACTCTCCTTCACTCCAATCCTCTGTCTTTCCCTCTCTCCGCGAGTCCCCTTCCACACCGACTCTTCCCCGTCCGGACTCAAATGCCCGGCCTCAACCAGCTCCTCTGCAGAAACCAGATTCCAATAATGAGCGCAAGTCTAATGGCGGTCTATTTAGTTGGCGAGAACGCAAAAAGTCGAAGCCACCAAAGCCAGATTCAGACTCACTCGTTCTCCCTCCCCTCCCAGACGCTTCGTTTAACCTCAAGTCTTTCCGCCATGTCTTGCCCGAATCCGGATCCGAGTCCTCGACAAAGCGCAGCCCTGTGCAGTCTCCATCTTCGTCGTCTCTAGTCCCTCCAGCTCGTCCGCGAGGCGCCAGCGTGGCTTCCACGGATTCTTCTCAGCGCATTTCTGTGGCGGCTTTCCGGGAAGCACAGGCTCGCAGAAGTAGTACAAATTTAGCGAACGCCTCGCCAAGTCCGACAATTCGCCCGGTCTCTGTAGCTAATTCAGCAATTTCGGACGTCGTGCCGCCAAGACCACTTCGTGCCGGCCGGCCGACTGCTTCACCCTCACCCACTCCGGGTCGTGGGGGTCAACCAAAGCCTTCGAGGAAGTCTACAGTGATATCGTCTTCTTCAGAAACTAGTTCATCTGAGGACTCTGACTCGGATGACGGCTCGCCTTCCCGTCCTCGCTCCCGCCTGAGTCGCCAGCGCACCATAACAAAACGTAGTTACGGGGCACGCTCTGATTTGGGGCACGGAGCTTCTCGTGCAACCGACTATTCTCATCACCAGCAAATGCCTTCTACACGTTCTGAAGTTGGGCATGATACGTCCAATCGTTCTTCGCACGCCTCAGCTTCACCATCTCGAGGCCCTCCACCTTCTGCATTCCCGAAGCCGGCAGAAGCAACTGTGGGAACGCGTTCATTCAGCCTGTACAGGCGACAGAGAGCTAGCTACTCTACCAGTGAACTCAGTCCAAGCGCGGCCGCACAACGAGCGAGCGCCGTTGCTGATGCCAACAGACGTGGTGCGTTTTCATATCTGGAAACCTCATGATAGGTTTTCTTATGAGACTTCCATTCTTACATCGGTGTTTGTCATTTATTTAGAACGTACCGCTGCAGCTGCTCAACGACAACGTGGCGGCGGCGATAGCGATACGTCAAAGTCTAGCTCTGAGAGTGATTCTTCTGATGAAGATGCTCCGCTCTCGGCCTTGAAGTACCCAAAGCGACCGGGCAGCGCCTTTTCACAAAGGAGTGACGGGTCATCTCTGCTACCACGGAAGCCTTTGATTGACTTGAATACAAAGAGCAATCCGCTAAGTGGTAAGCCTATCAATGATGACAGCGGAGCCGAACTACCAAAAGGAAGGAAGACATTGATCAGCCCAACGGATATCAATAGCAGACTGTCACAGCTAACGACGGCAGCCGGATTGAAGGGCCATCGGAGCAACTCTGCTTCGCGAAGTGAGGCCAATCTGTCGAGCCAAATGAAAGCGAGCCCTAAACCATCCTTTGCGGATTCCGCCAAGCCAGATTCACCTGCATCCACTACTACAATCGTCGCGCCGCCACGTCTCGAGTCGCTTAGGCCCGTCACACCTGGTGCGAGACGCGCGTCAGTTTCTGCTTTATCCGAGATTCTAGACAGCTCTCAGAGCAAAGCTAGCGAACTGCGCCCGGTGCCCGTGAAGGACCGTGTGGAACGTGATACAGGGTTCAGAGTGGTATCTAGACCCCAAAAGTCTGCAACCAGCCCGCCGTCGTTCGGATCTACCAATGGCCTTCCTCAAAATGCTTTCAGTCAATCGGCCAAAGTCTCACATCAACGCCAATCGTCTTCGTCGACATTCACCGTTACGTCACGTCCCCAAAATAACATTCCACCTCTTGTCACGAAGCCTCTCGTGGCATCGCCTCAGAATGAAAGTTCTGTATCTGGCTCTTCGACGTCAGCATCGTCTTTTGCCTCGCGTGCGGTGCCAGCAATGCAGAAGTCGCCTCCTCAGCGACCATTTATGATGGGTGGGAAGCGTCAAGAAAGCCCTGCTAGCTCAACTGGCGGTTCGTCAAATGGGAAGGCTCCCCTTACGCCCATGGACGGTAGCGATTACTTCAGCCCTGACGTACGGGGAACCGGTGATAGTCCAGCCAGTAGTTCTGTCGGTGCTACCCCGCCAAGCGCTATGAAGGGCGCTCGTGGTCACTTGAAACGTGTAAGTGTGAGCTTCCAGGAGCCACTGGAAGTTGATAAAGACGAGACTGTCCGAGGACGGAAGTCTGGTCTTGGTCAGCCGAAAATCCAGTCTCAGGCTGCGGTAGAAGAGCGC
The DNA here is from genome assembly GCA_009806525.1 of Sanghuangporus sanghuang. Taxonomy (NCBI): domain Eukaryota; kingdom Fungi; phylum Basidiomycota; class Agaricomycetes; order Hymenochaetales; family Hymenochaetaceae; genus Sanghuangporus; species Sanghuangporus sanghuang. The sequence goes on from VVIT01000004.1 coordinate 449,537, forward strand.
GAGAGCAGACTTCGTGAGAGAAGGCGGAGCGAGGCAAAAGCTGCCATCGAGGTTTGTCTTTCTTTCTGTAGATTCAGCTCTGGTAATTTACGATTTTACTCGTTTCATAGCTTGCCAACGTCATCAACGGACGTGGTCCGCTTGAAGTTGACGATGACAATGAAGGTCCGACAATGGCTCCTCGATTACCTCCACTGAATACAGGAGGTGGTCTGGGCATGGACTTCAATGGTATGATGCAGATGAGATGGCAGCAACAGGGGATGAGCACGCCTATGATGGGAGGCATGTCCACCATGGCTCCTTTAAATGGTGTGCCAGGTATGAGCATGGGTGTGGGCGCGAACCCAGCGCAATTCATGGTATCACCTCCACCTCCCGGTGCAGACGCTGTCTTCCTCGCAGCTCACCGACAAGCTATGCAGATCGCCAAACAGGCATATCAGTACGCGGTGGCACAGCAAGCTATGGCGGCTGCAGCGGACGAATGGGAGCGTGGCTCAAGTGTCAGCGCTTTTACTGCTCCCGGGCCTGCTATGGGCATGGGTATGGGCTCGAGCATGGGTATGGGAGGTTATGGAATGGGAGGTATGAATAATATGTGGAACACGGCTCCGATGTTCCCTCCTGTTCCGCGCTCGATGTATGCCGGAAATACCGGCGGAATGAGCGAAGCTGGCTGGGGAGCGGCTAGTGTCTACGGCGATGCTTTCGGACCTTCAAATCGGCGAGGACAAATGCTCAATCCCCAGATGAGGAGCTCTGGTGGAGGTGGCTCCGCTAGTGTAGTTGGTTTCCCGAGCTCCTATCCAAGAGCAGAGTCGACTGGGAATATACCTCGGAGCTCGGTGCCTTCCTCTCGAGACGCTCCTCGTCCGCGGACAAGGACGGCTCCGTCAAATACGCCGTTACCCGCTCAGCATCGACATAGCAGAGGTCCACCCTCTAGCTGGAAAATCGGCGCGTAAATCATTTCATCCTAACGTCAACTCCGTTTAACAGATGCTTTGGAGAACAATTCCTCGCTGGACTTCATCGTAGCAAACAATACTACAGTATAATTCTGGGACAGCAATTTCATGCAAACAGTACTATTATTGTCATCATTTGCATCTACTACATCTCATCTACTTTTTTATTGCTTGCTCTATTCATTCGGCTTTCTTTTCTTAGTCATCCTTTTTTTTTTGTTCTTCACTCTTTGTACACGTCGCCTCGTATTTCTTTCATACCTCGCATTCTTTTCGGTTCTTGCTGCTTTTCATAGCTCATATGCCTCATACTGTCTTCCGTCCATCTTGCTACCCTATTTTATTGCAGGGTAGTCTCGCAATTTACACTCATTTCGACGACAGCGATGCCTCATTCTTTCCGCATATCCAACTCCTCTCTCTCCCCGTTTTCTTTTTTACTCTCATATCATTCATTCATTCGCTCTATAGTATTGATAGTAGTTGTATTCTATCAATTACATGTAGTTGTTCACACAAGCTCGGGGCAAAATATAATAACAATCATAACAATATGAAGTCGGGTGAGGTGAAATGATTGGGTAAGACGTGCTGACCGTGATTTATCCGATCGGACACAAAGCGGGCGCATCAGCACGTCCTGAGGGAAATATGTCATCAAGCCGGTGTCTTGAAACTCTCACTCACACGTTCAAGACGTACGCGTGTTTGGTAGCATGTCTAGGACGAACAAGGTTCATCGTGCGCCCGCGGTTGAGACTACTGTAAAGCCATGGACGTATACCGATGAGCAGATAGCGAAGATCGAGAGTCTTCGAGAGGTACGTACGCCTTCTATAGCCGTTCGGCAGGATGATCGCATGACTAACAATTCACACAACGATGATCTAACGTTCCTATTCATCTGACATAGTACGCAAAGGAACAGCAGCTGCCTGAGAGCGACGATTACCACGTCTGGGAGAAAAGATGGTTGGAGAAGCCCGATACGGTGCCTCGCTATATGCGCGCGGCGAAGTGGAAGCTCGATGACGCGAAGAAGCGGCTCAAGGCTACTTTGGAATGGCGGAGAGAGTACAAGCCGGATTTAATACCTCCCGACGAAGTGCGTCTTGTCCTTTTCTTTCATCTCTTTGATTTTGATTGCATTGATTTTAATGGGAACTTTTGAAGGTGAAGATCGAAAGTGAGACGGGCAAGATGTACGTAGGTTAATCATGATTGATGTAGTGTTGTCGCTTGGAACGCTCCGGGCTATCAACGTTCTGAACTCCTAAACTCTAATTCTAATCTATTTCTAATTCTCCTGCGTTTGTTTTCTCTAGATTATTGAACGGATTCGATAAAGATGGAAGGCCTATCATCTACATGCGTCCGGGGAGAGAGAACACTGAACAAAGTCCTCGTCAACTGCGACACCTCGTCTGGTGGTTGTACGTCTCTTCATATATCTTTTTCAACATGTCCGATTCTCAACGAACGTAAATATTAGAGAACGAGCAAAAGATATGCAGCCTCCCGGAGTGGAGTCGATCACGATCATTGTAGACTACAAATCTACAACGCTGCGTACGAATCCTTCGATTGGCACGGCACGGAAGGTGTTGCATATCCTGCAGGGACATTATCCCGAAACGCTCGGCCGTGGACTCGTAGTCAACATGCCCGGCATCCTCGCTTTCTTCTACAAAGGCATCGCACCGTTTTTGGATCCCGTCACTCGAGACAAGGTAAGTATTCTCTACGATCTCATTCTTTCAGTCCGTAGATCGCTAACTGTACTGATCGTTATTAATATTTCTTTCCCGACTTAGATTCGCTTCAATCCTGACTTATTAGAGCTCATACCGGCTGAACAACTCGATGCGGATTTCGGAGGAGAGTTTGAATATGAATTCGAGCCCGAAAGTTATTGGTCGCAAATCGTGGAGTACGTCTGCTGTCTCCTCCAACAAGTAGAAATCCTTCCTTGCTCACATTGCTTTCCCTGTCTCTTTGGTTCAGCTATTGTGGTATAGCTCCTGATGGCACTCGAGTGCATCAGCCCACTTCCTCAAAAACCTCAGGATCCGATGAAGCGGACTCCAAAGCCCAAGAGAAGAGAGTGTAAGTCGGTCGTCAATTTCAATTTCATTATTTAGCAGAGATTATCTTATCTCTGCCTCTCCTGCACAGCTCTTCCGATTCATCTTCAGAGACTGCCGTCCCGTCGCCGGAATCTCCAGATACTAATGGTCTTGCGGATAAAGTGGCAAAACTCGACATTGGTGAGAAGCATCGGGAGGAACCGCAGGTATTTATGGAGAATGTCGTATCTGTTTGATCAAGAGACCTACGAATAGATCTATATAGACATCGTGAGGGTTTGGTTTCTGCCTGCAATACAGTTTCGTTGCTTGATTGATTTGACATGTAAATATTAAGTATTTGTCTTCTTTTTTGGTTATAGTTTTTGTGATGCAGGATTCACGTATATATATGTCTCTCATGTTCTGTGTGTCGAGTCAAGTAAATTGGCATTTTATAGGCGCCTGTTGAGCGTCTATTTGATATCCGATAAGCTAGCAGCTGATCGACACAAGCTCGGTCGGTCGGAGCACTCGACTTTCGTTTCGACTCCGGAAAATCTCTTCCGCCCTCTGCCAAGTCGGTAAATTGAATTACGGGGACGATTTCCGATACACCATACTCGAACCCTCTTCGGGGCGTGGATCCATTCGCAAATACATATAAATACTTACGGAAGGCCATTGTCTATTGTAAGGATTCGTTGAAGACAGCTTACTTTTCATCCTACCAGTACTAGTGCCAGCATCATGTCCTCCGTCGTGGTCTTAGGTGCAGGTACGAAAACATTAATATTTACCTTCCTTAACCCGACTGTCTCAAACAACGTGATGGTCACATGAATTCATTCCAGGTGTTGTCGGCCTCTCGACGGCATTGAAGATCCAGGAGAAAGGATATGCTGTTACGATTGTCGCAGAGACTTTCCCGGATGATAAGAAGAATATACGGTACACCAGTCCTTGGGCTGTAAGTGACTCACGCCTGCGTGCATATTAGAGACGTGAGAACTAATTCTGAATTCAATGCCTTTTACAGGGAGCCCATCATGTTAGCTTCGCGCACGGAGACGAGAAACAACAAAGTTAGTCAGGGTTGACGCAGTCATTCTCCTGGAGGATGTATGCTCAGTTCTTTCGTACGTTTTGCAGAGATCGACCGCGAGACGTTCGATGTGATGTGGGAGATGTCCGAACCAGGCAAGGATTCCGAAAAGAGTTTCTTGCGAATCCCGCAGACGGAGTATTATGGGGAGAAACTGCCTTTCGCGAATTGTCTGGAAGTCATGCCTAACGTATGCAATTGCGCTTTTCTTGTTTTACTTCCAAGGACTGACCTTATATGTTTGTGTAAAGTTCAGGAACTTGAGAGAAGACGAGCTCATCCCCGGCACAGCGGCTGGCATAACCTTCAACACGTTCACAATCGACATGCCGGTTTACCTTTTATACCTCGTCGAGAAGTTCCGTTCCCTCGGCGGGCGCACTCAACGTGATCGGATCCAGCACATCGCGCAACTCGCCGAAGGCACATACACCGACGGCAAACCTCCCGCGGCAATCGTTATATGTGCGGGCCTCGAAGCGAGGTATCTCGGCGGAGTGGAAGACTCGAATGTCTTCCCTGTGCGGGGCCAGACGGTCGTCTTGCGCGCGCCGTGGATCCAGTTCGGAAGGACCGTCAGCGATTTCAGGAAGAACCTGTGGACGTATATCATCCCGAGGCGATGTGGGCATGTCATCGTTGGAGGGACGAGAGACGCGAATGATTGGTATGTTTTTTTTTTCGACTTTATTTATGAACGGACCGTGGCTGATGGTTTCCGGTGTTCATCTGCTTGAAGGGAGCCGAAGCCTCGCGAGGCTACGAGCAAAGACATCCTTGAACGGGGTCTCGCGCTTTGTCCCGAGCTCTCACCCACGTATGCGCAGGACAAGAGCAAAACGCCATCGATCGAAGACGTGAAGCCCATCATCGTCGAGGAAGGCTGCGGTCTACGTCCCCAGCGCAAGGGAGGAATTCGGCTCGAGACGGACACGCTTGAGACGGTAACCGGAGTGAAGGTCCCTCTCGTGTACAACTACGGGTTTGTCTTTCCTGGTTTCTTCGTTCGTATATTGCGAATCATTCTGATTTGTCGTGGATGATACAGACATGGTGGATTTGGTGTCCAGTCGTCCTGGGGCTCAGCTAGGATCGCGTCGGAATTACTCGAAGGTGTCCTGCAAAAGAAAGCCTAAGGGTTCGACGTTTTCACGAATACCTATGAATAAATTGTCGGTGAAGGAGAGGTTGCATAAAAAAACATTGGTTATCGGGAACAAAAGAAGGATTTCAGGGAAAAGGAAGGATCCATCGTTATAGGGAAGGCTATATCTGCGTCACGTGTTTTCTTCAAGGATCGTTCGGCAAAGGATTGTACTGTAGGGAGAAAACTGAATTACTTGTCGGAATGCAGAATATTTTTGAATATAAAATGTACTGGCTATATATCATGTACCGAAATTGCCTATGCATTATGGTGGGTACGAAGAGAAAAACAGGTGAAATTGGAGGAATATCGATCGTGTGTGAATTAAAAAAAAAGAAGCAATGGAAAATGAGCGGCCCATTTGCAGTGTTTGTTTGCGTAAGGGTCTCTCTTTCCGACACCACCTCCCGCCTCTCCTCCTCTCACCTGGCCTCCCTCTGTCTGGCAGCAAGAGGGAAGGGAAAAGCTGGAATATTATACTGGGGCTATAGACTGACTGATAGATAAGAAGATGCGGCGATGGACGACTCATCTCCGGTTGGCTGAGTCCCGTGTCCGCGTTCCAACTCGTTCTGTCGCTTCTCAGCCCTCAATACACGTACACGTCACGCGTCGATGTTCCAGCGCGTTTGCTCCACGAACAAAGCACGATCCAGAAAGTACGATACAAGATGCTAATATTAATATTAATTCCAGTCGTGCTCAGTCTGCCACGTCTTCACCCACGAAAACCAAAGTTACTGGTTCTGCTGCGCGTGTGGATCCATACAAATACCTCGCGCCTGAACTTGCATCTCTACGAAAAACGCTGCTCCACTTACTCGGGTCTTCCCACCCCTCTCTCACTAAAATTGCAGAGTACTATTTTCTGCAGCCGTCAAAGCAGATTAGACCCTTGCTCGTCTTGCTCTTTGCACGTGCGACGAATGGGCTGGGTGCGGATTGGGACGAGAAGAGGTGGGCTGCGGAGCAGGAGGGTGCACGGGGCCGCGCGGAGGAGTTGGACAGCCCGCTTTCGCGTCCGGATGTCTTGAACGACTGGAATCCCAATATGCCAGACCACACGCATAGCTTTGAGAGTGCATTCGAGCTGCCACCGCCCCGTGTGCCCACGCCCCGGCCAATATACACGCCGCCCCCTACTCCTTCTCATCCATCAAGTGCGACGTCACCACATACGCACGGACATGAAACGCCAGCGATAGCACAAACACCAGCGTTAGTATCGCCCGCACAACTCCTACCCACGCAACGGCGGCTGGCCCAGATCGTCGAGATGATCCATGTTGCATCGCTATTGCATGATGATGTGATAGATGGTGCGGCGCTTCGGAGGGGCGTGGCATCCGGCCCTGCGGCGTTTGGGAACAAACTCGCTGTGCTCGCTGGGGACTTCCTGCTCGGGCGAGCGAGCGCCGCGCTCAGCCGACTCGGGTCGTCGGAGTGCGTGGAGCTCATCGCGGGTGTGATTGCGAATTTGGTCGAGGGCGAGATTCTGCAGATGCAATCGGCTGTGAATGGCGGAGAGGTCGGTGTGCTCAGCGAAGTGGGGCTAGGTGAACTCGGTCTCGGCCTGGGACTTGGTTCGAAAGGAGATGTCAGAGGAAAGGGGAAGGAAAAGGAGATGGTACCGTTAGAGATACCTATGGGCCGAGAGATGTGGAACGTCTACCTCAAAAAATCATACCTCAAAACCGCGAGTCTCATCGCGAAAAGCGTTCGCGCGGCTGTAGTCCTAGGTGGTGTGCGAGAAGGCGAGATTTGGAAGGAAGTGGCATACGCATACGGGAGGAATATCGGGATTGCCTTCCAGGTGCGCGTTTTTCGTTTGTCTTGTCTTGTCTTTCGCTTTTCTACAGAAAGACGGAGCTGACGGATTATCTGGTTTCGTTTTCTATAGCTTGTGGATGACGTTTTGGACTACGAAGCTGTGGATAGTCAATTAGGCAAACCAGGAGGCGCGGATCTACAATTAGGGCTCGTAACGGGACCTGCACTATTCGCATGGGAAGAGCATCCGGCCATGGGTCCGCTCATAAGCCGCAAGTTCGGACAAGCAGGAGACGTCGAGCTGGTGCGCCAATATATTCTCCAGAAATGAATCAATTCTTAGTCTTATACCTTTTTTTTCCACAGGCCAGAGACCTCGTCCGCCGCTCCTCAGGTGTCGAACGGACTCGCGGACTCGCACAAATCCACGCAGACAAGGCGCGCGAGGTCTTACATCTCCTTCCCGAAAGCGACGCACGGAGCGCACTGGATGCACTCGCAGAGCATGTTGTTAAACGGACTTCTTGAATTGAACTTTCTCACCCGCATTGCTTTTCTTGATGCATTGACCCTCTTGACAATTTTGCTGAATAGAATTGCTACCTCAGCTGTTAAATTTATTCGATAAACGCAATTGCTACCTACCTGTTTAGTGTTTCTTGAAAACTTGCTGCAAAGGACTCTACTGGTACCACATTCGATTGAAAGACTGATGTTGCTTCTGCTCCCGACTTACTCCATGTCATCGCATACGTGGCCGTAGAGAAGAATCAAACAAGTCGAGCACAGATAATCTACATTGTATTATTCAGTATTTTCTCTATACAGATAAGGAGAACTGCAACTATCCGACTTAGTACTCAGGCTATACAAAAGTGACAAGGGCAAAAAGGAAAGGTGTATCGTAAATATTTCATCAAGTCAGAAATCAAGTTGTACATGGCGTGGACAGCAGCGGGATAACAGCAGGTTAGAGTAAGTGCGGTCTAGTAAGAATCAGATAACAAGAGGATCGATGTGTGTGTAATCCAATCAAAATTACTATGGAAATGACGAGAAATTGAAATTGAAAACCTGAAGATTCGAGGGCATGCCATTGTCATCATCGACGGGTAGTCTTGCTGAGTGGTGGCGAGGTGGAATCTAGTTTAGCCTGGACCTTTTCGAGTGGTTTTGAAAGGTGTGCAACGAGAGTTTGTGCCTGTGCAAAGAAACGCATGTCAATACGAGACGAAATAGAGGTATGTATGTATGGATAGCGGTTGACGAACCTTGTGCTGAAGGTCGCCCCATTCGATGTCGTCTGTTGCGTTTAGGGCGACGAGGAGGGCCGAGTCTTTTGGTGGTTGGCTGCTTGAAGAGCTGTTGTTGCCGTTGCTGCCGCCGTCTTGTTGTTGTAGTTGCTGCTTGGATGTGGGTACGATGGGAAGGACGATTACGCGTCCTAACTGCTTGCATTGATATCAGTGAACATTCTGAATACGGTACAGAACAAAAGAGACTTTTGTGAAAGACACACCTCGCTATCGACCATACCCTCGCCATCCTCCTTCGTCTCAGCCCACACTTCGCTCGCAAGCCCGACGAGAACGAGGATGTCATCTTTCGGACGCGGGCTTGAGCTCGATTCGGATGACGATGCTGTTGCGTACGAGACGAGCGCACCGGCAGCGGTGAAAAGGACTGCTGTGTGCAGCGCGGGCGGAGCGAGGACGTGCCCGAGGAGCTTGTTCAGGGAGGAGAGGGCGAGCATATGCGCATGTGAAACTTACTTGGACGAGATGAGGTATGGAATGAAAGAGCAGCTTGAAATTTGGCACAGCACACTAGTATTGTATTGTATTACTACCCTGAGCGTCGTTGCCTTTCATGGTTGCCGCCCCGAGCTGAACGCGACCGCCGTCAAACGCTCACTGCTTTCGTGAAACGACAGCGACGACATTTGACCTTTTCTGCTTACGTGCTGGCCGGCACCGACAATGTTCGGCGACAACTAATGCTTGTTCTTACTCCGCAAGGATAATTACACGCACAATCATCACTACGTGTTCAATGCGACGCGATCGCTCGTGTTCATTGCCCACGACCAGGCAAATTTGATCGCGTTCAATTATTTTCTCTATCACAGCGGATGCTTCCCTAGCATTGTGTCGCAGGACCATCAATTTGTTATCTTGGTTTTCCGTTCATCTATCCCCTCTCTATCAGAAACTTTACTTTCAGGATGCGCGGGGAACACAAGTAGAAGGTCAAGCATATATCATGGAGGTTCTCCCCATCATGATATCCCACTACTCCATCTGATGGCGCGTATCTTCAACAAACTCAAACAGCGCAGTTTATGCCAGCGTGGTGCAGGCGAAAGGATAGAGTCACGAAGCTGACAGCATGATGACTGAGTTTGTTTGGAACTCTCATGGGTGCCTTGACCTTCATCCCCGTTTAGCATCATCTCCGAGAATTGCTTACTTTGCTCAGAAATTTACGCTTCGGCCTCGGCCTCGATAGCAGTGTCGGGGTCGGAAGCAACTGCTGCTCATCGTTCATCGTTCGTTCAGTGCACTTTGCAGTGTCAGGTACAATAACGATCCGGTTGCGTGGCGTCTCCGCGCGTCCCTGTCCACACACTAAATTTATAAAGTTTGTTATGCTCGGTGCTGGAGATGCGTTCGTTCGAACATCTAACATCTGGATGGATAGTAGGTGACGCTGTCCGCGTGAGAGTTTGCAGATATACATGTCTTGAGGTATGTATTTGTTCTGTCTTCCTAGATTGTTGTGGCAGATACTGATAACCCTGCGATTACATCTAACAAAATTTGCTGTTCAACATCATTAGTATTGATGTACTTCGCCTTCGGTAAAATTTTTACCATTTGCATATCTCCTTCAGCCCAAGAACACGAATGGTATTGGCCGTGCATACGTGTAATATATTCCATTCCGCCGGCTTACACTAACAGGGCGTTGTCTGAGCGACGCCTACCCAAGACGTGTTTCTCCGCAAGCGGAGAGGAGACGGAAGTGACCGTGCGCGTTTGGCCGGAAGGAGGTAATGGTGATGGTGCACAGATTTCAGTCCAGAAACGGAGGCGAAAACTAAATTGATCTTGCGACCCTCTTAGCAACACCATTCCTCTGAGTTCATCAAGCTGTGCCTGCTCGCTGCCTTTTATTGGGCCTCGTCTCTCTCAGCTGCAGAACTCGTCCTCCTCCTGGCGACCGTCAGCGCGTTCACGGTCATTGCAACTCTCCTCTGCCGTTACGCACGATTGCCGGCTTGAATCAGACTCGCAGAGCTGCTCTGTCGACTGTCGAGCCTATTTTTGATCCACTGATGATGCGCGGCGAACGCATGCGTTTACACATAGACCCTTACTATTGCCAACCTCAGAATGATGGATACGATCCCAGCTCCCCACGCTCATCCTCGCCATCTCCGTCTTTCTCTTTCTCCCCTCCCACTGACATGTCCTCGAACGCATCGCGCACCCCGCTCAGCGCGTCGCCCCAATGGAGATTGTGCTACGTCCTGTGTCTGTACGACTTCGCTTCGTCCGATCCGGACCACCTCCCGTTTAGGAAGAATGAGATACTGGAGATTGTAGAGAAGGAGGAGTCGGGGTGGTGGGCCGCGCTGCGGGATGACCGCATTGGATGGGTGCCAAGCTCGTTCTTGGCGGAGTTATCGCGTGAGGTTGCAGAGAGACTCATGAGTGTTCAGGAGGAGCTCCGGATATATGAATATGAGGCCGAGAAACTATTCATTGTGGAGACGTCACGTTCATTCGAATCGGGCATGCCTCCTATCTCTGCTCGTGGTGCCTATGGGTATGGTGCTATCGACGATGACAACTGGGTTCCTATAATAGAGCCTGGAAGAAAGGTAAAATTCTCTATGCTTGTTTCTGTATCGACGCACACCCACTGATAGATCTGTCGTTATGCCTTAGGGACCGCTCTTTCATTCACGGTCGCCTTCGGTGCATGTTGTAACTGACTTCCCAGACGACGTCGCACCTTTATCGAGCATCAGCCCACCACGTTCGGACCCACACTTCGACGCATATTTAATTGAAAGAGACTTGGACGCTACTTTGATCAATAGTTCGCTGGTACCTACGAAAACTACTACATCGACCCCAGATACGCCCATGCCAAGACCTACACGAACAGATATCTCTGCCCTACACTTCAACAAGCCTACTCCTCCAACACCACCGCTGTCATTATGTCCTTCACCATCTTGCGCTTCCCCACGCTCGCCTCTCAACCGAAGTCGCTCCGATTCTTCTCCGTTGCATGCTCGGCAATCTCGGAGACGACCGATTCTTGTGAACGACTTCAAATCTCTCTCCCGTCTATCTGACTTCATAGACTCGCCCTGTCCTGACTCGGCTGCACCAGCTGCGGACGAACTTCGATTTGGCTTCTTTGATGATACTCGTCCGCCTTCTACGCCCCGTCGCTCGGATAAAGTTCGACAACTGACAGGCGACGAAGACGCGCAGGCGTTTCATAATGCGAAAGTCGCTCAAGCGAACTTGCCTTGGTATCTGCAGCCATCGTACGGGCCTGACGACATCAAGCTGGACTACGATGGGAGCATACGTGCTGGGACATTACCCGCGCTCATCGAGAGGTTAACAGCGGACCCTCTGAGTAAGTACCCGTTGATCGGGTTATATGCTTAATTACTCCTGTCCTGTATTCATATTGAATCGATCGTCTTTCTTTCTTCGTATAATATTTGTTATCTTATGTAGAGATGACGGAAGAGAAGCTGTATCGAGATGTCTGCCTTACGACGTTCAGCACATTCACGACTGCGTCCGAACTGTTCCAGCTGCTTATCGAGCGATTTGAGATGGAGTACCCTGCTTCTTTGACTCGAGAAGAAGCGAATGAGTGGAGGGATAAGAAGCTGAGGCCTGTGCAGAAGCGGTGAGTTGCTACCGTTCTAACCGTCAATGAGAGTCAATTAAGATGATGAAATCCCAGCGTCTTGACTATTTTGACGATGTGGGTGGAGAACCACGGGATGCTGCAAGATGATCCGCACATAGTGCTTAGATTGAAGGAGTTTTTAAGCATGATTAAAGCTCCTCCATCGCTGGCACTTTCTGCGAAGTTGATTCTGCAGTCAATTGATAAATTGGTTCGTGATGACACAGACCATTGTACAAGTCGTTCCGAAAACTGACTTTTTATTCCTTCTTAGACAACTCAATCGATTCAAGTGACCCTTCTCCCGTCTCTTCCGCTGACGCCTTCAACGAAAAGCAAGCACTCTCGTCCACCCAAGAACGAGCTCACGCGGTTCAGTGCAAGTGATCTGGCAGCACAGTTGATGCTATACGAACATCGATTGTACATGAAGATCCGACCTCGAGAATGTTTATTATGGGCGAAGACCCAGACCGGTGAAGGCGTCGCGAACCTGAGTGCGTTTGTTGCTACGCATGATCGTATTGCTGCGTGGGTGAAGAATAGCGTGCTTGCGAATGATGGACTTGGGAAGAGGGCCGATGCGATTGATTATTGGATTAAGGTCGCTGAGGTTTGTTGTCGCTTCCCTGCTATTCGATTTGATAGTCTTTACTGACGAGCATTCGTATAGAAATGCCGAACTGTCAACAACTTCTCCTCTATGACCGCCATCGTCGCAGCTCTCTCGAGCGCCGTGATCTCTCGTTTATACTTGACATGGGCACACACTGGGCGAAGTCACCAGTTTGAGAACCTTTCTAAACTCAACGAACCAACCGGTAATTTCTCCGCGTTCCGAGCGGCGATGCAAGCAATTGAGGGACCATGCGTACCGTTCATCGGCATATACCTCACGGATATCGTCCATATTCAGGATCAGATGAAGGATAACGTGCAGTTCCCACTATCCTCAAAAACGCAGAGGGCAATGCGCCCGACTTCGCCAATTCCAATTACAGAAACTGAGCGAACCTACCAGCAGTACAGTAGTACGACAGCACCGAACGGCAAATATACCTGTTCAGGCTCCCCCTCCTCATCAATCTCCTCCCCTCGCTCTATCACATCCTTCAGCACCTGCCAGACCCAAAGCTCCAGCACTAGCTACAGCTCTAGCGGACCCGCGCTTCTCGGTCCACCACTCATCAACTTCGTCAAGCGCCAGAAATGGTACGACGCCGTGCGCGCCATCCTGCGTTTCCAGTCCAAGGCCCCGAATAGGAATGGAAACATCAACATCTCGGAGAATCCTGCAATTATGGGATTCATAACCGAGCAGCTGACGATTGCCAATGCGAAGAGTCGGGACGCGTCGTACTTCTGGGCGAGGAGTCAGGAGCTCCTGATGAATGAGATTTCTCAGGCGGATATTAGGCGAGGGCTTGAAGCTGCTGGATTCTGAATTTGACTCATGTTTGACTTACTTTTTGTTTATCATTATGGTCCTTGTTGTTTCTTTTTTTCATCTCTTCGTCTTCCCTTGTTTGTCAGGACATCTTCGTGCATGCATTTCGTCTTCATCTGTATCCCAATCGACTGTGTATCTCTGATTTCAGGTTGTTGTATTCTGGATTTTGTTCTTCCGAAGCCAATCATATATACCGGAAGTTGATTAAACGTGCATTTGAGAAGAAATTGAGCAGGTCCGTATCTATATGAAGAGAGACCTGTTGGTAGGAACAGGTAAAACCGTAAAACAGGCAACGTATAGATTACAAATGAAGTAAGGAAGGTAACTGAAGCGCCTAAAGAAGGGCGCAATGACAAAGATGATGATGGTGATCAGCGCGAACAGACGAGTGTCGCACTCGGTGTAACATACGTGGTAGTGATGAGAAGTGAATCAAGTAACGGAGACACCGTGGCCTCTTCAGCAGTTGCAAGCATCTTGTCCTTCGCCTGCGGCAGCCTTGTTGAGATCGACAGCCGCTCTAGGAGCCCTCCCGGCCCCAGCGCCGCGCGCTTGTGGTGGCGGAGCGACCTGCGGAAGTTTCTTCGCTGTGAAATAGTAATATATGATAGCGTCAGCGATTTCCTTCCTTTTCCTTGGTCACCCTCAAGCGACGCTAAAGCGGGCGGCACAAAGAAAAGACGGGAACACGTACCGAGTTCTGTGAAGATCTCCTGAACGCCCTGGCCTGTCTTCGCACTGGTTTCACCCCACATCAGGCCCTCCTCGTCGGCGTACTTCTTAGCTTCTTCTTGCAGCACCTGTCTGCGCTCTTCGAGATCGGTCTTGTTTCCGCAGAGTGCGATGACGATTGATGGGTCCGCCTGACGCTGGAGTTCGCGGATCCATGTGCGTGCTTTCTCAAGTGAGGCGGGTTGAGTAATGTCATATACGACGACAGCGCAGTTGGCATTCCGGTAGTACATAGGAGCCTGAGATGAGGTTTAGCATCGACTTTGGGCCTGTAGCTTTCTGCATGCATACCAATGACTAGATGAATGTAAGTGCGAGCTCCTGCAGCAAAGCAAATGATAAACCCACCTTGTATCGTTCCTGCCCGGCAGTATCCCTGTAGATCAGGACCATACGATATACACATCAGCTAGAGCCAGAGATCAAGTAGGTAAACCACAGACCAGATTTCAAATTTTACCGTTGAGCCATCTTCCAATGGGACCGTCTGTGTCAGAAACGCAGCTAAAGGTGGTAACTATCGGTAAGGACCACGAAATAGGCGTGAAGAGGCAGAAGAACACAGACCGCCGATAGTACTCTCTCGATAGTCGTCAAATTGATCTTTCACAAAACGGAGGACCAAGCTGGAGTAGCAAAGATAAGATACGCTGAGCATGATACATTAATCAAGAGGACACGCACCTCGACTTGCCGACCGCAGACTCCCCTAGTAGACGCAGTTCAATACACAATCAAGAGGTATACTGAAAGACGTAGCGCACCGAGAAGAACGAGCTTGAACTGGTATTGTTTTGAAGCTGCCATGCTGGAAGAGAGTGTAGTAGGTGCAGTCGGTAAGGAACAACACAATCGGGTGCCAATGCAGTGAGGATGAGGACTGTTGGATTACGTCAGCGGCCTGCGCGTCATGATGGATCGTGACCGTGAGACAGCACCGCATATTTGGTTCAGGGGTTTCGATCTTTTTTTCCTCAAGTTGGCCTCATCCAGCAACGAGCTCCCATCCTTTCTCACTCAGTACATCCCGTCACAACAGCTTCTCGTTATCTTAAGGTCGCTTGAGAGTGCAGTCTAGCGTGTCTTGTCGACGTTCTGAGCGAATTGTGCGACGCAAGCCACTAAGAACCAATTAGTCCTTCGTTGCGTTCAACGACACGTCATCGACATACCTGAGCTTGTCTTGGAGTAAAAGACTTGAAAGCCACGGAAGAATCGAGAATCAACCATGAATCGCCACCATCCGTATCCCGTTGTATATGAGGGGCCTCGAAGAGGCAACCCACCCGGTCCAGGACCGGATCGTAGTCATTCTCGATTTTCTTATGACAGAGGGACTGGATTTTCACCTCGTGGCAGAGGTCGTGGCCGTGGTGGTTATAGTTCATCAAGAGATTATGGAGGAGGTGGAGGATACAGTCAGAGTGCAAGTTACGACTCTTCAACGCCAGAGTCATACAGTCAGTGGAACAACGGTCCTCAGGATTATTATGGTCAGAGTTCGAATTATGGCGATGCGTATCCGCCTTACGACGATAGTCCTGGAAGCTACAATGATCAGGGATATGGAAGTTATGAAGGTGCGCTTGAATTAGATTGACGGTTCTGAGTCTAGTCATTTCTTCTCCGATTCTGGGCCGTGGTGAAATCGAATAAAAGGGACGCATTAAACCGTGATCAACAAACATCACTCTGCTTCTCAGTTCTTCCAGAGAACTTGGCGGCGTTCAATTGCGAATCATTCTTCATGAATTCGATTAGGCGCCTGAGGTTGATGTTCGAGTTAAGGATTCTGTAAGGAAGCTTGCTCGATCACCACTACAACGAAACTATTCCCAGCGAGGCGCAGTAGATTGTTCCGTTCTTATATCATGCCGAGAAAGGGAACGCTTCTTTCAGAGATTCGCCGCTTCGCCGTGTCCCTAGGGACGTCTATTTGAATTTGATTTCGTTTCTTGTTGTGCACGGTAATTGTGCCTGGTGGGCATTGTGAGCTTACAAACGTCATTTGTTAGATGGCCCATCAAGTCGTGGAGGTCGTGGAGGTAGACGAGGGGGTGGTCCTGGGTTACCTCCTCCCCGTAGTCGGGATGAGAAACCTGATCCAATTATTGAGGAAAGGATAATGCGTGAGCGACCTTGCAGAACTCTTTTTATTCGTAACATTAAGGCGAGTCCTCTTACGTGGCGCGAAAGATTGAGCTCATTCTTAATCCAAACATCTGTAAGCAGTATGAGACAAACAGTGACGAGGTCCGCCAGAAGTTCAATGAGCATGGCGAAATTAAAACATTCTTTGATCTCATTGCAAATCGAGGCATGGTCTTTGTGACATATGTGAGTGGCAATTAGTGATCCTAAGGCCTGAGAAAGGACAAAATTTTTATGCTTCTACTTCTAGTACGACCTGCGCGCAGCAGAGCGTGCTCGTGAGCGCTTGCAAAACACGGAAATTGGAGGGCGTCCAGTATGCATATCGTTTTAAATCCGAAGAATCTTGATATCATGAATCTTTTAGATCGACGTGCATTATTCACTACCTCGAGCAGACGAGCAAAATAGCAAAGACCCTAAGGACCGCAACCAGGCTTGTCTTCTCTTCACAAGATTTCACTTCTGCTTCTGACATTCTTCTGCGTCCATCCAGGGCACACTTCTAGCTACCCTTCATAATACTACTTCACCAATTGATGACAATGAGGTTCGCCGAAGATTCCAGCAGTTCGGAGATATAAAAAATGTGAAACCGGGTGACAATCGCCATAGGTGATTATCTTCGCGTAGATAAGATTCGAAGATACGCTAATACTGCTTTCATCAGTCAACGTTATGTTGAGTTCTACGATACCAGGGTACGCTGTGGATGCTTTATTCGCACTCATTGCTTCTGACTTTTTTCGTGATGCTAGAGTTGCGAAGATGCATATGAAAGGATGCATGATCAACCTTTCCAAGATGGTGTCTTAGAAGTCGGCTTCTCTCCGGATATTCCTGATGTTCCTCTTCCACCCGGGCCCATTCCTCAAAAGTACGCCTTTTCATAGCATTCAACAGATTGTCGCTTATTTCTTCGAACTTTTAGGCGTCAGGAAGAAAGACCTACTCGTGGGGGCCGTGATTATGGTGAGTATCCCACGCGGGGCCACAGAGGAGGTGGTCGTGGTACTCCTCGTGGAAGAGGGAGCGGATTCCCGAGAGATGATTGGGAGCGGCGAGATGATTGGGATCGTGATCGAGATCGCCGATATGATCAAGATTATGATAGCGGAGGAGGGGGAGGCAGAGGACGCGGACGCGGAAGAGGTCGTGGAGGATACAACAATTATGGTGGTGATCGCCACGACAGTAGGAGCGATGATTATGGAGGTCCGCCTTCTTCCGGAGGGTATGGGCGTGGTGGTGGTCCGCCTGGTCCTCCTCCACCTTCTTACGGTCAGCCTTCGGGACCTCCTCCTCCGGCGCCTTCAGCTCCAGTGAGCTTGTCGACATTTAATAGAATTCTTGTTACTGATGACCTTTCAGCCCGTCGATGAGCGTCTTGAGCAAGCACGTAAAGTACAGCAACTCCTCGCAGCACTCAAACAACCTCAATCCGGCGGGCAAGCACCTGTGGCAGCGTCCCAACAACCTTCAGGCGCGCCGCCGATCCCTCCCGTTTCTGGAGCACCACCTTACTATCAACCACCTCCGGCAAACACGCCCGGTATGCCTCCGCAAATGTACCCTGGTGGTCCTCCCGCACCTGTTCCTCCGCAAATGACAAAGCCTTACGGAGCACCTCCGCCTTCTTCTGCGACCTCGCAGCAAGCCACAAACGGAGTACCTGCCCCACCGGCTCCGACTCCGGCTTCGCTTTCGGGCTTGCCTCCGAATATTCTTGCTATGCTCCAGCAAGCAACGCAGAATCAGGCTCCTGGTGGGGGCGCAGGTGCGCCGCCTCAAATTCCTGGTGTCCCTCCTTCACAAATGCCGCCGGCTTCCGCTTACGGTGTCCCGCCTACCCAACAAACGGCGTCTTCACCGCCTGTGGGCGGTGCGACTGCGCAAGATTACCAACAACTGATGTCTTTCTTGGTGAGCTTCGGAAATGATATAAAAGCGTTGCTTTTTTGGCTGAACTACCGTTTTGTAGCAGGCTCAAGCCGGAAAGCGATGAGCCATAGAATGAGCCTTTTGCTTATTTATTACGTTCTTTCGGATTCGCGTATTTACTTACTGATTGTTACTATCCTTGACCTGTCGCCGTCACCCATCTCCTTTCGTCGACTATATGGTATATTTGCACCGTGAGTCACTCGAGATAGATATGCCTAAAATAGCGCACATTATATGATGAACGTGAGAGGATGCGGGAGCTATTGTTTGAGAAACGAGATGATGACTACACATGGTTACCGAGGAAGGGTATATGTGTGGCGATAGCGGACGCTTTTCTCGTCTCGCAAAGTTCGCGACTGTATTGGGGTTGCTCTGTGAAGCGAGACGAGAAAATTTAAGGAGACGATGAGGTAGACTAAGACTTATTTGCAAATATATCCGAATTTATGTATATGCGTATTCTCAGCGAAGATGTGCGTTGCCCCGGCTGTGTTGAGAGCCCCACTTCATCGCGTGATAACATACGAACGGGCCGTTCCCTTCGCCGCACTTCTCTTTTGACACGTCGACGACGGGCTGACGGTGGGCGTCGTAGAGGCAGGGCACTTCATCATCATCAGTTGGGCGCCGTCGTTCAGTGTGCCCGTTTTTGATTTGATTTGTTCTTGCGTTGCATCGTCCTTTTATTTCCTACGACGAGGACGAGGACGAGGACGCCCGCTAAGTTAGTCTAGTCGTCCCACCCGCAAGCCGGCCGCTATGTCTGTGTTTGCTGGCAGACGCAGATTCATCCTCCTCGTTATCTTCCTTCTTGCTTTCGTGTATCCGACAGTTCTCTACTGGTGCGTTATTTACCTTTGTCGAGAGACCATCAAAGTCTTATGATGCGAGAATAGGTATGAGATCCAAAGCACTATAACAATCGCCGCGCGCCCTCTCCTATCCTCACCGCCCGACGGTCCGCGGCAGATCTTAACACATTACTATGCAGAGAACCCCCGGGCGTTCGGAGATTATATCTGTGAACTTCATGGTTGGTCCTCGCGAAGCATGTTAGAGTCGACCGAGCAACAAATTTGGGACGCGATCATCCTCGATGCACCAACCGCGTCGGAAATCGATTTACTGGAGATCCGACTGAACGAGCTGGATAACGTCGTGGATAAGGTCTTCATCGTCGAGAGTAACCGTAAGTCGTCACTTCATTCTCGAAACTGGGATCGCGGATCGAAACTGAATTGATTTCTGTTTATTGCGCCCGGTGGCCACGTCAACGTGCCTCGACGAGCAGGCACGATCAATGGAACACCGAAGGGCTTCTACTGGGACGACAGGCGATGGGAGGAGCGCTTCCTCCCCTTCCACACAAAAATCGTCTACCGCGCCGTTCCCGCACCGCGCATCGATTCCCTCCGCTCTCCTTCTCCCGAAGCATGGTCCGCCCGCCTCCGATCAGAGATGAACTCCCTCCTCCGTACCCGATCAAGCAATACCCGCCGTCCGCCCGTCGTGCTCTTCTCCGCACCTGATGAAATCCCTGCAGCACACACCATGCGCCTTTTACGCGACTGTAAGTTTCCTAGCCCGCTGCACCTCCAAATGCGTAAGTTTCTGTACTCGTTTGAGTGGCCGAGTCCGCCCGTGGGCTCGGGATGGGATAGTTGGCGTGCGCAGGTGCATGTATGGGATGTCGGAACGAGGCTTGAGGCACTTGGTCGGGGTGAAGCTCGCCTTGCGAGGAGACATACTGAGTACTCACGCGAACGGGTCAGTGAGTTCGCACTTGCTGACGCTGGATGGCATTGTACGTATTGTTACAAGAACCTCGAGGATATCATTGCGAAGATGCAAGGTATGGTATTTGATGACTATATGCGCTAGGGCTTCATTGATTAACTTTATTCGCAAGACGATCACGGCGCGGAAGCAGCTTCTGTTACTCCTGAAGGCTTGCAAGAAGCGATTTGTGAAGGCAAAGATCTCTTCAATAATCTACCAGAGGTGCGCAAATAACTTCCTTCTGTGCATATCCATTTTGTATTAATGGCTATTTCTACAGGCCTACACCGTACGTCGTTCTCAACCACTCTTACTCAAATCCTCTCGATCCACTAACCTCTCCGCTCTCCAAACTTACAGTATAAAGAAATGTTGCAACTGCTCAGTTCAGAGCCGTACGTGCACGGATCTTCTCTTAGGCGCTCCCGAATTGACATGGTTGGGTTATTATTCAAAATCAGGTCTATACGTGCTTCTGCTATTCAGCTCCCTCGATATATCATCCCGCAGACAAAGAGGTTCAAGTATCTATTACCCGGTGGATGTAAGCGCCAGCCTTCCGGTTCAGAGCAAGAGTCTGAGTCTGGTGAAGGGAGAGATGAGAAACGGAACACTGGTTTGTTGCTAGCTGCCGTTCGATGACCGCTATTTCGCAAGATTCCTCTCTTCCTTTTTTCTTTTTTTAGTTCCACCCTCGTTTTGTATATGCACATCCTCTACTATCTCACATCCTCCATCTATCATTCCATTTACTGTGTATACTTCTTTTTCTCCCCTCTCATTTCTCTACCACGTTCGCTTTCCCTCATCATCATATAGCTTTCCGCTTTCCTTTGCAGCCTTTTCTCCTTACATCATCACACCTGCACGTGAATCTCGTTCTATCCACACAGTCTCAGTCCTAGTCTCAACACACTCACAGAAAAGTCCACACCGTGTATACTATTCCTACGACTGCTGCTTTCGAGATTCATTCATTTGTTCGTTCGTTCAATGTGAATAAACATCAAATGGCATAGAAGAAACTGATGCTGCACAAAGAGACAAATGTGATATATACAAGAAAGACCGCAATAAATACTGTCCAATCCAATTACTATGATGATCATGTAGGTAGAACTGATGGACGGGAAGCGTACCTAGAGAGCACGGGCATATGACGCACAGCGACAAGCACAATACTCGGTCAAGACGATACCGATGAAATAAACCAAGAGAAATCTACAGAATCATTACACACAAGGGACAAATACCTTTACGGAGCGTCGTCCACGCTCATCTCCGTCTCGTTCGCAGACACAGCGAGCCGCATCTTCGACAAAGGTCTGATATGGGCGTGCGGATGACCACCGATGGGCGTGTTCACTCCCGTAGAAGGAGAGTTTACTTCAAGAGGAGGGGGGTTAGGATTGGGAATAATATCGACTGAGCCTGCGCGAGAGGAATCAGCAGTCGAGCCCGGTCCGCCAACCGGCATCGACCCTCCTCTCCCAAGCTTAGAACGCCCAGGTGGTTTATTAGCAGAGGATAATGACGGAACAGGAGGGAGCTTCGTCGCAGAAAGCGCAGGCGAAGCCATCGCGCTCGCACTCGCACTTCCTCTTCCCCTGCCTCCGCCGTGTACATGGCCGTGCCCATGGGCAGGGTAAGGCGCGGCGTTTTCAAGCCCTCCAGGTCCTAGAATATCGCGGCCCGTGACGCTCGCATATGCACTCTCCTTCTCGCCCACCCACGTCCGTGCGAACCACTGCCCTCCTGCGATCCCTCTGATCGCACGAAGGGCAGGCCTCCACCTTCGTACTGGCGCGCGAGCGGCGGGGCCCCTGTCGAGCGGAAGCGTGGGTGCGAATCCTGATGAGATCTTTGGTGGTGGTTGAACGAGGAACGGCTTGGAAGGAAGGCGGTAGACAGGGATCGGGACCGATGGGTCCAGTGAGAGAGGCTGTTGGGGATGATTTTGAGGATAGGTAGTAGATAATTCCGAACCGCCTGCTCCTGATGCAACTGGGACGTCTTGTGCAGGTGGCGGGAGGTTTATTGTTTCGACTTCTGGCGTCGAGAAGTCCCCTCCACGAACGAGCGGGGAGGAGGCTGCAGTACCTCCGAAAGCTAGAACCGCTATATCAGACAGTGGGACCGTATAAGAGAAAGTGGAGATCCTACATTCACTCGCAATGCTGGCTGCATCATCCTGAAGCTGCATGAGCGTCTTTGAAGCTCTAAACAAAGGATGTGACACTTAGAAGACAAAGAAAGACGAAATAACTGCATGAACGTGCGTACCTAGGTTTCCGACCCGGCTTCTTCTTTTCACCTTCGGCTTTTTTACCGCGTCTGCGTGGCACTTTACTGGGTGATGGTGAGCCCGTACCAACGCTAGTTGTGTCGAGGACACCTGGGGTGCCATGTTCAGCCTGAGCCACGCTCGGAGCGATCTCGAAAATCGTCTGGGGAGGTTCAGCAGCGCTCACAGCCCCTCCACGTCCTCGGCCTCTTCCTCTTCCCCTACCCCTTCCACCGCCTCGTCCTCTAGCACTAGGTGTACCTGAAGTGGAGACGGTATGGGAGGGCCGCGCGGGTGTGCTGATGACAGATGAAGACGGTGCAACGTCGTCGTCGTCAGCAAGCTGGTCCCATTCTTCCTCCGAGTCCTGAGAGTCCTGGCTCCTCTCTTCGCGGCCCTCGTCCTCTGCTTTCACACCTCGACCTGTCCCTTCTCTTCTGCGAGAAGATCTGCCGGGATCTTCACCTGTTTGGCCAGTACCAGCAGCGTGACGAGCCGCCTCGCCATTCGCCATAGTACGATCACGTTTCGGATTGACCTTGAGTTTTATCCTGAATTTTGAAGTGCTGCTGCCCTGACTATGTTGCTGCTGCTGTTGCGGTGGCGGACTTGTTTCTTCTCTGAGAGTGGAGATCTGCGGTGCGTCCAACATGTCTACGTCGTCGTCCATGTTGTTATTGCTGTTGCCGACGTTGTTATTGCTGTTGCTGTTATGGTCTGAGTTGGGAGCGTAAGAGATCCAGGCGGAAGCTCTGAATGCGTTTGGAAGATGGTCAGAGGTGGACATGTGAGGATTGGATCACTCCTACTTGATCTCGCGCTATTCTTGCTGTCCATTCATCTAAACAACTGCACGCGTCTCCTTCTGGCAATTTCAATTTCATTTATTGCCTCCTTTCGATTTACCACAATAACAGGTGCGGACGGATGCATTTTCCTCGAACGCGCATCAATACTTTGCTTCTTCCAAAACTCTGAGATAAATCTCAATTAGCGGAGCTCTTCCCAACGAGGGTATCAATTATATTATAAAGACTATCATAGTATTCATAATAGTTTGGTCAGAATCGTAAAATACGCAAACCGAACGAGAAAGGTCTGCTCTCCAATGTCAGAGTGCCCTTGCTATTCCTTCAGTTCTAACGTTCCATCCACTCTGAGGGAATCCAGGTGCCGCTCCTGAGCTTCCGTCCCATCCTTCAGCCATCATAGCGATGGCAAGTAGTAGACTTCCCGAACCAGGGAAATACGGAGTCGGAACACGGGTGCCGCCACTGGGCATGCCAACGTCGTCGAATGAGAATAGGTCGTGGAGAAGCCAGGAGACGGCTTGTTCAGGCTCGTTGTTCCGAGCTGCTGACATGGCCAACATCCCAAAGTCCCATCTGACAGTTCCGAGTGGAGTTTGCTCAACGGCAGACAGAGGAAGAAATTTGAGCTTACCCCCAGCAATTCGAGATATTCCAATGCGTCCATGTCTTCTCCATCGTGGCTTTCGCGATCGTCAAATTCAATCCGGGCGTCTCAGGGAGCCAGCCATACAACCCAACTAATGAAGGATGATCATTCAAATGCTCTGGATCAGTCCAGAAGTCGCTTTCGATTCCCTCGTAAAGCGAATATGTACCGTTGTCGATAGGCAAGTTCGCGAGGTTCTCCCGAACAGTCGTCCAATCCTCCGGAACCTTCTCGCCGAGTCTCTTGAACCAAGTTTCCGCTAGCTGGAGCCCGTATTTCCAATATGACAGTTCAAATGCCGGGTTGCGTGTGGTGAGCGGATCTGTATCCTCGTTCACAAGGAACAACGGAGGACCAATATCATACTTTCCAGTACTCTCGTTATGAAAGGCAAATACGCTCATCCAATCTGCTGTCTCTTTAATAATCGTGCGCCACTTCGTCAGCGTCTGCAGGTTAGGGAAGGCGCGATACTCGTATTCAGCGAAGACAAGAGGATGGACTTGCTGCCAGATAAGCAATTCGTTAATTTGACCTGGGGCACTACGCCCTGTTGGGTCTGACATCTTACCCCATCGCGCACCCTTTGGCCAACCTTGTTGGATGCGAGCACGCTCGATGGACGTTTCGAGGAAGCGGGAATAGAAGGGAAGACTACGATGTAGAAGGTCCCATTTACCCCACAGAGCCCAGTGAGCGCTGTGCCAGTAGACCATTTCCAAGTGGAATTTACCATACTAGACAAGAGCAGGAAGAAAGGACTATACGAAGCGTAGAACAGTGGAAGGCACTCACCCAGCCGTCGTTTACGAGTCCAGACTATTGAAGGAATAGGTTAGGAGAGAAGTATGCGCTAAATAAGGTGCCGACGTACTTCTTGTGGTGGGTAATCTCCCGCTTCGTTCACTCGCATAAGATAGCTTGACAAGATTATCCTGCGCTGAATTTCGTCCGCTCTCGGATCAGTCGATCCCGTATACACATCCACGAAGCCAGCATCCGTCCAGAACGATTTCCATGCCTTCACAGAGGATTGCTCCACGCTCTTGAACTCAGGGATGTAATCCGGAGACTGAAGTGCGTATGATAGCGAAAGTGAGAATGTCGATGACTTCCGAGAAGGGATGGCGCTATATTGGTGCGTGTCTGGCGAATCACGGGAAATATTGAAATTGGATCCTCCGACGGTCGTAACAAACGAAGTGTTCACAAGTGTGTGTACTATCTGAGCCTGCGAACCCTTCGGTAGGCGCGAGCTCTGAACAAGACTTGTTGTATGGTTGGAAGTTGCATTAAACCGACCGACGAAAGGAGCAGAGAATTTAGCCAATCCGTCATTCCAAGGGAAATCGAGGAACAACCCAAGTCGTCCTTGCGAGACGAGTGGTGAATCAACCTGCACACCTATGACGTCGACATCTTGTGCGCAGACCGTCTTGACAGTGACGCTGGTCCCATTGAACGAGAAAGAGCTCGTGATTCCGCCCGTCCAGAGATCGAGCTTCTGCGTTTTGTTTTCAAGATCGGACTCAGTCACGTTAAGGATTTCGCCTGATGCAGACAGGAAGAGAAGCCCGACGCGTCCCAAGTTGACTCGATTCGGATTGGAGATGAGCCATTGCATTAGATCCGGAACCCCGTCATACATGTACGTGACGTTGCGTCCATGGTTGTCCAGTGAGGTGCCCTTGTAGATGAGTACGTCGTCAAGCGTGCGCCCAGGCGGAAGTGAGTCATTCTTCCAACCCCACGACGACATAATCGCGAAAGGCTGGAAAGTCTGCAAGCCAGTCACGTCCGCGCCAAATGCGAAGTTTCCGTTTCCGACTTGCATCGGCGTCTCCGAGCTGGATGCGTTACGCGTCGGATTATATCGCGAGACGACCGCATAACGGTCTATTTTCTTGCTATGGAGTCCTGCACCCGCAACGAAGCCCGAGGTGCACAAAGCGAGCGACAGCTGTGCGAGTATACACCGAAGGTACATTTCCCAGACGCGAGTCCAGGGGAAACCCAGAATCGTCAATCAGCTTGACGCTTGAGTTTTATAGCATCTCGATACCGTTAGGCACCGCCAATAATGAGCTCGTTCAGGCCAGCTGATCAGAGCAATACATAGAGACTGTCGAGGCTCGTTGTTCCTGGCAAATCGTTGAAAACCGACGTGCTTTGACTGCCCGAGGGCGTCATGTGTTGTGGTGGGCATACGAAGTCAAGATGCAGATGCGCGTTCTTTCTTTGAGTCTCGCGGCCCGACCGGTCCCGGATCCGGAAGGGTCACCTACCCCATCAGGATAAAGCCTGGTCATCTGACAAACATTGCTGGAAAAATATCCTGTGAATTATTACTAGTATTCTATCGTTCTATGTCTATCTAATGTGTTAATGTTTGAAGGATAGCAAATTGTACAAAGCTGAGCGATGGGATGATACAAAGGAGTCGAAAATAAATAACCCTGTAAGGACAGGAAAGGTCATAGCGGCGACCAGAAAGTGAGACATTCGCAGTTTGTAGCACAGAACGAAAGGAATCCAACATGATTAAAACTTAGTTAACCGCAGATCGTTGGAAATTGCCGGTCAGTTGGGTCGTTAGGGATCCACCCATTATCGAGTCCTGCTTTATAAGACCATTCTTCGCCAGCCCCCTCTTCAGTTTTCCATGTCCATTGGATCCAGCCAGAACCAGTCTCGTACGAAGTCACCTGTGCTTCCCAGAACTTGCGCAAGAATGTCTTGTAATCATCACCGAAGGAGCTCGCGGAACCTGAAAAGCCGCTACAGCTTCCCACTCCAGAGCTCCCGGGATACGTGCCATCATAACGCGCACCTATGCCGCGCCCGTTGAGATACTTGGCACAATCCGTCATTGCAGGCGACCATTCTCCAACGATAACCCAAAGATCGTACTGCGAGAGAACCGAACTCTGGTTGCATGCGAGCGCGATGTGCTCGTCTTGACTCATTATGATAAAGTCGCTGGAGAAGACTTGGTAGATGTGCGTGTCGATCGCGACGCCGTGGGAAGGTGGTGTGAGGAACCCAGACCAGTAACTTGAAGGTTGGAATGCATCATGGATGAGAACAACAGTGTTGGTTTGCGTGGAGCCGACTCCATAACGGACGTTGCCGTACGAATCCATCCAGTACTGCTTTATGACCTCAAGGGCAGCTTCACCAATATAACCCGCCGGTCTTAACAATTGTTAGGCAACAACTGAATAAGACATGGCTTAGACTTACTCATTGAGAGGCGCGATAATAGATACAACATTGGGATTTCCAACAAACATTTCTGCAATCGCTTTTATGACTGCGTTCGTGCGGTCAACATTCGTCGAGTTTGTATGCCATAACGGAGTGGCGATCCGCTGGCCAGAATTATCATAGCTTTACGGGATATTAGCTATAACTCAGGAATGGAGGTAAGCAGGTTCGCCACGCACCCGTTTTGACTCCCAGGAGAGCCGTGCAGGTCCACGATTACTTTCAGACCGTGGTTTGCTGCCCATCCAATGGCCTTCTGCAAGTATGGCAACTGGCCTTGTATGTAGGGCTCGTCTGGACCGACATCAAATGCCCAGTAACCGATAGGGATGCGTACATGATTGAGACTACACATACTCAAATCTCGGGAACCGTCATAATCAGTGATTTTGCTTACCTTGCTGCTGCAATCTGTCGAAAATCGTCCTCAGTGTAGAACGTATCCCAGTGCTGTTTCAAAGCTGCCTCAGCGGCGCCACGATCTTGATATTCACCAAAAGTCCATTCATCGATGATTGCCTCATTCCCCGTACGTTCAAACAAACTTGGCGTAATCCAAGGCTCCAGGACAAGCCATCCCCCGATGTTTACGCCACGAACCTTCGGTTTTCACGCAGGTGCATAAGTAAGTGAAAGATAATAGTGGCAACTTAAGAAGCACCTTTTCTGATGATCCATACGGAAACCCAGGGGTAACAGGGTAGTCGGCGCGCACGGCGTGAATGGCATGATCTGCAAACAGGACAGCGCCTACTCCAAACAAGAGAGCGTGAAGTATACGACGCATGTGGCAATAGCAATTGCTAGTAGAGAGCGTGGTAGTAGCAAGAAGGGAAGTGGCGGTCTGGATGTAAACGGAGGCGTTAAGCTGCCAGTACTAGTTAGTCTTCAAATAAGTATCATGGCCGTGGATGCCATAATGATGAAGCCGCCCCACGCTCTTAGCCGAAGTCTCGGACACCATGCAAGCGGTATGTTTTCATGCCTCATGGGTTTATTGCACTGTTCGGGTGCATAGCTTTATGCTTCGGCTTCCTTTTTTTGTCCAAGCTTCAGGCCCAGGCCGATACTGAGCAAATTTCAGGAGTGTAAGACGTGTTTGCATGCTTTTTTGAACCAACCTGGTTCACTTGAAAGATGAAAACAAGGCGGGAGCGTTGACTAACGACCTTCAAGGCATTGCGGCCAAGATTCACGGTGCGGTACAAGAGAGGCTGTTAGGCTGTGCATCTTCAGTTTTTGCACTCCATACCCCCATTTAGGATTTACACGTGGCTTATAATAGTCAGTCTTAGGCCCTGATCGGTAAAAAAAATAACGGGTGGATAAGGGCGGATAACTGGATAACGAGTTAACGACGTGAGATCCGGCATTTCCCCTCGTTATTTGTTTCTATTTATTCTGGTGTTGTAATCATCACATGCGTAATTTTCCGGTACCAAACTGGCAGGGATCTGCCTCAATCATACCTTAACAATAAATCATAGAGGAGGAATGTGCAGATTTTGACTTGCATTCTGACAGAGTAATATTGCACTATTAAATACCAAGTAATTCTAAGTCACCATCAGTCGTTGGTACGTATAATTTCTAAATGTGGCAACTGCATCAATCACATTTGTAATCCAGTGATCAGCAGATGCCGAGTGCTGCCGTCTACATTACCTCACAACGGGAGACTCCGGGTCTCACGACCTTGGCCTTTGGATAAGCTATCCGCCGTTATTTTTTTTTACCGATCAGGGCCTTAATTCTCTGGGTGCATTAGTATTCGTCTCCACGTCCGCACAGAGTTCAGACCTCGTGACTCAAGACAAGCTACTATATCTAGATTAATTTGCTAGTTTTCTCTGTTTATTGTGACTGCTTCTACTAGTACTTGGCATGATTTCGTTTGCTGCAATTTTGCCAGGAAACAAAGAAACAGGAGACTCAGAAATCAATAATTTTGATCCGAACCTTATTTCTTTATTTTGCTTCTTTTGCTATAGTTCTTTCGTCAGATTCCAGCTTTCTGATGATATCTTTTTCTTCAAACATCCCATCATAAGAATGCAGGGTTCGGGCCGTTAGATCAGCTTTTCACATGTAACACCAAATTTGATAAGGTAGGGAAAGTATAAACTCGACCAACTGTGACGCGACGCGCCTTACCCCTTTTGGTCAATGACCCTCCCACACAACATCTACGGAAATTAAGAAAGCACAACATCTCAAATGCAAATTCTGGCTGCAAGGATGTGTAGAGGGCAATTATAGCTACAATTCAATGGTTTTAATTTTCAAAAATACTGTAGAATGAGCTTCCTATTTGAGGAAAAAGTCGAACTTTGCAAACTTACTCAGAATTGCATTTCCGTGAATTCTAGAGCAAGTTGAAAATTTTCAACAAGATTTTTGCCGCTTACAAACACAAAAATATTATGTAAACTAGCTCATTTGTAATACAATTACATAATTTACTAAGTATTTGTCATACCTTCATATGGTAAATCTGTCTGGGGGTATAGGAGAACCATCTACTGGCCCTAAACAAGCTTCTAATATCTAAGGAGAGCTTGTACAGATCAGTTCAATCTCTTTGTGATGGGAGAAATGTAAAACTTCCTGGGTCAGTCATGTCTCCTCGAGGATTTTTGCCACAGGGTCCTTCAAAATTGGGTTAGCTCAGGGTCCGTCAGGGTCATCAGTCACATGTGACAGGTTGGTCGAGTTTATACTTTCCCTACCTTAGCACATCACAGATCAGCGGAAGCAAACTGTGCCTTCCGAAAAAATTGATCCGCTTTGAAACTCACGTGCAAGGAACGCGTCGCGATCCTGCAACAGTTAAACACCTGTGCCACCGTCTCGGTTAACTCAAAGTTTCAACATACGCTCATTTGCTTCCGACGAGTCTTTCAAGATATTTGTCCGAATTTTGAACTAAGACTTTCAGCTCGCCTTTGCTAGACTATCCACATTCCTTCTGATATATTATCATCTCCATGAACAAACTGCCGAAATTTATTCTGGGTCTTCTCCTCACCTCGCTCATAAGAGCTCAATTCGCAGTTGCAGTAACTATCCCAACCACTATCCAGACATCATCACAAGCGGTATCTTTTACCGCATTATCTTCAACCTTATCTGCAACATCCTCCGCATCGACGTCTATGATATCGGCAGTGGCACAACGGCATCCCAATACCGGCCATAACTATGCTTTGGATCCTTTCGGCTTCCTGCAAAGTACTCAACAGGAAGGGCAAGAAGCTGCTGGCGTGGATCATCAAGCGGGAAAGCAGACCTCGATAAGCAAGGCAACTGAGACAACTTCAAATGGTGCAACGGCGACGGCCTCGAAGTCAACTAGCAATGCCAATTCATCTACAGTCGCAGGGCATAGCGACACTGAAATGAAGCCTGAGTCTTCGACATCTGTGAAGCCAGAAACCAACGCAGCTCAGTCTTCTGCCATTCAGTCGAACAATGCACATTTTGCTACAACTACTAGTATTTCTCCTGAAGCCACCCCTACTCAGAAAGGGACTGATCGCAAGAGCGATTCCTCGAGCTCCAGCATGAACTCTTGGAAAATCATCGGAATTGGCATCATGTCGGTTGCCGGAGTCGCGCTTCTAGTCATCGGCACTGCGTTCCATGATGCGATCTTCCGGGCTTTGTGTCGGCCGTACCGACGACGCAAAGGCGGGGAGGAAGTCTTAGTTCCGGATTGGCGCAGGGGAAGCTGGCGATTTGGAGACGATGGCTATGGCCTTGAAAAACCTAGCTTCAACGACCAAGATGAAGAAGGGCCGCGCATTCCGGAGGGAGAGAAAGGCAATTTAGCATTTCCGCTTCCACCGGTGTCACCCTTCCCGTTACGTCGGACGCCAAGCGCTAATTCTCGACCTTCTGAACCAGGATTAGCCGGTATGGGAACCGCAGGTACGGGTACGATGACAGCTTTGGGCAGCAGTTATTCCGTGCTCCCGCCACCACCTGGTTTGCACACGCAAGAGCCTCCAAGGTGCAAGAGGAAGTCCGCCTGTAGCTCGTTTGAGAGTCCGCACGCTAGCCATGAATCGGATGCATATGGCGGAATAGAGTAATGGGATAAAGGCAATTTGGATTTTTGAAGGTGAAGAGCTTTTCGTGTAACATCCAGTCATTGATCAAATGTATCAATTAATAGACCCCACACATTCCTAGATCACGGTAATTCAGCACCGTATTTGACGCATTATGTAGCTATAGCATACCTATGACAGGCATACTGTTGTGGCTTTTCCTGAGTCTGAGTCAGTGTGATTTGGTCTTCTTATTTGCAGGGTCTCCGGCAGGTATCTTCTCCTCGAGCTTGTCAGATATGTACAGTCCCGCAGCTGCGGTTCCGAACAAGACACAAGAAAGAACAAGACGTGTTCGACGAGGCAGAGCTATAGCAGCGTAAATGACAAAAGATTCTGAACATTGATATATACAGCACAGCACGTACTCAACCACGACTGGAATAAGGTGCGCTGAGTTGGAGAGCCTTGAGGAGTACGCGGCAACTTTGGGCTCAGGTTTGCCTCCAAAGCCTTCTTGACATGATGCTTCGGTGTGCTCATGGTTTAGAAAGAAGTTGAGGATGATGACGAGACACATGCATGTTGAGGTAACCGACACGTGTGACTTCGACACGAACCTCTCGGTGCACTGAGCGCGTCTCGGCTGTACTGACAAACTCTAAGTTAACCATCGTGATCCATGCTCGGTGACCAGAGACTTAAGCCCTTCTTGAAATAATGTCAATGTCAAATAAGGGCGATATAGGTGCTTCTGGCTCAAGCTCGAAGGGTGCGCTATCCGCAGCTGCGAAGCTGCGCGAACAAGGTGCGTGTAGGACGCTTTGAAACAGCATCCACAGGATTTGCATTTCTCAAGTTAGCTTATGCTTTTATTCCTTCGATAAAGTTGCACTGGATGCGACGGTACAGAATGATCCAAAGTACAAGAAGTATGCTCAGCAAGTCGAGAAATGCCTTGCGAGTTTTGAGGCGATGCATGAATGGCCGGACTTCATTGCGTTCCTGAAACAGCTGCTCAAGGTACATTTCGTTTGCCACTGAAATCCTTGCCTTGCATTTACGGGAATGTACCTCTGCTGCAGGCTCTCCAATCGTACACTCAATTCAAGGAAATACCACGTAAACTGATCGTAGCGAAACGCCTTTCACAATGCTTAATTCCGGCGCTGCCGTCTGGTGTCCATCAACGTGCTCTTGACGTGTATTCACATATTTTGTCTGTACTCGGGGTGCGTTTCACTTGTTTACATGGTGATGGCGGTTGTTGAGTGTGCTGTTGTCGGTTAGCCGGATGGCCTGAAGCGAGACCTGCCTCTGTGGTCCTCTGGATTGTTTCCGTTCTTTGAGTACGCCGCGACGAACGTCAAACCCGTGCTTCTTGGTCTGTTCGAGAAGTATTACCTGCCATTACAAGGAGAGCTACGTCCGATCATGCGCGCTTTCATACTCGCTCTCATGCCTGGGCTTGAGGAAGAGACAAGCGAGACATTTGAACAGGTTAGGCTTTCTGCCAAATTGTGTAGATAGATGGTTGCACTCATGAAACATTTCACGCTAAGGTGCTAGGCTTGCTCGATCGGTTGTCCGGCGCGGTGGCTCCTGCCTTCTTCTTGCAGAATATCTGGCTTGTCATGTTGACAACTCAAGTTCCGCGTGCGTATTGTCTAAACTATCTATCAAGGCGGCTTCCACGTCTGGACGTTAAAGAGGGTCCGTATATTACTCCCATCCCGTCTCTTCACGAAGCTGACTAGCGGTGTGCCATATTAGATATCGCACCAATTATCGGACGCGACATCGGACTCATGTTAAGGGCGTTCGCTGCCGCTCTTGGGGACGACAATCTCTTAGTCCAGCGAGGCGCGCTCGACTTACTCTTATCGACATTGCGATTAGAAGGTTCCGTATTATCAGCGGCGTCACCGACAGACCGGTCTCTGCTCATGCGGGCAGCAACTGGTGTTGTTCTTCGTCGCGATCTCTCGCTCAATCGGCGTCTATTCGCATGGCTTCTCGGTCCGGACGAACATTCAGAGAAGCAAGCCGAATACTTCCAGGTACACGCCCGGTCATTGCTCGTTGATACATTGCGCGAGGAGATGTTTCATCCGTCCTCAGAATACTCTGCGACACGGCCCTTCAAGATATACATCTCTTTGCTGGATAAATGGGAGATTGGAACACCATTGACGGAGGTTCTCATATATGATGCGTTGAAGTCGATAAGGGGGTCCGTGAAGGAAAACACAGATGGCGGCGAAGACGTACGTACACGTTACTTGATTTTGTCGAGGCTGCAGTCGTACTTACCTTTTAACAGATTCTTGTCACAGCGAATACTTTGTACGAGGCAGTTGAACCTCGAGCGACTTGGAAACAACTATTCAAGGCTGCCCGAGGCGAGATCGCCGAAAAGACGTCTGAAACAGAGGTACGAAGAGGAGCATGGTTATGGATATGCTTTGAGAACTGACGTTGATTTTAGTGCATCGAAATGCTCCTCTTTGTCCTAACTACATTCCGTATGGATGATGACGAAGTACGAAAATTGCACCTTCCGTTAATATTCTGCGCCCTCGCTGAAAAGCTGGAGGTACCGTCATTTTACTAATCTGGGAGAAGATGACTTGCTCATACTTTCGCCTTTAAGGAGCTTTCGAGGAAAGACCCTCGTCGAGTTACAACATCTACCTTTCGAACTGCTATGCAACTTCTCGAACGGACTGTGGAGCATATATCTATAACAGCGATGTCAAGCCCGTTACATCTTCCCGGCTTCGCATTTGGTGGAAGCTTTGACGACGCTGCTTGTGCATTCTATGGGATCTCAGATAATGGATGTACAGAAAATGCGACTTGCAAATCTGAACAGGGCATGACCATCAGACCGGACACTCCAGAGACTGAAAAGGAACGTCGAATCGCATCAGCCATCCCTTTTGTTGCATCTTTTGAGCGCTTGTCCGAGCTTATAGCAACCTGTGCTGAGATAAGTGTTGGAGATGAAGTGGAAGAGAAAGAAGATTTTCCCAAGACGAATGCAATGCATCTTGCATTCGTACGAGGAGTCACCCTCATGTTGAAACTGACTGACGCATTGGATAAGACGGCACACACCTCAGGTGCTTTACCTTTAACTTTATCATGGGACGCGGAGCGCTGGTTTAATTGCATTTCTCGACCACTCGATCTGAAGGTAAGCTACAGAATGTAGCCATCTTCCTCACTCGCGTCTTAGGTATTGTCTGACCAGCAATATGAAGAGTTGCTCTTTTGAAGGTGCAGACAGGGTGGTTTCTCTTGCTATTCGTCTACACGCAACCCCGGCTCTTTCACCAACTCCATCTATCGACAATCGCCCGAGATTACTTGCAATGACACATTCTGTAAGTCGTGTCCACCGATCATCCTGAACGTCTCGCTAACGGTTTGGGTGCATTCGTCGCGATAGCTCATGGCCTACTTGCGGTTTGAAACAAGCCCGTATCACGTCCGTGCTGTACGGCTCATTTGGGATCTCGAGCATGCAACAACGCATCGCCATCTGGAAGCCATCATCTCCCACTCTCTTGTAGGGGATAGTGCACAAACCGGATTCGAAGCATATGGAGCTTTTGGAGTCCTCTGGCGATTATCTGGTAAATATTTCAATTTATATGATTTTCCAACTTGTATGATTGTCTGGAAACGGGTTTACTTTAATGAGCTCGACCGACTGACAACGATGTGCCTTATAAACAGATGATAATCAACAGCCCGGGGTACATTTCAAAGTACCGATGCTCATTGTTCTCGATAGTCTCAAAAGCAATGATCCTGTCTTGCGACGCGTCGGCGAAACTTGGATGCGTTGCAATCTAAGATCATATCCGCGGTGAGTTATTATGCTTACAGTAACAATCATTCTTTTGAATCATATTTCTAGAGTCCTCGATCCTATACTACTTGAACTACTGGATCCGACAATCCGTCAGACTCCAAGTGTCGTGACTATGAACGGAAGGGAAATAAGAGGGTTCACGTATGACAGACCCTTTGACCAACATCGTGTAGTCTATCTGCTTGATGTGTTGCTACAAGTTGCTCGATATGGTGGTCAGAACTTCAATAGGGTGATGTCAACAACACTTGTTTCTCGATCACCGTGTCCTCAGCTCCTGGAGAGGATTTCGCAGCGTAAGGACGACCATCGCATTTCCTTGGATTTCAGAAAATTGATTGTTTAATTAGGTGGATATATTGGCGCGAATGCCACATATGCAAATGTATTCGTCGAGCTGCTCACTAGGTACGTGGTCCTTTCATTTCGCTTTAACTCGTCCTTATAGAGTTCAAACCAACTCTAGATTCCTGCAGAGTGAACCCAGGCCGTCCTTGCTGAAGCCTATGCAGAGACTTAATACGGAGATTCATTCTATCGTCATTGACCTTACGCAGTCAGTAATCTCGCGTGGTGATCTGGACCAACCGACTATAGGGTCACTGGAGTCAGCGATAACTTTCAAGCTATTTGCATTAGTGCACTCGCAGCGCCTCGAACTACAGAACAAACTCCTACACCTCCTTCATTCCATCATCTCGTCGTCGGCTGCATACTCAGATAGACAACGCGCGAAGAGTCCGAATTTATCTTTGCGCAACTCCACCGATCCTGACTCCGCGACCGAGGATGGTGTTACCCAACCCCTAGCCGCTTCAGCATCCACTAACTCTCTTTTCGTTCAATTGCTTATCGATGGCATAGCGACACCGAGCAACCGCCCATTGCTCCATCATTGGCTCGACTTCGTCCTCTTAACCGTCCCTCAATTCCCACACGTACTCGCTTCCGCTGTCTTTCCGCTGAACACCTGCGCATGCAGGCAGATTCGAAAAGCACTTATGGACCTTTCTTCCGTCCTTTCCACAACCCAGGAACCTTCGCAAGTGAGGTCCTGCGTAGACGACGCAGACTTCGTCATGTTGCTCAACGCACTAGAGCGGTTGATTCTTCTCGGATTGGATGAACTGGACTCCACTATAGCGGAAGAGACCAGTTCTGCTGACAAGTCTTCGGCGGATACTAGTGGCTTACTGAGCATGGTCTCCAATGTCTTCCTTACAGACTCTCCTAACATAGCTGCCGAAGCTCCCATGACGGTAAGTCCAGACCGACCGACAAAGACAGACGAAAATATAGCTGATAATTCCCAGGCTCGTTCTCCGGGATATCGAGCCCTTCGAGAAGGTGTCGCTGTGCTCTATGAGACCTGGAATCTTGTATCAACAGATATTTCACGGTCTCATCCCGCTTCTGAGACCCTTTCCCTCATCTTTACGCGAACATTTAGTCGATGCAGGAGGGCTCTTGAGCGGCTTTACAGAGCGCACGCATTTGAAGTCATCGAATCCGTGATTGAGCGCTGGTATATCGATCAGGTCGGTGGGCAAAGCTTTTTCGAGAGGGCAAGACTGAGGTTTGTTGCTTAGGAGAATCACAAAACCGGAAGCGCGGCCTTTGATATTGTAGACTTCCTGACGGCAAGCGCGCAGAATGTCGTGCACATGGTTTGCGAGAGTATCTCATGGCGAATTGGACCGATGGCTGAACGAGGCAGAAAGCAAATCCTGAATCCTGAGTTGTACGAGTTTCGAAATGCTTTATTCAAGTACAATTCCTGACTTTGGTGATTCAGAACGGATTTTTTGTTGTTCACGTTCCTCGAAGAATACTTGTCAAAACTTGAAAGCCCGTTGGCTCTTCAAGTTTGGGCTCGATACCTCTCGCTTGCAAAAGATGTTGCCGCGAACGTCAAGGAATATCGAATTCAGGCCTTTCCGGTCCTCCGGTATGCCCTTCTGCTGTTCATGTTATTCCGTGTATTAAATGGCATCGCAGGTGTACGACTGTGCTTGCTTTGAAGATGACTCAAACTATCGCTTTTGAGGATCGCAAGATACGAAAAGATATTCAGGTTTGGTTATTTTCCAATGGCAGAGTTAGCATCGTCTGATAGTCTAATCGCAGGATACATATGGAAAATTATTGGATGCATGCGTGCTTCTGTCCGGTAAATCCCTTGATCAAGGTATCTGGCCGAGAAGAACGAAGGAGAGTCTAATCAATGGTGCTGGAGTACCACTTTCTCGCAGTCAGTATATATAGTTCGGCTTACTTCCGCAGTACTGACTTTTCTACAGCTCAATCCGAGACAAACCTGCATGAAAAGTATAATACGCCGCCCGGGTCGTCTGGCGAAGTGTCGCAAAAATCACCAGCCGTAGACCTAACAGACCGAGTACAGGCAGTTCTACTTATCCGGCGACTCGTGCACTCAACTCCATTCTATAGATAAATCAGTATCTTGCTTATGATGTGCTTCCTAATCTTCGCCGATTTCTCGTTGATAGTGACAAGATCACAGCAGCATGTAACAACATTGTGTATTATGTCCTGAATCCCGCGTTAAGGTCCAAGTCTGGGTGAGATTTGTTTCTGTTCTGGCTTACATCATGGAGTAATTGACAAATTAATTTCCAGTATAACCGACATTGACGATATTTACATCGCGATCATGGAACAGATGTCCAAGATTTCGGCAGCACTCAAGTCATGGAGAAGTCCGGCAACTGATATATTCAATGATGCCAAATTCTTTGCTATGACTCCTGCATCAGGCCTGAGGTGGCGACCTATAGTAAAGTCATTGATTGATGCAGATAAGGCTGCCTTCACAGAGCTTTTAAGTACGTTTGCCGTTGCCTGCGCCTGCTGACGAGATGCTTAACCTTGCTTGCGTTTGCAGGCAAAATCACTCCTACATCATCTGCCAACATTTTTGTCAATCGAGAATATGAGATGCAGATGAGAGCGCAGAACATCCGGAGACTAGCCTTTGTCCTGCTCGCGTCTGAGAAGAACCACTTCCTGACACAATTACCTGCCATCCAAGAGAAGCTGGTTGACTTACTGCGTAATGGCGGTGCACCAATCGTAGAAAGCGAAGTATATCTCTGCATTCGCGTTCTCATTTGCCGACTTTCTCCACATAACCTATCGAGTTTCTGGCCGGTGCTACTTTCTGAACTCGTAAGTTCTCACGGGAATTTCCTCCCAGCCGGTTAGATACCGATCATGATTTCTTTCTTGCCCAGATTCGCATATTCTCACAAGTGATGGCCGAAGCACCGTCAGATGGATCGGACGCTCTTCAAGCTGTGTTAGCTGCCTGCAAACTCATCGACTTACTCCTCGTCATGCAGACAGAGGAATTCCAGATGTAAGGTCTTCCGTTACGCCCTATTACAAGATGATAATTAATCAGATTGAAAACTTTTGTCAAGTCACCAATGGATATTCATTACTGATACGGTGGATGCAATATATCGCCCTGATGACTGGTTCCCAGAGGCGATTATGGACCAGCTCTCAGAGATGGTAGGCGATCTGCCTGCATCGGATTCTCGGGATAGAGTAAGTGGAACCGGACTCCGTAATTCAGCCATTCACAGCATTTACTTTTTCCTGGCGGTTCATACAGCGAACTTCAGGCTTCAGGCTCCCAGACTCAGTCTCTTCGGCAGGCGCTCGCCAACCACTCCTCTCGTCAGTGAAGCAAATCGACAGTATTCGCGATTTAGCCCCCTTCTTTGCTCACTTGAGTATAATGAGTTTTGAAGGCGTTTACGCGAGTGGCGGAGCTGTCGATTGGGAATCCGTCGAGTCGAGTTTAGTTATGGATATCTTTGACGGACGATGATGATTCGAGAGATTGCTATAATTTGCTTAACGTTCTACCACTTTAGTTCTCATACTCCGGGATTACTCATTTCTTAACTTTATTCTAGTTTCTGATACCCTTCGTCATTTCCACTGACACATATGGCACGGTTTTCAATCTCTTACAACGACCTGCAACGATTACAATTATTCTGATCAGAAACGCGGAGCACATTGCAATTCATAATGTCACGTCGCGACGCGCCCGAGACAACATAGATATAAGAACATTCCGATAATTACAGTCAACGAGAGCAAAGCAAAATCAGAGTCCGTAATGACGACTAGAGTAAAATATTCTGGATGATTGTTCGGGACGAAATTCGAAGAGTTCGAAGAGGTGGTCATCAATACAAAATGACATCGCAAACATGACAGCTGTGAATCGTTTTATCAAGATTACCCACAGATATTCGGATAGAGTCTATCTGTCTGATCCCACGGAATCCAACCATACTGTAGGCCCTTGCTATAACTCCATTCCTCACCTGCACCTTCCTCCGTCTTCCAGAGCCACTGGACCCATCCGATGCCCGTCTCGTACGAAGTCGTTTGTGCCTCCCAAAAGCGACGCATGAACGCCTTGTACTCGTCACTGAAAGTCTCCGCGGAACCAGTAAGGCCGTCACAGCTTCCGACGAATGTTGAATTGGGGTACGTTCCATCGTACCGAGCACCCATACCACGTCCATTCAGTCCCGGCGCACAGTCCGTGAACGCGGTACACCATTCTCCCACGATTGTCCAGAGGTTTAAGGAGGTTATGTTAGCTGCGTGCGCGCATGCTTCTTGAATCTCTTCGTCCTCAGTTTGCTCGAGCTCTGCCTGAGTGAAGCCTTGATAGAGATGGGTGTCCATCACGACACCTTGGTAGTCCGGCGGAGGCATAAAGTCAGTCCAGTTTGAGAGTGGCTGAAAAGCATCGTGGATCATCATGACCGTGTTTGACTGCTTGTCGGAGCCGAATGGGAAGCGGATAGTCGTGTAGGCGTCGCGATAGTATTGACGTATAGTATCAAGCACTCCAGGGATGAAGCCTGCCGGTCTACATTAAAACGTGCGTCAGTGGATGATACACAAATTAGCAGGCAAAATCATTAGCCTACTCGTTCAAAGCACCGATCATAGGCACAACGCTCGGGTACTCAGCGAACATGCTCTCCAATTGCTGGATGATCGCGAGCGTACGATCAATGTCAGTCTGATTAAATGGCCACTCTGGGACGCTCAATATATGACCAGAATTTATGAAGCTAAGGAGAACAATGCAACGAGAAAAGGTTAGGTACGACGTCAAGAACGTATATGTATAAAGGCATTCACCCGTTCTGACTTCCTGGAGCACCATAAAGGACAAGCATGACCTTGAGGCCGTACTTTGTTGCCCATTTGATGGCCCTCTCGAGGTAAGGCAGCTGGCCTTGGATGTATGGCTCTCCAGGCTGAACGTCAAATGCCCAATAGCCGAGCGGGATCCGAATATGGTTCAATCTAATGCATTTACTCAGTATCCTTGTTGCCAGGCAAGAAAAACAAAGAAAGAAGAAAGCTGCATACCCTGCCTTTGCGATGTTAGCAAAGTCCTCCTCGGAGTAGAAAGTATCCCAGTGATTTTCAAGAGCGGCACGCGCGACACTGGCGTTCTGAAATTCACAGAACGTCCACTCATCGACGACAGAGGAGTTCAAGTTATTGAAGAGGCTAGGCGTGATCCACGGGTGCAGGATCAGCCACCCACCAAGACTGACACCACGCACCTGTATGTAGGCGTCAGCATCATAAATGAGGCGTACTTGACAAGCAAAGACCCTTCTCGAGTCGATACAGCAGACGTGAAACGAAAGTTACACGGACCTTCTCGGTGCCATATGGGAAGCCTGGTGAGATTGGGTCGTCAGCGCGAACGACAGGGACTCTTTCAAATAGAGAAGCTCCCAGTAAGAAGAAAGTAGTGACAAAGCTGAGTAGAGAACGAGTCATGACTTAGGATGTGTTCAGGCGATGCGAGCCCAAGCAAGACAAACTCGTCCGCTTCCAAGGATGAGAGCAAAGTAGAGCACCCGAGTGAATACCAGAAGCGAAGGTGCATTTATACGCGCAGAGGCGAAAGCATCTCCGATCCGGACCAAGAGCTTTTTTTTAGCTCCCGGCGCATAAATATGAGCATGTCAATTAAAACGAGCAAGAAAACGGATAAACTCAGGTTCAACAGATCCAGAGGCCAAGACAAGGGACCGAGCAAGTTAAATCTAGCACACGGAATCGCCCAGTTGCATAACAGAACGGGCGCGAAAGAAGAATATACATGGACGCTCGCAAACGTTCCCACACCGGAACGGCGTGTATGAATGAACAAAGGACGTAGATCGGATCTTTGTCTTTTGATGAAGTGTGATCAATAGAGACGCTAAGACCAATAGTCAGATCTAGCAGACCCCGTAAGGTGTAAGTACTCGATGTAGAACAAAAGTCCAGACAGACTCGATGAATTTCGTCAGACATCAAATGGATGTCCATCACCGCTGCAGCTGATGCGATATATCGCCGTGACGGCTCGGTAACAGAGTCACCGGTAAAGATCAGCTTTCGGATATGTAAATATACAACTTACCAGGATCCTATTATCGCGGCCGAACGAGCAGTCGAGCAATATTGTACAGTCTATGCTCCAGACATCGATACAAATCTAAACATACGAAACAATGTCTTCAACATAGGCATACACCACAGGCCCCTATTTCGTTTTACCTTCAAAACATATCATCAGCACTAATGTGGGCGCCGCTCCTCCTGTACTCACCTGACTTCGAGTTTCATTAGCTTTGGGGGCATTTACGCGGCAAATAGTGGCGCTATAAGATCGCAAGCGGTCGAGCTAATTTTGATTGCAGTACAGCGTTGAGTGAATTTAGTGGTGTATGTCGACACCGTCAGAATCTCCGAGATTTCAGGAAGTTTCAAAGTATGATCCAATTTTACGATATACATTCTGCGCAAGAGCATCGCATATCTTGTATCTCTGGGATTCAATACCCTCAAGCCTAGATGGGCGCGTAGAACTAGTCCTGTGAACATTGCATGCGAGAACATTGATATTCCATACACTCACCGGATCTGAAGTTTCGCCCAGGCACCCCTCCTCTTGAAGTCTCTTTAGCGGCCGCTAACGCCTCCTCACAATGCAAGTGGATAACTTCTACAGTTCGGCGTCACCGTTCCTTGATCATCTGAGTCGGAGGTATTTGCGGCGTCATAATATAGGAAGTAGCTGAGCCAATATTACTCATAGGATCCGTACAGTTCTCCTTTGATCACCAGAATTGCGAATTCGGTAAAATTCCAGGTTATTCCGTTACACTTGTAAGATCACTTACGACATACCTTTCGTCAAATCAAACGGAATCGCAAAACCGTGGAGTAGGGTAAATATCGACCCTTCGTAAAGGGAGAACTGTTATTACTCGGTGTGGTCTTATTGCCCCGTCTAGTCTAGAAATACTTACTTGTCCCTGCCCCTGAAGATAGATTGGAAGAATCACCAGCAGCTGCTTCAGTGCTTGCGAAATAAAAACATGTACGGCTAATTACACGTAATGTGAAAGTCATAAATAGTCAGGTACGGATCAGTCAAGAAGGCGCGAAGGCCACTCGGACATTTCTGCTGAATGAAAAATATTTGGACGATGGTAGGTGGTAAGTTGTGAAGGGAAATTTTCACTGGTGTTTGTTATGTAACAATCAGTCGTTACAAGTAGTCGCGTTATGTAATACAATTAGTCACCGAGTGATTCGATTGATCGTCGACTCGAGGCTCTCCCTTGTCATTGTCTCTCGTGCTGAGACATACGTT
Source organism: Sanghuangporus sanghuang (assembly GCA_009806525.1). NCBI lineage: Eukaryota > Fungi > Basidiomycota > Agaricomycetes > Hymenochaetales > Hymenochaetaceae > Sanghuangporus > Sanghuangporus sanghuang. The sequence continues at coordinate 492,278 of VVIT01000004.1, forward strand.
TCCAGTTCAGATTGTTAGTCTTTCTTTATTTTGGTCATCGGATTCAAGAAATTCTTGTTTACCATCTATAGTCGTAAATGTTGTTGCATAATAATATTCCACGCATACAATGTATGTCATGCCACGAATGTTTTCTACATTTGCAATGAGTTCGACGGAAAGTGGAAACGACGTATATGTCAGGTGGGGCTGGGATGTAGGGGTATTCTAATCAATTCAATTACCGAGTTTTTTTACCTTGTCTTGGCATTCCATGAATGCAATCACCCACACTCCACGAGAAACACGAAGCACGTGCCGATTTTGACGCGTCGCGACGCGTCCATCGACATCTGAATCTGAACAATGCGGTTACAAGACGGGTACAAGAAACTGGAATCGGACGATTCTGATAATCACTATTAATGGAAGCAGTAAAGAAGAGGGAAGTGCAGGCTATGTACGTATTGCAATTTAATAACAGACTAAGCGAGACGAAGAAAAAAACCTGATTGTATGTCCTGAAGAGTGAATGAAGGGCCTGGAGTAATGGGATCGTCATTAAGAGTTTATAGTGCAGGGATTGCACGAGAAGAGAAGAACATGAGCCAGCTGTCTTTATCCGCAAACGTTCGGGAAACGCCTTGTCGTGGGGTTCGTCGGGATCCAGCCATACTGAAGACCCTTAGCGTAACTCCACTCCTCACCCGTCCCTTCCTCAGTTTTCCAAGTCCACTGAATCCAACCCGCACCGCTTTCATATGCGCTCGTCTGTGCCTCCCAGAAACGACGCAAGAACGTTTTATAATCGTCACTGAAAGTGGACGCTGAGCCAGAAAGTCCCTGACAACTTCCGACGCGAGAAGAGCCAGAGTAGGATCCGTCATACCGTGCACCGACGCCGCGTCCATTGAGATATTTCGCGCAGTCCGTACGTGCAGGACTCCATTCACCCACAATTGTCCAGAGCTGGAAGGACGACAAGTCTCCCCCGCGCGAGCAGGCCTCGTTCACGTGGGCGTCCTCCGACTGCGCAACCTCGCCGTCAGAAAAGACCTGGTATATATGTGTATCCATCGCAACTCCCTGAAAATCTGGAGGGGGCATGAAGTTATTCCAAGAGGACAGAGACTGGAAGGCATCGTGAATGAGCACCAGCGTATCGGACTGCTGATCAGAACCGAAGGGGAAGCGAATGTTGCCGTAGGAGTCGCGCCAGTACTGACGTGTGGCATCAAGGACCTCGGAATAATAACCTGCCGGTCTACGTGTAGTAATGTTTGCACCAGCGAAGAAAATCACAAAATGACGATCATAGACTCACTCATTTAAAGGCGCGATCACGGATACTACACTCGGATTTGAAGCAAACATACTCGCTATTTGCTTTATGATTGCGTTCGTCCTGTCGATGTTGGACTGGTTCGACTGCCACTCTGGGTAGCCCTTCCTCTGACCCGAATTATCAAATCTAAATTCGTTTAAATTAATGAATAAATGAAGCGCAGTTCAAAAAGAAGAGGTACTCACCCATTTTGGCTACCTGGAGCACCGTGGAGATCGACTATGAGCTTGAGGCCGTGGTTTCCTGCCCAAGTAACGGCCCTCTGGAGGTAAGGCTTCTGTCCTTGAATAAATGGTTCTCCATTCTGGACATCAAACGCCCAATAGCCAATCGGCAGTCGAACATGGTTTAAACTAGCGCATACATCCAGTTCTTTTCAAGCGATTTTGATCAGTAAGGAGCGAAAAGCATACCCCGCCGCTGCAATATCAGCAAAGTCCGACTCGGTATAAAAAGTATCCCAATGATTCTGGAGGGCGGCACGAGCAGTGCTGGTACTCTGAAACTCGCAGAACGTCCATTCATCGACTATGGCACTGTTTCCAGTATTGTCAAAGAGACTCGGCGTAATCCATGGCTCCAACACGAGCCATCCTCCAATATTAACACCGCGCACCTATGGATGCAAGTCAAGATCAGACACGCTTCTCCGGGTCGGTGGCACAGACGAGAAGCTCAAGCATCACGAACTTTCTGAGAGCCGTACGGGAAACCCGGAGCAATTGGGTCATCTGCGCGAACGGTAGGCGCGTTTTTGAGGAGACAGGCACCGAGTACGAGGAGGGAGGTGGCAGAGCCGAGTAAAGAACGAGTCATGGTTACAGGATGTCGGAAAAGAACGAGATGGACGCCAGTCCGCAGGACAAATGAAGCGCGGAGGATGAAGGACGGGACCAAAGAAGAGTGGCAAAGTGGCAGAGAGACAAATGAAGGACGGAGGAAAGGACAAGGGCGTAAATAAACCACTAGTCGGGGCAGGGGACCTTTTCTAGCTCCGAAAACATATCGTAAAAATAAAATAAAATAAAAATAGGGTAGACGCGGGCTAGGCAAGAAGCCAATACTAATGCGGGGGAGCGAGCAGGCTTACTCCAGCTCGCCCAGTCGCTCGGCTGCACAACATCACAGAACAGAAAGAACATGGATGTATGCATGCCATGATATGCCATGTCGTGATCGTAAATCGGATCTTGGCTTTACTCTAAACGATGATCGATAGAATAGAAATTAGACCACGTTAATGATAGCTCGCGTTAGGCCCGTAATCACCGGTCATCTCCATTTCTTTCTTTTCTGGTCATCATATTTCCGTGCAATGAGGATGGTGAACGCATGGCCATGGCTCCAAGGAGGTTATTTTGTTATTGAGACATCGCCGCTCGTTGTTCTTCTTGTATGATCAGAAGCAAATAGCAGGCGAGAGACGCGTCTTTGCATCACAGGATGAAGTCACATGTCAGTCAACCCCCATTTTCTTGAGTTTTATCCATCGCGTTTCACCCGTACAGACAAGGAAATATCTATTCATCTGACTCCCTTTTATCAGGTTCGCTTCACTCTCGTCATGGAACGAAAATTTACATAGAACGTTCTTCCTCTTCTATTTTTCGGACTTTACCCGTCTTGGAATCCTTCAGAAGCCTATGTTGGAATATCCTTGATTCTCTTTTTGGCTTTTCGTGACGCTAGGCGAAGCCGAAACTACTAGTACTTATGTATCAAATGAATTATATTATCGGTCATTGCCGCAGGTTTTAAATCATAAGGACAACAATTAAACGACAGGGATGGTTGCCTCTGAAGCCAGAGCAGTGCAAGAGTTCGACCACTACTACTAATACTATCCAATTCGCTACGGTTTGAAATTTAACGTCGGGATATTGTTAGGAGTATCAGACGCCTCAAAAGCAACGCGGGTCTGTTTCTCTTCAGTCAAAAATAAGCCCGAACACCAAGCTGCACCTGATAATAGCACGAACGCATGTGGTCGATACTGATGGAATACTTCAAAGCTCCTTCTGAGCGTCCAAAGATGCTTTGGAGCAATATAAAGAATTAGGACATCAATATTCGCACTCCTTTCTAGTCTCAAGAAAAGCCAGTCCCATTTGCGTCTCTACGTTGCGTACCAATCATACACCAAGGGCGAATCTCAGAGTCAATAGTCGGGGATATGGCGTCTGGGCCTGAGCAGCAGAGTCACGAAGGATCGGCTGGCACCACGAATTGGTACAAGAACACTCACTGTTTGATGCGCACAACGAGCGATATCCTGTGATATCATCATTCATGACCGCTTGATTTGATGCAACGAGGGATAAAAAGAAACCATATTGACATATACTTTGCTCAACACCTGAAAGCGAAGATCCCTGACGTCCAGAGGTATATAGTACCATAGTAAAATAACACATAAACCTTTCAAAAGTCTCCCCAGTTTCGGCGGAATTTGTACTACAAAGATCGCAGCCACTCAGCAAAACCGTCCATTCAGCGATATTAAGATGGCTCTACCAACCTTGTACGGAACGTTTTTCCTGAAAAATAAATAAATAAATATCAACCATCAGCTCAAGAACAGGATTATGCAAAAAAGAATTAATCCAAGCAGACCTCAGACGTTCACCCGGGGTCGAAGGGACCTTATAGCCCTTATCACCCGTCCCCCACTCACCAAATTCCTCACTCTCCTTCTCCGCGTCGCCATACCTCACCGCTGGATCAAGCTTCTCCGGATTGGCAGGCCTCGTAGTTGGTTTAGGTCTCTGCTGCTTCAATTGCTCTTGTTCCTTCTCTTCTTGCTCACGTAGTTCTTTTATCCGAGCCTCAGCTGCAGCTTCGGCTCTTTCATGCTCTTCTAACGCTTCTTCGACGGAAATCCCTTGGTAAGCCGCTTCGCGGACGATCTCTTGTCGCTCGATATTTTCGTGCGCGGCGAAATGCTCCAAGTCCTCTGCGTGGTTGTACGCTTCGTCCGTTTGTGTTTCCGGTGTTGAGTGGAATTCCTCTAGTTGATGATAATGTTAATAAAGAAGTCCGTCCGGTATACACGTTGGTGCTAAAACTCACCTTCATGATGCAAGAAGAACTCTACATGAACCGTGTCATTCGTGTCGGCTTCACAATGCCATTTGAGAAAATCACCCACCGCTCTCGACATCGTAATGATGTCCCTCCGCACCCAATCCATCAAAACTCGGTAGGGCCTTCACACCCTTCTCCAAAAACTCCTCCAACGAGATTTTTCCATCTGCATCCTTATCCATAATATTCAGCACCATCGACACGATGTGCTCCGCTTTCTTTTGGTGCGCTTCCTCATCTGCGGACTTCTTCTGCGAATAAGGATGGTGTACACCATAGATGGCTTCTATTTCGTCCTTGTCGAGGATACCATCCCTTTTTGTGAAGATTTGGTTGATTTATAGGGTGGGTGAGAAGGACTGGATGTCAAAATGCTGGCCTATCAACGAGACGAGTTTAACAGACCTGTTAAAATCATGCAAGTGGAAAAACGACTTCGGGTCGAAGGTATCTCTGCATGATTCAGATCCAATTTCACCATTAGACGAGCACAATGCAGAAGATAGCGAAGGTCCTCACATATGATGCTCCGTAGCCATCTTCACAACGCGTCCTCAATCAGGTTCCACTAATGAAAATGCACAAAATGCATCACATACGTGTCGTTGAGCATACTCTGAATCGCCATCATGACCCTCACTATGTCCATGAGCCGACACAAGCTTGAAGATCAGGACAGCTTGAAGAACAGCGAGACCCTTCTTCATGGCTAAATAACTGTAGGTATCGTGTTCAAGCCTCAAGTTGCCTAGGCCTGATCAATTACATGCTAATACGACGCACGTGATCAAGTCCAAATCCCGCGAAAATGACTTGATTCGCCATTACACGAAAAGAAAAGGGTAAAAAACAGATAGCTACACTAAGGTCGAATCTGCGCTTTTAGTGGGTGCGAATTATAGGAGAGAGTCAGGGAGCCACGAGTAGAAAATAAAAAGGTGCAGCGGCGAAACCTTCCACGTCATGCTAACAACACTGGGAACTGAAGTATTTGAAACGAAGAGATCGAAATCCGAGGGAGTGAGGAAAAACATAGGGAATGCAGGCTCTGTAATATGTAATGATGTACAGAAACGATGCAAATGCAACTGTCTACTTCCCGACGCGTTTCTTTGCTGCGGATTCTTCCTCCTTCTTGCCACCGGCGGGCGCCACAGGTGCAGACTCAGAGACCTTCTTTTCTGGTGAATGTGCTTCCGTCTTCTTGCCAGCAGCCTGGATCGACAAAAACATGAGTTTGTGGCTGACACTTAAATACCCCTCTACATACCTTGGTGATAGGCTTTTGCTGTGCTCCGATGAGACCACCGAGAGAAAGGATCATGCCAACGAAAGTAAGAGCAGAGATTGCGAGTGAACCACCGGTCTTAGGGTGTGCCTTGAATGCTGCTATAGGGTCCTCCTTTGCATCGTCAATGAAGTCAAAGATGGCCTGGCGGATGAAGCCAATCGGATCCTCCTTGAAGCTGATTTGTTCATCCTCCTCATCTTCAATTTTCTTAGCTTTCTTGTTGGCTTCCTCCTCAAGTTTGTGCTTCACGTCAAATGTCTCAGCCGCGAATGTCTTCGCATCTTCAGCAGAGTGTCCAATGTAGATGTTGTCAAAGAGAATGTTCGGAGTCATGGTCCAGAGCTCGATACCAATACCACCGATGTTGATGAGACTCTTCACAGGGTTAAGGTCCTCGAAGAACTCAGGGTTCGGAATCTTACGCGGCTTCCATTCGCCAATGTATGCAGGGTTATCAATGAGAGGCGCGTACCACTTGCCCTTGTAGTTCGGGTTCGGCTTGTATGGGCTGCCAATGGTACATGAATACCAGTTGGGAACAAAAAACGGACGTATACATACCGCTTCCATTCACCGCAGCCAGGTGCTTCTTCGCACTTCGGATTGCGGATAGTCGGTGCGATCCATTCGCCGTCTTCCTCATCGTCCCATTCCTCAGGCTTCTCAGCGTCTGGAAAATGAATAAATCAACACCAACGCCGATTTACTCAGTATTTCAACATACCAGGATCGGGAACAAACTCAGGCTCGTCATCAAGCCAGCCTTCAGGCTTCACGGCATCCTCATCCTCAACTTCGTACGGTGCGTCTTCATCCCAGTCGTCGGGCTTCTTGGCATCCGGGTCCGGAATCTTCTTCTGTTCAACCCAGTCATCAGGTTTCTTGTCATCCGGGTCATCAATTTCCGTCGGTGGGTTAACAGGAGGGTTGAAGTCCTCAAGAAGGTTACCGTCGCTGACAGACTCGCCATTGACGAGAACTGAGTATGAGTTGTCGGGGCTACAGGAAAGAACTGAATATGGGTCAATTTAAGGACATACTTGAGGACCCACTTCACAATGAGCGTGTACAAGTTGGTCAGTTTTTCAATCTTGGGCTTCGGAGGGGTCTTCAGGTGCTTCTCCTCAAACTCGCCGGTCACCGGGTTCTTGTGGCGGAAAATGAAGTGCACCTGCAGAGAAATAGCGTTACTTCAGAAAATTCTTTCATTGAGAATGTCGAACTAACCTTCGTGCCAGGGCACGTCAAATCGGGACCAAACATGATTGTCCATGGTGTCTTATCGTCAAACTCCTTCCCACTCGTCTGGAACCCATCTTCTAGAAGCTTGACATAGCCTCCGCCACAGTTGCCACCATCTTGGTACTTGACCTCGTACTGCACAACGAGGGGCTTCTCGTCGAGCTCGATGGGTGTGGCGAAGGGTGCACTGATGGCGTGGTGGGCAGCCTTTGATTTGGCGACGAGGCCTTTGTCGCCATCGATGACGGGCTTCAGGGGTTCCTCGACCTCCCATTTGCCGACGTAACTGAAGGTCTCCGTACCGACGGGCGTCTTCTTTGTTGCCTCTGACACAGTCCAGCGTGCAGACCAGTCGTCCGTGAACTGTTCGAGGAACTCGGCCTTCAAGGTTGTAGGCTACAATGGAATGAAAAGTATTATGCTATTTAAATATACACGTAGTGCAACGTGTCAACCCGACCTACCTCGAATTTAACAGAAGGCTTCTCCGCATCCTCTGCAGCGCGTACAGAGCATGCGGCGAGAGCGAAGAACGCCGACAGCGCTACTCTTCGCATTGTGAATTAGTGCAATGAACCAAGACGGGGGTGAATAACCAGAGGAACTGAAGAGATGAGGTGAAAGAAAGTGTATAAGCTGCTGGCGGAAGAGTTGTTTGCTTTCCGGACCTGAAATAAGGACGAGACGCGGCGTAGGTCTGACGTGGCAAATCAGTCTCTCACGCACGTGCTCTCCATAGAAATCTGTAGAACACTTCATTTCCCTTGCCTGCCGCGAGCACAGCGAATTGCAGTGTAATGCGTATTATTGCCTCGGAGATTTATTACTCTACAAAGATACACAACCATCTAGCTAGTTACCCGAGCAGATCAGCATGTCCGGACGCCGACAGGGCCAGCTGCGGCGCAGAAAATCAGAGCTGTGTCGAAGTATCCCAGAAAGAACAAAGACTCACGACGAACTCATCGTCGAGGTATTTTGACACAGAGATTTGGTCACCCAGACCTTTTCGTCGACGCGTCTTGAGTACGAGATCGCGTGCAAGAGCTTGCCCGCTTGCAGGCTCCAATGGCCTCAGCTTAATACTTGTGTCCGCGGGATCACCTTAAAGAATCCAAATCGACGTTTGTCAGTATAAAATAATTCGCGCCTCAGTGCGGAGTGCGGCGCGCGACACAGATCACATACCGGGCACTATTGACCAGTGGTCAAACACTTGTAAGCAGAATGCTTGACCTTGTGTAGCAGTCCGCAAGTCGGTCTCAAAACCGTTGGCGTCGATTACAGGGATAAGAGCTTTGATTGTGTATAATGGCGATCCCGCTTTCGGGATGTCCTGCGTGACATGTCCACGCCGTCTTGCAAGAACCGTGTATACCGCTGAGATACAGTCCGCGGGAGCTTGCACCTCCACATAATAGATAGGTTCCATTAGTCGAGGCGTAGCCTAAAGCATGAGAAACATTAGCTGAACTTCATAAAAATGAAAAGTACTAACCATCAGGAATGATGAATAGCAGACCCGACGTGCTGTAGGTACGATTTGTCCGCCCCCTCTGTATATTGGCTCCTGAGCCAAACTTGCATCAAGAATCCTGAATTTGACCCCACGCATCGCTAGAAACATCAAAGTGAATTAAGCGGTAAGAGTAAATAATATGGTTTAGGACTTACGCTCGTCACATAATGGGCCTTCCCTAGCACCCCACTGGAAACCTTGTTTGATGTGCTCCTTCACGGTCCCGAGCAGCTTTTTGTCCACCTACAGAGAAAATCGAAAGATCAATGACCGCCCAGTCAAAAATTCGACAGACTTCTCACCTGAGAAGGCAAAGTATCGTCCAGTAGGATGTTAGGACCAGACTCGTCGGGACCAAAGGCCCATATTGATCGAGAGGCCAACAAGTCCCATTGATATTTCTCCTGGAAGAATGTGCCTCGCTCTTTTGGAGACATGCGCATCGTGACCCGTCCAGTCTCGATATCCTCAGCAATGCCACGCTCCAGAGGTTCCGCAATCATTGTGATTCGGTTTCTATGCATCTTGATCAGCAATTTAGTCGAGTTCTACAGAAAAGCTCACTTTTTGTTGGGGGTGTCAGCATAGCATTTAAGTGCACTTGTTTCGAGTACCGTCTCGCAGAACCGTGTTGTAGGGTCAGAAACTTTGATCTCAATTTCCGAGAATAGTCGACGAAGGTCATGCATAACGCAATCCAGATACAGCTCGCCTGTGCCAACGATAACATGCTCTCCGCTTTCCTCGACCTTCGTCGTGACAAGTGGGTATGACTTGTTGATACTACGTAGACCAGACAACATTTTTGGGAGCTCCGAAGGTTGGATAGGTTCGACAGCGATTTTCAGGACAGACTGTGTGATGTGCTTGATAGGTCGGAAGATGTAAAGATCATCTTCGATGTCTGCTGCCGCAATCGTAGCTGTTTTCATGATGGATGCGTCCACGCCGCCTAGAAGAACGAGGTTACCAGCCGGTACCTCCTCTGCCGGAATGTTGTATCTAACGATACGATCAGGCTCGAAGCTTTGATCCTGCGAATGGCGAAACCTACCGGGATTCTGCAATCCATATCTCCTCAGCAACAGCCTTCATCATATCCTCTTCGTCTTCAGGTGAATAACCCTCGCCAAGAACCTTCACTTCCATGCCTTTCCGTACGGTGCCACTCATAACTCTGCCGAAAGCTCTGAAGCTCTGTGCATCCGTTGTATGATACAGTTTGGTGACTTGTATCATTACGGGACCGGCTGGGTCGCAGATCTGCATGGCATGTGCGAGGTCTGAAGATAATGGTCCGCTGTATGTCCGTTGCACCTTATTCTCCGCATTTTGTACGGGGGACGGAATATGCTCAACAATCATGTTCGCCAGGCCAGTGCTAGGACCGAAAAATTGGTCGGTGACAGCTCTTAGTAGTGGCCGAACATCCATCTTGTACATGATAGGCTTGAGCTTGATCCCGAGGTTCTCAAGAGTATCGTGCAGTTGTTCCGTCTCCTCACTTAGGACTTGGCTGTAGAGCTTGTACAAGGGCTCTAGTATGAAGTGGACGAAAGTGCGATTCTGCTCTGGATCTGCCTGCTTACGAGTGAATTTCCGGTTCTCGTTGTCGAAGTAGATGTCGCCCCAAAGCCGTTTCGCAAAGCCAGAGACATCAAATGCACCTGAATATAGATGAGGAAGGTCTGGTATGTCTGTGCTTATTCGTTGAGCTTACCATACGTGTCCGCATACATCTGAGCAAAGGATCCAAGTGTAAAACACCACGCCATATCGGTGCTTGCAAAAGCAACGTTGCCTCTTTCTGGACTCAGGCGAAGCTCAGGATCCGGATCAATAGAGCTTTCATAACCATGTCAGGAAGAAAAAAGTGGTGACAAATGGTAATCTACGGACCTTATCACTGTGTTGACTTCTTCAATAGTATGCTTGATCTTGTAGTAGGCATCAGCGGGTTTGATGCGCAGCTCAAGGATGAGTCGGTCAATTTTGTTCACAACTAGAGTGAGTTTGACGTTCTCCTGAATTGCATGCTTGATAATGGCTTCTGTGTTGACCATCACCTTTCAAGTGTGTCAGAGCTCGCAGAACTCAAGCACGGATAAGCAAGGCTCACCCCTTCAACCACATCAACAACCAAAAGAACACCATCCGCTAAGCGCATCGCAGTAGCCACCTCATCCACGAAGTTGACGTGTCCCGGAGTGTCGATGAAATGTATAAGATGTGACTTCCCTCCAGTGGTGCTCAAGATGAGCGACATCGGGGAAGATTTGATTGAAATCTCTCTTTCGCGCGACAACGTGTGGGTGTCCGTGTACCGGAGCTGGAAATTGCAATGAGAAAGGCGTAGATAATGAAATGATGAAAGGAACGAACATTCTTGTCTGAGTCCCACTCTAGCTTGTGAGTCTCAAATACGAGCATATCCATGAGCGCCGTCTTGCCATGATGCAAGTGACCGACGACCGCAACGTTTCGGACCATTTCTGGAAAAGACGTCATGTTTAGCAAAAACCTGATTGAAAATGAAAGCTGTGAATAACGCAGATCACAACATAATGCAGCAGACTCACCCTTTGTCGAATCGAGTCTCAGGCATGTCCTTTTCCTCGATAACCCATTTTCGCACTTTCACGGGAGCAATAATAGGCTCGGACAACGGCTGAGTGTCTTCTTCCTGCACAATAGTCTCCACGTCTGCTCCATAGACCTCTTGCGCAGTTGGGTAGTATTGCTTATCCTCATGCAAGACAACAGCTCTGTGGACCGGCTCTAGTGGTACGGTAAGAGACGAAACAAGGAAAGATATTGAGTTCTCACCGTCTACCTCCATAAGTGCCATGCTCTCCGGCCCCTCAGGTGGAGCTTGCTCATCATCGAAGCCTTCCAACGGCGCATGAGATTCTTCTCTAGTTTGAGCGGTGGTCGTGAACGTCTGTTGCTGGATGTCTTCCTCGTCATCTGAATCGAGATCGGCGCCTATGTAGTTACCAAACTCGTCATAATCTTCTAGTGAGGCCATTGTTCAACGCAATGTGAAAGGTTCGAACTGATGATAAAAGTCAATGTCACAACCGAAATGAGAGAAGAATGAAAAAGCAGAGATGACGGCTCTTGAGCGAGTCGCGGTCGCGCCAAAGCAAGACCGCGAAATTTCGATGATCAAATCAACATGTACAAATAACGCGCTTCTCAGCCTCGGCCTATGTAGTTACCGCCGTTCATCCTTCGACATACCACCATGGCCTCCCTTTCTGACGAAACACTGCATAGAGTGAGCTTTCTTTGCGCGTGATTTAGATCAAACGACCTGACATATCTTTATCGCAGATCTTGCAACAGATCCAACAAACCGCAGTCAATTCACAACGTGCATTGGCTACGACTCGGGCTACACTCGCAGCTAAGGAACGAGAACGAAGAATCTTACAACTCACTATTGAAGAGATCAACTCGCTGGATAAAGATGTCAACTTGTACAAAGGCGTTGGAAAGATGTAAGCCTTTACTCGCTGCTGCGACGACACTTATTCTCATCGGTGCAATGTCTTCTAAGGTTTTTGCTTACTCCCCATCGCACCATGGAGAAAGATTTGAAAACACAGGAAAAAGATCTCACGGATGATCTAAACAACTTGAACAAGAAAGTGTGTATAAAGATTAACCTTCCGGTTCAAGATCTCATCATCAACTGTAGGCTAAATATTTGGAGAAGACGTTCAACGAGGCCCAGACCCAGCTCAGAGATATTGTACGTCCCGAGCCAGACTGATCTAACTTCTTTGTTTTGATACACTTTCCTCCTCAGTTCTCCAACGCTCCCAAAAGCTAGCATGTTCTATATTTTTACCTACCCGGCACATCATTATGTATCCATAAGTTTCCCAGGATGTCTCGTGTATTTTGACTAACATTTTGTAAAAACAAGAGTCGCTATGTTGATTCAAGGTAAAGGTATGAGATGCATCACTTTGAGCCGGCCTGTCTGATTCGTACGCGCTTGTTATATGTTACAGATGACTGATTCCTGTCCTGAAAAGTCGGTATTCGGGTCAAGACGGTGGCAATCCGTAACAAATGAGTCAGCTCCGCGGTTCGCCCAGCGAAAATTGCACATACACCTTTTTTCAAAATTTTTATTCCGCTCCTTTACTTTTTTGTCGTCATCATTGTTCATCATGGCGCAACGTGATCGACGAACATCTCGCTGAGAAATTCGATTGACTGGTTCGGCCCAAACTTCTCTGGCTAGCATGTGCTCTTCAATAGTCGTCATACATGGGCGTCGTGCGGCCAAGCACTCTCCTCAGGCATCTGTTGGTCACAGTCATGAAGACGAAGGTACGAGGGACAGATCATGATCCGAGTTTATATTTATTCCTCATCCAACGGTGCAATTGCGAATCTCGGTCACAGACCTCCGATTGATGGAAGTTTCGTTTTGATTCGGGACGGGATTATCCTGACGGATATATTTAAACTGGCGTCATACCGAATCCTTATATACCTTTGATATTTTTACTCTGTTGCGCTGCAGCCTCCAGAATGACCTCTTCCGAGTCGCCATTTGAGAAGGATGTCGAGCAACTGCAACCTCAGTTTGGCAAGCACACCTCGTCCGAGACCGACCTGAAGGAAGACAGTAGTAACGGTGAGGTGAACCATCTCAGCAGGAGTCTGAAGAACAGGCATATTGCATTGATTAGGTACGCCACTTGGCAGAGATTACCATAAATTCCATGTGCTGACATTGCCTTAGTATCGGAGGTTTGTAGACGTTTAGCTTACCTCAAGTTAACTTCTGATTATATTAATTTAATGCAGGTGTCATTGGAACCGGATTATTCCTCGGAATAGCCAGTAGTCTTGCAAACGGTGGCCCTCTTGGGCTCCTTCTGGGTTATTTTATTGTTGGCACGATATGTTACAGTGTCATGGTACGTTCTCGAATCTCTAAGAGTAGAGCCTTCCTCATCCCGGGAACTTAGATCTCTATCGGCGAGATGGTCACGCTTCTACCTATCCCGGGAGGCCATATCAAACTGGCCGAGCGCTTTGTCGATCCTGCTTTATCTTTTACTTTGGGCTGGTTTTATTGGTATAACTGGACGATAGGTATCCCGGCCGAACTAAGCGCACTCGCAGTACTGATGCAGTTTTGGAAATCGGTGAGCTGTATGCTTATTAATGCAAGTGATATTCCATTAGTTGAACGAACCTCAGCCTGATGACGTGAGTCCTGCAGTATGGATCACAATGAGTTTAGTCATCGTGGTGTTTATCAACTTACTTGGTGTCGGTGGGTAGAGTTTACCTAGACCGATGACTTCTGTACCGATGCTTTCACGTTGACAGGTGTCTACGGCGAATGCGAATTTATTTTTTCATCATTAAAAGTGATAACGATTGTTGGACTTATTGTATGTCCCGTGGACGTCTTCTCTCGCTTTGCAGTTTATTGACATGATTCATGAGATATTGGGAATCGTGCTCGACCTTGGTGGTGGACCCAGTCACGACCGTATCGGATTCCGCTACTGGCGTGATCCAGGTCCATTCGTCCAATATATGGATATCCCTGGTGCAAAGGGGCGTTTCTTGGGCTGGTGGGCGGTCATGTCGCAGTCTGCATTTTCCTACATCGGTTCTGAGATCATCGCCGTGCGTCAGTCCTTTTTATTTATCATATCAAATTATTCACTATCGTGACCTCGTTCTCTAGATTGCCGCTGGAGAAGCAAAGAATCCTCGCAGAAATATTCCGAAGGCGATCTCCCGCGTATACGTCAGATTACTCTTGTTCTATTTGGGTGGAACGTTTGTTATCGGCTTACTGGTTCCTTCGAATCACCCGAATCTACGGTTGACGACATCTACCGGTGCCCGCTCTCCATTCGTCATAGCCATCAAGAGCGCCGGAATCAGAGGACTGCCGTCAGTTATCAATGCCGCCATCATGACCTCTGCATGGTCTGCTGCATCGTCCGATTTATATGTCGCCTCACGCGCGATCTACGGCCTCGCTCTTGGGCGAAATGCTCCGGGGATATTTCGTTCTACAACTCGAGGAGGGCTTCCGCTTGCGGCGATTGCATTCACAGCATCGTTTTCTGTCTTGGCATATATGTCTGTTTCGTCGGGTTCTGGGAAAGTTTTCCAGTGGTTTGTGAATATGTGCTCCGTTGCGGGATTGATGAACTGGTTCAGCATCGCTGTGATCTATATTCGGTTCTACAAAGGTTTAGTCGCTCAAGGCATTGATCGATCCAGACTACCTTATCACCATAAGCTGAATCCTTATGCCGCCTGGTATGCTGTCATTGCTTGTCCAACGATTTGCTTGGTAAGTTTAATTCATTGGCATTTCCGTCAAAGATTGACTTTCATTCAATATCAGTTCCAAGGGTACGCCGTATTCCTGAGAGACAACTGGGATACAGCCACTTTTGTAACTAGCTACCTACCCTTCGTTTTGTATCCAATTGTCTATTTCGGGGCACGCGTATTCCGCAAAGTGTCCCCTGTTCGCCCAGAAGAAATGGACTTCGTTACTGGACAGAAAGAGGCCGAGGATTCGTCTTATGACGAACCTCCGCCAAGGAACATTGTAGAACGGTTTTGGACATGGCTGGTACGCGACATTTTCTATCATCGTCGCGGCTGTGCAGATACTAATCAAAATATTATAGATGTAATTGTAAGCTTAGCTAGATTATTATGATGTTACCCTGTGGCTTCTTATGAAGCATGAAAATGAAAGAACTTTCCCTACAACATTGGTGTTGATTTTATTATTTTTATTTTTATTTAATTTTGGACTAGTCGGACTAGAGAACAACAACCTCCGCAGTATTACAGATCCATCAATCCATGTGAGCACATCTCGGATTCATCGTTTCTGATCACGAAGATCGCCAGGTTCTATGAAAATTTGCAATAGCACAGATCTGGCGGCGGCGAACATCGCCATATCGGGATCGCGACAGTTGGTTCTAGACGCTCGGGAAGACGGCGAAACGCGACTCTGCCGCGCGAGCTTGCGTCTTAAAGCGGATCGGTGTGAAGCTTCTTTATTCAAAGCCGAAGACTGACTCCGAGTCCCTCGTGGGCTGTCTCTCCGGTGAAGTAGAGATGTGGAGCCGGCCAGCGTCTACCTTGCTTCTGTTCGCTTTGCTTGCTTCTATGTCGGCGGTTACCAATGTAGCGATCTTCCCCTGCGGAGTTCTTAAACTTAAAACAATCACTTAAGAAGCCCTGATACTGGCATACTTAAGGGATATCGACCCTGACGGAGCTTCAGCAGCTCGGCGTTCGATTTGTGGCATTAACATGGCAAGTTTTGCAAAGGAGGTCCTCCAGCTTATAAGTGCTTTGGAAGGTCTTCGTCTATCCAGTGTACGTTTATCCGTTCAATGCTGGCGTCACCGTCCACCCTGATCCTTTTTATGGCAGTATGTAGACAGTAAGAAAATTGCATTATGTCTTATCTTTGTCACTCAGCCGAGTTCCATTTCTTCAAGCCGGAAGCTTCGCCTTATTGGTGTGTGTGGGCGAGGAAGTGTTAATTTATTAACTGACATTGTTGCGGTTAAGGCTTATGATTATTTGCTCACGTTCGAGGACGAACGCACCCTTATTTGGACTGGGGGATGGTCTCCCACAAGGGTGCTATTCTTCATGACGCGGTATTTCCCCTTTATAGATTTATCAATAACAGCGTCGCGTGAGTTCGACTTTCGGTCAGGCAATTTCAAACACTTATAGATGTATACGCATAGATCACTTTAGAAAGGGCATGACACCAGCAGCTTGCAATCTCGCATACCAAAGCGCGGGATGCAAGTGTATCTATTAGTCCCCTCGGGCGTGTGCTAATAATAGACTATTCAGGGCTGATTGATATTGGATTCTTGACCGCAGAATGTATGTATGCATTGCATCTCGTACTTTTCCTCGTTCAGTCTGATTTTGATCATATATCAGGTATTCTACTCATTAGAACATGGGCAATTTGGAACCGTGACCGATGGATCGGTATTGTCCTTAGTTTTTGGGCCTCCCTTAGTTTGGCCGCGAACTTCGTCATCATGGGACTTTTCATGACATCTATTGGTTGTAAGTACAAATTCTTCGTTATAATTTATACCGTCCCCTTAGACTTCGATTCGCTCTACTTGCAGTCTCAGCTTTACCTGCGGGCCTTTCTGGTTGCCTAGTTACCTCAGGAAATTCACTGATTATGGGAGTCTGGATAATACTGATGGTGTACGAAGCCGGTAAGTTCCCATGTGCATTTGGCCTGGGAGAAAAGCTTAGACGCATCTCATAGGTATCGTAGTGTTGATGGTGTTGAAAGGAGTTCAATTGTGTAGGTGTCTTACGTGCTCATAACCTTATTTATCAGCTGAGTTGTCGTGTAGATCGAGAGCTGGGAAGGACAGGGCTGTTTCTGGCAGTATTCAGAGATGGTGAGTTTCTAGCAGCAAACTGGTGTTCTTTATGCTAAAGCAATTCTACAGGCGCCATCTTCTATGTCTATATCTTCGGTGTGTATTGACATGCAAGCGAGCACTGTGGGTACTCTGACGCGACTTCACTTGAAAACTAGTTCTATCTGTCGCAAACGTTATTGTGGTGTCAAGACTTTCAGTGAGTAGCTTCGTTTTCCCGAATTGACCACAAGTAACATGTCGTCACCGATGTAGCGCGATCTGTCCACCATGCTTGCGAGGTTCTCAACTTCTACGACAGAGCTTTGACTCTTACTTACTTCGGTTCTTTAGTATCGAACGAGTCTTGCACGCCATTTTGACACAACGCTTGCTTTTCACCCTCCGAAGGGCAGGTTCCGAGCCGGAGGTCGATGAATCAGAGAAGCTAGAGACCATGAAGTTTGATGAAAGTCCAAGGGCCGTCAATACCACGGATATCGAAACGGGAACTGGAACCGTTGTATCGTCCTTCAGCTTCAACTGATCGTTGAGTCGCTTTTTATGTATCGGTCTGCATTTACTCTCTGAATCTTGCAGTACATCCATGTACGCCTTGCTAAAAAAATACATTTTTTGTGGAATGTATTTCTGCTTACGCCACTTTAGCGCAATGTCTTCACTTATATCTTTAAGACGTTACTTATTCCTCGTTCTTATGTAATATGGTGATGGAAAAGGACCGGCGCTCTCTATTCATGTCCTCGTACTCCACGGGTCAGGGCCGCGGAGACACACCATCCCACCCTCTGCTGTGACCGGAGTATCTGCTGGTAGAAGTCTAGGACTCGGAGTCATGCAGCACGAGGAAAACTCTTTGATTGAAGTATGTGGCGATTGTTTCCCTACATTGTTGGGAAATAAGTCACCGAAGGTTCAGCTATGGGCTCTCAATTGCGCGAAACGTCTCACCGTCGTTTATGTTCGCAGAAACAACGAAATTCTGGAGCAATGTCAATTCGACTGGGCGCAGACGAATTTAAAGTCAGCGCCGAGCCCTTTGCAGGACTAGTCGCTCGCGGTGTCAAATATCCTCGACTTTCAGCAACTTTTACAATAACTTCTTGAAGTTTATGACGTGCGCAGAGCGGCCATCAATAACTCCGTTCGGAATTGCAGTCTACGCGGACCTCTCAGCGCGAGAAGAGGCGATGCTGATGGGAAAGAGTAGATACTCTTATCTCAAAACGGCATAGACTATCTTCAGCAATGCTTGTTCCGCACTTGATGAGGCTTGATGGTGTAAGCTGTCATCCACTACTTCCTCCGTCTTCGAAGAAAGTAATACTAAGTGCCTCCCTTTGGTTCTGGATGAAGTCGTTTCCGCTCAATTCAGATGTACCGGAAAGGATTCCAGACCGGACCTGTGTCGTGCAGCAGGAAATTGCTTTTATAGATGACGATGAACTTCTCCCTCAAGTCAGAGCTTCTTTACCACGACTCATCCCTGAAATTGCCATGGCCAGCTTCGCCAAGGAAATCCTCGAGTTTATAACTGCCCTGGAAGGCCTTCGCGTTTCCGCTGTATGTTTCGTTTTCTTGAGTTTATTCTGTTCTAACACCTGCGTTTATAGTACGTGGATAGTAAGAGCAATATTCTTACTACTCGCCAAAACCGCATATTCATGACTCTACCCTTAAGCTGCAAGCTTCACTATATTAGTACGTTAAGTTCCTTCTAGACTAATTCTCGTTGTATAAATGTGTTCTTTCAGGTTTACGATTACATATTGACATTCGAGGACGAACGCACGTTGATCTGGCCGGGACAGTGGACGGTTACGAAAGTTCTGTTCCTTTTAACCCGCTATCTTCCTTTCATAGACCTTTCGATCCCTGTTATCCGTGAGTCTTTGCTGAGCTCTGTAATAATGACCTCTGATGTTTGTTGCAGGCCATGCATCGAAAGACGTACCGCCTAAAGCATGTGAGCTGTCGTACCAAAGTTCAATATGTAAGTAACTTACAGTGATTCGTTTTATTATTATTAATAACTCCAAACAACTTGCAGGGCTTATCAACGTCGGGTTCTTGGCCGCAGAACGTATGACCTGATGAACGAGATGTCGTTTTTTCATTCTGACCATTCTGCTCTAGTTATCCTCCTTATTCGGACATGGGCGATATGGGAAAGAAGCCGGCTTATCACTGTCATCCTCGGCATTTGGGCCACCCTCAACTTAGTTGCAGAGCTTGTCGTTATGGGTCTCTTCATGACAGCTCTTGGATGTGAGGCTCGCCTGTGTTTTCTTCTTTACAAGACACTACTTATTAAATGTCCTAGTCACTTCTCAACCCCATGGGCTTCCCGATTGCCTACTTACCTCAGGAAACTTACAAATTAGATCCGTCTGGATTATATTGATGGTTTATGAAGCTGGTTGCTATCTAATGCTTATGCTATCGCGTGTACACAAACTGATCTCTTATTCAAGGCATAATAGTACTACTGGCGATAAAGGGCTCGCAGCTTCGTAAGTGTGTGTTCAGGTCTTCCCATTCACCTACTAAGCTGTGGTACGACAGGTAGAGACCTCGGGAGTTCGGCTCTATACAGAGCTTTATTCAGGAATGGTGCGTTGACACCGACCGCTTCTCTATTTTCATACTCAAATGTTGAGCGTGTCAGGCACGATTTTCTGTGTTTACGTTTTTGGTGGGTGGTCAGCATCCTCCAGTTATGAACAATATAAATATTGTAATGAAAACTCAGCCTTATCGGTCGCAAACGTAATTATAATATCCGCCTTGCCAGTAAGCATCGTACTCTCTAAGTTCTCTTCTCCACATTCATCGGCTGATTATGATTTTGAACGATCAGCACGGCCTCGCATCGCTGCTTGCGAGGTCAGTAGCGATGCATTCGAGTTTCTCTTCAAAATATAGCTGATGGCCCAACACAGCATTGAAAGCGTCACTCACGCCATATTGGCACAACGTTTGCTCTTGACTCTCAGAAAGACAGTGTATGATCCGGAAGCTGGGGAAGCTGGTAGACTGGATACTTTGAAAATCAATGAACGTATGGGAGCCATTGGTACCTTTGACACTGAAAGTGGAACGAACTCGTCTCAACCCCCCAGTATGCAAGACGACGGCGTTCCTGAATAGAAACACATCTACAGACATCGGCACAGAAATGTTTCTTATTCCCGATTCACTGTATCCCATTTGATTATTTGTAGTGTCGCATTGCAACATGGTTCTTTGATGTTTTCGAGTGGTCGTAGAGTGGTAATATCTGACAAACCGACTTCAGGCCTAAAAAACATTCTTATAGTAAACAAACAGAAGAGTACAAGTTCCATCCATCCTTTTAGTAATCTGCTTTGGTGAAAGATATAGAAGTACACAGGATTGCATCAGCAGATAACACAGGTACGTCCATCACTTTCTTGAGACTGAGTCACTTCAAAAGCCGAGAAATCAAAAGCAACCCAAATATCCCATTTCATCTGACTGTTATGCTTCCGGCCCGCACCACCAGAAATCCACGAGTGCCACGGATACTCAACCTCCACTGTACTCTCCTTCCCCGACTCTATTGCCTTCGGGGTACGCCAAAAGGGACCATGTTCGTACATGACTGGTAAAATCAATTTCCGTGCTCGTGAGATTTGAAGAGAGGTCGGAGGTGTGAATCCCCAGCCAAGAGGATCGTCGCAATATATGAGGCCACCTTCGCCGTTGGGATTCGATAAGCTCGCGCGGATGCTGCATGTGTTGTCTTGCCGAGGATAGGTACGTGCCAGGTTCCGCATGTCGCCTAATGGCGAGGGTGGAGACACGTTCTTATGGAGGGCTGGAGGGCTACCTGGTTTAGCAGCCCAGAAATGAACGAGCGCAATATCCGTGTCTACTTCTTCCGCTTCCATTTCAGCAGGATCGTCATTATGAAAGCGGACTCGGAAGGCCGGGAGATGATATACTACAGAAAAAATTACGCCAAGTCCGTCATTGCAAATAGGGAAATCTGATGAAACGTGGAAACCCATACAAGCATTTGTCGATGATATATCGTTCGTCTTCTCATCCCGTCCATCCCGTTCCAAAACATGCCATGAGAACTCATGAGCCCGAACATCGCAAGGAAAATAAGAAGGCAAAACATTCAATGCTTTCAGGTTAACGGCATCAGTCAAATTGGACGGTCTCATGCGAACAAACACGGCCCCGTCATTCCCGCTGCGGACGTGTCCCTCGGGAGAGTCCACGAGCATAGGCGCCACGCAGCCAGGAGCACAGGCGACGCGCGCACGTTCGATGACTTCGGATTGTGAGTCGACCCATCCGAGTAAGCCGTGCAACACCTTAACAGCCTCAGTTTCGTCCGATGCAATGTCAAACGAAGCGTTCGGAGGAAGAATGATCAAAGAAATGGTATACCCTGCTATGTCGATGACATCAACCTCGCCGGTTGACCTCGCTGACCGAGGGACATAAAACAAAAGCTCAGAGTCCTCGATGTAAGGCTTGATTTGTGACGAAACATAAGATTGGTAGAACACCAATGTCTTGCTGGGCTTGGAGCGGGTCACCAAAGCAAGGTCCTAGTCACTAGTGTTTGCCAAGTCCATCACTTAGTCTGTGAAGCGCTTACCAGTTTATTTCTAAGAGTGAAATGTCCGCAAGTCAATTTCACTGCAGCCTCATCATGCAATTTATATTTTATGAAACCATCTTCTTGCATATCGAAGTAGTAAATCCCGGTGTCTGGACCTAGTTGAACGGAGTCAGATCGATTAGCAATGAGAACTTCGGTTTCAAGAGACCTCGGCTTGATAACGAGACAATAATTTCGTCCACTCCATCACCATCAAGGTCCTCACAAAGGATATCCATAATGGATGCCCCATATTCAGCGCCGAAGTCATCTATGAGCGTATGTCTCCACTCGACGTCGCGAAACTCGCAACGTGATCCAATGGATGTGTTCTTGATGTATATTGACAATTTACTGCCTCCGAAAGCCTAGGAAGTCACAGATCTCAATCGGCCGAAAATGAAGACGTGAACTCAGGGTATTCACCTCAGATGAGACAATGAACGCAACGGCGTCGCGGCCGACTCTGCCAGTGCATAGTCTGCCCGTCATGCTTGCAGGAGAGAAATGAACGCAGTTCAGAGGTTTGTATTGCCAAGATCGTCCGTGATACCACGCAAGTGAAAGGCCCTGTTTACTTGAGATAAGAACATTATCAAGAGCACCACCTGTGCCAGGAATGACAATGCAATCTTGTATGGAAGAGAAAACATTCTCAAGCGCTGTGGCTACAAGCCAGTGCTTCGACTTGTAAATGTCTGGAGGGCGAGTGAAGATGATAAGAGGGGAGAAGGTGTCCGCGCGTGAGGACTTCACGACAGCTAGGAGCTGAAGCGAGTATGTTGTCGTGAAATGGCCATCTGTAGAGGAACCTGGTCAATAATATTATCTAAGTAGGATACCGAATATCAACCTTTGACGCAATTGACACCCGGAAATCGACCGATTTCATGACACGACCAGTCACCCTCGTTCGTTCCGAAGTTCTCGAGCCAGCATATACGACCACCATAAGGATCCATGATATCAAATGTCTCTCCGTACTCGCATGTTACCACGACTGAAGCTGCTCTGAGCCACCTAACAGGACCAATGATTCAAGAACGTACGATCACTGAATCCATTCCTTGTAACATCGACATTAATGCACGAGGAAGGTTGCTTCAGTTTATGAAGGGCAAGTTTATTCCACCGAGTTAGGACGCTATCGTCCTCAATCCTATATTCAACCATCGGTAAGTAGTGACTTCAATCCAAAGAGATAATGTCAGACACCAACTCACCCCTCATCAAAGTCGAGATTTTGCGGATTCTCATAGAGAGAGATGTCGGAAAGACATCTTCCCTTTCCAAGTCCAAGAGCAACGAGATCATCCTTCCTCTTTCCTTTGTCTCGAAACTGAAAGGAGCTTATCCAATGCGAAGGGCCCTCCGAAGGTCCGATCACATCGATTACCTCTTGACGATAGTTGGGATACAGAAATTCATCCATGGTGACTCGCATTTGTCGCCGAGCACCAGTTAGATGAATACGATAGTTGTGGTATCAGACAAAGAGTAGATGAGCGTCAAAAGAAGCGTGGCTCATGAAAGCGTCTCCTGGTTTAAAGTTTGCTTTCATGGCCGGTTCGGTCAAAGATACGTCCGGCTCAGCCGTTGGCGATCAACCGCTTTTGATACTAACGACCGGCACGATTTCGGAATGATCCGAACAAAAACCAAGGCTAAGTTAACTTATAAGACTCGGCTTCGAATTCCTGAACGTCTCTAACCTTTATTCTGCCATAAAAAAGGAACTGAGAAACCATATCGTCACAAGTAGAGGTGAGAAAATGAAATGAACATCCGTATTTTTGTTTTCGTCAAATTACATCGGATCATAGCGAGACAATCCTCTCCGTACAAATCAACAGAAAATTGCGCAGCGATGAAAAAGAGATACGGTAGAGACAAGAAAGAAGTCGTGAAATAGAGGCAGACTTGTGTATATTGCCCATTCGCCATTAGGACCGTGAGCCATGAGTGACGTTGAAACAGAACGGGTGGGTCAACGGGCAGCAACAAAGAGCGCACGTCATCATGAAAAGGTCGTTGGTCAAGGTAAATATTCCTTAGCCATCCAAAAGAACAAGCCGAAGCAAACTCTAGCGCAACGAATTTCTTAAAGGAGAAGTATTAGCGAGTCTTGCCTGCCAATGGTCCTAGGGACGCATGGCTTGTCGCAAAGAGAATATGGTCTCGCAAGATGCTCGGCCTTGATAAAACAAAATGAAAAGACTCATGTAGGATGATAATGCCACAGAACGGAAAAAGGACGCGTAAGATCGATCATGAGAAGAGAAAGAAATGGGGTAACGACCGCGGGGTTCCACAAAGCGTTCGTGCCGTATGCCAAAGCCAAATCTATATCTCGAAAATGAACTCATGCGATGATGCATCCCGTCTTCTTCAGGGGCTTCTTCTCCTTAGCGGGTGGGTATACTGGAAGTACAAATCAGATTAATGCCGCATGTGCGAAGATTGACTACTTACAGACTGCGCGGATCGCCTCGTCGAAGACCGTCTTTAAGTTTTTCTGGGTCAACGCAGAGCATTCGAGATATTTGACGGCTCTAATGTCCTTCTGCATTTGCAGACCTTGCTGGTACGTGATTGGAGCCATACGCCTGACATCACACGGTCAATATAGCAACTCCGAATGGGTGAGAATGCAACATGACGCACCGTTCACGAAGCTTCTCCCTGGTTGCTTCGTCGTCACGAAGGTCAAGCTTCGTGCCAACGAGTAAAATGGCTGTTGACGGAGCATGATGCGAGATCTCCGGGTACCACTGATGGCAACAGAACTATTAGCATTCCCGGCCCTTCTAAATTTAAGAGATAACAGACTGTGTACCTTTGTTCTCACGTTCTCGAAACTCGGAGGGCTAACGAGCGAGAAGCAGACGAGGAACACGTCGGTCTGAGGGTACGACAGCGGACGAAGACGATCATAATCTTCCTGACCAGCCGTATCCCAGAGACCGAGCGAAATCATCTTGCCATCAATCATCACACTTGCGGAATAGTTATCGAAGACTGATGAGAAGACGTTATCAGTTCACGTCGTGCTTAATTCCATCAATGTGAGACGAACCAGTAGGTATATATTCCCCCTGAGGCGTAGGCAAAGTTATTTAGAGACCTCCCAGATTACTTGTGTCGGACTACGTACCGGGAACGCATTCGTCGTGTATGAAATCAACAAGCAGGTCTATTCCCAACAGCCATGAGCAAAGCAGAAGCAACTCGTATGTGGCAACTGTATGATAGTACGAACCTTTCCGACAGCACCATCTCCTACAACAACACCTACAGACGAGTTGCTGAATATTTCCGACACAAGTTGCCGAGAGAAATTGCAAACATACACTTGATAGCCTGCACAGCGTTCATTCTTGGTCCGCGCAATTAGACGATGATTGCAGCGGTAATGGAACGAAAAGTACACGTGTAGCTTGCCTGGAAGAAGGAAAGATATATGTAAGTAAAGATAGACGATACAAGCCTGGCAGACTGCAAAGTGGGATAACCAGCGGGTATAGGAAAGGAGAAGTGAGTCCATGGAGGGAAGCACATGCATACCTTGAGGGGAGCGTCTTGTGAAGTGAAAACGAGGATGGTGGCTGAGATGAAAGGTACGAAAGAGGCTGAAGTAAGATTTTGCGGTAAGAGAGAAAGATATGAGGAAGAAGATGTGACTGAGGGAAAGGCGCGGTCGTTGTCCGATGCCATCTACGGTAGCCGCTTTTGGTTCATTTCCCACGGCCTCTATATCCACGTTGCGTTGCGTTGCTTCTCTTTTTCAGCCTCAACCCACTTCCTTTCTTTCCTTATCATTATTAATCCGTCTATCAACGTGCTTTTACCAGGCGTATGGCTAGTAAGACCTAAGTTCATGTTAATATCACGAGTTGCTGCCTGCACGGCAGGTATATTCAATTTCATTCTCAAGACGAACCAAGTAAGCATCGGTTTGTTTGTCTCCAAAGCGGATGCCTGACCAGCATCTGGAATATCACATTTTCAACATAGGTACTTTCGATATGTATTTCCCATCCATCCACGAAGGGAGCTTTGTCTTGGAGCTATGTACATAGCCCGCAGAGCTTTCCAAAAAGCTCCGGTCCAAGATGTCAGCCCTCGTCAGCGCGTCAGCCCACTACGAAGCTTTTGAATTAAAGTGTTCCAAAGTCAAGCACAATAATGTTCTGCTTAGATTCTCACTATGTCCATCGTCCTCTCACAACCAGCTAACGGCTCCCCCAACGCTTTCTTTTCCGTACGAGGCCGTCCGTGCCATCGCAAGCGATCAAGCTCCCTATGTGCTCTGGCTGAGCTCCACCTCCCGTCCCCGCCACTCTCTCCTAGCGTCTCTATCAAATTCTCCAAAGATACAAATGTGACTGGAGAAATACCTATCATCTTTGATTTTTTGACGACTAGCTCTATACCATCCGAGGAAAGAATCTCTAAGATGGCGAGCTTGAAACCCGAACTACCTGCTCTAGCAAGGTTCTCACCCATGTCTGCGTTCTTTCCTATGAGTGACAGTTCGGGTACTCTAAATACTATTAGTACTGAGGCCTTCGGAACTAGAAGACGTGCATCGTACTACTCGGACACAAGCCAGCGGAGATGTTCCGTACTAAGCGATGGGTCTATGGTCTATTCGCCTTTGAGCACAGACTTTAGTCTTCCTTCGCCGACGGAAGCAGTCGGCAATCAAGAGCGCTCAGACTCCGAGGCGCCGATGCCCTCATCTGTTAGTATGCCTAGCGTCCGCGTACAAGACTACGATGTAGGTCAGAAAAAGCTGGGCGACATCTCGAACTTTTCGATCTCTGCTTATCTGGATTCTCCGTCTATAACATCTCTGCAAGCCAGAACCAGATTAGAAGAGATAGATAACCTCCCTGTTTCCTTGCAGGGATTACTATCGGTTCCAACTACACCAGACGTAGATGACAAGACTCCTACTCAGTCAACATTTTTGAGACGTCAACCTCCGGACCAAGAAAAGTCTACTGCCAGACAATCCGTTTCAAGCACAGGCAGCTACAGCAAACATACATACACTATGACCTTTCCGGGCACTAACAGCTCAAGTACTTGCGGAAATTCGAGCTTGACTGTTCCTCTTTCTCCGGACTGACGACGACAAAACCCCGACTCAAACGACCTTCCTTAAGAACCAACCAAATGTGAACAAAGAACCGTCACGACCCATCTAGTAGCTACTTTCCATGCCTCTCCTGCATGTGGAAGCGCCTTGGCAGTTCCCCTTTCTCCTGACTCCCATGACAAGACTCCCACTCAATCGACCTTCTTGAAGCGTCAGTCTCAATCTCCTACAAAATACATCACACA
The DNA here is from genome assembly GCA_009806525.1 of Sanghuangporus sanghuang. Lineage (NCBI taxonomy): Eukaryota > Fungi > Basidiomycota > Agaricomycetes > Hymenochaetales > Hymenochaetaceae > Sanghuangporus > Sanghuangporus sanghuang. Next base: position 519,185 of record VVIT01000004.1, read on the forward strand.
CTGTTGGGCCATCAAGTGAGTTCTTTATAATGCTCCTGGAAAAGGCATTGGTGCTCAGCCTTGAACTTAACCTAAACCAGGTGAAAAACCCTTGCCGGCGAAACCGAGCGAAACCAAGCCCGGTAGTCCCGCAGACTACGACGGTATTTCTTACTTCAATTCAATCCCCAGGAACCCATTCCCCGTCCCATGTCTCAAGCATGCCCAATGGCTGCGCGATACTATCGTGGAACTGTGGATAGACCAAGAAGGCTTCCGCGCAATCCGACCCAAGTTTTTCCTTGCATCCGTCAGCAACGGCCTTCCTTGCTCTCAAGACCCATCGTACGGCCCTTCTCCATCAGGTATATTAGAACTCACAGAAGATCACGATCCATTGTACACAACCGTTGCGGAGTTCCTCCCTGTTTCTCGTGCGGCGCATTACTTCCACCATGCAGCGTTTGATAGAGCACCGACGCTTCATAGGATAACCACGGGAGATGAGACGAAGGACTATATCTCTCGTGCTGCTACGATCGGTCTGCGTGAGAATGGTGTGTTCTTCGTTCATGGAACAGAGGACCATCGAATCGACGGGGACCGTCCCCTTTCCTTCGTCTGCACCAGCAGCGCCTCTTCTCAATCCATCCTTATGTCACTGCGAATGGGGGAAGTTCTGGTTCTGCAAGTGGGGGACGCATCATCCGACTCAACTGGCGCTTCGAATACTTCGTCTCCAGCCGGCGTCCAGACGGGCGGAGCGCACACCGCGGCGAGAAAATCATCACACCTCTCTCGTTCAGCTGTACGCCTGCCCTGCTCCATCTTTCGCGCGCGTATAAAGTGACAGTGTTGCATATCATGAAGAAGACTCTTCTGCCGAATCTTGTTGCTCAGAAGTTGGAAATCCCAGATTTGCCTATGCCTATGCTTACGGCTGAGCAGATCCTCCAGACGCAAACGCATGCATCGATGTCGGCAACGTCTCTTGCGAGTTTGATATCTAGAAACGAGGAATATGGACATTGCCTCTCTCGCAACCACAAGATTGTCTCACCGACGAAAAACGTCTTTTCGCAAAATAGACGACGTTCCGGATCCACATCGACTGCCGCCTCCGAGCAGGGTGTCCTGACAACCGCAGCTCCGGCATCCATATCATTAACATCGCACGTCAAAGGCTCGGCAACGACAAAAACATCAGGGGCAGGGACAGGAACGGCAACGAAAATACCATTCAACCCACCGCGCCTCAAGACCCCTCCCCGTCCTCCACTCCCTTACACGAAGCATCGCCGCGGAAGTCACAGCGATACGACTCCGGAATACATGCGCCAACGGAGTGACGCGTCCGGATCAGGGGTGATAGGGAGTACGCACGAGCGCTCTCGTTCTGCTTGCTCGTTCGGCCGCGGCTCAGGAACGCGGGGTCCCTCCCCTCATCAACAGCCTTCGTCATTCTCTCCCAGGAACCAAAATTCCTCACTTACTGGTGGAGGCAGTGGCAGAGGCGGAGGACTTGTAGGAGGGGTCTTTGGTCCGATCATCCCCCAGGGAGAGCTCATGCAGATGCTGGATAAATCGGAAGCTGAGACGGCTGTTGCTAATACCAATACCCAGGCCGGAGCGCGAAGACCGCATTCCATCCGCGTCGAGGTCGTCGATAACGTTCAGGTGACAACGCTGCCTGCTCCTCCGAGGCACAAACACCATCCTTAAAGCATATAATTTCCCCGTATCTACTCATATTGCTTCTCCGCTCTTTCAATCTGTACAATACATTGCATGCGTGTTTGTTCAATGCCATTATATGTATCATTACCAGTTCATATGTACAATATCGTATCTTATGAAAAGTCCAATTGTATCTACTTAAACTCAGAAAATTCCCCTCTTTTTCAACAAACAATAATCCCCATACGAATTACGACTCTGCCACCACTTTCCAGGTAGCCAAATCACGCGAGTCAAGAGCGATGAATGCCTCGAGTCGAGGAACGGTACGCAGTACATTCGGTCCCAGTTATCTGAATCGACGGCGTACCGGGGTTCAAGTGGACTTGAGGATGGATGTTCGGGAAAGTCGAGGTCGATTAGGTAATGACATGTTGAGATGGGTACCTAGAGGTTTGTAGTAGAAGAATCAGCAAGGCCGCAGAATGAAACATGTATAAGAATCAGGAAAAAAAATCGAACTCACATAATGCCTCACATCTTCCTTATTCAAATCATTCAAATCCTCCGGGACATACCTCGTCCCAGTCCTCTTCCAGAACAGTTCTCCCGCACCAGCCTCCTCAGAGTTGCTGGGCACAAAATGCCTCGGCAACATCCCATCAAACTCGCTCTTCACAAACTCCACATTCACTCCATCCGGGATGAGGAAATGGCTCGGGAAACGATGCCACTCCTTCCCATAACACAACGTGAGGTTGAGTTCTTTGATAGGAGTGAGGTCGACGCTCAGCCTTTCGTCTTCTTCGTATTTGCTGTTCCGCGCGACGGATGATACGGGCGGAGAAGGAGGAGGGGTAAGGAGGCCTGTGACGTTCAACACCCGCACGAGCTCTCTCGATTGGAAATGGTACGCCACCTGCATAGGTGCATGGAAATAATAGCTCTGAGCCAAAATCCTCCCTACGGACACAGCACATGAGAACAGCACAACGGCCAGCGTAGTCAGCCTGAACAAATTTGTTCGCGAGGCCTGATAGGGCGATCTCGTCACTTTGACATAAGCGGTTTCGGCCCATCCGCGAATGAGGTAGAGCGCGACGGCAGCGTTAAACGCGAGGAACGGGTATGCAGGGAAGAAGAATCGTTCCTCCTTGTGTGCTTGCCGGGAGAATATCCCGAACCATATATAGAAGGGCAAGAGGCGGAAGATAAGGAGTGTATAAGGGGAGCTTCGGGCGTTTATCGCCTCGTCTTTTTCCTTGTCTGCATTGGATGAAGAACGCAAAGGACCACCGACGCGCTTGTTGTCCACGTAATACGTTACCAAGAGCGCTGGGAGGGATAAGAGAGCGAGCAGAGCGAGGACGTTGAAGTTGAGGACGAGGTTCAGGATGTAGAAATTCCATGGTTCCGTTCCGTAGAGATCTGGTCCTCGACTTGCTCCACCGAAGATGTTGTATTTGATGATGTTCCAGGGGACGATAGTCAATCGTCCATATGCGAGCGAGTCAATAGCAACAATAGGAATCTGATACAAAAAAGCGGCATCGACTTTAGCAATGCAGAGATAGAATCCGACGAATGGACCTACAAATAGAAGAGCTGCAAACGCTCCGGCAGTAAACAGTCTCACCACGCGTGCGAAGAACCAAGCCCTCCACTTCCCTGGTGCTACACGATCCGTCCCACATATGAATAGCTCTTCGAGGACAAAAGGAATCGCAAGTGCGAGTGAAAACGGCCAACCAACGATAGCACCTGTAGCGAACAGAAGCGTAGCGCACAATGTCCGCCGACTGTTCTCGGTTGAAGGCGGATGCAAAGCATAGGAGAATGCCAAGGTGTTGGTGAACATCGCGAACTGTAGAGGAAAGGAAAGCTAAGCAGAGAGTCAATTGAGATTTTCAGAAATCACTAGTATATCTTGCAGACCTGTGCTTGCGTTCCACATTCCTGCACTTAACAGGAGCGCAAAGAACATGTAACGACCAACGCGGAAATTGATCGTTTCCATCACAGTTCTGTAGAGCTTCGCTTCGCATAGCGAAGATACGAAAGCAAAGACTATACGGAGACCGAAGAATATTGCCCTCTAAATCCGAATGACATGAGTTGAATATCCTGTATGGGTTACGGAAAGCGAAACGCACCTTGTTCAGCCCTAAAAGCCGCGGTATCGCCGTCGCAGGGTAGAGATGTAGCGCAATGTAGGCCCAGCTCCGAATAGCATAGTTCGGCGAGGTCTCCCATGTTTGAAACCCGTATCCTCTGTCAAGATAGTGCAAGGGCTCCCAGAAATTGTACGCTGTCGGTATCAGATAGAAAGTTCAGCTCAATACGCAATTATCTCTAAGGCATCGACCGACTCACTTTCGTCGCAATCCAAGATATTGGAGTACATAGCTCCACTCACTCGAATGAGTATGAGTATTCGCATAGCGAGTAGGAAGCTGGGACACCAAGGCGGTCGGTGTGACCTGTAAAGGACATAGCAATCAGCGATATCTAGTGCTCTAATCGTAAGCAACTGACCTGCGAGACTGATCCTGCAAAAGCCCACTATGTGGTAAAATCCGCTTTGGGACATCTTTCTTCGCCTTGGACGCGTCCGTTGTTGGACGCTGGAAACGTATCGACTCCGTGCCCGGACGGACATTCATATTAAGCAACTACTGCAAAGTTGAGGACGTGGTGGACGAAGTGGTGAGAGACTAAAAAAGGATGACGTGAACGTTGCCAGCAAGGTACAAATAGCTATATGTCGAGGAATAAATATTATAAAATATTTTGCAAGGTGCCGCGGACTCTGCCGGCCGAAGGAAGGTGAAACGCGCCGTGAGAATTTTACGCGGTAGGCGGGCCACTAAATACGCGTCTCTCCCTCGGAACCAATCTCTGCCACTCACCAAATCTACAGGCCGAGGTATGTACAGTACAATATTCTTCCACTCAAACGTCCTCAGTTTCTTGTACATCCGCGGTACCTTGCCCTTTTCCATTAGTCGCGGAAATTAAGCAAGCAGACTTTTGTGTTCGCTGGTTCATTTCTTCCCCCTGAAGTGGCATATACTTGCAACTCAATGCAAGTCGGCGAGAGGACGAGTAGCGATATGTTTGTAGTCTTGCACGATTCCTTGTCTTTTTCCCTTCTCGGTCCGGAACGTGCTACCTTTAACTTGGAGGGGGAGAGGTCACGGTGACTCGTCGATCTCCGGGAATGTTCTATTCATCTTCTTGCTGCCAGCTTTCTCTGATAAGAAGCGGAAAGGGCCGTACTCGAGTCAAAAATGATTTCATCCCCACCTGAGGGTGAAACTGAAATCAATGTCTATCGGATCCTATGGCCGTCTCGAGCGCGAGCAGCTTTCCTTTGGCCGGATGCCTCTTCTTGAAAAGCTATTAGTTCATGATGATACTCTCTCCTGTCGCTCTGAGCATGAATCGGCAGACGAGGTTTCAGCTCCTTGACGGTCTGTTTTCCATCATATCGCTCTGGGATAGAAATATATGATCATGCTCGAGCAATCGATACTACATTTGTTCAGTATCATAAAAGGCGCTGCGAAACAGAATTAGTTGTCATCATCTTCCTGCGCAGAATGTGGATGCTGACTGGCATGTGTATCTCTCAGAACAGTGCAATTACTCTAGAGGGAAAATACTAGATAATTATCGTTCACTCTTGATTTCTCTTCTTGTGTCATTGCAAGGCCAGTGGAACTTCCTGGGTTGTGGCCTGCGGTCATACCCTAATCTATGGCGAAGGGCCTATGTTGTCAACGTCCTATGAATCTCACTTAACTTCCTAACTAAATGCCAGTCCACTGCCATCGCCACCTACCGCCGCCTCGGCCGTGTGTCAGTATTCCATTTGTCCCAAATTTTAATCTCTCCTCGTACCTTACTCAGATTCAGGATCCTCTGCAGATTGTCGTTGACGACAGCGGCGTTGGTCTTCCGAGTCTGTCATCCTCGTCCCTCGATGTTCCTCGGGTGCGAATCCACTAATGATTTTAGATTCGGGACCACCAACACGTTGTTTGTCAATGTTGATTTGACTTTGACTTTGACTTGACTTTCGATTCATTACGAGTATCGCTTTTCTTCTCTTCTATGCTCCCTGTACTTGCTCTGCCACTTCATCGTCGCCTCCGTTCGGACGCATGATACCTTTTTCAAATTCGAACAGGCATGAAGTAGACACAAACGAAAGGAGCTTAACACATGCAAGCACTAGTGCGTCGATGCATAGCTCCTCGATACGCAAAGGGGCGGCAATCAATCACTCCTTTGCTTCTTCTCTGTCAATACTACGCCTACATGTGTTCGGACTTGTATAGGTGGATCATATCTTTTCAAATTGTATGCAAGACTCAGAATACTGGCGTTAGTTTTTGAAAAAAAATAGGCGTATTTCACATTTCATCCAGTCAAACTCAACTGCTGTGCATGCGAGTCTATCGCCTATGTGATTCTAGACTTCTGAGTACAAGCAGTATTCTTTTCCCTGCTAGGCGCTTTGCTAGTGGCTTCTCGTCTCACTTTTTCAAATCTCCGACTCGGACAGCCCTTCGTGAAATTTCTTGTAAGCGCGATGTAATGTAACTCCTTGTATTATCGAGGGCAGTGCATACTATCCATTCAATTCATCCCAAGCCTCTATCGGTCCCTTATTGAACTTGTGGAAGAGATCTCGGGCGTTCTGTTCTTATAATCTAAATAAATGTCATCTTCAAGGTATTCAGGTGCAGTGATTTGCAATATTCACCACCGTAAGATAAGCTTGAAGGCATTACACCGTAAATACTGTACCCATCCCGTATATGGCAGTTCAGTTTCCTCATGTAGTGTGGCGAAAGAAAAGTCTATCAGCCGCGCGAAAGAGAGAGAGAGAGAAATGGTTGTTCGAACAGCGTCCTCATCTCCATTACATTCACACCCTTCCCACGTTCCCGCCGACATACATAAGTCACTGGGCAGGAGCTAAACATATCGTTTATATTGCGCAGCATCGACCACTGACAAACGGAGCTTCGGAGGAGCGAAGAAGAGTCATCCATCAATATCGACATCGACAAACGAAACGAAAGCATCTTCTCCGAGTTTCGAGCGCTGATGTTGAGTAATTCTAAACTTACATGAAACTCAGGGGAAAAGTCGATCAAAGACAATAACTCTGCATCATTAAACATAAGCGCAGCTTTGAAGCGCTAATTCTCGGGCTGATTTCTTGTACACGGGGGAGATAAAACTCTTACGTTACTGACTATGTAGTACTCTGCAATTCGTCGTCGAGACTACCTAACAATGTAACAAGACGCCCCTTGGCTCGGTATACTTACTACAAAGAAGGGGGAAGACGGAATTATTTTGACTGGTATTTGAAGATACCAAAGGGAGAAAAACTCGAAAGAAAAAAAATGATGCGAGTCCATTACTTGATCCCTTCCTGAAACTCGAACTGAAAAAAAAAAACAAACCTTGATTCTTGCTCTCTAGGATAGAGCGGGAAAGAAAGAGAAAAAAGAACACATCAAGACATTGAAGACATTGATCGACTCTCCGCCAGAAAAGGTAGTAGTCTTAATCATACTCCGCCCGCCTTTTCGCCTCCCCTTCCTCCAGGCGCCTCGTCACGATTATCTCGTGCCTGGAAAGTGCCCACCGTCGAGAACCTCGCGAGTCCTCCCTCTTCCTGCTTCTCCTCAGGCTCGCTCTCAGCATCATAATGCGGCGTGAAGCTCCGCAGTTCCAGGCAGCTCGACCCATCCTGGCTCCGAATCTCCCCTCCACCACTCGTCTGAGTCTGGGAGAACACAGCCGAGTCGATCGTCGTCGTGAACGCAGTGCCCGTCACGCTCCTTCCATTCCCGACTAACCCCTTCAATCCTCGTCCTCGTTGATTATCTGGTGCGGGAAGGTACGGCAGTGAGTTCTGAGTGGCGCTGAACGGTCCTTTATGCAGAGACGAAGGATCACTGTGGATGGTGGACGTTACTTCCGTTCCGTCTGTCGTTTGGGTGTGAAGTGGCAGGGTATGCGTGAAGACTGTCGGTTGGGATATTTCATACCCGCGTTGTCGCAGATCCAAGATCATGCGGCACGCGAGTAGGTCGGAGAACATAATGCTCAGCGGGATGTTAATGGCAGACATTACTGCCTTCGGCCTATAAAAGTTGAAAATTATCAGAATGGTACCCCGTCATGGAAGGAGCATTGTAACATACTGCAAGTAGAATATCCCGTTGATCTATTAAGAAAATTAGTGTCTGGCTTCGCAAATAATCGGAGCCTAAACGTACCAAATTGGCGATAGAGATGAAAACAAAGTAGAAGATTCCTGCGTGGCATGGTACACATCAGCCAACCATTCCTATTTTTGCAAAAGCTTAACGGACCTTCTCGGAGGAACGTCTGAATAAGAGGGCTGGCCGCCGCTCCGCATGTCCGACGCAATCTGAAAGCTTTCCAAAGGGTCATGGACGTGACGGTGGCGTCAAAGGCCAGAGAAGCCATCTGCGGAACCGAGGCTCAAATAATGATAGACGCGTTACTCGGAATATACTTACAAAGAAGCCTGTAAAACGAGGTTAAGCGACAAATCAATGAGATCCAGCGTAATGCGAAAGCTTACCAAGAATATGCGCAGAATGTGGCTTTGATTTTGGCAAGCAAGGTCCCTTGTCCTGTCGAGACGTTAGGAATCAATCCTACGTATCAAAATGAAAAGCACTCACGAATGGCGGCGTGACAAACTCTAATGCTAAAGCGAAGCTTCAGAGACATGTCGAAATGGCATTGAAAGATACCTACGAAGCATTTCATTTATATCGACAAAGAGCTGATAAGCAAGGACTCCAGCGAGACTTGCACAGAGAACGACCAGAAGATATTTATTCCGATTGAAGAACGCATATGTACGGATCAAAAGGACGACTGTAAGAAATCCTCGTCAATAATTGTGACAGACGGTGGTACGATGGGTTTAAGACTCGCCTTCTGCTCCGGCTTGATTCCACATCGCCAGTGCAACAGGCGACTAAGAATATCACGTCAATACAAGGACACAATAAGTGGGAGAGGGACATACACGGTACAGCTTTTGACAATCCTCCCAAGAGTGATTCGTCACGTAGATAAATAGAATGTAGGGCATGACAAAGAGCACCCAGTATCTATTCCAGAGGAACAACCATCAGATACCTCAAAGTCATGCCCGGACATCTCGACAAAGCGCTTATTACCTGCAAAACAAATACGACATCTTTGCCGCTGTCCAGCCCGACTGAATAAGAACTATTATTAGACCGCTGCGAGACTAAAGGACATTTTGACGCCTCAGATCTCATACCTTCCAGATCTGAGGAAGGGATCTTATTCAATGGGTTGACGATATGCCAAGGTATTCGGAAGGACGTACGAATTTGTATTCTCTCGGAAGACTAATGAGCCAGTCCCACACGAAGACGGCATCTAGGAGAGGGATTAGGTCGGTATGTGGGTGGCTGGTATAGTGCTTATCGTCTGTGCCACTCACACATGCCTGAAGATGATAAAGCGGATCAATGTCCATTCGAAAGAAAAATCAGCAAAGAGCAAGAATACTTACAACAGAAATAAATCTGAGTCCTGCAGGGCGAGAGAGCGGGGTTAAGCCATGGCTAGGAAGGGGGGGAGAGAAGAAGTCGACTTACACAAAGATGAAGTGCTGCGCTTCAGTGAGGGCAGCAGCCACAGCAGGGTCGGTAGCGTCAGCCATATCCTCCTCGTTCCTAAAACTTGAGGCAAGGGTAGCAAGGAAAGAGCAAGGCACAGTCAAACACAGCAACAGGAGCAGGGAGACAGAGAGGGACTTGGTGCGCTTTAAGTATGTAACGTGCAAGAGAGAGAGAAGGGGCGAGCTCCAGGAGACGAATGTTACAGAGCACAAAACACGAGGAAAGACCCCCGCACTAATATAAGATAATATAAAAAATAGATATTTCTGGAGCGACTGGCTGGGAAGAACAAGGCGTAGGTTAAATTACATGGCGGCGTTTGTTGGGCCATGACGCCCCGATTTGGCTGCAATACCAAGGCTTCGTTCTCAGATCCTCGAAGTCGATCTGATCCCCCATCACTCACAAATGCTTCTCGAGTTCGAATCCGAGAGGTAGGTCAGTCAGCCAGTCAGCCACCGAGCCAGGCCCACCCTCTGGCTGGCTTAATACAGCACGCGTTCGGTAGGTCAGTCCATTTGCTTTGCGCCGTGACACAGAACGTTTTCCAGCAACTAAAGAAGAGAGGGCATTGAAGAAAGTGTGTGTACTAGTGGTGCAGTTGGTGTACACGCGCTGCGCATGCGACTCCAAGACGCCATAAACACACCAACGACAATTTGCTTCCTCCAAAGAGACAAGTGAAAAACAAATTTACAAGACTTGGAAGCTCACGAGTAATGAGAAGCGCATCCGGCGAGAGAAGCCTGTAGGCAAGGCGGATAACAGATGAGGCAGGCAGACTTCAAAATTAGAGGGATACCGCGAGAAAACGGGAGCAAATACCCGAATAATGAGGCCAATGAGCGCAGTCCACTGGATACTCGATGCTGGAATGCCAGAAAGGATCTCAGTCACTGAGTCAGCGAAGCACACGCATACAGCATAGGAGACATGTGATAGGCCAGCGTTCAGGGAAGAGGTTGAGCCCTCGGCTTCCTCGCGTCACTAACACCAACACTGTCGAATCGAATCTGTGAATCTATAGCGCCGGCGGATACCCTCTATTTCTCTGACCAAATGATGGAATGTCAAGATGGATCGGAAGCTTTCTCCTCAACTCGAATCTGAGCCAGATCTCTACAGACTGTCTGCGTCTGCGTCTGCGTCTGCCACGTCCCTCAGTCCAACTTTATTTGGCCAATCAGCTAGCCAGCGGACACACTGGTGACGGGAACCTTAATCTTGCCCCTCCCGCTAAGCTTTTCGCTCTTTGCCTCTTCGCGTCCTCCTCCTCTCAATCCCCTGCGCGGCCATCCAGATCCGGACCGGCACTCGCAACTTCTCCCGCATCGCTAGTTCCCATCAATAAAAAGACTGTTCGATACATTGCACACGGCTTCTCTGTATCACCCTAAGATTAATCATACACCACCTCTTTCATCCCGACGACCTGACGGTATTAATCCCGTTAGTTCCGATACATCCATTCATTCGATACCTCCCGCACTCACTTTCCAATTCCCTCAAAGAACCTCACAATCTTGCCAACACCGGGACAAATCGCCAGCCGGATCCTCTCGTTCTCCTTCCACAGTCCATGTCCGCGTCCTTCAAACCAAGTCGTTGGCTTGCTCCCTCCGTTGCTCTCACGCTCCCTCACCATGCGCGCAAGAGCGTCTTTCCGAATGCTCCACTTCAGGCTACGCACGGCGGGTAAGAGGCGAGGCGAACATACTTCCGCGTCGGGGATCATGCGCGTCAGCGCCTGAAGCGATTTATGTTGGAGGTGCGCAGCGAGGACGTGGCGCACGTGCAAGAGCTGCAGTCCCCTCGAAATCTCGTACTGCTTCACCGACTGCCGTAACCCACGCAAAACAAACCAACGACGAAAACAAGAATGAAAGAATATGTCAACCAAAAGAGGATTCCACATTAAGGGGGAGGGGGGGGGCCAACAATTATAACAATTCAATCAGCGTTAACTGCGAAACGAACACCAAAAGAACTTTTTAAGCGCGTACGTACCTCCCGTGAATTGAAATACAATCCCATCCGATAGCGCCTCTCTATCCCCAGGCCGCGAAGCACGTTCCGCACGACTAGGTCAGGGACCGTGGGCCGCAGCGCGCCCCCATACGCGAATAGCGCGTGCTGCACGCGCGAGGGGGCCACAATTAGAATGCGGCGTCTGTGCAGTACGGGGTCTTGCGCAAGGTCTTTGAGCATGGGTGAGATCCGGCTCAGTGCGTCGAGCTCAGGGAGGTCGAGGTATGATACTGCGCATGGAAAGTATGCTCAGTGTCTGTTTATATGCGTACAGGGAGCGTAGACGTACGGATGTGCAGGATGACTTCTGGTGGTAACGTCTCCAGTCTACTCTCCCCTTCCATAGGTATAGAGTATGAGTGCATCATCATCATCTCCAAGGTATACAACAAAGCGAAAGTCACATATATGTAGGATGCATCAGCGGCAGGGAACGGAAGAGGTATGTTTATGTAGCACTGCGGGCAAAGTAGTGTGCGTGTGGTTACGAAGGTTGCTGCGAATGCCCGACGAGAGCACGCATTTAGAAATTCTTACGTCACGCCTCGAGTCTAAATAGCAAAATTAAGACTCCGAATAAAATAAATACTGCTGCCCAACTCACTCACGCGATGCTAGGCTTTCACGTTGACTCGGACGTCTACTTGCACTCAACGCTCAACTCATGAGGAAATTCAAAGTAGAAGTCTGCGTCGACTCCGTCGAATCTGCTTTCGCGTCAGTATTCAGTACAAAATCCTCTTTATACATCAATAACATCCGCGATTAACGAGCTCTACGTACCTTCTTTCGAATAAATGATAAGCGCGGTAGAAGGCGGAGCAGACCGTCTTGAGATATGTGGGAACCTCGCTCTAGGAGGCGGGACCACCCCAAGTGTTGGACTAGTGCGCCTTATTAAGCAAGCTTGTCCTGAAAATATCGAATTGATGGTCCGTTCCCGATCTCTCTCAATTTGTATTAAACCCTTCAAAGAAGTACTCCAGAAGAATTCTTCTTCCTTTTTGATGCTTGGTTGATCTGGTCGTCTGAGTGACTTTGTTACTTTATAGGCAATGATTCGTCCTCGTACGGGCGACTTCCTTTACACCTCGCATGAGATCTCTGTCATGCTAGAAGATATAAAAGCCTTCGCAGAAATAGGAATCATAGGCGTCGTATTCGGAGCTCTCACTTCCGACGGACGTATAGACATCGAGAGAACAACCCTCCTTACAAACGAAGCTGTGAAGTACGGACTACAGGGTTTGATCTTTCTTTCTTTCCTTCCTCCAGAGAAAAGAAAATGATAGAACTCGAATGTACTCAATGTAGTCTGTTTTCATCGCGCTTTCGATATGGTCGTAGATCAGAAAGAAGGTGCTTACGCCTAACTACTGTTGATCCAATCCTTTGCGTTTCTTTGTATTCTCAGAACTACACAACTAGTACTAATCAGGGACGATAGCTTTATCCGAGCTCTGTAAGATCTCAGGTATAACTCGACTCCTCACCAGGTATGCACCCTTCTCTTTTAATTACTGTAACAATTATTCTTGCTGATAGCTTTACCCGATCTAGCGGCGGAAAACCGTCTGCATCCCTAGGACTTCCGTCACTCGTATCACTTTGCACGTCCCTTGACTCCGAATCTGAGGCATCGCAGGCTTCAAGAAACCAGAGCTCACAAATAGAGATAATGCCCGGATCGGGTATAAACTCCGGCACCATAACCCCGGTCTTGCGCGCCCTCATGCCGTTTAGATGCGTAAGATCGATACATATGAGCGGAGGTGGATTCGTCGAGTCTACGGTGCAGTTCCGGCCGGAAGGTATGGGTATGGGCGTTGGAGGCGCGGGCGAGTGGGGTGTATGGCGGACGAGTAAGGATGCAGTGCGCAGAGTAAGGGAGATTGTGGATGATGAGTTGGAATAAGGTAAACATGCGTGACTACGATGTGTAAGTTGAATCAGGCTTAGGCTGGGCTAGGTCGAAAAATAAGTTCGTTCTTATACGTAGTAAAGTATGGTTCATACAGGGTACGTCTAATGGTTAGCTACTGTAAGTGCCCAACATCCCAAGTCATCACTCGTCTTCTGACGTACATCACTTTACGCTGACAAGTAACCATAAGTGTATCTATAAGCATATATCCCTTTCCCTCTTCAAACTATCATACATTCGATTCGGATTCGGACACCTGTCCATCATCCTTTCAATCCCTTCATCCCAAGACAACCCTCGCGACTCTGAGCTGCCGTGACCGCCTCCTCGCAGCGCGGGAATGCTTGTTCATCCCGCCGTGGAATGCAATCGAAGTTTCTCGTCCCAGGTCGTGCAAGTTCTTCGCCGATGGTTCTTCTTCTCCCTTCTCTGAACTGAGTTTGTTCGAAACGTCGGTATTGTGTGCTCTAACGGCGTATTTACGAAGGAGAGACGCCCCTCCCGGCTAGATTGACAAAGACGAAACGAAGAATCGGTCAGAGGATTGCCAAGTCGCGAACCAAAAAGAAAGAGAAAAAAAAAGAAACATACATGTTCTCCAAGATATCGCGTAACGTCGATAGCATACCCATCCAGGAGTACAACACACCGTCCAGGTTTCTCAGCAACATAACTCCGCAAAGCGCTCTCGTCCCAAACCGGTCCATCCCAATCAACTTCGTCCTCCGATGAGGAAGACATCGAGGACTGAGATGCCGCCATAGACGACTCATCACTACTCGCTTGAAGGTTCGTATAATCCCAGAATGAAATATGTGGGACATGATGACCGTGAAGCCTCATCCAAGCTTCTGCAGCTTTGATATCATCGTTCCGCGCGCGACGCAGACCCGTTACGAGGCCAAGTCGGTGAAGAGTGAAAATGACCCATTTGGACGGATCCCAGTTCGTCTTGGCCGGTCCCGCTCGGAAGTCGTGCGGGAATGTATGCTGGATATGGATAAAATGGTAATGTTATGGATAAGTAAGAAAGCAGCAAAATGTGAAGAAATATGCTTACGTGCTGTAAAGAAACTTGTAAGTGAATATCAAAGAAAATATACTTTTGACACTTACGAAATTATGAGCGCCTTCTCCACAAGTAAGTAAGGCGAGAATCTGTAGGGTTGTTTCAATATAGTGAATAAGGATCGTAAAATAAAGCTTACCAAGTTTCCCCGAGAAGTGTTCTCATCCGTGTATGGCTGCAAACCATCCCAATGCGCTAAACTGAGCGTAATTTGTCAGTGTACAGACGGCAACGTCGCAGGCATTGTTGCTTACGAGTTCACAAGGAAGGTACAATGCCAGACTTGACGAAAAGATAAGTAAGTATGCGGTTTGAGTGCTTGAGGGAAGTCGGGACTCACTTGCAAGTCTTGAAACGAGACCAGCATAGACGTAGGCGCCGACAGGATCATTCCATAATAGTCCCAAGAGTATTGGCAGAACAAAGCCAGCAAAAAGAGCAAGTGGAACTAGGAAACAATCATCGATCATTTTTTTCTCCATCGTTTTGATAACTGAATTAAGAATCTTACCGTAGTGTCTATGCTGGAAGCGTACAACTATTGGAAGATTTCGTGAGATGTCAGACACGCGAAGAATACACGGTAGCTCATACCCGGATCATTCTCCAGGTCGTCTCGGTCGATAGTACCTATCTTCTCGTACTTAGGCTTGTAAAAAATCCAACCCATGTGCGCAAAGAAAAGTCCTCGAGTTGCGCAGTACCTATGCGAACTAGGATAAGCTTCCATAGACAGGAAGCTGCAGAGAGGTGATCGACAGAACTCACGGATCGTGGACCGGATCATCGGTAAACCTCTGTGCATTGATCAGAACCCCAAAAACGGTGAAAACAAGGCCACGTACATGGTGCAACCTGTGTCTAAGGCACCTGACGGCACGTCAATGAAGCAATCTTGTTGTTAAATGCGTGAAAGCATACCACCACTAGTCATTTTGGACGGTCAATACTTGAAAAGCGTACGACATTCTGGTTGTCTCACCTTAATCGATCCTTGAAAAGCCATGCATCCAAGCAACGATAGGACGAGCCTGACACCGAAGGCAGCACGGAAAGCTCTATGAGAATACATACGGTGGTATCCAATCGTTACTCTGCGTCATTACATGAGAAGCGTTTCCTTAGCAATAAACTGATAGGAACAACGCGCACGAAAAGCACGCAAGCTGCCAAGTAAGAATCCCCAGTAGCAAAGTCGCGCGAGGAACGGCCCATGCAGGCCTATAATACACTCCAATGCAAGCCGCAATGTGCACACCCACGAAAAAAATGGCGTTCGGCCACCAGAATTCGCCTTTCTGCGGAACGCTTCGAGGGGATGGCTTGCTTTCGTCGCTGGTTGCCATACTTGAACCCATTTTTTCACAGAAGAGCTGGAGACGGTGGTAAGAAGGAAAGATACGGACCAAGGGGATCGGACTGGTGAGGCATATTATATGAGTCTCGATTACTGAGAGCGTCCTAATCTAGTCATCGGATTTTGTCTTTATGATGGATATGCTGACAAGAACATGACCTCTAAGATCGTCGCTAAGACGTCAACGATCGAACAGCCCTTACCTAATCAGGAAATCGACAAAAGCTTTCCTGCTCCAAACAGTCTCCTCTCCGTTCTTCTTGGAAGTTGTTTACATTCCTAGGGCTACAAAATGAATCAATAACACAGGTACAAAAGCATGAGCGTGAAATGCGATCGTGCACGTGAACGGAATGTCATGATTGTTCGCAATACCAGTCAACTCAACACCTTCCACGGCCTTCAAACAAAAGTTCATATCCGGTATCCGTGCGCTCTCCCGGTGCAGTGGGGCAGGTCTTTGTTTCCTTGTCTGATACCCGAGGAACGCATTATGCAATTACCATACTGACTTTCATACATGCCCGGATCCATTCCATCAAGAGGTCAAAATGTCTTGTCTGTCTCGCATTCATTTAGCTTCATAGCACACCTCGAAATCCAAGCCCGGAGGAGCGATAATTCAATTGTCTTCTCGAGAAGGCTCAACAAGAACGTAATTTTCGGGAGAATCACCAGTTAATTTCCTCACTGCGACTCCCGAAACTCGAAAATAAAATATTCTCCATGCTATGGCGGGCATTCTCGTAAGTTCAAAACGTTTATTTCGCCTTGTGCTATGCCATGAACTCATCTATTCTTTCCGCCGTTTCTCGTCCTGAAGAATATCAGATGATTCGTTTTTCTTACGTGCCGAAGCATCTGATATTCCGAGTATAACGTCCGCCTCGCGTGATCCAGCCGGTGGAACGTCCTTCCGGAGCGAAACTTTCACCGGAGACACGCCTTCATTATGTGCAAGAGCGAAGACGACGTCCATATCCTCTAGAGAACGCCCAGCAGTCTCCGGGAAGAAAAAGTATACAATCGGAAATATGAAGGCGTTCAGGGAGGCGAAGACTGGATTTGTTCACTCAGGAACAGGAATATGTTCATGATAAAGAATATAGCTTACCGATATAGGTACCCCAGGATATGTTCTCGAAAGAAGGACTGGTGACCATAACGACCATGAAATTGAAAGTCCAGTTGGACGCTGTACTTAGAGCATTAGCAGGCGCTCTGATACGCAACCCGACAATTTCAGCAGGCTATGACAACAGAAATCAACAGCGATCAAATAGGTGGTTGGAAAAGTACGTACGTAAAGCCACGTCATGCCCAGCCATCCGAGTGCGAAGATTGAGTTGAATACAAAGAGGAGCACACAAGAGGTGACCTGAGCGGCCGAGTTATTGATGCTCCCTAGAATCGCCAGTAAGATCATGGTAATAGTTTGACCGGCCGCGCTGTACAGCATTAATCTTCTTCGACCGACGCGCTCGATAATAAAGATGGCGATAAGACTGGCGAGGAAGTATTCGGTCCCATTACAGGCGGCTACAATTCGTGAATTTATATCCGAAAGACCAAGTCGCTGGAACAAGATTGTCTACGGTACTTCGATTAGCTCATGTCAACGGTGTACAGTACCAGGAACATACCGCATAATACGTGATGATATTGATACCTGTAATCTGCTGAAAGCATTGAGACGTGACTGCAAGAGCAGCTCTACGGAAATTCTGACTACGGCCGTGCGTGAAGAGTTCGCTGAGGTCGGCTGACTCCGATCCGGAACCTCTTTCTGCTACAACGGTCTCGTGGATGGCAATATACGTACGCTGGACCTCCGAGTCCGAAATGTCCTTATCGTCTAGTGCGCAAATAACGGAGAGAGCCTCCGCATGTCGACCATGCTTGACGAGCCACCGAGGAGACTCCGGCAGCTAATTTATCTTTGAGGTTTTAGAACCAACGGAAATAGTAATGAGCTCACGAAACCAATTCCAACAATCATTATCAGTGCAAGGATGATTTGAAACGCAATAGGGACCCTCCATTGCGCTGTGCTCCCAGATCCAAAGAAGCTGGATGCTATGTAAGCAGGGAAACATGAAACGAAGCGTCGATTCCTCACAATGCGAAGTCTATCCACTACAGCGACGACATTAGCTACGAGTTTCATGTTTCCTCTATAAAATTATCATTTATACGTACATAGCTAGCGAAATGGTCAGCTTGGACACCAACAGGAAGAAGGGATTGAGACGTACGAGATCATGACACCCAGAGTAATCAAACTTCCTTCTATCATAATATTACTACCACGCTTAGTGGCTGGACTACATTCACAATGGTACGATGGAACAGTTGAAGTCTACGCAAAGAAGTCAGTACGCGATGACATGTTCCAAGCCTCGATACTCACGTTAATACCATTGCCAAAACCTGTGATAATACGAGCTACTACGAGCATTATATAACTAATCGATGCCGTCTGCAGGATGGCACCGATGATCATGATGCATCCACCAAGGACGATGGTTTTCCTTCGTCCGAGTTTGTCGCCGATCCACAAATTCGATAATGCTCCCAACAGGCATCCAATTTCCTAAATTCAATAATCTGTAAGCGGATACCTAAGTGCGAGCTTATATTTGCGCATACATAGATCGCAACAACGAAGCTTTGAAGCGTTGCGTGATTTGGGTGCGAGTCGGTGTTTACTTGAGGAAACACCCTTTCAAACTACGTGTCTTGGTGAGCATTTACAATACATTGTAGTAATAGCGCTTACCTGATTTGCAGTTAAGAGCGCAGACATAACTCCTTGGTCATAGCTTAAAGATCAACACCAAGCTGGTTCAGATGACGTGAAATGCCGATAGGATGGACACTACACACCCAAACAAAGTGAATCCCGTTCCAGCGACAAAGGCAAGGGTATACGACAAAGTTCTCCCGCGGAGCCTTGGTCGGTTTTCATTGGTCGCCTGCTCTAGTTCGCCTTTCTGCAGGCCAGTTGCATCCTCAATTTGGCCCAACAGGTCTTTCTCCTCGTACGTGTTGCCATTATCAACTGTCATCTTTAAACGATAACAGGGATAGTGATAGAAACCAGGAAACACGAGAGGCGTTCCGAGTGGATCTTTGCTACTTTATAGAGGACTCATTAAAGTTTGATTCCGTTGATGTCGGTCCACCGGCGCGCTCCTCTTGAAAGTGTGGGACAAGAAGAATGTGGGGTATATGAAATTAGTTCACTTCGGTAGCTGCTTCGCCTGAATTGGAAGGTCAGTAGGTTCGAAGTGGGGTACATTAGACCTCGTGATGAGCGTTCGAAGACTTGAAGCTTCAAGCAATATCGTAGATCCGGGTTATCGTGAAATATGCATAATCAGGGCTACAGAGCGCTGTGCGTTTGAAGCGCGGAATATTAATGTTTGTGCAAGAGCAAGTAGTTAGAATGTTCAGGTGCGTTATATTTTAGTCCGTCAATCGCTTCTACACAAATGCAGGAGCTGTGAGCGAATTTGAGGGAAATATGACTTCCTGGCTCTTGAGTAAGTGGCAAAAATGAAATTGTAAGCAGTAAGTTACATAGGTGTCGAGACAAACATGAACAAACGATGTACCAAACAACACGTAAACAAGTGGCGCACGTGACGATGTTAGTTTGAGGCGTCAGCAATTGGACGAGCAGACAAGTGCCATTCCGAAATTTGTCTTTATATTCATTCTAAGACAAGATGGTCAAACGAGAGCTCGTTGCAGACCCGAAGGTCGACTTGAATGCACCGCGCTCGAAGCGTCATAAGGACGGCGATGCAGGATCTTCTTCGAAAGACGGCGGTAGCATTCCCCCAGAAAGAGAGGAAAGCAGCGATCACGAAGAAGGACACAGTGAAAATGTAGCGGGTGCGATGACTTCAATGAGTCCGGAGGAAGTACGAGAGGAAGGGTTGAAGGTGTTACAGGTGCTGAAGGATGCGGTTAACAAAGAGTGAGTGACCATCCGAAGTCGCGCCTCGCTCAGGCGAGCCAGTCACGGCACCGGTCATCCAATCCTCTATGTCATTTTACGAGACATTGACCATTGTCCCTTTCTGCATCTGCTTTGTTCGCCGGTGACGATACACAGAGGTCGACAAATATCCTACGATTTCCTGCGGCTTCCATCAAAGAGGCAGTTTCCAGACTACTACGAGATCATCAAACAACCGGTTGCTCTCGATGACATCAAATTTCAGCTCGAGAATCACGCATACGCTTCTCTCGAGGTTCTGCGCGAGGAGCTTGACACATGCTTTAGGAATGCCAAAAGATATAACCAACGAGAGAGCGTCATCTGGAAGGATGCGAAGACGTTGCAGGTGGGATAACAATCCGATCTCTTCCTTGTCGTTGAGGTTCATAAGCTTGTCTGATCACAGAAACTGGCGAACAAAGAGTTAGATAAGATCATCCGGAAAGGCAAAGATGATGATGAGGGGTCCGATAAAGAAGGCGGAAAAAAGAAGGAGAAAGGGGTCAACATTCATCGACTCATGAAGAATAGGTTGTTGAAGTTGGTGGCAAAGACGGATGAGAGGTGCGTCCGAGGCTCCCTGACCCGAAACCTATCCCTCATCTCCGCATTCAGTGAGCGTAAGCTCTCAGATCCCTTCATGGAGCTGCCCTCAAAGAAGAAATGGGCGATTTATTACAAGCTTATTTCACGGCCCATTTGCTTAGAGGATATCTTTGTGAGCCTATTTTCACAATAACCTCACAGGTAAAGCTTATTGACTGCTTTTCTAGAAACGGATAAAGCGCAAAGAGTACCACACAATTCCCGACTTCATCAATGACGTGGACCTTGTTTTCTCTAATGCTATGAGCTTCAACGAAGATCATTCTCCGATATGGGAGGATGCTCTCGCATTGAAGGTATGACCTACTGTACCGAAATGTGTAAGTTGATCTCTAATGGCGATTTGAATCTGTAGACATATTTCCATCAAATCATGACAGACCTTCCCGCCAAGTACAATGTGAACGGAGCTAGTGCCAGTTCTTCTGCTTATGCGGAAGGCTCGCATACGCGGATAAGATTAAAGCTACCTGGTCATCACCCGGCAGCCCATAGCATCAACGCAGAAGCTCCTGATGGTGGAGAGTCAAGTGCGCCGACAGCCCGACTTCTTGTACCTGGAGGCTCAGGACCAGGCGCAAGTAGTGTCCCTTCGACCGCCACCAGTAAAGACAAAAGCGCCACCCCCGAAAAGAAAGCAAAGGCAGCTTCACCTGCTGATCCTGCAACGGCTCTTCCATCGGCTTCATCCATTCCGTATTCGACCCATACCTCAACCTCGCCTCCAACTGCAATCACCGCTACACCAGGAATCGCGATGCCAACTCCCAAACTAGCGAGAGCAACAGCATCTACTGCACACGCGAAGCTGGCTTCTGCTGCACAAACACCCTCACATCAACAACAGACTTCGGCATACACACCTTTCCAACAATATACGACTCCGAATCAAGTTCCTGCGCAAAACTTCTATGCACCTCCAACTCCGACTACGGTTACTCCTGCTCGCGCTTCAGCAACTCCTGCACCATCCGCATCTCACCCAACCATTACAACCGGCCGTACCGATGCCCCATCACCGGTACCACCAGCTAGCGCGGCCGGATTGTACAGTGTACGACTCGAGTGTTGTCCACCGGGCAAAAACGACATGCGCCGACGCCTCGCAATACTTGATACGCATGCTGGCGTCCGAAATTTCGCGTTGGGTGTATCCATTGTAGAGGCCAAACTCGTGATTCGATCGGTCAAGTTTACGCTTCATGAGGCCGATGGGGATGAAGGAAGCGATGAAGAAGGATCGAAAGTTATTCGGACGCCTTCGAAGAAACGTGGGCGCGGACGACCGAAGAAAGTTGTACCGATCGATCAGGAGGTCAAACCTCCCGACGTGCAGCAAGAAATGACACATGATTCTGCAATCGTTACTCTCGAAGAAAAGAGAGACAAAGGAGGTCGGGAATGGCGGTTTGCGACCTCGTCAGAAGTGGATATCAAGCTTGACGGGCGGACCGTGACGCCGGGAGCAAAGGATGTGCTGAAGGTGGCAAGCGTACTTGTGAACGGTAATGCAGAATCGTCGCCAGATTCGGTGGCTTCTGAGAGGCCCGCAAAGCCCGAAGATGAATGGTCGGTTGATCTTACAGTCGGACAGCATGTTCTTGAGATAAGTAGGAAAGGAAATAGTGTGCCTTGGAAAGTACATCTTTCAGTATCGTAAATGCTGCTGCTAACTAGACACCCTGCGTCTCTAAACTCTCGTCCTTTCTACTGGTGTGCGCTTTATTGGAGACTATCTATTCTTAATGTTCTCGCATTCCATTTGCAAAGTTTCGCACAAACTGTATTTTTCGTGTATATGATGAACTCTCCACATACCACACGCTTCTCACTTTAATGTATGTCTGATCAATGTCCTGATAAACTCCTGTACGGAGATATGATGAAGATATGTCCATGCGGCGAAAAGAAACTATAACACAGAGTGCCTCAGAACTACGATTGCATTACATTCGCTTCCGCTCCGAGTGGTAGGTCATCGTCGTACTGTTCCTGAGGACCAGGTGAAGACGAAGACGATGCCGAAGGGGTCTCAGGTTTGTACGTCTTATATCGTCCCACTTCTTCTCCTCTCGTCCACATGTACCGCCTCAGAATCGTCTCACGGTCAGTAGGACTCATCTGAACCTCGTATCCCTCCGAGCCCCGGCGTACCCTTCGTCTCCCCTCGTAATAACGACACTCATCACTGTCGCTCTCTTCGTTCTCTTCCTTCGGGTAACGGCCATATGACGTTGCGGATGTTTTGCCGTAGTCAGGATGATACGGCGGGACGTTCGAGACGCCTTCTGCCTGGCGGGCGCGGCGATTGGCTTTTGCCGCTCGTCGACGGAAAGCATTAGACGGCTCCAGCGAAGGGTTGACTGACCCGTTTTCGTACGTCCACGGTGAAGCCGGGAGATCTAACTCATAGTCATCGTCATCGGGATCGTGATTGAAGTCGTAGGCCCGATTATTGGGATCCTCGGGAGGCCAAGGACGAGCTTCACCGTCTAAAAAGGCGCATGCGTCAGTACGGGTCTCCATGTAGAACATCAGACAATGGGAGAGCAAGCAAATACTGATAAACGTAGCGTAATAGCATGCATGAGTTCTCACGTTTATAAAGTAGATGATACGGCTGGCTCACACAAGGCGGAGACATCCAAAACTCGACCTCAAATTATGCTTGGTGTCCCGCATCCTCGCCTTCCTCGCGTCGACGATCATTGAGCAAAATCCACCTACCCTCTGTCTCAATTACACGGAACTTCAGACCGTCTCCTGGAGGAGCTGAAGGGCAACACCAGAGAAGAGGATTCTTGCCTAGAACAGACTCGAGGTTCGCTCGTTTCCCGATGTTCTGTGAAAGTTCCTCTCGTCAGCGGCCCGCGTGGCTATGGTTTCTTGTTCGATACATACATAAGGGAATTTCACCTGAAGAGAATCAAGTGCGCTAAAACTTCAGTAATTTGACAACAATCAAGTGTATACAGTCGTACTTCATGTATTTTGCCTCTCTTCACCAACGTCGCAACCTTGTCCTTCTCCCAGCTCTCGATCGTTGTGGTATTGCTACTGAGGCAATAGAAATGGTACAAGCTGATATTGACGAAAACATAAAATTAACTTCCGACTCAAGGCGAATATCTTCTAACGCACCTGAATCCACCCACCGCAAGAAGGACTGGACCGCAAGTCACATAATTAAGGATCATAAATATGAATTCTACCGTATCTGGTCCCTCCTTATAGTCAAAGTCAATCTAAGGGTGCAAGAAATGGGAAACGGAACATGTACCCAATATCGTGCATTCATAGCATCTATGGTTCTCTTGGTGACCATTGCAAGGTGGTACGAGCAGGCGACGTCAACGAAGAAGAGAAAGCGGATGAAATGCCCATGATTGTAGTGTCCAATACAGTTGTTCACCCAGGGACAATGATGATCCATTCGAAGTACACATCTATGTTGGAATGAGGGATAAATTCAGTCTACGACATACAAGAAGGATGCGTACCTGCGACACTGCCGACAATGATGTGTCCGTGGCGGCTTATAACCATCACACATTCTGCAATACCGAGGATTCCCTGTGAGAGGCTTCACTTCATATCCTTCTTCCGAGTGGGTATCCGGTGACTTAACAGCACAGAAAAATTCAACGAGAATTAGTCTTCTTAGACTGCGCGCGGAACCAGATACGAACCCATCCTCTAGGTACGCGTCCCGGATCCGTCGTCACCGCAAGGTAATAATTCCAATATATCATCCCTACAAGAAAGCTTGCATATCCTTCGTCAATTGAGGTGTTCATTCGCGTAGGAGATCGCAGATTCTTACTTGAAGGGCAGGAGAAGTGTAAGGAGGTCTACTGAGAGTTCGCGGCCATACCAGGGCCAGATGATGAATATCTGAGAAGAATAGGCGATGAAAGCAATAAGACATGTTGTGAACCCGACCCATATTCGACCCAACAAACGACCCATGGTTTCAATGCAACGTTTTGGTTTGTTACATGTAATGGTTACTGCGCGTGGGTCGTGCACACGCCTGCACATTAGTGCACGTGATCTACTTTTTCATGAACGGGTGAACGCATTTCTTATTTTTAGCTTGACCACCCTTCTCAACCGTCAATAGTGGCAGAAACCTCAGAGTCGATTGGCATCTTTCTGTGCGATCAAGATTATCGTGGAAATGGCGGGAGACTACAATTCGTCAAATCAAGGCGTCTGATGAGAGGAGTTTCGGCCGTCTTGAACGACGGTTTATTCTCGGTTCTCTCAAAATATGTTCTCGACAAATGAATAACATAGAAGTCCTTTGACCGACTACGCAATCTCGGGCTCTTTTTTTTTGCAAGCAATGGCCTGGTTGCTCTATGTCGTCCACGTATCGGTCTCTGGAAAATAGCACACGGTCGTATTTTTGTTCTACTCCTATATCCGCAATAGCCGATTTTTTCACTTGACCTATCAGTCAAACTCTTTTGTCTAGCGACATAGTAAGATCATTATGTGCCCAGGTTCGCGCATTTGACTGTATCGTCGTCTGCTGACCGACCTGTGTGCCTTACATCTCTGCACAGTAGACTGGTGATCTGTTACCGGACGTTGGTTTTTTGATAACTATGCCGACTATGGTTGGCTACATTTCCCTTTTTCTGAGCTAATCCTTGCGACATACAGCCTCTCTGCTTTCCGGGGACATTCTTCGCTGCCGACGCGGAAAATATCAACGGAGGATCTGTTCCACTTCAAGTTTTCGGAATGTTTGATCTCCTTGTTCTTCATTCCCGAATTCTTTCTTGGAGAATAAAGCTCCACGAGGTCGTTCCTCGAATAGACCAGCAACATCTGACTACTAATCTGGCGCGCGCCAGAGCATCGGGCCCTGTTCGAATGTTTTTCTGGAACCGAAGCTAAGCACTGGCGGCCGGCTCTGGACGAAGTCATACGGCTGTCTTGCTGAGCTGTCCCTTGACTTTTCTCGTCGCAGAGCGCGCTTTCCGACATTGTTCCTGGTCTCGGTGAAATGAGGAGAGCTCGGCTTCACGAGTATATAAATTGGCCTTGTTCTGAACCGGAAGGCATTACCGTCGACAGGAGTTCGCTTGTTTGAACAATGAAGTTCTCTGCTCTCGCTGCACTTGTCGTTTGTGTCCCAGCCTTCGTCAAGGCTGCTGGTTCTGGTAACCCTTTCGAAGGAGCCACTGTCTTCCTAACCCCATCGTATGTCGAAGAGGTGACAGCTGCAGTCGCGAAGTGAGTTTTACTGGTGTACTGGCAGGACAAGTGAAATTTACTAAAACTTTGATCTTGGTCTCAGCATCTCAGATGCTACTCTTGCCTCGCAAGCAGCTTTGGTGAAACAAATCCCAGTCTTCTTCTGGATGGATGTTGCCGCGAAAGTATCGGACCTGGGCGACATTCTGTCCCAGGCGGACGCAGCAGGCGGCACGCAAGTCGTCCAAGCTGTCATCTACGACCTTCCTGACCGTGATTGCGCTGCTGAGGCATCCGCTGGAGAATACACCATCGCTGATGGCGGTGCGGAGAAGTACCAAGCATATATTGACTCCATAGTCGAGCAAGTCGAGAGTACGTACATTTCAAACCTCTCCGGTACTAGTGTACCTAATTTGTCTCATGAAAATATACAGAATTCCCAAATGTCCGAGTGGTATTTGTTATCGAGCCTGACGGGCTTGCAAATCTCGTAACAAATCTCAGCGTCGCTAAGTGCGCTAACGCTGAGAGCACATACAAGGTCTGATTCTCCTTCTTATGGGGAAAAAAAGGCAATATTCACGTGCTGATGTACTACAATTAGGAACTCGTATCGTACGCCATTGCTCAGCTGCAACAGGACAACGTCTGGCTCTATCTCGATGCTGGTCACTCTGGGTGGCTGGGCTGGCCTGCAAATCTCCAGCCAGCCGCTGACATGTTTGCTTCTGTGCTCCAGGGTGCAGGCGGCGATGCAGTACGTACTCGATATTCGCTTGTAATTTTCCGTATCCAACTCAGATAAATCTTTTCCTAGACTGTCCGTGGTCTCGCGGCAGATGTTTCGAACTACAACCTCCTCCGCGGGGAGGAAGACCCTGCACAATCGCCCAACCCGAACTACGACGAGGAGCTTTATATCAACGCGCTCGCTCCTCTCCTCCAGCAGAGTAGCTTCCCATCGCAGTTCATCGTCGACCAGGGCCGGTCGGGCGTGTCGGGTATTCGTACTGCTGAAGGTGACTGGTGCAACGTCCTTGGTGCCGGACTTGGGCCCCGTCCGTCGACGGATACTGGGAATGACTTGATCGATGCTATTGTCTGGGGTATGTTTTCCCTTCTCACATTGGCTGTTACGACCAAAATACTGATAGTTGTTATTTTCTCGCATTCAGTCAAGCCCCCTGGTGAGAGTGATGGGACGTCTGACTCATCCGCTGAACGATTCGACACGCGTATGTCTTACCCCTCTCCTTCTCTTATCTTTATAGTCTAGTCTTAAAACTGATGCGATATTTTCTCAATCAGACTGTGCTCAGAGCGACGCTGCCCAGCCCGCTCCTGAAGCCGGCACATGGTTCCAGAATTATTTCGAGACGCTCGTGCAGAACGCCAACCCACCGCTTTCTTAGGTTGTTCGCATAAACTCGAGACCTGTGTTCTGTACTGATACCTCGGGGTGTCTGACTCTCTCTTTCAAAATGCCAGACTATCTATTTGCTTTGTGGTACCGACATGTATATACACCGATCAATATGACAGACCAATCCGAATACTTTCCCGATTTCGTGTTTTCCTCTTCTCACCGGAATGCACAAGTCTAATTCAAGCGATACAGTCAAGCGGATATAATTACTGAAATCGATACAGCATTTTTGGTTTTTTGATAAGGACAAAAAAGGTCAAAGAATAGGATAAACAGGGGAGAAAAACGAAATAAAACAATACAGAGCATCGTAATCTCATTCACTCGCACTGGCTGCCCTTGAGGCGCTAGCAGCTCTCGATGCAGCCCTCGAGGCATTCGCACCTCTCGCAGCCTGCTCCCTCCTCTCCTCACTTGTCATAGGTAATCTCTTCTCACAGATCAGCACAAATACATTATTTGCCTCTCTCTTCGAGCGTCCGCTGATTTGCAACCGCTCAGCGACGTACTTCGGATCGACATCAAGGCCTCCCCACATCGTGTCTTCGCATAGGAAGTCGCAGCGGAGCATACCAGCGCCAAGTCTCCCGCCCGGGACGTCATCGGCCATAGATCGATTGTGATGGTACGATGCTGCGACTTTGCTTTGTTCCGACTGAGGCAGGGAGTTGTACTCGCTTGCGCCGGTGCGTTCATAGAGGAACGCGGAGATCGCTTCGATCACATCTCCGCACGTAACGCCTCTCGAGCGCGAGTTTGCTTTCACTTCGATGAACCAGGGGAAGGACTTCGAGATGATGCGCAGCTGCGAGAGGCGCGGGAAGGTGGCGGGTGCTTCACGGCCTTTCATCCAGGATTGCGAGGTGCGCTCATCGGAGCGGTGCACGTACGCGGAGGAGAAGAGCATGTTCCATGTGAGGTATGGACGCTTTTGAGGGTCTTCGGGCGGCGGGGCGAGGAGGGGGTTGATTTTGAACGCGCACCCGACTACGCCTGCGAGGAGCGGGTCGAGGACGGGACCATCTAGAAATAAAATTATCAAGTTTAGACATGCATAAAAGTAATGAATAATAAGGAAACATAACGCACAGTCTTTTCCAGTGAACCATCTCGTATCGACCATCCCGGAGCGAAGCTCGGGTCTAGCGGCCCTATCATACGGGTACTCCGCCATCTCCTCAGGTAAGAACCCTCCACCGTGCCAGGGTGTCGTATGAGTTGACCGATTCCGTTGATGTCGTGAAGGATATCCAGTCTGTGGAAGAGGATATGCTCCGTAAGGAGTGTAGGGTGTATGCACCATCGGAGCGGGATACCAGGGCGTTCCAGGCGCGACGTGCGCAGCGAACTCGGGCGGGACGGCCATACTCTGCGGCATAACGGCTGGCTCTCCAGGCCTCGGGCCTACCCAGTCCGGTGTGAACCCGTCATTGTGCCCACGCGAGCGGGGGCGGGAATGTGAATGTGACCGCGAGACAGGACGAGGAGGGATGACGGGCGTTGCAGCAGCTGCTGCGGGCGTATACGCACCCGGAGCGAGGAATTGCTGTTCCAATCCCGCCCACGGGTCCATCCCTAGCCCATGAGGCATAGTAGCGGGTGTCGGGTAGCCAGCAGCAGGATACGGAAAGTACGCTGAAGGATCGAACGGCGGTCCACCCGCGCCAATGGGCATCCCAGAATACGAATTCCTTCTACCTCGTCCTGGATAGGCTGCTCCCCATGGCCATGGAGCACCTGGTGCCAGCGGAGGCGGAGCTGCTGCTGGCGAGCCTCCACCTGCAGCATGGGGAGGCGTAGGTGGAATTACAGGGGCGTTTCCTGCTGGTGACGCCCCAGGATAAGGGGGGATGAAGGGCGTCGTTGGACGCGACGAGGCGAACATAGTATTGTCAGCAAAATTTTGAGGATGCTCAAACTGATGTCCAAGTATTCAGATCAAATCAGATATTGCAGTTCAGATTCCGTTTTCGATAACAAGTTCGTCAAAAGGTCATAAATCCAAGAAAATTGGCGAGAATTTTGAAAAGTAGCTAGAACGACATGACGGTTGTAGGCAAAGCGTGGACAGAGGGAACGAGGGAGTCATGATTTGGATGAGCGCTTGTTGAGCCTGCAGACCCTTGGATACCCTAGGCTAGGAATTTGACGGTATATCGGTGATGATGGTCAACAACACGTGCGGAGGAAACACCGACTATATGCGCACTGCTTCTGATAGACGCTCATACTTTTCTCAAGCAGTGCAGACATTTTACATTCAGAATAGATTATTTACAGACAACGTTTAGCGAAAAGGAACAATGATGGATTAATGTTGACCAAAGGTCACTCCCCGAGCCTCAGCTTGAACACATTCGGTGCGGCGAAGCCCAATTTCTTCTTCGCAAGGTCATCGTCCCGTTCAAGTCCGTCGAAGTAGGTCTTCCCATACAGCCAGTCTACAAATTCACACAGCCTTACGTCTCAGTCCATTCTCATCGGACGACAGCCCAGGTGTGACTTACCTATTCGTTTACACCGATTGAACGACACCGAATTCGATGCACCCCACATTCCTGAGAACGCGCTCGCGAATCCACCCGCCTCCCGTCGTAAAGCCATCCGTTGAATTCGATCCTGCTCGCGTGGCGATAGACCTTTGAACTCCGGCTCTGTCAGCGTAAGATCCGTGTAACTGTACACAGGAAAGAAGCAGTCTACCGTCAGTTCTATATAAAGTGCTGCATCGTATACGTGAAATTCAAAAGACGAAACGCACTCTTTCCATAGTGTTCTGCACACATCCGCCAACGTCACACCCTCAGGATTCCGCACGATCGTACACCAAGGACTCGACTTCGTGATGATGTACAGCTCCGTTATCCGCGGCAACGTCGCAGTCTCGTCTTTCATCGTAAACACCCTTTCTTCCTTGCCCTTGAAACCTATCGTCTGACCTACAATCCGACATCAACATGACTGAGCCAAGTAAGCGTGACGATACACCGTACCGGTTGCGAGGTTGAATTCTAAACGAAAGTCGTCGCATTTCTGTGCGAGAATAGGGTGAAGCTCGAGCTGAGACTCTAAGAGATAGATGTCCAGCGGCTTCAGGACGGGACCAACTGTAAAAGGACTTGTCAGAGCTATTCGCTTTCAATCACAGAAAATACATTGATCACACACAGCTCTTTCCTGGCTTCCAACGCAGCGAATCCATTTCGCGACCTGTAAACTCGAAAAGACGGAAGAGAAGGAAGAAAAAGAAGAAGAATGCGCAGTCAAAGTGGAACAGCCACCTGAGATGAAAGCGGGACCTCGGTCATAAAGGGCTGTGAACGCTCAAGGGAGATCTGATCGATATCCTGATCAAGCACGCGAGCTGATAGAGTCGAACTACTTACTATTCTTGGTCGAAATTTGATGGCCCGTGTTTGCGTCGAGGCATCACCGTTGAGCCATGCCGAATGAAACGATAGTAGCACGACAAGTATGCTTGTTATACGCTGTCATTCCGAAAGCACAGAAGTACTCTTTTACATGTAATACAAGGGAAAGCTGTACAAAAACAGTCAGCTCTCTTATGGAGCCGGAAAAAAAAACTCCTATAGGACAAAACTCACAGAATCATCTCATACAAAATACGCGCCATCGAGTTCAGTCATCCAAAGAGAGATTCGTCGTCCGTTCCTTCAGTCTCTCCTCAACCTCCTTGTTTCGCTTCTCCAGTGCCTCAAGCCGCGCTTCCTTCGTCGCGTCATATGACACCACGGTCTGGTTGAATCTGTTCAGAACAAAGTCAGTACAATCCATTCATTATGAATGAACGCGGATCGAATCAATCAGGCTTACGGATTCTCGGGAGACTTTTGGAATTGCTTGAATAATAGTTCCTATTGAATTTCGTGTCAGTTTACGCTCATTGTGATTCTGACATCCTTCAATATATACCGACCTTGTATTGGTTCAGACGCATCCCAGGATGCTGGAATGGTTTGGCGTCAGCTTTTGAAAGGTCATATTTAAAGAGTGAAGATAAAGACATACATCTTTCCTAAGATTGGGCAGCTCTCGTTCTTGGTACGCTTCAAATGCGGCCTGAAAGTAAGCATCGCAATGATCAATCAAATGTGGTATGCTATATACCACAAGAGCACACCTTGAACCGACGCTGATTGCAGACAAGTTAGCATACATTCATTCTGGCCAGAGGAGCATATACGTACCTCAGGGTGCTTCTCAAGCCCAGCTGCCGCCTGACCCACACTCGCCTTATCCTTCTTCGCGTTCACAACTTCAAGCATCTCAATCGCATCATCGACATTCGAAGCCGCGAACGATTCAATCTCTCCGGATTCTCCCTTCTCCGCCACATCGCCCAATCCTCCACCAGCTGCGAGCGCACCAGGACCCGCCGGACGTGGCGTGGCAGATGCACCGGCTTTCTTCTTACCGGCAGCAACTTTCGGGGCGGCCTTGGGCTTGGAAGGGAGCGAAGCTTCCTCTTCAGCGAGAAGCCTCTCGCGTTCCGCCTTCGCTGCGAGCGCCTCCTTGCGTTTCGCTTCCTTATCTTCTTTACCGCCTTTTCCCTTCGCACCTTGATCCCATTTCGCTGCTTCTTTTCTTTCCTGTAGCATTAATCGTGTGAGATGAGTTAATTATATTGATGGATGTGTGCAGATGGATGGACATTATATTATGCATGGAGTCTGGCACACCTTTTCCTGCTCGGCTAGTTGCTGCTTCTTAGCTTCGTTTTCTGCCTTTTTCGCTCTGCCTGACTCTTTCTTTGTGTTCCCTCCCTTTGGTGCCATGATCAGAAAGGTAAATGGGTAAAAGCGAGGTATAAGTAAGAATAAAGGAAGTGACAGTTGAATGAATATTCCCGCAAGTTTGCGCCGATCTCATGTGACTTGGATGTGACTTGGACAAAACCAGCCATCAGATTCATCAATTACTGACTCACTGCTGGCACTTCACTTCGTCGCCAACATGATCTGGAGTATAGCTTCTTCGCAGAGAGT
This sequence comes from Sanghuangporus sanghuang, assembly GCA_009806525.1. Taxonomy (NCBI): domain Eukaryota; kingdom Fungi; phylum Basidiomycota; class Agaricomycetes; order Hymenochaetales; family Hymenochaetaceae; genus Sanghuangporus; species Sanghuangporus sanghuang. The sequence goes on from VVIT01000004.1 coordinate 551,198, forward strand.
GACCTGATACAATGGCGGTACTCTTCCCGGATCCTGCAGCCTGCAACGCATCCGGGAGGAGCACCTTCAAGTGGTATTAGGTTCTCATCCAGTTTTTGTGGTCATGATGGTCTAATGTGTCGAGCACTCTAAATCTCGCACTCGTATTTGGCCAGGGAGGGCTAGGAACTATATGTTCCTTATTGTCATATCCTTTTCTGCTCGTCTTCTTTATTCATCCGTTGCCTCAAGTGGTTGTCCCATTTTTCGTTGGTACTAAGTCTATATAGCAAAGAGTCACCGCAAAGCTACCTTAGCAATGCGGAGGGAAAAGAAGTCTTGGTAGCAGAGGGTTTTCAATGTTCTCGGGCAAATGAAGGACGTGAAGAATGAAGAATTAGAAAGTCCAATGTGTAGTAGCCATTGTGTACGGTCTCGGGGTTTACCTTAATACCAATTATATTGCGTGTGCACATAGCATTTATTTTTCAAAGCAAAATTTCGCGTATCCTTGCTGGGGAAGTAGATGTTTTCTGGAAATTGAAGTGGATCGGGTACGTAGCACACGCCCATGCTCAATTCGATTCGTCGGACTCAGTCTCACTCGGTTCCATTTCACTCGCCAGGCCTACATAATTAGATTATTACGAAGATGGAGGCAAAATCAAATAGCACTCACAAGCACTTAAACCCTCAGAAGATTCATCCTCGCCTACGGACCACTTGGCGAATTCAACTACAGCAACGCCTTGATACTGATCCTTTACCGACTGGTCGATCAGTCCTTTTTGCTCCGCGAATGCTTCGAGGACGGACTTGACAGGCTGCCCGGCAAACTCTCCAGAGTAGAGAAGGAATGGCTGTTCATACAATGTCGTATCTAGACCTTTTTTGGTTGAGCGGATTGAATGAGTTTCGAATCCAACGACCTGACGTGCAAGGGCACGTTCGAGCTTCGCGAGTTCACTGCGGAACGATTCCTGAGCGAAGAGTTCTTTGAGTCTGGGTGATTCGAGCAAGGAAGCAACTAGCCCGCCCATTCGTCCACATGAAGGGTTCGATGTAGAACCATGAATGTAGGATGATACTCGCAGGCCTGCATTTACAGTAGGAGGAGCTGGAGAAAGCACGATGCTCACTGCCCGGCGCAAAGAGATATTCTCGCCGACTTTTGCGATGGTATCGCGGATCGCAGAGCCGACGGACGAGGATGTCGGAATTGCAGGAGATAACGAAGAAGGGTCCTTACGAAGCAGTGGGGCATCAAGAAGTGCATCCACGGGGAAAGGTCTCAGCAGTGCTGGAATTTGCTTGAAGTCGGAGGATTCCTCAGCAAGGAAAGCGGTTGAATGAGCAATGTCCGATGAGAGGTTCGCGAACAGCTCATTGCGCCCTACAAAGTCGGTTTCGCAATTGAGCTCAATCATAGCTGCTCGAACACCGCCGATTCCTTCTCCGTATCCGGACGAGAGCAACGAAACAGCTATCAGACCCTCCTTGGTCTCTCTTCCGCCGACTTTTGCGGCCTTCTTTGCACCGGATACAGCCAGATCTTTTTGCACCCATTCCAGGGCCGCTTCTAGGTCATTGTTCGTTGCTACGAGAGCCTCTCTAGCTTTTGAAATCGAGACCTCAGTACGTTTTCTGAGCTCGCCAACGAGTTGTAAGGACGGCTTGACCGGCTCCGAGGTAGCATAGAATCGATGTTGCGAGTAGAAAGGCCGAGAATATCTCATATGAGGGACGGAAAAGCACCTGAGCTGCGTTCTGAGCATGTTGAACAATGAATGTCACGTTGAAGGAAAAGAGAGCTGGCTGCTTGGCAACTTTTTCGCGACGCGTTTGGTTGGATGATCGACGCAGATCTACGCGTTTTGATCACGTGCACTGGGACTACTTAATTTTATTTTCGTGAATTTTCCTTCGTTCTTTTTTTCCATTCACTATGTTCAAAATTCCGAGCAATATCCCTCAAGATCTCCTTTTGATTCATGATTTAGTATCTGAACCCGTCCCTGGTCCATCTAGTCTGAAAGCGGGACCAAGAGGACGTTCCGATGAGTCTTCCGAGTCAAGTTCTGAATCGGATTCCATCGCTTCGAGCAGCAATTCAGAGTCTTCGGACAGCGAGAGTGATAGCGATGAAGCGAATGTTGTTGAAAGTTTGCTTACAGATGCTGACATCTCCAGGCAAGATGGCGATATAAAGTACGTGTAATCGAATTCTGCAACAAAGTAGTTTAATTCTCACATAATGCCTAGACCTCGTTCACCATCAAAATCTTCCTCCGGATCTGATTCGGATACAAGCTCTGAGTCTGATACAGATAAAGATGACCCGATCAAAAGCATTGGGAAGCAAGCTCTCAATGATTTTGAAGAGGACGAAGATGAAGGAGGCGGTCGCGTGGGCTCTGGTGCAACTCCACGAACGAAGAATGAGATATCCGATCCCTCTGTCCTTGTCCCCGACATCACAGAAATCGATGCCCGGGAGCCTCTAGAGAGGGTCGGAGAAATAATGAGTATCTTTGAAGATACTGTCGTGGTTAAGGGCGTGGCCTCCGGAAATGAGCATAGGGCGTCTATGGGCGCGCTAGATTCGGAGAGCTTGCTTGTCTTTGAGGATAGGAAAGTTCTCGGCTTCGTACGTGTTACTTTTGGTTAATGTGCTGCTTACTCATAGCGTTTCGAAGGTCTACGAAACATTCGGTCCTACACATCAGCCTCTCTATCAAGTCAAATTTCCTTCTGCTGGGTCAATTGACCGTGACATAGTCAGAGTTTCTCGTGAGGTCTTTCACGTACCGCCTCGGAGCCACTTTGTCTTCCCAAGCCAGCTCTCGAAGATGAAAGGAAGCGATGCTTCCAATGTTCATGACGAAGAAGTCAGTGAAGACGAGATAGAGTTCTCTGATGACGAGGCGGAAGTTGCGTATAGACAACAACGAAAACGAAAGTAAGTGCGTGATATGTGCTCTGTTCGATAATTATCATTGACTGTGTCTAGACGTGCCGGATTCCGAGAATCTTCTTTAGCATCTTCACGATTCTCGACTCCTACACCATCTCAAATGCGCGACCAAGAGGTCAATGACGATGCATTTTACGGCACATCCCCGTACGATGAATATGGGCCATACGATGTTGGCGTTGCGTCAGGCCCTTCTCGTCCAGCTCCTCTTCCATATGACGATCCGTACCAAGATGAAATGCCATCGTCGACTTCCTACGATGCCTCGGCCTTGGAAGAAGGACCTAGTTCACCAAAGGGTCGACGGAATTTCTTCCATGGCAACTCGAGAGACCAAGGTCATGGACGTGGACGTGGACGTGGTCGTGGTAGAGACCGAGGCCGAGGACGTGAAGGAGGTGGTCGAGGCGGATTTGATCATAGAGGACCGAATGGGCAAGGAACTTCCGGTGGAGCATCCTTCGAACGTCGAGACCGTCGGCCGAGTTTCAGCAGAAGCGGGCGTTCTCAGGTAGGTTCTCCTCGCTCATTCTCACCCACGTCCATGGCCATCGCTCGAGCAACTGGTCAATACTCCGATGGTTCGATATTTGCTAGTCAAGAAGTTCCTCCATCTTCATACTCCCCAAATGGTTCCTGGCAACAGCAAAACTTCTCTCACGAGCAGCCTGGCGACACATCGTACCAGACATTTAGTAATCGACAAACACAGTTTACTTCCCAACAGGCTTACGCTCAACCGCACATAAATCCACGTTTTGCTCCGCTTTTCGGTATCGACGTGAATTACATGCAGGGACAACAATATAACTCGCTTGGAGTGACTTCCTCTTCTCTAACGAGCCCATATACTCCTTACAGTCCTAATTCTTCTTGGCGAAATAGTACTTGGACATCGAGTACCTCAGAAGGCAATGGACAGCCACGACTCCCAGAGTCTGAGTACGTTGTTCAAACAAAAACAGAAAATGACGAGTATAGGCCATAGCTCCTGTATCTGGATTTGTGTTCAAGTGCATAGTAGCATTTGTATCGTAGATATTTCAGTAAAAGAGTGTCTGAGATTTTTTTTATTGACGATGAAGTTGACCCTTGTGAAGATCCGGCACGTCGCGAAACGCGTTCGGAGGCACCTGTTAGTCGACCTCGACGACAGTACGCTCCATTCTCTTTCTCCAACTATTTGTTTCTATTTTTTTGTGTTTTTGTCTCCTGTCTACTCGTTCCCGTCAGCAAGGAGAGTGTGAAAAGGAACGAGGTGGCCTGGGACAACAAACAACGTTCGAAGGCACCCCCGTGTCGTCTTTGTTAACCAAAACGAAGTAGGCAGATACACGGTCCGTACATGACAGTTTTCCTGTGTTCCTATCCTATTCATCTTAATAAACGTGTTTCGAGTAGTCCGGCTATGGTACATCAAACGAGAAGGCCCTCAACAAAGGCCTTAGGCAAGCGGCCGATGCGGAACGGTGTTGGAGTATCACCCAAATCACTCAAAGCACTGACACCCAGCGCCGATTCGACCATAGCAGACGAAGAAACAGATGAAAGTAGCTTGGCACGATCAGCTGGGAGCGTACAGACGCGCCTTAATAATAAACGCGTTCTCCCGTCGCGCATGCGCAGAGGCATGGTCGGGACGACCGTTGGAACGAGCGAGATAGATATGAACATTCTGGACACGCTCAAGCGGAAAGGTACGTATTGATTGGCCTCTTTGTCTATAAGGCAATTAAGTGCCCACTGTCCCATTTCGTGTACTGTGTGGCTTGTACGTTTTCAGGCGAAAATGAACCCCTCATCCCAGCTCGAACCGTATTCATCCTTACAACGGACTCAAGTCAAGTTCCATCTGCGTCTACGAGCGAGATCGGTCTGAATAAGATTGCGAATGAGCGGTACTTTGAACGACCTGAGGTTATCAGGGCGTACAAGCTTCAACAAGATATCCAGGTACCGGACTTTGTTCAGCTGGATGAGGAGATGGTTGGCGGGAGACTTCGCGCTAGGACTGGTGAAATTGTTAGTGGATTCCTTTCCTGAGGGGCATTTTTTTTTGCTGATTTCACACAGGAAGCCTACGAGTTATCGGACGAAGCTTACGAAAGACGACATCGAAAACATGAGATGATTGAGAAACGTCAACGTTTACGGGAAAAGGAGAAACTACAACACGAGCACTACAAGCTGAAAGAGAGGATAGAACAATTGCGGAACGTCGACGCTACTGCCTTCCTCACGCTCCCGAATGATGTATTTGGGACGCCTGAAAGCATCTCGAGTACCGATTTGGTAGACGGCGCCTCCCTTCACGAAGCTGAGCGCAGGCGCAGGCTTATGTTAGATGTCGCACTGTCACTTGAAGAGCGATACCGGATTCTTTTACCTCCCGCTGAGAGGAAGCTTGCGGAACCAAGACATACGATCTCGCGAACCAGCGTCTCTGCTGAGCCCAGTATTCCCGATGAAGACATGGTCGGTCCCTCTGATATTCTTAACCAGGACATTGCAGGCTTTGACACTAGGTTAAAACCCCAAAAGCTCAAACTCTCGTCAAGACGTTCGGCACGAGTGACTCCATCCCCGTCGGTGCCACCAGAGTCATCGCGCAGAAGAAAGGGTACATTCATGCGAACCGAAAATCTACTCTCGCCTCCAGAGGTAATACTGGAGGAAGAGTCCATCACGATAACTGCTTCTCATTCCATTTCCTCTCGCCAAAAGAAGTCAAGATCTAGACAGAGATCGACTCGAGCGGTCGCTGCTGCGCCAGTTCCTCCTGATACCGCTTCGACCGTCTCTACATTCACTGATCACACCAACGCCAGCCCTCCGAGTGATCAAAATCAATATATTTTAGCAGGTCACTTGCCGCAACGCGACATGATATCACTCACTGCTTACGAAGGAATACCTTCAAGTGCTGCCAGCTCAGTGAGCCCTTCCTTGGCGAGCGTTACGGAAAGAAGGCGTCACCCTACTATGCCACAGGCCGAACAGTATGCAAATGCGAACCATTATGGAGTTTCAGCAGAACGTAAGCCTACGCGCAAAAAGAAACTCCTGCAGTATATAACGTATAATCCTGACTTACCTGAACATGACGTCGACCAAGCTATGGAGGCTCCCGAAGAACTGTCAGATACGCGATACGACGTCTTGAACGGCGGGGAGGCTACTCGGACAGAACAGCCCGTAACCCTCGAGTTATCACTGCCGGATCACCCTCCCACCGAAGTCGAGGACGTAGAAATGGACGAAATCGCTCCACCAGCCTGGAGTCCCGCAGGATGGGAGAAAATGCCTATGTTGCCTCCGCTGGACGATCAATCTGACATATACGCACATTTACGCCAGCTGGCTCAGCCGGATCATGAGGGAGATATCGACGTCGTAGAACAACGCGAGGTGGACGAAACACCGACAGCTGATGAGCCCGTCACACCGCCAGCGGCTCTCGAAACTGCTGCGGATTCTATTATTGCTGAGAATCGCGAGATGTCCCCCGATTCAGCTTCTTTCGAGCCTACGAGCAAGAGACGAAGACGTCAGTCCACGCCGCCCGTTCATCGCGAGCCGTCGAGTTCTCTACCACCGGAGTCTTTATTCAAGCCAGAGTCTCTATCAGTCATCTCGATGCGTAGTTATGAGATTCCTACGTCCGCTGGCAAGGGCAGGAAGGCGAGGCCACTAGGTTCTCTGTTGGCAGCGTCAAAGCACAACGTAGAGCCCGGCCGCAAGACGGGGCGTTCTGTCAAAGCGTTTGGGCTAGAAGTACCGCCGTTCGATACCGGAAAGGAAGTAGACTTCGAGTTGCAGGGTGCAATGATTCGTGAAGTGGCTAGTAGAAGAATGGCTGATGGTATGTCGGACGTGGAGAGTGATGGTGATCCACCGTCGTTTGCTGATGGAATGGCTCATGGTGAAGTGCAACACGATATATTCGCAGAGAGTATCAGTACGGGAAGATAGTCGTTGCGCTCTGCTAGCGCCCGTCAACTGTTACCTGCGTTCGCATCTTTCACCTTTATCTACCAGTTGTAACAGATCAGGGTTTCACTTCCCTACACCTGCTTCATGACCAGGATAGTGCAGTATCGTGCAATATCTATTCCTAACATTTCTCTTGGAAACTTTCAGTACGAGACAATGCCGTGTCCGGATGTCGTTTCAAACGAGACATGCAAGCCAAGTACATATTTCAAACACTTGCAGCTTAAGGATAGATAAATTGCCAATTAGTTATGATGAGTAACAATGTCAAAATGTATTTAAGTGTTAGCAGTCGCTCCTTTATCAAGCTCTCCAGCTGTTTTGGCCATTTTCTCGACAATACTCAAAGCATCACGGCGCCGATGCATGTTCACTTCCTTCACGCGAGTCAACACGCGACTTGCGTCGTCAACAATACCCGCAAAGTCATGATTCGGATGAGCAATAGGCATGGGCGGAACACGGTCGAGATATGACAGAAGTTGCAGTGACCTCGAGGACGTCGCATCAGATGTGGTCATGGAAGGAGTCGGCAGTTTAGGAAGAGTCGGTGCAACAACAGGATTGATTTGTTCATGAGGTCCCTTGAGCTGCAAGATGCCATTCTCGTCGTATTTTCTAGCCGGCGGGGGGTTCCTATCTTCGTTCGGGTAATCGTTAAGCTCCGGATCCTTAGTACGTTCCACCCCTTCAGCAGATTTCTTCTCTCCTTCATTCGACTGAGCGCGTCTTCTCTTCGAACCTGAGGCCTGACGTTTGCCGCCCCCGCCCCCGCCATCACGTTGCTGACCTCTTGGACCTCTATCTGTAGTGCGAGGTTGTCCGGAACGGTATTGTTGGCCAGGACGGGCTTGTTGGTCAGGACAGGACGGGCTTGTTGGTCAGGACGGGCTTGTTGGCTAGGACGGGCTTGTTGGCCAGGACGCGATTGTTGGCCACTCCGAGGTTGTCCGGACCTCTCGCGCATCTGTGCAGACTGCGGTGGCCCCTTTCCCTGACCTGTCCGAGGCGCACCTTGAGACCGAGGTCTTTGCTGATCCCGCGATGGTGACCTTGATCGCCCACGTTTTCCGCGACCATCCTGTAGCCTTCGTGAGCCTATACGGGCATCCCTGGGAGTACGACGGTCAGGTGCTTTGCCTGTGCTGGAAGGAACGTCAACCACTGTTCCCGAACGTGACGCGAGTCTCTGGCCCAACGAAGGGCGTTTTCCCAACGAAGGGCGCTTTCCTTGCGAATGCATGAATACATAAGTCACAAGCTTACAAGAATTCTTAAAAAAATACGAACCTGTATTTTCTATGCTTACACCACCGTATTCGTGGACGAGAGGTACACCCTTTGATCGCTCTGGCTCGGCTTTAGGTGCAGGCTCTGCCTCTTCCAAACACACGGGTGAAGTCCATAATGATCTTTTCGGAGCAGCACTAGCTAGCGTCTGTCCATACTTTCTGCTTGTTATGGCCCTCAAGACCCGTACAGGTTGGCAACGCATGGGTGTTTAGCACAACCAGGCTCGTATCGAAGTCGGCGAAGAAAATCCATTGATTACATAAATTTCTATACTGAGACAGGTTTCCTTTCACAGTAAGTCGGATCGCTGTTTATGCATATACGGCGATTACACAATATTTCAATTTTAACAAATTCTACAAAAGCAGGTTACTTGTTCGTCTCTATGTACCAGAACAAGAGACATTTTTTAGTGACAATCATCGGAGATTTTAGCCTTTCACTTTCGAAACTCTTCTTACGGCAGGTAAGGCAGGTAACCACCCTCGTTCGTAAATAACTGTGTACTTTCTGGGATCGTCCTTGATACAAAGCGACCTGAGTACACAGTTAGAAAGTGATTTGAGACAGTTTGGGGAAGTAAAAGATTACACGTCTGTAGATGGCAGGGTTAGCTCCAACTCTCTTCAAGACGAGAAGTTACACACATGTTGTACCAATCCCCATATAATATGCTCCAATGATCTAGTGTTATATTCGTTATATAACTTATAATCGTGAGGCGACATGATAAATCGGTTTCACTCACCGTCAAAATATGCCACCAGGAGTGACCTCAGATTGACTTCCGTCAGTCATTAGGTACCCTAGCAATGGCAAGGAAGTTCACCTTCAAGCAAAAATGCTCCAGGCCACCCAATGGAAGCCTTTAGCCTTGACAGCGCATCACAGAACACATTATCGATGTTCCAAATGGCAAATCCGAGGAGAAATATCCATGCGCCGTACGCAAACAGATGCAAAGTTGTCTTTTTCTCGATCGGGCCAAGTTTACTCGATGTCTTGGACGATCGAAGCAACCAGGTGCCGCGAGCTGTATTAATTACCATAAGTGCAGCGAAGACGACCTGGTGATAGATTGGATTCCGGTATAGCCAACTGAAGAAACAATTAGATCGGACATAGAGCGCAATAAATTCGGGGCCTACTAAGAATAGCTGAACAATGCATTAGAAAGCACGACCGCGATAAGTAGAATCATCGACTTCTTGTTTGCAGTAATTTTGTAGCCAGGACAAGTATCGAAAAGAATATATAATGAATAGGAGACCGTATATATCATTGGAAGTTCATCGGATAATTGTGCAGCGTGAAGCAAAGTCGCATGAAATGCGAAACTTCCAATGCCGATGAGTGCAAGAGTCTACCCGTAAGCCTGAATGAGTAAATGATCGGACACCAAAGGACAATTGAAAAAGTTACAAACCAGAAAACCGAAGTAATAACGCTCAGGAAGTTTTTGTTCTCTTGACATACGAGCACCATGGACTGCAAGTGCAATTGTCACTAGATTGGAGAGGGTATTCGCCATCTCAGCAATGTAATCAGAGAATTGATAATTGGCCTAGTCAGAAAAGAGACAAATGTAAACAGTCAAAGTTTTCCCAGAAGACACGGATAGCGAGAAAATTTACCTCGCAGAAGTCTAGCGTCGAAGTCACGGCACCCCAAGCGCCCGTGCGACTGAAGTTGTGCGCATCACTGACGGGGAAACTCATGGCCAAAGTTTGATGAACGGTTCGCTTCCCCCGATCGTGGCTTGTGCGATAACACTTGTATCAGTAGAATAGTCCAGGGGGATGCAAAGGAGAGGAAGAAGTTAAAGAAAAAGCTGAATAACAGAGAAAGCGTGCCCGGTTCCGGCGACTTCCTTGATCGACGTCATTCTCAGTGTGTAAAATGATCGACCTGTCTATTCTATTCATAGAGTAGAAGAACTATCTCATCGCGCCCTAAGAAAACCACCAGACAAAAGTTTGAAGGATGAATGTACCAGTGCCAGTAAATTACATTGCTCATAAAATAAAGAAAAAGTTCTAGCTACTGGGTTACACCTCTAACACCCAGAGATCCTCGAAATAGACCCTGTGAAGCAACTCTACTTCTCGGCACCTCACGCACCCCCAACACTGTATTTCCTCAGCACACCTCGCCAATCACCTACGTCCTCCCTCCCCATGACAACAATGGTGGCGGACTTCGCGATATCTGGTCCAAAGACACGGTGCGCGACTCGTCGTATATCCTCCGGTGTAATTTCATCGATGCGATCACACATTTCGGATACAGGAATTTTGCGATTGTGGACCAAGACCTGGTTATGGAAGGATGGTCGGCCATAGACGGACAAAAGCGGGAGAAGAAGTATGAAAAAGTGTTAGCAAAAGAAGGTCCTTCTTATCATGTAAAGGGGAATATCGTCACCTGTCTTCCCAGATCTTCCACTTCTACCGCACGACTCTCTAAAGCCATAACGAGACTGCTTTTCAATTGATTCTTCGCCTTGCTCAGCTCCGCATGGCCAACCGGCACATGTAAGAGCAAGCTGATCTGGTGCACCAAGTAAGGAATGATTTGAGCGGGAGTACGAAGATGCCGCGACGCAGATGCGGGAAGGAAGCTTGCGAATAACCCAATCAGAGATGAATCCGTGTAAATGTGGTGGTACGCCTCGCAGTGATCGATTTGTGGATGTTGGTTTAAGATGTGGGTATACAGCCGCGAATACATGCCCTTTCCAGGCCCACCGGCAGAGAAAGATCCGCCTCCTCCGAGGAGCATTTGCATTGTAGCCAGAGCGTAAATGTCAGGAGACGAGATACCTGGTCCCTCCCACGCTAGGTAGACATGGTTGAATTCACTATCCGGTTCGTGAATAAAGTAATGACCTCCTGTGTAGTCCGATGCAGGTAGAGGATCAACTGGACCTGAAGCTGGAGAAACAGTTTGAGGATAAAGATACGAAGCCGCTCGGGTAAATGATTTCAGCAGCGAAGGGGAAGAAGAGTTTTGGAGTAGATGTGAAGGAGGAAGGTTCTGGCGCGAAGGCGCAATTTGCTGCAGTAAAGGTTGGGATTGCAGAAGAGGAGCACTCTCACCCTTTAGTGAAGAGAAGTACTTGTCTACGAGCTCGACGAGTTCTTCGTGAGGCATCCCTGCTCCAGCGATAACTATTCGGTCTGGTCTATACCACTTTGCCATAAAGTCTCGTAAAGTATCCGCGTTAATTAAATCAATCCGTTCTTCTGGGCACAAAATCGGATTTCCTAGACCCTTCCCGCCGTACGCCACCTCATGCAAGATCTCAGGGAGGATCAGCTCTGGCTTAGCGCGGATTTCGCGGATTTCGTAGTGAGTTGCATCCCGCTGACCCTCAATCTCCTCCGGAAGGAAAGCAGGATTAAGCACAGTGTCGGCAATGACCGAAAGCGCTAGTGGAGTCGCACTTTGAAAGTGAACGGATTGATACATCATTGCCTCGCGTGACGAAGAGCATTGTATTTGGCCGCCTAGAGTATGGATGGCAGAAGCCATTTCAAGATCGGAACGCGCTCGGGTGCTCTATGAGCGAGTGAGCCGAACGTCTCGTTGAAGTTTTCACTTGACTTGCCTTGAATGCTAGCCTGTCGAGAAAATGGCTAACGCCCGAGTTCTCTGGCGTTTCGTACCGAGAACCTGAATCCACAAACAAGCCCACGCCTGCAAAGTGTCCAGGTACTCCTTCTGTCGTTACTCGTATTTTGTTCGGAAGAGTCGTTATCTGAACAAGCGGAACCTGAGAACCAAAACCAGAACCAGAATGTAGCGAACGAGCTTGATGCACTCTTCGCGCAGCCGAGGAGACAACCCTGCGCATCCTGGATGCTGGGTGCGAGTGAGCGTCACCGTGTAAGTCACTGACAAATGACGGTGAATTCCAAAATCGACTTTACTGTTTCGGTCACGTGAGATAAGAAACCGCAGGAAAAAAAGAAAATTTGTCGTTTCCTAGTCTCTGTTCTTGCTCAGCTGCTGAATTCTGCATCGCCGTCGCTATGCTATGTTCACCCAGAAAACATCTTGTGCTGTTTCGAAGTTCAACCCGGCTAATGCTTCAGAAGAAAGGGAAAAGGAAAGGAATACAATAAGACAAACTTAGCCTCGGCTTATAGCCCACAGAGTTCGAACACTTGCTTTGGTCTGTCTAATTCTTGCATTCTATCTAGCTCTAGTTTACATAGGACCGTCTATGACCGGTCGACTTTCCGGTCTCAAGCGGACAGGAAGTTACCTGACAGTTTTGGAATAACACAAGAACCGCGTCCCTGCCGATATCATCATCTTCTGTCCATATTCGGTGTGAGATAGTGAGAGGCCGGGAAGATATCCTTTCCGATCACAAAGGAATAGTGAGTAGGTAAGTTCACACTGAAAAGTTCTTTGAATAGTTTTGACAATATTTCCCTTAGCCAGAACCGAGCGCTGTTTTAAACTTCGGGCGCTATCACTGTAATCCTCAATTCGCTGGTTTTGTGCTTTTCTTTGCGGCCAATCGGAAGATGAAATTCCACTCAGACCTTCCTTGATGGGTCAAGTTTTTGTATTTCGGTAAGGCGATCGCCGCGCGAATTTAAAGGTCAGCTACCTCTCTTCTTAACAGCCCCCCTGTGGGCTGGTCGGGTTCCGAAGAGTCCAGGGGATAAGGCGGACCATATATCAGTGCTCAGACGCAAATCGCTCTTTCGCCGGGATAAATTACAAAGCCACGATCTCGGGAACGAGAAGACATTCTCTCTCTTCTCTCCACCCCAGTCACTGCGGCATGCACTTTATGCGCCCATCTTGATATCAACTCATGGTCGGTGCTATTTCAACCCTATTCGGCGATACGAAAATCTGGTTAAATACTGTATGCAAAGATATAGACGGCGTCTGTGGCTTCATCGTTGTGACCTTGTCTCCCAAACAGAAAATTCACTATATCCGCCGATTATTCCAGACACATCTGCCGAAATTCATGCAATCATCAATGTAAGTGATTTTTTCTTAGATGGTCTTCCATTATAGAGTGCGAAATTTAACGAGACTCCGCTCGTGGAAACATTTAGTCTTCGAGATAATCTCTCCGGACCTTTGCTTGTTCCTCAGACATTTCCTCCGCTCTCAAAACTTTGTATGGCACTGCAACCCAAGCGCACGTGGTCTGCTGAAGATGAGCGTCGGAGACGCCTGGAAGAAGATCCAGATGCGTACGATGTCGGTCCTCATAGCGTCACCTGTGCGGGATGCCATCGACCTATTCGACTCAATGCAACCGGAAGGTATTACGCAGCGAACTGGAACAAACACAAAATGGGCTGCAAGAATACCAACGCTGTAAATGGTGCAAATGCCATGTCCGCGGTATGTGGTAGTCCAAACATGCAGGTATTTTGTTTGAATCATTCATTCATCCTCATTAATTAGGAATCAAAGTTCACTGGACGTGTTGCCGCCTTTCGTGTCGCTAAGCCCACAGAAAACACCGAACCATTGGTTCTTTCCGCGTCATCTAGCAATCCAGTACCTCACGAACTCGATCGGATTCATGCTGATGTTGTAAAGCCATCGCATCCTCAAGATAGGAATCAATCTACCCCAAGTAGGTTTACTAGACCACCGAGCTTCCGATATGAGCAGCACAATCCCGGAATTAGTACGGTCTCTCGTGATCGTCCACGAGCGATCCCCTACCCTAGTATACGGTCTAACAGCTCCGGAGCGTTGTACAGTGGCTTGACCCAGTCTCCTCTGCTTGCGTCACACAAACCATCAAGGAGTCCGAATGTCCCGTCTCTCCGCCTTGAGGAACAGGGCTCGTACGGACCTATTGAAGCTCCTTTTGGGGAAGACGTTCAGAACGATCGGAGTTCATATGGTGTACCTACTTCCGGCGTTCAACGTGGTAGAGCAAACTCAACTCCATCGCATCATTCGGAGGATACCCAACGTCTCGCCTATCTGGGTTCACGAGATGCTTTTCTGGAATCTAAGCACCTGCTCGATAAGGGAAAGCGGCGCTATTTCGAATCCACTCGTTCCAATTCACATCATTACTCTCCATTGCGCAAGTATGCACATCTCGGTGCGGACTTGCGGATGCACGATAGGGTTAGTGATCTGGATTCGCACCCCAGTAGGACGGAAGCTGCCGATGCCAGCAGCTCATCAAACAAAGCACGGGACTGGAGAGAAAGCCATGGCATTTCTGATATCGACAGCAACTCAACTGCTTCCCCTCCCGGATTTGGTGCAAGACAAGCGGGAAGGTCACAGCAGATCCCTGCTTCTTTCTCACCTAAACCTCTTCCTCAGGACACTGTTGATGAGCGTGTTCTCCCTCCATTGAACTCTCTATCCCTCGCAAAACCGATTGTCCCTGGACCATTATCAAGAACAGATCGTTCAGGCGACTACAGGGGCATGGTACACTACGATAGCTCCCGAGTTGCGGGCGCCCCAGAAGACGGTTACTCGTGGCGAGAACGAACGAGAGCATGGGTGCAAACGGGGGCAACAAGCTTAGTGATTGACCGCGACTCCCCGGAGTCCGTGGTTTTGCCGCCCATTCGGGACGGGTCAGGACGTCCACGAGGAAGTCCAGTAAGCATCAGACGACGGCAGAGAGAAGATGACGAGCATGATGATAACTCCATGGACGAAGATAGACCGTCTCCGCCCAAGGTTCTCGTCTTGCCCTTGGGGCAATCGCACTCATCTTCCACGCCGAGAACGGATGATTTGTCCTTAGAATACAAACATGCAGACGTCTCGTCCGGCGAAGATATGAATATTGGCGGAGATTCAACTTTTGTGGGAAACCATTCTCAGTGTGAGCTTTCAGCTCATTTTTGATCTGCTTTTCAAGGCTGACGTCTATTTGCAGACGGACGAGAGAATCTTACGGTTACGAAGACGGATGCACCTAGGCTTCATCCGGTTTGGAAATGGGAGCAAAGGGAAGAGGCTTCAAAGTCCACTGGAGCGGCAAGTCAGGAAGAAGCAAGGGAGGGCATGAAAAGTTAGTCAAGCTCGGCTATGAATAACAAATTATAACGTTCATTAGACGTTTTCGAACCGAGTCTCCGATACCCATGTAGTCCTTCTTCTAGAGTATTCCCTTTTACCTGCATTCTTGTCTTTTTTTTTTTCAGAGTGCTAGCAATTTATGCGGAACTTATGCAATTCGACACGTGGTTGTGAACTATGATGGATGCGTAATACTAATAAACCTTCGATCATTCCTCCATATTAGGTAGACCCTAATCCTACGCACGTTATCTACTCTATTGACCACCACCATGGACGTTCTGCCTACAGAACTTTGCGTAAGAATACTCAATGAACTCCCAATATCCGAGGCAGGTGTCTATACGCTCATTCGCTGCAGCCTGATTGGAAGTAGCACGCTGCACGCGGCGTCTTTGGAACCTACCCTATGGAAGCCTCACTACAAGTATCGTTACGTTCACTCAGACCATGCAAAGGAAGCTGAGCGAGGTGTCATGTTCAAGGAAAATTGGAGGCAGTTATATCAGGAGCGTCGGAGAATAGACCATGAAGCATTGGCGGCCTTGAAAGCGCTCGAAGCCTGCTCGTCCGAAGACCGTGCCGAGCATGCGAGACGTATGTTAATCCACGGCCTGGACGTTTGGGATATCCTATCCGAGGAAGCACATCGCCCTCTTCCTACTCTTTTCCATACAGATGAAGATGTTGAGAAGGTGAAGGGCGGTTCTCCGCTCACGAATCTCAGTAGGAAGTATTGGGCATCCGAGCTGCTAAGGATCATCGCTAGAAGCAATGCCATTGAGAAATGGATCAGGATGAGGGAATCTATCCCAGGCGAAGAGAATGAACGCGTCTCATTTGAGGAAGCGTTTGCAGCTTTGTCCTCTTTCCACGGTATCCTTCCTGGCGAGGTATGTCAGAGAAGGGCTTGTTCCCTCTGTTCTCTGCTCATGCATTATAGATTATGGCTCGTATCGACGGCTTAACCAAACTCTGCAAGGAATATCTCGATGAAAAGGGAATATGTTATGCTCCAGACATGGAGGAATTCAACATCAAGAAACTTTGTAACTCAGTGTGCTCGTTCATGCGCTCGCGGAGCTTTAGCAGAGCGGGACGTGGGTAATCTCATTCATCTAAATGATATATTTTCACAAAGACAATATTGTCTTCAGAAATGTCATTCTATGATTTCCGCAATAGCATACCTCACCTCTTTTTGACAACATCTACCCGATCCTTGCCAATCTCGCTGGTTTTCATTTTCGTTGGTATCATGAAACGGTTTGGGTTAGAAGTATCTCCTTTGAACACCCCGAACTGCGTCACAGCTCTCGTTCGTGACACCCTCGTGAATGTCACGCGAATGCCTTGGGAGCAGGACGCAACTCTAGGCGTCGTGCAGAATTACGAGGAATTAAAACGCGTGTTCGGTGCGCCTTATCAAGCATCGCTCACAGCTCAGCTTCTGGATAGAGTGGCACGCAATATTACTATAGCAGGTGCTGTAGAGTTTGGCAACGACCTGGATGAACCGAACTATGCAGATCGCCTTGGAGAGGATGTTTTCTTGTGGCTCCAGGCGAAGTACCTGTCGGAAGTCCTATTAGCGGTTTTCCCGGGAGAACCAGTCGAAAACAGAATCAAATCGATAGTTCCAGCGGCTCATCTAAGGCTATTTCCTCTAGATATGAAACTTATCATCCAGGATAAACTGCTTCCACGTTGCACTTTCCGTCATCAAGCTTTGCTACAAAAGGACGATGTTTATGCTAAAGAAGTCCCGGAGAGCGCTCCAGTCCCGGAAGAGTTGAACGACATATTCGTTGGGCAAATTGTCCGGGGTATGCAGTGTGTTATTGGATGGAAGGTACTTCGCAAAATAAGCCGCGCGACTCCAGAGACTAATACGAGAATGTGCTAACTTCAGAAGGTCTCTTCTGGTATTCAGTTCATGCTTATGGATCACACAACTCTCCATGTCACCGGTGAGCACACCGGTATTACTAAAACTTCCCTGTCGTCGAATTTAAAACAACGCTAGAAACCACGTCGCTGTCATACCTGAAGCCGACAGCGTGCACAATTGAAGAAATAAAGAGTTTCCTTCAGCAGCCACTTCTCGGGCAATACTTCGAGGATGCGGAGTTTCAAGAGGCGGCTGTCGGAAGCAGCTCGGGCAGAGGTCGCTTCATAATGAATAAGCATCTGATGAATCTGTACCCTTCTGACGAGGTACGGGGAGCTCGTTGGGTG
Source organism: Sanghuangporus sanghuang (assembly GCA_009806525.1). Taxonomy (NCBI): domain Eukaryota; kingdom Fungi; phylum Basidiomycota; class Agaricomycetes; order Hymenochaetales; family Hymenochaetaceae; genus Sanghuangporus; species Sanghuangporus sanghuang. The sequence goes on from VVIT01000004.1 coordinate 568,722, forward strand.
AGAGGGGTAGAAGTACAATGACACAAAGGCTATCTCTTATCGGCGGTATAGCTTTGGAATCGTAAGATTATAAAAAAGCAGTGTTGGTCAATGCGCTCAAAGGGAGGGGGGGGAGACGGCAATAATGTTACATGAATGGCTACCTAAGAATTCTGTGTGGTTGATTCAGCAAAATGAAATGGAAGCACCTTCACTGGGCGCCGTTAACTCCAGGATCGACCATCTCATATATCCACGACATCAGCGCTGGATCCTTTATCTGCACGCTTTCCATTAGATGCCGTACCCCAAGAAAAGCTCGCCGGACCCTCCGCTCCCCCTCTTTGTCCGATTCGAGCTGATCACCGTTGGCAGTAGCACTAGCCGCAGCCGCAGGTTCTTGTTCATCTGCCTCTTCGACCACACCGGGAAACCCGAAGTGTTCTGAGTCAACCCGCGGTGCAGCATCGGACGATGCGAAGGAAGCACGAAATAGCGTACGTAAGATGAGTAAAGCAGTAAGTGAGCCTGAGGGTGGATCACGCGATGGTGAAGGATAGAGCACCACTGTCTTGGGATCCGGCGGCGGAAGGCGCTGAGTTGCATCAGAAAGGGGATACTGTTCGTCAGCAGAAGCTAGTGTGACCTTTGGGAACTTGTCCGGATCACTTGAAGATGGCGTAGCACTTGTTTTGAGGGGCACGTGTGTCCATACGTGCGGTACGAGCGCAGCAAGAGAAGATGCAGAGTGCTGGCATGTTGCCCATTTGCACGAAAAGTCAGCGCCCTCCGAGCTGCTTTCCGGTTGTAATAATTCCAGATGTGAGCGGACGTGTTGTCTTAGTTCAGCTAGCGTCTCGAATGATCCGACCTGGCACTGGGAACGATCCCAGCGACAGACATTACGTTCTACAACGACAAGTTTTGTGCGCTTCGTGATTCCTCGAATGATGAACCTCTGAACAGGGATTTGCAGAACCATAGCTTGGGCGTGTGGATACACGATGCTAGCATTCTTTATGACGTCCGATGCCGGTAGAAGCGGGGCACGGTCGCTAAACCTTGTAAAAGCATCCTTGTATGCATTCCAATAATCGACCTGTGTGAGCTCATCTTCGGGACTGGGCTTGATTGCTGTGCGTAGCCTTCAGACGTAATGAGATAATTGAAGCGCGACGAGAATAAAAGGTAATACTTACCATTGATAACAGCGCTCAGGTTCAGGAAGAACACCGAGCCTCTGTAATTCTTCTTCTGTTAGCTCTTCTATGACAGATTGAGTTTTTACGATCGGGACTTGATGACCGGGTGCAGTAATGTCGAGAGTCGCCATCCCTTTCTCCTGTTGAGAAAGTATATACCCGACAAGCACTTTCAGCACGTGTGGCAAATCCGGATGCAGAAGAAAGGCCTTCGTCATGGGTGGAGAAGAAAGATGCGCATAGATAAAGTTGAGGCACGCGTCTACGAGTGCCGTATCCTGGTAAAGGGGCAGATATCGAATGCACGCTGCCAGGGCTGGAGAAGATTCATTGATGTAGGACATGTTTTGTGGGATATTGAAGAGCAGAGTGAGAGCAGATAAGGACGCTATGATCATAGATCTATTTGTCGACTCTCCGGCAATTCGTTCCATCGTCGGAATTGGGTTTAGAGCGTTGGCGCCACGATTTGCTGAGGGTAGGACAAAGGTCCCGGCCAGACAGTGTAGCAACTCAAGACAGTATAACACGAATTGAGTGTTCTCGTCCGTATTCAGGTCGAGGGAATCCAAAGCACGGATAATTAGAGGCCGAGTTCTTGCATGCGCGGATAGCTCTGAAGCGTTCTGATTCCCTACCGCCGCATTTCGCAGGATGAACAGCGACTCAAGCGCGTATCGACGATGACGCTCCTCAACGAAAGAAGGTGCAAAGAGCGGTGCAGTAGCGGCTTCCGACAGCGATTTCCCCTTCCCTTTCCACTCCGATGAAGAACTACGTCCATATTCACTTGAATACCACTCCGGCCATTCAAAGAGCGAGTCAACGAGCCCAGGGATAGACGACAAAGTGAATTGATCATTGCAGCTAAGCCGACAAAGACGTTCCAGCGCCCACGAGACTTCCGAGTCGAGGCCGGACCGCAGAGAAAGAAGCATGCGGTTTGTCGGCGTAGGCTCCGTATACCATCCTACCAAAACCAAAACGATGTATTGAGATATATCAAGTACACAGAACAATCAGGGGGGATATCTCACTTTCATAATCATCCCTTAAGGTCTGCGGCATCCGCTGAGCGTACGCCGCCGTTTGTTGAGTATATCCACCAGCACCGTACTGCTGAGACGCCGCCGTATATCCAGACATGCCTGTCGCCGGCATAGGCGTCGGCGTCGCCCTGTAAGCCATCTGCACGCCTCCTCTCGTATATCCGCTCATCGCGTTCGTACTTCACTGCACTTCTGTGCTAGTGAAAGATAGCACGGTAATTTAAGTCGAGTCCCAAGTTGACGCGTCGGTTTTATTTGTTCTTGTTGATACGACCGTGTAGGCGCACGTGAACCGTGAGAAAGATTTGACCGGACCGGAATCATGAAGTTAAATTTAGACAAACAGGCTTGGGGAAGGGGTTGTTGACAAAAGATTAATAAAGATCACTTCGAAATATGCAGAGACTGTCGAGTACACTGGCACAGGTAGTCTAACGACAGGCTCAGCCAGTTAGTAGTAGATAGTCTTGAAGGACCCGACTATTACAGAAAGATGAAGAGTGGGCCTCTCAAAGATATGTGTAATTCACCTAGCTTTATACGGACCATTTACTAGACTATCTAAATTCATAATTTCATAGATACCCGGTGATCAGTCTGTGCTTATCTCTGTCAGCTTCTGTAGGATATCTACATAGGCAGGTGGCTACGATAGATAGGTCTAGATATACCTAGCCTATCTAGGCAAAGCACCTAGATAGACCAACAGCTTAGTGAAAGAAACCAAATTCTAATTTGACATGAGTCGTTCAGTGACAACTTATGAAATACAGTCCTAGTCAAGTACGGTACAAGGAATGACGAAACATAATGTCCACGAGAAGGGTTTTGGATGCTGAAGTCCGTGAATACTACAAAATACTTCAAAGCAAAAGCGAAAATGGGAATAAATGAATGAAGTGGTGTCGCCCGTGTATCTAATAGTGTTCTTGATCATAAGAATCGAAAAAATGAATGAATGGAACATCTTTTCAAGTCAAGATGAAGTTCATTGTCAATCAATCAAGAATTCATCAACGCCTCGCAAGACTTCACCCCACCAACGCTGCATCATACCGCCTGCGAAGCCTTCCTCGTCGAATCCAAGGCTCAGCCACAGCTTTCCAGCGAAGGTGTAGCCGAATAGAAGTGCTGCACCATTACGTTGTCGTGACCCCGTCGTAAGGGTATGCAGCACCAGCGACGAGTACTCAGCATGAGCATACATGCTGTCCAGATTACCCAACATGGACAAACCAATAAGCGCAGTTGAAGGAGGCGGAGGAAGAGCCCAAGGTTTCTTCGGAGCCTCAGCGCCAGAAGACTGGGGAGAGATTTTGGGAGTAGCAGCGGGTGTAAGCGGTGTTGAGATTCCAGCATCCTTCTCGTCGTCCATTCTTGCCCACTTGCGAGCACGCTCACCTCGCAAAAGTGCCATTTGACGTGTTCGACTCACGACAAGTGGATGCTTGGCCGCCTGAGAAATCTGTTTCTTCGCAGAGCGAGCCCGATGCCAGAACGTCCTTCGAAGGGCCTCACGATCATCTGGTGGAGGTAAGAAAGAGGGGAGAACGACATTGAGATATCCAATTGCAGTGAACCAGTACGAGCGGTTCGCAGTCACTTCGGGTCGGAGGTAAGGTCGGATGTTGAGTGCGGTGTACATCATCAGTGGAAGCTCGCCGTTCCTCCGTTCCGCTTCTTCTTCCGCTTTTATTCGGCTCCAGGCAATAGCGCTAAGCGAGAAAATGACATTCGCGATCGACACGCCATTCTCCTTGCACCTTTTAAGCACAGCTTTCGTCTTCTTCGTGTCAAGCGCGACAGTTGGGACGATCGTGTGCCTGATCTGACTCTTCTTGCGAGGAAACGCATGTCCGCCCTGACAAACAACGGTAAACATTAATTAAGGGTCCCACAACCAACTTTAAACTGGATCTGGGTAACGTACGATGCTCTTTGCTTCGCTGTTCTTGAAGTCGATCTTCGCGGCGGCGTTCCGGAAGCGGCCGGTGACGTCTGGCAGAGCTTCTTCAAGAGAAGGCGGGAGGACGCCAGCGCTAGTGCTAGAGGCCGACTTGCCCGAGCCCCAGCGTGTCTCCCATTCTCGCTCAAGCATTTCCTCAATCTGTTCCGTCGACCGCACCACACCAGTCTTCTCCCTTCCAGCGATCAGCCGGAAGAACTCGTTAGCAAAAGTGTGCAGCGCCATGCCATCTCCGAGGAAATGCGTTGCACATATGAGGAGATCGAACTCTTGGACATCGTCCGTTGAGGAAGTTATGAATGCCTCAGTGCGATCATCGGATGGACTGGGGGTTGCAGCAGGAGAGGGTAGAACATTCCTTATTTCTACAGGTACGTTCCCCAGAACGAGGTATGCCAATCGTTCATTGCCGAGAGTCCGGGGGCCGTTGAGATACCCTTCAATAAGCGCATCCTTTGTCTCTTGTCTGAAATCGAGTGAGCCGTCTGCTTGTAAGAGCGCCTCTTCGATAGAGCGTGGAGGCGTATATGCGAACCGCGCCGAGGTGTACTCCCACGGCTCCATGCGCACGTGAGCAGCGAGTGGTGGATGGACGAGGCGCATATACGCCCATGCGGCGCGCACGCGCGCTGGGGCTAGAAGCGCGACTGGGGCGCGAAAGCCGAGGTGTAAGTACCTGAGAGAACGATATATTTGGTTAGCCAGACGTCAGAAAGGTCCAATCCAAAAGGAACAACGGACATGTCATTGACACCATCGGCGCGTGAAGGTAAGTAGTACGACGCCTCTGTGTCACCCATGCTTCGCTCAAAGACGAGCCGGGATTGAGAAGATACGCGGTGCCTGTTTGACGCGAGCTCGATTTCGTCGCGCTCGTCATCTGACAGAGGTGGCGTAGGGGGAAGCACGTATTCCTTGGTCGAGCTCGGCCCTTTGTCCATAGCCGCAAGCTTTGCACCGATGCTAAGCGGATTAATAGGGGCGGCAGCGACGGAAGTCATTCGTGCCAGTGAAGGGAGCGGAAGCAGGGAGGAGGAGAGAGGGAGAGGGAGGTATTGAAAATTGAGGTGGCGAGAGGGTACTCATATTCATCGGGTGAGTATTAGTAGAGGAACGAGCAGAGCAGTACACAAATCCTTTCGTCAGTCAGATGCTGATCTCCTCTTCCCTACGTTAGCCGGCTCGGAAGAGCCACTCCAGGAAATACTTATCATGACCCTCCTCGGCCGGCCGGATGCGAGCCGAAACACAAAATTAAATAACCATTCTTTCCTTTTTCCCTCTTGTTGCTCTCGACACTGCCTGCTGTTGTCTTCCATGCTTTCTATTTTTTCTTCCCTTCCAAGTTATCGTTGCGTCGTTGCTACATCCCGCCCCACTCGGAACTTCCTTCTTTTACAATGCACACGACCAAGAAGACAAAATCAGTATTCACTAAACCGGCACGGCATCCTATTCTTCTCGGTCTCAGGCGGCAGAATCAGGCAGAATCATCTCAACTCCCCTATGTTTTCCTGTCTTCCCTGCCGACCGCCGACCGTCAAGGTTTCCATCCGGAGAGATCTTTGAGATCGGGGGGAGGCAAAAGGGCAGGCAAGCTGAGAACGCAATGGGGGATTCAATCCAGAATTAGATGCGCGCCGAGATGGAGTTACGCCAGGAATAGCGTCATATGGTCCTCCGCGGCGGCCTCCTCTCACCGTTTCTACATGCTTCAAAAATCGTCCATCCGTTCATGCCGGTCATGCATACCTGCATACATAGTTGTACCTACTAGTACAGTCACCTGACAAAAGTTTTGTCGCCCCCTTTTTTACATGTTTTTTGCAAATTTCTCTATCAATTTTCATTTTCTCCTTCTGAAAAAAATTCAGCAGCATTCCATCATAAGAAGCAACTTACCTTCAAATTTCCATAAAAAAATATGAAAGAATGAGCTCAAAACCTTATTTCGGTGGTGTTAAATTATATAGGGAAAATAACTGACTCTCAAGGACTCCCACCTGCATATTAATGTTTCTACATAAGCTATTGGCACAAAACTTTGCTGGCATGCTGTTCTGATAGTAATGCGTGCTATGTGAATTTACTGGATTTTTTGAACCAGTGGGGAAGAGACCAGAGGCCAACAAAGCTTGAGTGAGGCCAAAAACAGGCAAAACAAAAGGGAAAATCAGCAAAACTGGCACTTTCTGACCCCACCAAATGCAGCCCAGTGTTCCCCATTTATCGGAAAAATCTGAAAAAATCATAAGGCATTCCTGCACATGAGAAATGCTCAAGAACAAAATTTCATGTTGTTTCAATGTGTTGTTGAGTCCATGGAGGTTGAACAATACTGGAAAAATGGGTCAATTTGGTGCATATAGTCTCTTTGGCCTATTTCTGTTCTGAGTTCAATTTTCGAGTTTTCACTGTCAAACTTTGCAGGGACCTTGGTCTATATTATAGAATGATTGTAAATTTTTTTTGGACCCAGCGGAGCTGAATTGGGCAAGAGAAATGAAAATTACTCAAAAAATTGTCTAAAAACAGGGGTGACAAAACTTTTGTCAGGTGACTGTACATTTCAAAAACGTTAACCCATCGATTGCCCTGGCCGTGGCCGTAGACCGCTTTTATGGGGCACTGGTGCCTTTCGGACCTTCCCATCCTCACTGGATTCCGCTGGCAGGGCGCGTCACAAAAAAGTCAAGACTCGTGGATGGTATCACATATACATATGCATATGCACCTTGCGACTTTCCGCTCTAAGAATACCCAATGGCGAGTTATCGCCGACGTAAGTATGTACATACATGTTTTTGACGCTCAACTGCGCCGTGAAGCCGTGTCAGATAAGGACGCGATACCCATTAGACAAGCTCTCCATTGCCTGAGCTCAGGAGAGTCCGCAACGTCCCCTTAACGTCACCATCGCCCCTGCCGACTCCTTCGGCCTCGCAGTGTCTGCGGATAATTTAGTGGGCATCCGATCCCTGATCTGCACGACTTCCGAGCACGTGCAATTCATATCGATATCTCACACCTCATACATATATCGCCATTCCCACCATCGTGTCGACATGCTGCTCTGATGAATTGAAGCTGTCACAGTGTTATGCTCTGAAGACACGAGAGACAGATGGTTCCTCGTTCTTCTAGTCCGCATGCTCATAACGTTTTGATACGTTTTGATCCAGGCCCTGCGCCGTTATCCTGTCTATCACCGCCAATACGCACTCAATCCAGGCACGGCTGGCGTCGGACCGTATCTATCGCTCTTTAATTATCCGCGAGCTGGATGCATATGGATAAAACGTTAATTGAAATTTAATTTACTCAGCGGACGGGATACCGATTGAACAGCTTGCTTGCGGCACGGTCATGAATATTGTTGCATGCAGGAATTTTTCTCGCGAAAAGAACGGATTTTTTTTTTTGATACCTGGAAAAAATCTGCATCCTTACCAGCGAGATTTTCCTTTCGTTTTCCATGGACCTTGCTGCCCAATACGCAATACATTGTCACTACTCGCTAATCCTCTCAAAACTTCTCTGATTGGGTCTCTGGAAAATGGAACCCCGCATTCCTGAGATTTCTGTCTGACGCGAGTTGCAGATTCGACTGGTAATAATATTAATGCACGGGTGCGTTACAGCGGACTCAGCTCAGATAGGATTGTAAACGGGAGAAGGAACGGTGGTTATTCACACAACAGCAGGTCTGGACCGACCAAGGTCAATCACTCCTCCCAAGTCGCATGATGATGATGGTTTGAATGAAACCAAAGGCGGGAGCGGTAGATATGCCTCCTGATAGAATACACCTTTCCCTTACGACGCGAGCAGTATCTTGCGCTTCATATGCCAGTGCGTGCGTATTTTTACCTCATTTAGAATTCAATTTTTGAGCGATTTTCCTCCGCTTTGCACGCTGTGGGTGTTTCACCAGCTTCGCTGGATACAGTAAATACAGGCACAGAAGGACAGAAGGCGCCATTGTGCGAGCGGACGGGCGTCTATCAGTCTATATCGCAAATTCCTTCCGCATCAGTGACATGCCGTTCTTTCCATCCCCCGACTCTTCTTTCTAACAATTAATGTAATTCTAATCGGAAACACGCACGCTCTCACACAGAGACAGGGGAAAAAATATTCGAGACTTTGGCTCGCTTTTCGGTTGCTCCGGTGTGCATCCGTACGGTCGGCCAACGAACAGAATCAGGAGGATCAAGTGCGGAATCACATTTTCCATCCTTGTTGCCTTCCGAACCGAACTCACTTCAGGTCATGCAGTCCCGACGATCAGTCAGTCAAATCCCAGGTCGCACTCTCCATCCGGACACACACACAAAAAAAAAGCTGGAAACGGAAGCGCTTTGGAATAACAGACTCGCATCCGACGTCCCCCCCGTCGTCGTAGCAATCGATATAACTCCTTTAAGTCGGTCGGCCGGACATATACACTCTGACACAGTAGTACTCTCATTGACAACACGCCTAGGTCGCAAGCGACGCGGTCGACGTTTGCCGCCAGCCAGTCTAGTACGTTTCCGGTCTGAACAGCCGATCCTGCAGCGCCTCCGTTCGGTTCGTTCGCGGTATCAAATCCTCTTCGGGGGCGTCCTCCGAGTCGCAAATCAATCAGCTCCTCGATCCTCGATCAAATAACACGATTTCCCTCCTCGAGGGAAATATCGTGTTATTTGGTCCTTCGGTATCCGAAAGTAGTATACTTACTTACTGACTTACTTACCCCCAATCGGAAGTGACGCCCGTTCTATTAATACCTTTGGTCTATTTGTTTTCTGGGAAATGATTGATTTCGTTTAATTCGTATTTAATTTAATTTAATTTTTTTTCCCTTCTTCCTTCCTTGGGTGTGAAGTGAAGGCTGATGAGGAAGCGGGTCTTGATCTTCCTTGTGCGGAAAGAGGAGGGTTGGAGGCAGGCTTTTGCTTTGATTATCATCGCCGAACCCTCACGGAACCCTAAGTAGATTCTTATTCTCCATCCGAACGAAGAAAGTCTTCGGTATGTGCCAGTGCAAGGACAGAAAACGACAGAATCAGCCCCTCCATCATGTCATGTCTTTCGGCTTCCGATCTTCCACGCAGCCAGAGAATACACTCCAATAAATCCGTATGTATGTATATCCTCGGCAAACCGGAACAAAATCCCCTTCAGAGGGTGTGTGTTTCTTTTCTCTTCCGTTCGTACTTTCGTTTTCTCCGGTTTGATCATGAATAAGTGCGAATGATCCACTGATAGGAGGTAGGACATACCGTGTAGCTAACAATAGGTCGATCTATCTTAATACTAGTGTTTTTTTCGTCTTCTATCTATCAAAGAAAGAAGAGCTGGACAGAGCCGCCCAGGACCCGCCGGGTCATCGCTGAATGAACACCCGTCCCGCGAAACGGTGTCACCGCGTGTCGTATGTCGTATGTTACATGTTGATGTGGTATGCAGGTGTGTGCCTCGCGCCTTTGCTTCCCCGCAAGAGCAAACAAAATTAACATTTGAATCATTTACTTCTTCCCTTCTTCTACAGTACGCAGACTTTGATCAAATATTGCCATTTGTTCATTTCTCCGACCGAGCAGCCCCCGCCCCCCACCCCCGGGGGGCTCGCCCTGTAAGTAATTTTACCGCCTCTTTTCAGCGCACCATATGCATATGTGCATCTTCCGTGAGTCGGACGGACGGTCAGTGGCGGTATTCCCTCCTGATATGATCTGATCTTCTCTCTTCCGACGAACCTTCTTCAGGTTACCAGCCGGAGATTTGCGCTTGCTTGCTTTGTTTGTCACTTCTCTTGTTTTGCCAGCTTCTTCTTTCTTTCTTTCTTTCTTCCTTCCTCCCGCGAGATTCGTGAGGCGTTCGTTCGAGGAAGAGAAGCATTCGGATTGACAAACATAACTATAAGGTTTTTTTCTTCTTCTTTTTGGGCAGGAACTTCCGGTGAGTTGCGTTCGGTGCGTAGGTATGGTGGAGGAGTTATTACGAGCGAAGCTGTAGTTGGCTGAAGCTTTGTATAGTCCTGCCAGCTGCGCTTTTCAAAGATCAACGGACTCCTGAGTTTTGAGAGATACTGTATGTACCCGAGGTTCAACTTTTTAAGGGGGGAAGAAGGACAGAATGTATCTATCTTATCTTGGAATGATACTCGATTCTGAACAAACTCAACACGCTCACAACTATGTAGTACTCTCTTTCGTTCAACCTACCCATGTCGATTTTTTTTAATACGGTTGGTGTGAATTGCAATCCATCCATCTATGTCGAAATGTATGCATGCGCACATCGCACATTCATCAAACCGCTGACGTCTTGAGCGCGGGGGACCTCTCCATAGTAAGACCGTAACTTTCCAGATAGACCTCTGAGTTTTTACGTCAAGGTTAGGTAGGAAGTACTTATTACTATACATACATACATACAGTATATGTTTGTTATCTCCCCCTCTGAACTGGATTGGACTGTGGACTATGTACTATGTAAGCTTCTATCACTTCCCACTCATCATCACTACCGCACTTAAACATCGATATTACCAAAAGGCTCATTCCAATACAAAGTTAACACTATATAGTACTACTTCGGAGCCGCTCGCTCGAACATCCAGAACATAATTATGTACGTATCCGTACGTACTCCTATCTACCCCGCTGCGGAGTGGAGTAGAGGCGCAAGCCCGATGAGAGAAGTGAAATGAATACGCGGATACGGGTTGATATCCTTCCGGACGGCAATGGCCCTCCGACCGGGGGACGGCGTTCCTTGCCCACTCCCACTCAACGTTTTCTCTCCCTCTCTCCCAACTAAGTTCAGTTCAATTCTGCCTTCGTGCCTTTACTGGCGCCGCCGCCGCCGCATCGCATCACATCGCGTAGCCGAAGACCGCCTAACCTACATCCCGCGATTCTATTCTCATTATTCCCCTTACTAATACTAGTACTTATACATCTCTTCGCTTTTTTTTTTTTTTTTTTTGCTTCGCCGGCCGAGATAAAAACTAAACTAAACATAACCCGATTCTCCTATCCGCTACATAACGTAACGCCAGAGAAGAGAACGAATAGAACAAAACAAAACGAAACAAAACAAAACGGACAGCAGCAGGAACCTGAGTAAGTTTGTAAGGTACGTATCGTACGGCACACAGTCAGTCAGTCAATCAATCAATCAGCAGGGAAGTGTTTTTTTTTGTTTTTGTTTTTTTTAAGATACAACACAGATCAGACGCGGAGCGGAGCGAACCCCTGCTGTTACTGCTACTGCTACTTTATACCAGACCAACCAGAACGAAGAACCGAGTATGTACTGTATGTACCTCAGCGGCAAGGCACGAATTCGGGCAAGACTAAACTCACTCAGGAACGGAACAATCATGAATCATGATAAGGTAGAGGAAGTATAAAGTCGACTAGCTGTCACATGTGACTGATATCCCTGAGAAACCCTGATCTAGCCCAATTAGGAAGGACCCTAGCGGCAAAAATCTCGAGTCAAGATTTCTCGGATACCTGAAAACCACTGGGACATGAGCTGTATGTCCACCAATGTGTCTGGACATCTCTGAAAAGACTTATTTTCATATATAGTCAGTCTGGCTCTCCATTCCAATCACCCATGAAACCAGCCAGAATTAGTGATTACTAATATTTGTTAGTCATATACAATATTACTATATTTGAACATATTAGTAATTCGGATTATTCCGGGAAGCGGCAAAATTCTTGGGTCAAATTTTCATTTTTTTCTGAAACTTCGCCAGGATGTTGGAAAATAAGTTCTGAGCCATTTAGCATAAAAAACTTGTTTCCTTAATTGGAAGACCAATTCTCAATATTTAAAGAAAATAAAACCATACATCTGTAGGTATTTGGAATCTGGAGAGATGTATGGAGGCCAAATTTATGTCTATGTGTTGTGGGAGGCTGAATTAAAGTGTTGTGTTGTGATGCTAAATGAGGCAGGTCAGGGTCGCGTGAATCGCGTCACGGCTAGTCGACTTTATACTTCCTCTACCTTATGATATGATATGGTAATAACGTCTCTCGATTTACGTATTTATATATATATATATATAGATGGTTTGGTTTGGTTTGGTTTGGATTGGTGTGTCCTACTAGTGAGGTTCTCGAATAAAACGGAACGAGTAAAGTGTGAAATACAGTACGACGTACTGTATTCTCGAAGGAAGGAAGGGGAAAAAAAAACACGTTGATAATTGTTAGGACAAGAAAGAATATATATATATATATATATATTCGTAAGCGTAAGCGTGAGCGATTACAACAGTATTTTCATGATGCGACCAAAGTTAAAGGACGTACGTCGAATAAATAGGGAGCGTCTACGTAGGGCTAAAAGGAAGGCGTTAGACAAGTACTATATATGTACAAGATAGTGTCTGTAGTAGGTTGGGTCAGGTCAAGAAACGAAGTCGGACAGAGAATGTGTCGAGTCCGTGAGAGCGTAACCGCTTGTGAGTAGGTAGAAAGACGAAAGACAAAGACAACAACAACAAAAAACAACAGTGGATCTCGAGTCCTTTCATCGTCCCAAGGAAGAAAGAAAGAAAGAAACACACTTTCTTCCCTCCTTCTCGATGCTCATTTTTCAGTCCCTCCCTCTCCCAACCTGCTGCGTCTGCATCTGCGCCGTACCCTTCTCAGCATCAGCATCAAACACCACATCCTCATCGCTCTCGCTCTCATCCTCCGCAACAGTCTCCAGCGTCCTCCCTCCCAGCCGTCCCCACTTGGTCTGTCCCTCCAAGTCCCGTTCGCGGTCTTTCATCCCGATTGACTCGCTTAGACTACTGCTGCCTCCTGCAGCTGAGGAGGATGAGAATGGGGATGAGGAGGGAGAGCGCTGGAGACCCTCGATGTGCTTCGCCCAGGTGTAGTACATCGTACCGAGGAGGATGACTATGATAGACGTGGCACGGTTTCTGTGCGTGTCGAATAAAGACGTTAGTATTATTGGACGATAGATCGAATGCAAGAATAAGAATAAAATTAAGAATAAGAACAAAGATAGTCTTTTCTTCTCGACAAACGACACCCGTCGAAATAAAATAAAATAAAATAAAATAAAAATAAAAATAGAGCTGTAATTAGAGTGAGCGGACATCCCGCGCGCTACACGTTCCATGACAGCGACACAAAGGCACGAACACAGTCTAGCGCGATCAGAGACATGTGTCATCAAAGATCACGGAGGATCCCCGTCGTCATCAGCGTACGTCCCCTATGATACCCATGGCATGCGCCACAGACGGGAAGCGTAGCAAGAAAGAACGAGAAGAAGCGCGAATGATCTGCGGCCGTCCCCGCCCGACGGGCTCATGCACGAAAATCAGATAGAAGTGATAATGAACGCCGCATATGGAAGTGTCTCCACTTGCGTAACAGCATCAAAGCAAAAATACAAAAAAAAAAGGAGGGAAGAAAAGAAAAGAAAAGAGGACGTACACATTGAGTAAATCGCCGAATAACCATACGCCGAGCAGAGTCTGGAGCACCGAACGTGCAGCCTGTCAAAATGAAAAAATATCGTAAAGAGACCGTCAGCACATGCTCAGAAAGAGTTCAAAGAATCAAGAATTTAAGAAGAGAGAACGAACGGCTTCTAGCCGGAAAGACAGATAAAGAAAGAAAAGAGCACCGGCAGGCACGAAAAAGAAGAAAAGGCCAGAAGGTAACCGTGACAAATAGCTGCGCTCCAAAACACCTAATAATATTTGCTGCGCGGTTCGAGAGCTCGGCGCTACGCCATAAGCCAACAGCACACGCACACGCATAGGCGAAATGGAAGAGGAGCAAAAAGGAAGAAGGACCCGGCCGGCACGCCACAGCCTGGATCTAAATCTGACGTACGTCTAGGGGGCCAAAGAAACTCGTCCCATTCATTCTATCCGACCAGAAAGAAAGAAGCGATCAAAGTCAAAACGATAGGAAATCAGAGAGCTGAGCCGAGGCCGTGACGCTGGATCGATGAAGCGGCCGAGGTGAGAAGATGAGAAGGTGGAGGGAGGTGAGAAGATACGCATCAAAAACGGTGTAAGGTTCTACGGTTTCTTCGGAAGTGAAGAAGCAGAGCGCAATGAGGCGCAGGTGCATCATCACCCTTTGAACGCATGCCGAACTCCAATGCGCTCACCACGCGCTTCCAGAAGATACACGCTCAGAAAATCGAAATCCTCGTGATCGTCGCTCTTCACTCGGCGCGCATCCATCCCAGCCTGTGTGCATGACCGACCTCTTACCCCACCCGACTTCTAACGGCCCGAAAGCTTATTACCACCCAACACCATCATCGCCGACTCAAATCAAGAACATACACAAAAATAGAAACAAATCAAAATAAAGGTAGACACAATCAACGAAACGAATGAAAGCGATGATAGGCGCCTCCCAATCACCCCCGTCAACACGTATATAAGAGAAACCTTGATGCAAAGATAATAAAAATAAAAATAGATCAAGTACCACCATCACTTCACGCATGCTCATGTCATGCAGAGTGTGATGCGTGCTGCCCGGGAGTGGAACTGCACAGGTAGGGTCCGGATAAACGGCGCGACTTATGGGGTGAGACTACGGACGTGCCGTTTGGGCGGTCCGACTCCGACTCTGACTCCGACTCCGACTCCGACTCCGACTCCGGATGCAGCTGGATGAGATTGCATAGCCGTACAGCATACCCGCTTCGGACAGAGCAAATCCAGGCAGCGAGAAACACGAAGAGAAAGAAAGAAAAGAAAGAACGAAAGAACGTGTCGCGCAGAAAAAAAAAAAAAACAGGACTCACGCTCGAGAACATATGCGTCACCGGACTCGTCACCTTGATACTCAACAAGCCCGCAACGCAGAGCAAGAAGCCAAACACGCCCGTCACAAGGCTCCCCCACACGAATACGCTCGCATTCCACTCCCCTCCCACGCTCGCGGCGACATTGTTCAAGGCGAGGCTGAGGACTTTGAAGAACTCGCCCGTGAGGAGGACGAAGGGGAAGAGGAAGAGCGCGGAGCCGAGGTTCGTCCAGTATGCGAGGTGGATCGTCGAGCCGTTGCAGTGCGGGAGGGACGACTTGATGAGCACGCTGTGGAACGCGATGAACAGCGCGCTCAGCACGCCGTATATCAGCGATACCAGTCCGGGCGCCTTGTGCTCCGAGGGCTGCGCGACGCTCGGTGCCGCGGGAGTGAGCGAAAATGAAAGCGAGGAGAAGGAGGAAGGGGAGACGCCGAGGAGGAAGCCGATCGTCACTGTCCCGGCTGCGATGAGCACGCGTGCTGTGGGCTGCTGCCGTGTGCTGATGGAGGAGACGAGGATCGTCAGCGGGAGTTGCATGCCTCGCGCGATCTAGGCGCACAACCGTACAAATATTAATATAGAAGTTAATACCGTTAGGACTTCGGAATGAACGAACGGGCCGAAGGAACGCACCTGGAAGAAACTCGCTTCCACGTCTCTCAAGCAGAGCGTATTGAACACCAGCCCGATGATGTTTACGAGCACGACGGGCGCGAGCTTCTTCGCTGTTTCCACCTCCAGCCTTGGCAGGTCGATCTTGTGCGGGAAGAGCGCGGAGGAAAGGTGCAGAAGCGCGACTGCGATGAGGAGCTGGATGAGGAGGAAGAGGAGCGGGAGCTCGGGCGAGCTGTTCAGGACTGCTTTGTTTCTGATTCGGTAGCAGATGTGAGTTGTGAGATAGAATGAGAGATTAGTAGACATACACGAAGACCATCTGTGTTGAGATATTCGTTAGCTAGGATTGCAATGTAACGAATAAGAGGACATACGACGAGAGCAGCGGTCATGTAGAATGAGACGACGCCTGCGACTTGAGCAGGGGAGGACTGCTTCTGCTGCTGGTGTTGGACAGCCATGGCTAGCTAGTCGACGAGCTCGAACAGAGAGGATCACAAGTCAAAGGGACGGAAGGGACTGACTGAATGCATACACATAGCTAGTTATAATAGCTCCAGGTCCTCTCCTCAAGGAGGTCCAAACCCGTCGTACGGTGGTATCGTCCAAAAGCGGGAACAAGAATCAGAATCAGAATCAGATCATCCGCAGAATCAGCGACGATCACAGAATCGAGATCCAACGGGCCGTGTGCCGTCCGCAGCGGTCCAGCAGTCCAGGCAGGAAGGAAGGTGTACCCCCAAGGAGGAATACAATATAATAATAAAATATAATATAATAATATAATTGAGCCGACGCTACCGAGTGTCCTGTCCTGTCCTGTCCTGTGCTATGTATGCTGATGCTCGTGTCGACCTCCTTCCTTGTGTCCCGCCTTTCCCTCGCACATCCTCTTCCATGACACACTCACCCGCGTCAAGCTCGATATCGAGCTCGTCTCCCTTCCTCACCCGCTCTGTCTCCCCCTCTCCCCCTCGTACTCGCATCGATAACACCAACAACGAGGAGGATCTGGACGTCGATGACCTCGAAGCCTCAAGTCCAACTCTCAGCACTTACAGCTCTTCGCCTCCCTTTCACGAAAAGCACTCCCGAAGACACTCGTCTGTCTCGTCGTTACGCTCTTTAGTGCGTCGACCGCGCGTGCTCGCTATAGTCGGGATACTAGCTTTCTTAGCTATATTCGCGGTGTTTAGCGTCGTGCATGTGTCGAACGGCGGTGATGCCATACGGACCGTACCAGAGGTGGATACAGAGAAAGACGACCTGTCGGATCTGTATCCGTCACAGGTGCGAGGGCCACCGACTGAAAGCTTCAGAGGTGAAAGCACATCATGTTCATTGTTCGTGTATGCTTCCTACATCGCTTCTCCTAGACAACCTGCGTGACGATGTCCAATACATCACCGCCTGGATCGCTGCAGGATGGAGTACGTTTCTCATTTCTTTCAGCGTATGCAGTGTGCTTACCTACTCGCTTCACATCGTAGCCAACGACTTCATGACTTACGTCAACCTCCTCTACCTCGCCCTCCTCACTAACCGAACTGCCGTCCTTCCTCCCTTCGCACCCTCGCATATCGGATCCTCAGCAGGCTTCGTCGACGTCGGCGACGTGTTCGACCTCCCGCGGCTTTCCAAAGCCATAGGCGTGCCCATCATCCAATGGTCGGACCTCAAGGTCCCCGGCTCAGAACACGTCGACGAACTGGGTTGCTGGAGCATCTGGGCAACAGCGGCGATGAAGCAAGAGGAGAAAAAACCGCGCTTCAACCTCATCGAGCCGCACCTCGCACTCGACGTGTCCTACACGCCCATTCCGAACAGCGCGATCATGCTCCCCCGACCGCAGTACACGAACGACCCGCACGTGCGCTTCTCCTCCCTCGCCGCGCTGACGTTCCCAGACGGCCGGGATCGCGCCCGCATACCCGCAGCGGCGCCGTTCCCAGCGCCTCAGAGCGGGGATACGAGCCCTCCCGACGAGCAGATGGCGTGCTTCGACTTTCCGTACTACGTCGCGTCGGAGGCGATCTTCGAGTTCAAATATGATTGGAGCCCTGCGTGGCGCTTCGTCGGCACGCACGCGCACTGGTCGTCGTGGCTCACGAACGTTGCGCTCGACGCGATCCGGAAGACGTTTGGCGTGGAAGAGGGAGAAGAGGTCCCGCCGTTCATCTCTATGCACGTCCGGCATGGTGATTTTGGTCAGTACTGCGATACTGATAGCGAGGATGAAAGCGGGTGCTTCGCCCCGCTCAGCACGTTCGCGCGGCGCGTGGACGAGGTGCGACAGGAGCTACGCGAGAAGAAGGGGATTGAAGTTGAGAGGGTGCTGGTTACGAGCGACGAGAGCGACCCGAAGTGGTGGGATGCGGTTCGAGAGCTGGGTTGGGAGTGGGTTGATCACGAGGCGTTGGGGACCGAGGAGAAGTTCGGGAAGTGGTGGGTTCTTTCTCTTCTCTTCCTTCTGATCTTAACGCTGACGATTGAAGTGCAGGTACACCGTGTTCATCGACGCGGTCGTGCAGTCTCTCGGTGCGGGGTTCGTAGGCACGGACAGGAGCACGATGTCCCTCGTCGCGCAGCGGCGTGTGGAAGACTGGAGCGACGGGGCGACGCGGGAGGTGAAGTGGGGTGCGGATGCAAGGAATGGGAATTAATCCTGCGCTCGCTCTCTGCTCCCCTCCCCCTTTCTTGTTTTCTATTCGTTCGTTCTTATCGTCGTGCTTCGTCTTCTGGTCTTGGTTTGCTGTTGGCAGCGTCATGCTTACGCACGCAGGCACTGCCTCGACAAAACGTGGAGTGGAGGTCCTCAAGTTTCTTAGCTCTTGGACTGCGCTCGTCCCGTTCTTGGCTTACTGCGGAGCACTCGTCTTGGTCGTAGTCGTGGTCTTGGTGTGGTAGAGAGAGTCCACTCGAACGACGTGGGAGGGACGTTAAGAGAAGGAGTGAAATATCCAAAACGTTGACGGGTGGCACATGCAGCTGGACCTGGACGCGTCGGCATCGAGAGAGATCAACGTCGCACGCCGATCGACCGACGCGTTACGTGTTACGGGAACGTGCAGATCGGTTTCAGCATCAGCATCAACAGCAATATCAGGAGCAGCATCGACGCTCGAACGGGAGAGAAACAGAAACGACTCGGAAAGCTTCCTGGCATTTTATACGGCGCACGCCTCCAGTAGCAGTTCGGATCCGATTTCGAGAGGGAGAGAGAGAGAGGAGAGGGCATAAATGCTCATTTGCATTTAAATGAGCGTGTACTCGACTCGTATGGGCTCTCACGGTCCCTCGGCGGGTGACTTCTCGTCAATTCGTCAACTCGTCGACTCCAAGGCTCGGCTTCTTGGTCTTCCTGGGCCTTCTGTTCACCAATGCTCACTCATAGGACTGTTTCGATTTTCTAATATTTTGACTTTATTTTGGGACTTGCTAACGGACTTGCTAATGCATTTTGCCGATAACTGCACTCTTGTGGTACTAACATAACATTTACACACCTTTCTCCCTTTTAAAATTTGAATTTGATGTTTAGATTTGTTTGTTTTTCTTGATATGGACTCGAATAGCTAGCCCAGAGTAATCCTAATGTCTAACAGAAATGAAATGAAATGATTTACACAAAATGTGCAGTAGCAGGGACAGGAGCACTGCATTTTCTCAGGGGGCACAGCAACGCCAGCATCGCCGCGTCGGTAGCGGTAGCTGTAGATACTCAATCCATCCGCTTCCATCTTTCCTCTTACCTCCACCTACCCTCTTCAACCAAAGATGATATTCCGCCCAGCAACACCGGGCTTCCTCGTCACGCTCACAGCGACAATCCTGCTCGCCCTCGTCTCCTTCAACGTCCCCCTCATCAAGTCGATCTACTTCCTCAAGGCGAACCTCAGCGTCAGCGGCGTGAACGGCACGATGACGATCGGGACGCTCGGGTACTGCCTGGAGCTGTCGACGAACGGGACGACGTGCTCCAAGCCCAGCGTGGGGTACACGTTCGACCCGGAGGCGCTCGTGGGCGATCTCCCGCTGGACGTGCAGATCCCGAACGTGGTGGTGAAGTGGATAACGTACGCGCTGTTCGTGCACGTCATCGCGCTGTGCGCGGCGGGCGTGTCGGCGCTGTTCGGCCTGCTGGCGCATGTGCGCGAGATGAGCATGGCGTGCTGCTCGACCTGTGTGAGCGGGCTCGCGGCTGTTTTGGCGCTCGTTGCGTTCGTGTTCGACGTGGTGCTGTTCTTCGTTGTGAAGAAGCGCGTGCAGGATTTGGAGGGGGGGGAGAATAGCGCGGAGTTTGGGAGCGCGGTGTGGATGACCCTCGCGTCTGCGATTCTGCTGTTCTTCAGCGGGTGTGTGTACGCCTGTGGGCGGTGTATGATCTCGCGCCGACCGAGGGTGCGCGGCGGCGGAGGGGACGATGAGTACGGGAAGGGCGTCGTCCCGCCGACGAGTCATGCAGAGCAGATGCGGCTCGATGCGGTGAGGGCGGAGGCGGAGCGGAAGGCGAGGCAGAAGAACGAGGTGGGCCTCCCGGCGTTCCCTGAGCACGCGGATGTCGTCAAGCCCCTTAGACATATGGACGACGATGTATCGGATGGGGACGAGCCGTACCGCGATCATAAGGCTCTTGGTTATGGCGCTGGTGTCGGCGCGCCGAGAAGGCAGGGAAGCGGGAGCACGATGGGCACGTATGCGCAGCAACCGGCGTTCCGAGGTGGGTACGCACAGGCTCCGCCTGGTACGCGCGCGGTGGATGAGTATTATTCGTCCTCGCCCTCATCGCCTGCGCGATCGAACTCAGCAGCACCGGGGATGAGCTACCCGCCGAATAGGCAGTACTCGACGTCCCCTGGTGCGACGGCGGTTGCTGGTGCCGCTGCTGCGGGCGCGGGTGCGGGGTACCTCGCCGCTAGTGGAGCGGCATACGGGCATCGGACTAGTGATACTTCCTGTGCGTATTCATTTTTTCACATCCTGATTCATTGCTAACAAACAATCTCTGTATTATTCATTTCGAACAGACCACACAGCTGCATCAACACCCTCACAGCACCAACAGTACCCCTCCGCCTACTCAACATACAACAACCACGAACCGAGCCCCTATTCCTCCTCCGGCATGCCAGGAGCGTTCGCCACCAGCAGCACGAGTCCACCACCTCGTCAACCCTCACAGCCCTACGCGGATCCTTACTACCCCAGCTCCACTCACGCCGCTTACGGCTCGAGTGCTGCGCCGGGAGCTAACACAGCGTACGGTGGAGGGGATTACACCTACGGAGCACAGTCGCAAGACCCATACGGCGGTAGTGCGAGTGGGTACCTCACCGCTCTCACATCAGGTATCACCGCCGCCGCTGCAACTACCACAGGCGCAGCCGGGTACGCGACGAGCGGCGGGAGCGCGTACCAATCCCCCACCGCCACGGGCGTTGGCGGCGCTCACCAGCCGGAGAGGAGCTACACGCTCGGCGGGGGCGGGTACGGCGCGAACGTCTTGCCGGGCTCATCCTCCTCCTCTCCCTCCCCCGCTGCCGCTGCTATGGGCGCGTTGAACTCCGCGTACGGCGCACCGGCCCCGGCGCTGTCGACGAGCCCGCCTCCGATGCCGAGTGCGAACGTGCACGGGTATAATGCACATGTCGGAGCTGGTGGCGGAGGACAGAATTCGCAGGGCTCGTCGTACGAGGATGCGCCGCCTGGGTATGAGGCGAGTGGGGCGCCGGGCCCGAGTGTGCATGTCCCTGCGTGGGGGAGTAAGAGCGGGTTCTCATAGGCGGGGAAAACGATGGGAGCGTGCTGTGTAATATGACGAAAATGATGTTTGTGAATTGAGCATGGGGCGAAGCGATAGAACGGACGGACGGAGATTCATTATTTGTTGATTTGTTGATTTCTCTCCCTTTTCTTTTCGCACTTGACTGCACTTGACTGCTTTCTTTTCTTGTTCCGTATATATGTTTGCATGACGACTGACGATATGCGTAGATACGACCGGATACCCAACATATATAACAAACACATCAAATATTGTACATAACGTTCTTCTCTTCTTTCACCTCTCCTCGTCCCTCCTGCAGCTCCTTTTATTCCTTCCTTCTTTTCCTTGCGCTCGCGCGTTTTCGTCTTCTTCACTTCTTCACTTCTTTCCATTCGTTCGTTCGTTCGTTCCGCTTGCTTTACCCCGTTCGCTTTACCTGACGTGACCCCTCGTCCAACACCCAACGCCCAAACTCAACGCTTGCGACTCGACTCTGAGACTTCGTTTATCTTCCGTCATTGTACTTTTCTGTTTTTTTTTTTAACTTGCTCGTCATAAGTTATTTCATCTACGTACGGACTTTATTCTTCTTCTGCTTCTTCTTTGCCGCCCCCCCCTTTTTTTTTTGTTCTGTTTCTTAATGCATGCCATTCAAGCTTGAAATTCTTGAAATCGAAAGAAAAGAAAAGAATAGGAAGTGAACATTCCAACTTCGACTTGAAATATCGGTTTGATCTTTTGCGAGTCAAGTCGGGAGGGAGGGAAATTTAAAGAAAGAAAGATAGCTCAACGAAATCTATCATAACCTCATAGATCCTATCTTCACTCATGCTACTTTATTCCAAACCTGGGCTTTCCCTCGTAGGGAACCAACTCATTGAAAATAGTTCCTACTACAACTCGTCTTTTACCAAAGAGGACTGGGGATCGACACCTTGGACGGGGAGGCTCGCGGCTCCGCCGGGAGGAGCGTCGGTGAGCATCATGGTGAGGAAGTCGTGCACGATGTCGGCTGCTGCGATGCCCGTTATCTCAGCTACGTAGATAAAAAAAGCGGGTTCGCGCGAACGAGTGGGGGGTCAATTTGAGTGAGTGAGAGGATTTGGTAAGTAGAGCGCGTACACGTACCGTGGTCGTAGCTCGGAGCGACTTCTACGACGTCCGCGCCGCTAGTGGAATGAATGGTCGGTTGGTCGGTTGGTTAGTTAGTCATGGAATGGGTGTATTGTACGCCGAGTGATTGGTGACGCGACTTACACGAAGTTGAGGCCTGCTAGACCTCGGAGAATGCGCTTCACTTCTCGAGATGTCCAGCCTCCGGCTTCTGGGGTGCCCGCTGTACCATATAAAGATGGTAAGTAAACACCTAACTGCATTAGTCGTAAGGGAAGCGACTTACTGGCAGGTGCGATGCCCGGGTCTATTTTAAGTAATTTCGAAGGAGCGAAGGAGAAATATATGAGCTGAGCGTTAGGTGGTCAATACGCTGATGACCGCTATGTTCTCACCAAGGACGTCGATGTCTAGACTGAAAGAAAGTCACCAGATGAAACGTTGTAATCTGGATCTGGGGGGAACAATGTACCTCAGGTAGACTGGTGTATCACCGACTCTTGCTCGGATGCGCTTGATTATATCAGGGATACCCAGGTCGTCAATATCATCGGTAGAGATGACCTGAAAGCCAACTGTATCGTCATTTTGCAAATCCGCAGGTCCCTGCGGATCGCAAAGAGGAGCATCAGTCCTCTCTATCAATAACTACATGAACACAATACGCTGAAACGTACATTCATCTTGCAGCGGATACCCGCATGTATACAGCGGGAGCTCATGAGCCCTTCTTCCGCTGCGAGGAAGAAGAACGTGCCGTGGGTGACGCGGGATTGTTCAGTCGCCTGGCCTGGGTATGCCGCCCAGGTATCGAGGTGCGCGTCGAAGTGGATTACGGAGATGGGTCCGTATACTTTGTGCAGTGCGCGGAGGATCGGGAGGACGATCGTATGGTCTCCTCCAAGACTGTGGATGGAACGTGTTCGGAAATTTGGTGATACATACAGAAAATAGATCGTTGCGTACCTGATGATACGAGGATGAGCTTTGCCATCCAGAGCAAGAGTCTGTGTTCCGTTACTTCCGAAAGCTGTCGCATTCGCGACTGGACGAGCGAGTAAAGTCGAGTATGCGACTTCCATCTGATCTACTGCTAGCGCATTATCAAACGGAGAGACAGGGACCTAAATTTGCGATCAAACAATTATAAATAATATTTAGTTCGTTCAATTTAGCTGAGAGGAATTGACATTACATCACCACAATCGACGACCTTCGAACCGAGTGAGTAAGGATCAGCACCCCAGGACATTGTGTACCCGCGAGTTTCCCGCTGTCGCCGCGCACCCGAGCGGATCGCAAATGGACCGAACCGTGCGCCGGAGCGGTAGGTAACACCAGTATCAAACGGCATACCGAGGATGGCGATATCAAACGGTGTCTTTGCCTTTATTCCAAAAAATCAATTCAAAAGTCCATGTATCGATAATGCATGAACATACCGCAATATCATCCAGACATCGCTCATAAGTAACGTGCGAGAACGATAACGGACCAGAGAACGTCTGATCTATCTGTTTCCCATATTTCTTGGCCCAATGTTCTGTCTTGTAATCATCATTGTTGTTGATAGAGAGAATGTATTCATCTTGGTCGTAGTGGTGGTGCGCGTGAGCTGCTGCACTGAGCAGCAGAGCTGCGATAAGCTGTTTGAACATGGGGACAGATAAGCAAGAACTCACGACGTTTGAACGGGAACGGACCGACTAAATATGCATAGGAAGAGACGCGTTTCTTCATTTTCCCGTGAGATACGCGACCACGTGTTGAGAAGAACTTGCGGACCAACAAGAATGATCTCACATCCGGAGGTCGGCAGATATGATATGACAAAAAGACTTCTTTTATTTTAACATGATTTATAGTTTGCGTAGTAGTAATACTGGGTGAACAGTATACAAACTCTTAACATCCAGTAAGCGGATGTGCCGAGACTTACAAATCGCTCTCAACTGCAGGAAAAGGATCTGACCTGCCCTTTATACGACGAGGAGGCGCGTCAGTCAGCATCATGGCGAGGAAATCGTGCACAATGTCTGCTGCTAGGATCCCCGTGATCTCAGCTATTCTCAATTTGATTCATTAGAACTTATAGGTACAGAAGGCAGAGTGTAAATCACCGTTATCGTAGCTGGGCGAGACCTCCACGACGTCTGCGCCTCTGTATTGGACAAGAATTAGGTATCAACAATGAAGCAGTCGAGGAATGCTTTGCAGACGCACACGAAGTTCAGTCCTGCAAGACCGCGAATGATGCGCTTCACTTCACGAGCGGTCCATCCACCAGCCTCAGGGGTACCAGCTCAAGAAATGGGGAAGTATGATCAGTATTCCATCAAATGATGATTGAAGCAGGCAGGACATACTGGCAGGCGCAATGGCCGGATCTGCAACATAGTCGAGAAACATTATTGATCATGAATATTAAGCTGTGATATTGCACTATATTAATATGTTCGCACCTAGAACATCAATATCTAGGCTAAATAGAAGCATCAGTTTGATAAGAACGTCAAGATGATATTAAGATGAAGTACCTCATATAGACCGGCGTGTCACCAACTCGTGCCCGGATTCGCTTGATGATTTCCGGAATCCCAAGATCATCAATGTCATCTGCAGAAATAACTTGGAAACCAACTGAGTCGTCGTTTTCCAAGTCAGCTGGTCCCTAAGTGATTCGCAGAAGCAATTAACGATACTGAATGCAGTTAAGATGACCTGCTCGGGAAATCTACTGACGCCCATCTTGCATCGAATACCCGCATGAATACACCGAGAGCTCATGAGACCCTCCTTCGATGCTATATAGAAGAACGTGCCGTGATTGATGCGAGATCGTGAAGCAGGATCAGTAAGTCCAGCCCAAGTGTCAAGATGGGCGTCAAAGTGGATCACAGAAACCCGCCCGTACACTTTGTGCAGTGAGCGCAGAATTGGCAAGACAACGGTGTGGTCTCCTCCTAAGCTGAGGAGAGTACAATGATGTCGGCTAGCTTGCAGATAGACCTAGATTGAATCGATACAGACCTGACAATACGAGGATGCGCTTTGCCATCGAGAGCGAGACCTTTGGTGATATTGCTGCCGAAAGATGTTTCGTTCATCACTGGGCGAGAAAGCAAAGTCGAGTATGCCACTTCCATCTGATCCACCGCTAACGTATTGTCGTAAGGAGAGACTGGGACCTGGGACCGTAGGACTTAGATCACACAATTCGAGTATGAGAACTCAATCCATCACACATCACCGCAATCGACTACTTTGGAGCCGAGTGAGTAGGGATTAACACCCCAAGACAGCGTATAACCCCATGCTTCTGTCATCCGGCGCGAACCCGAGCGGATTGCAAAAGGGCCAAAGCGCGCACCGGGACGATACGAGACGCCAGTATCAAACGGCATTCCGAGAATTGCAATATCGAAGAGTGTCTTCAACTTGAGGACCAAACATCAATCCAATCTCTAGACAAATAATTACGGTACCATACCTCTGTATCGTCCAGGCAGCGCTCGTACGTGACGCGCTCGAACGATAGCGGACCAGAAAAAGCATGGTCTGTTTGATTTCCATATTTCTTTGACCATTGTTCTGACATGAATTTGTCGTTTACGGAGAGAATTTGTTGATTCCCATCATCTCGATGAGCCTGAGCTGCTGTGGTGAGAAGCAGAAGTGTAGTAAGTTGCTTGAACATGAGGAAGATAAGCAAGAACTCACCGTGCTGATTCTGGGCGAAACGAAGTGAGAGTCTCGACGCGTTTGAAATCAGACACGCACGTGCCGAAGAGTTGACAAAGCAAGGTCGGCCGGCCCTCATCAAACTTATCGATACCCCACTGCCCGAGAAAACTGTGCAGTTGCACTCTCATCCCTCTCCCCTTTCTGTCAAAGTCGCAGCGAGACTTGCTCGACTTGGACAGTAACTTTCATCTACTCCAAGCAAGACTTCGCTTTGAGCGTTTACATACAAAACACTTTTTGGTTCTGTTTTTGCAAAAAAAAATTAGACATCATGGTGTACGTTGATGTTGCCGTTCCTCGTGTCTCTCTAAGATCGCGCTGACTTGCATCCCTCTCTATGCCTTCGATATCGATGATGTTGACAGTAACTTCACCGTAGACCAGATTCGGGGTCTGATGGACAAGCCCACAAACATCCGTAACATGAGTGTCATCGCCCATGGTAGGTACTCCGTCGGCTATATGCGCATATAGGCTCTGATCAGTGTTACAACCTGACTTCTCAAATCTTTCAGTGGATCACGGAAAGTCCACGCTTACAGACTCTCTTGTCTCCAAGGCGGGTATCATTGCACAGGCAAAAGCCGGTGACATGCGATTTACGGATACAAGAGAAGACGAAAAAGAACGTGGTATCACGATCAAATCGACAGCTATTTCTATGTATTTCGAGGTTGACAAAGAACACCTTGGAGGCATCAAGCAAAAAACTGAAGGTCAGTTTGATATGCAATGTTTATTCGTCAGCAGTTCTCAAGTGGAATTCATATTCGCAGGCAATGAGTTCTTGATCAACTTGATCGATTCTCCCGGACATGTCGATTTCTCATCGGAAGTCACGGCCGCGCTCCGTGTCACCGACGGTGCTCTCGTGGTTGTAGATTGTATCGAGGGTGTCTGCGTTCAGACAGAGACAGTATTGCGTCAAGCACTGGCTGAGCGTATCAAGCCTGTCTTGGTGATCAACAAGGTGGACCGTGCTCTTCTCGAGCTCCAAGTCGACAAGGAGTCCCTTTTCCAGACATTCTCACGAACCATTGAATCTGTGAATGTCATTATTTCCACTTACCACGATCCCGTCCTTGGTGATGTCCAGGTCTATCCAGACCAGGGTACTGTCGCTTTCGGTTCCGGTTTGCATGGATGGGGATTCACCCTTCGTCAATTTGCCAGCCGATATGCAAAGAAGTTTGGTGTCGACAGAGAAAAGATGATGGCCAAGCTCTGGGGTGACAACTTCTTTAATCCAGCGACGAAGAAGTGGTCGACAAAAGCAACGGATGCTGATGGCAAGCAGCTTGAACGTGCCTTCAACATGTTCGTCCTCGACCCTATCTACAAGATCTTCGACGCTGTCATGAACTTCAAGAAGGAACAGGTCTTCACCATGCTTGAAAAGCTCGACGTTAAGCTCACTCAGGAAGAGAAGGACCTTGATGGCAAAGCGCTCCTCAAAGTCTGCATGCGTAAATTCCTGCCAGCTGGCGATTCCATGCTGGAAATGATTGTCATCAATCTTCCCTCCCCGGCGACTGCTCAACGCTACCGTGTCGAGACTCTGTACGAGGGTCCGATGGATGACGAATCCGCGATTGGTATTCGTGACTGCGACCCGAAGGCTCCTCTCGTATTGTACGTCTCGAAGATGGTACCAACCTCGGATAAGGGTCGCTTCTACGCTTTCGGTCGTGTCTTCTCGGGTACCGTGCGCTCTGGACCCAAGTACCGAATCCAGGGTCCCAACTACCTCCCGGGTAAGAAGGAAGACCTTTTCGTCAAGGCTGTACAGCGCACGGTGCTCATGATGGGTCGTTACATCGAGCCCATTGAAGACTGCCCGGCTGGTAATATTGTCGGTCTCGTTGGTATCGATCAGTTCTTGCTGAAGAGCGGTACGGTCACGGAGAGTGAGACGGCACATAACATGAAGGTCATGAAGTTCTCCGTCTCTCCTGTCGTTCAGGTTGCCGTTGAGGTCAAGAACGCGGCTGACTTACCGAAGCTTGTCGAAGGTCTCAAGCGTCTTTCGAAGTCCGACCCGTGTGTACAGGTATCGATTAATGAGTCCGGTGAACATATCGTTGCTGGTGCCGGCGAGCTTCACCTTGAGATTTGCTTGAAGGATCTCGAGGAAGACCACGCCGGTGTGCCATTGAAGAAGTCTGACCCTGTCGTTGGCTACCGTGAGACTGTCAAGGCCGAGTCGTCGATTGTTGCTCTTTCGAAGTCGCAGAACAAGCACAACCGTCTGTACGTCAAGGCGGAACCACTTGATGAGGAACTTTCGAAGGCGATTGAAGCAGGAAAGATCAACCCTCGTGACGATTTCAAGGCTCGTGCACGTATCTTGGCCGATGAATATGGATGGGATGTTACCGATGCTCGTAAGATTTGGTGTTTCGGCCCTGAGACGACTGGCCCGAACCTGCTCGTCGATGTAACGAAGGGTGTGCAATACTTGAATGAAATCAAGGATTCGTGTATTGCCGGATTCCAGTGGGCGACCAAGGAAGGTGTTTGCGCTGAAGAGAACATGCGTGGTGTCCGTTTCAATGTCATTGATGTTACGGTACGTATCAGACCGTCTTAGGCGCGCATCTTCCTCATTTACTTCGCTGTTTAGCTACACGCCGATGCCATTCACCGTGGTGGTGGACAGATCATTCCAACCACCCGTCGTGTCTGCTATGCGGCTTGTTTGTTGGCGACGCCGGGCATCCAGGAGCCTATCTACCTTGGTAAGTTACGATCCCCTGTTTGATATATTCAAGCTAACGCAACCGTCTCTCACATAGTCGAAATCCAGTGCCCGGAGAACGCAATTGGTGGTATCTACAGCTGCTTGAACAGACGTCGTGGACAGGTCTTCTCTGAAGAACAACGTCCGGGAACCCCGATGTTCACTGTCAAAGCTTACTTGCCTGTCAACGAGTCCTTCGGTTTCACGGCAGACCTCCGTTCACATACGCAGGGTCAGGCCTTCCCTCAATCCGTTTTCGACCACTGGGAGGTCATGAACGGATGTATGTATATTTTGACATTGACACTGTAAAGTTGTAATTAACACATGGTCATACTTTAGCCCCGATTGAGAAGGGTAGCAAACTTGAAGAGCTTGTCAGGAATATTCGTATCCGCAAAGGTCTCAAGGTTCGTCTCCTCGCTAGGTCTTTCTTACAATGGTATAACTGACTGGCTTTTAAATAGCCCGAAATCCCGCCTCTCGATACCTACTACGACAAGCTCTAAACGCCATGAACTTTCGGTATCCGCCTGCTTGTCCATGTTTGTTGAAGGAAGATTGCGGAGAATGCTTTGCGTGTGCTAACAATTACAACGTGTATTTCAATCTGTTCCATCTCTTGTTATTCTTTATCCATCAATCATCCTCCACCACCCTCCGCCACTAGCAAATTGAAGCCGAGTGTGTTTGAGTAGTTCTGGTGTTTGTACGAGATGCTTAGATGAGCCACGAAATGCTACGAATATGAGGATGTTGTATTTTTGTGTCTCGGCATGAACTCAGTAGGAAGAAGGATATCCACGAAGCCTAAGGATCTAGAGGCGTGTCTATATTATGATTTCGTCGGGGACGTTTGATTTTTTTTTTTCGATTTTAAAAAGATATTTATGTAGATGATGTGACCACATTCCTCGGCCTCGGCAATCTCCGTGTTTTCTCTTCGCTCAAAGTGCCTTCAAGTTACTTCCTAATGTCGAAGTCGAACAACCATCGTGACGTGATGTTGGGTGGCAGGTGAGCGAGCCAAAATTGCTGCTTTGAATGCCGGTACTGACTGACTCATGAAAGTACGTATCTAATTTTCTGAGAAGACAAAGCACTGACGACCAGATTAATTTGAATTATAATTACTTTTTTAGCCGGCCTTTCTGGCCGAATGAATGCTGTATGTAGACTCATTCAGACTGAAAATACGGAGCTTGCCAGCGGGTGAGTCACTTATCGGTGCACTGCAACATCCGAGACAAGCAGACCCAGAGATGCGCTCGCGATCCTTTCAGTCAGAACCTCCCGACGATGACTCAAAAGCCTGCACCGGCTCCGAATCCCACACGTCTATCTAAAGCTACGAAAAACCTCTGCTGGGAGAAAACCCTTTTCGAACTCGCATAATTTTATGTTGATACTCTTCTAAAGGACAAGATACCATGGTGTATGTCGACTCCATTTTACGATTGTGCTGACCGTTTCTCACTCTCAACGATGCCGCATCACAGTAATTTCAGCGTAGACCAGATTCGGGCCCTGATGGACCGACCCTCGAACATCCGAAACATGAGTGTTATCGCTCATGGTAGGTTGCTCTTCAACTTTGGCCGTACTCAGCTGGTCAATAACAATACATTTCTTGTAGTGGATCACGGAAAATCCACGTTGACCGACTCTCTTGTTTCCAAGGCTGGGATAATAGCGCAAGCAAGAGCCGGTTAGGAGCTGTTTACAAATACAAGAAAAGATGAAAAAGAACGTGGAATTACGATCAAGTCGACGGCAATTTCAATGTTCTTTGAACTTGACAAGAAGAACATTGGAGATATCAAGCAAAGAACGGACGGTCAGTCTAGTTATCGATCTCCACATTTACTGAAGTGCTAATACAACTTTTAACTGTAGGCAACGAGTTCCTCATCAACCTAATCGACTCTCCTGGGCACGTTGATTTTTCGTCAGAAGTCACGGCCGCGCTCCGTGTCACCGATGGTGCTCTCGTAGTTGTGGATTGCATCGAAGGTGTCTGTGTTCAGACAGAGACAGTATTGCGCCAGTCTTTGGCCGAGCGCATCAAGCCCGTTTTGGTTATCAACAAGGTGGATCGTGCTCTTCTCGAGCTCCACGTCGACAAGGAGTCCCTTTACCAGTCATTTTCTCGAGCAATCGAATCTGTAAACGTCGTTATCTCTACTTATCACGATCCCGTCCTTGGTGATGTCCAGGTCTATCCGGATGAGGGTACTGTTGCGTTCGGTTCTGGCTTACACGGATGGGGATTCACCCTCCGTCAATTTGCTG